>CM075984.1:39204352-39294531 GCA_038087875.1 Malacoraja senta
GAAAGGGGGGGGAGAGAGAAAAGGGGGGAGAGAGAATGGGGGGGGAGAGAGAAAGGGGGGGAGAGAGAATGGGGGGGAGAGAGAAAGGGAGGGGAGAGAGAAAGGGGGGGAGAGAGAAAGGGGGGGAGAGAGAATGGGGAGGGGGGAGAGAAAGGGGGGGGAGAGAGAAAGGGGGGGGAGAGAGAAAGGGAGGGGAGAGAGAAAGGGGGGGAGAGAGAATGGGGAGGAGAGAGAATGGGGGGGAGAGAGAAAGGGGGGGAGAGAGAAAGGGGGGGAGAGAGAATGGGGAGGGGGGGAGAGAAAGGGGGGGAGAGAGAAAGGGGGGGGAGAGAGAAAGGGAGGGGAGAGAGAAAGGGGGGAGAGAGAAAGGGGGGGAGAGAGAATGGGGGGGAGAGAGAATGGGGAGGGAAGAGAGAAAGGGGGGGAGAGAGAATGGGGAGGAGAGAGAATGGGGGGGGAGAGAGAAAGGGGGGGAGAGAGAAAGGGGGGGAGAGAGAATGGGGAGGGGGGAGAGAAAGGGGGGGAGAGAGAAAGGGGGGGGGAGAGAGAAAGGGAGGGGAGAGAGAAAGGGGGGGAGAGAGAAAGGGGGGGAGAGAGAATGGGGGGAGAGAGAATGGGGAGGGGGGAGAGAAAGGGGGGGAGAGAGAAAGGGGGGGGGAGAGAGAAAGGGGGGGAGAGAGAAAGGGGGGGGAGAGAGAAAGGGGGGGGGGGAGAGAGAAAGGGGGGGAGAGAGAAAGGGAGGGGAGAGAGAAAGGGGGGGAGAGAGAGAAAGGGGGGAGAGAGAAAGGGGGGGGAGAGAGAAAGGGGGGGGAGAAAAAGGGGGAGAGAGAAAGGGGGGGGAGAGAAAGGGGGGGGAGAGAGAAAGGGGGGGGAGAGAGAAAGGGGGGGGAGAAAAAGGGGGGAGAGAGAAAGGGGGGGAGAGAGAAAGGGAGGGGAGAGAGAAAGGGGGGAGAGAGAGAAAGGGGGGGAGAGAGAAAGGGGGGGGAGAGAGAAAGGGGGGGGAGAGAGAAAGGGGGGGAGAGAGAAAGGGGGGGAGAGAGAAAGGGGGGGAGAGAGAAAGGGAGGGGAGAGAGAAAGGGGGGGAGAGAGAGAAAGGGGGGGGAGAGAGAAAGGGGGGGAGAGAGAAAGGGGGGGGAGAAAAAGGGGGGAGAGAGAAAGGGGGGGAGAGAGAAAGGGAGGGGAGAGAGAAAGGGGGGGAGAGAGAAAGGGGGGGAGAGAGAAAGGGAGGGGAGAGAGAAAGGGGGGGAGAGAGAAAGGGGGGGAGAGAGAAAGGGGGGGAGAGAGAAAGGGGGGGGAGAAAAAGGGGGGGAGAGAGAAAGGGGGGGAGAGAGAAAGGGAGGGGAGAGAGAAAGGGGGGAGAGAGAGAGAAGGGGGGGAGAGAGAATGGGGGGGAGAGAGAATGGGGAGGGGGGGAGAGAAAGGGGGGGAGAGAGAAAGGGGGGGAGAGAGAAAGGGGGGGGAGAGAGAAAGGGGGGGAGAGAAAAAGGGGGGGAGAGAGAAAGGGGGGGAGAGAGAAATGGAGGGGAGAGAGAAAGGGGGGGAGAGAGAGAAAGGGGGGGAGAGAGAAAGGGGGGGAGAGAGAAAGGGGGGGGAGAGAAAGGGGGGGAGAGAGAAAGGTGGGGGAGAAAAAGGGGGGGAGAGAGAAAGGGGGGGGAGAGAAAGGGGGGGGAGAGAGAAAGGGGGGGAGAGAGAGAAAGGGGGGGAGAAAAAGGGGAGAGAGAAAGGGGGGGAGAGAGAAAGGGAGGGGAGAGAGAAAGGGGGGGAGAGAGAGAAGGGGGAGAGAGAAAGGGGGGGGGAGAGAGAAAGGGGGGGGAGAGAAAGGGGGGGAGAGAGAAAGGGAGGGGAGAGAGAAAGGGGGGGAGAGAGAGAAAGGGGGGGAGAGAGAGAAAGGGGGGGAGAGAGAAAGGGGGGGGAGAAAAAAGGGGGGGAGAGAGAAAGGAGGGGAGAGAGAAAGGGGGGAGAGAGAAAGGGAGGGGAGAGAGAAAGGGGGGGGAGAGAGAAAGGGGGGGGAGAAAAAGGGGGGGAGAGAGAAAGGGGGGGAGAGAGAAAGGGGGGGGAGAGAGAAAGGGGGGGAGAGAGAAAGGGGGGGGAGAAAAAGGGGGGGAGAGAGAAAGGGGGGGAGAGAGAGAAAGGGGGGGGAGAGAGAAAGGGGGGGAGAGAGAAAGGGGGGGGAGAAAAAGGGGGGGAGAGAGAAAGGGAGGGGAGAGAGAAAGGGGGGGAGAGAGAAAGGGGGGGAGAGAGAAAGGGAGGGGAGAGAGAAAGGGGGGGGAGAGAGAAAGGGGGGAGACACTTTTAAGAAGCCAGACAATTTTTAATAAGGCAGAGATACACAGCTGTGAAGTTTGGCGGGCATTTAACATTACCGGTCGGTTTTCCTTGGTTCTGAAAACTCGTCCTTACGTTTTATTTTCCCCAATGAGCCAATGAAAATGCCCGGTCAACAAAGGAGATTAACTAAAACTACCTACGGCTACCCCGACTACCTACAACTACATGGCGACCCCACTACCACTGCACCTACAACTACAAAAGTATTGGTTTTCTCCATGGCGATCAATTTTTGGTCGCAGAAAATTTTTCAACGTTGAAAAATTTGCTGCGACCATACTGAGGCCGCCACTAGTTCCCAGAATGCAGTAACTCCTCGCGACCATGAAGGAGACTCACCAGAGACCACCAGTGAACATGTGGAGACCATGTGGCGATCATGAGGCGAGCGCAGAGTCTCCTGCACTCGCCTAAAAAGTCCCCTAAGTGGGACAGGCTCTTAACTTTTCTTGCTGAAACCTTTCATTCTCTCCATTCTGTTAATAAATCTCTCCATCAACATCTCATGAAAATCCATGTCTAAGCAGAGATAGTAATATCATGATTGAACCAGTCAGTGTTTACTTGACTATGGTATTATTTGCAGCATAGTTATCAGACAGACTGCCTTAGCATGCTGGCAATGTAATGAAGAAGGCAAAGCCCAAAACAAATAAAGTTGCACAGTCAGTTCTGGCTTTAGCAATTTTAAAATTGCAAATGTTGTCATGGGAGATTGTTGTTTTTATAAGCCTTATAAGGTTTACTGCAAAAAATTCTCGGGTGTGTTAGTTGATGAGAAATGAGTCAGTATATAACTACTATTTTTCCCATATTTATACTGGAGCTTGTGGATTTATTTAATCTGCCTTCCTTGCCTGGGCACTGATTCCATATAGCAATAATATTTTAATGCTCTGCTTGGTCCGTTCCCTGTGGCACCTCACTGATCCATTACAATTAGTTAAATGACTTCTACTCCCAGTGCAAAGACTCCCTAGTCTTTGAAAAATGTTTTGAGAATATAGAACTAAGTTAAAGATTTTAAGGTTTCAAAGGGCTGTTTATTGTCACGTGTACCAATTAAGGTACAGTGTAACTCGAATTACCATATAGCCATAATAAATAAAAGCAACAAGACACACACTACATAAAAGTTAACATAAACATCCACCACAGCCGATTCCCCACATTTCTCACTGTGATGGAAGACTATTTTTCTTCTACTTTACTTTTTCTAATTTTCTTCTACTTTATTCTCCCATGGTCGGGGCAGTCGAACCATCTGCAGTCTGGGCGATCGAAGCCCCCGCTTCGGGGCGATCGAAGCTCCCCTATCAGGGCAGTCGAAGGTACATTAATACATCACAAGTTAGTCAGGACCTATTTGAATGAGGGGCTAGGTTTAATGGGTTGTATGACCTTTCTTACTTGTACGCCTTTCTTATTCAGATGTTGGTCTACTCAATTTCACTCATATAATGGAATCTCCACCCATATCCCCTCTAATGATCATTGCGATGTAAAGAGATTACCAAATCAATAATTAACCCCTTACTTTGGATCTTTATTCTCGCTCTGTATATTTGAATGTCTAAAATAAAATGCAGATGTGGATAAACCTTGAGTCATCAGCAAGACTGCAAAATTGTCCAGTTTCCTATTTAAAGTAACTAATCCATTTACATCACAGCTTGACGTAAATAGGATTGATTGTAACAAAAATTCCCAGAGACCCACGCTGTTCTGTATTGTAGTTTTCCAATTCTGCCACCTCCTTACTTGTTACCAGAATTAATTAAGAAAGGTCTTCAGGGAGAAAATTATAGCGTTTCAAACAATTGTGTAACACTTCCTTGATAGCCGTAAGTCTTTCCCAGATTATATACATCCACAGAGAATCATCTTAAAAATCTTGCCCAATAACAATGAACTCCGCATCCTGTTTTATTCAGAATAATCACAGATCCTTTAGGGTATTGAAAAAAAATTGGAACGCAGTAGTGCCAGCCAGACATTGCCCTGAATATTTTGACAAAACGAATGCTAAACGGTGTCTGTAATGAAATGCAATACTCTTTCAGGCCCGTTCCACTGACATCACACTGACTATTGCTTGCTGTTATGCTGAATGAGGTCAGTGTGAATCACTAAAATAAACACTGCAACAGATATGATAAATGTAAGGCAGAGTCTGTCTATATAAACAATGCAATATCCATGAAGGCTTGCCCATTATGGCAAGCACGCTGTTTTTTTGTTTTGTTTTTCAAGAAAACACAAAATTCCTGCATAAAAATGTTCAGTAAATTGCAAACATACTGCTTAAAAAAAGCCACAAAGTGCTGGAGTAACTCAGCCGTTCAGTCAGCACCTCTGGTGAACATGGATAGGCAATGTTTTCCCCCTCTCTTCCGTGTGCCCCACCTGGATGAGCATTTCTCCCATTACTCTCCCACCCACCTCCCCCCGTTCCCTTCCACCTCGGGCTGATGTAAACTGTCACTCTCTAACACGTTGCATTAAAATTGCTCTTGGATTCAGTTGATGGGACTGTGGAGAAAAGAAGATTGGATTTTTTAAAAATAAATGAAAGCTTGATGACTGCTATGGACTCAGTGGCCAAAGTGCCTGCTTCCATGCTGTAAACTTTGGGATTATTTTTCTGAGCTTTAAACTTCACACACTAACTTTTGTCTCCAAAGCATTGATTTATTTATTTTTCAAATCTCATTCATGTCCATGCCACTTTCAGATTTAAAGCACACTTTGCTGCATTCCAAGCTGTATTCCTCAGCTCCAACACATCAAGAGCACTCTAGATGCCATCTAATCCTTCAAAAAAAACATTGAGGCCTCAAATTTCCATGGCGTATTTATAATTCCCACCATAATGTAGCAATGTTACAAAATTTTGAGATATAAAAAATCAAGTCTGCAATTTATCCCATCAGATAAAGCATAAAAAGAAGTTTAATTTGACACCTAATTCACTTTCATATCTTCAGTTGTTCCCTATTGCTTTTCCATTGACTTAACTCAAAAGCTGTGATCAAGGACAGTCAAAAGCCCATAACTTTCTTAAAAATTAAGAGAACTGAATGAAATTTTCAGTTATTATAGATTGAAGCATTCTAAAACAAATATGAAACAATCTTACTTGGATGACCTGAAATTAAAGGGCCTGTCCCACGGGCAGGCGACTCCATGCGGCAAGCGCGACCTAACCGGAAACGGGAGCCATGCGGGGGCCGCGCGGAGGTCGCGGGGCTGGTCCCACGTAGATCGCCGGAGCCGTATGGAGTTGGTCCCGACACCGCGCGGGGCTCCGAAAAACTGACACTGTTCAAAAATTCCGTGCGGCAACGGCCTGCCGCCCCGCTGCCGCATCGAGGCTGCGTGCACCGCCTCGACGCCGCGTGCACCGTCTCCGTCCACTCTGGAATTGTTGTGAAGGAAGGAACTGCAGATGCCCATTTACACCGAAGATGGACACACCAAAAATGCTGGAATAACTCAGTAGATCAGGCAGCTTCTGTGGACAGGTGGTGTTTCAGGTCGAGACACCTTCTTCGGACTGAAGTCTTCTGCAGTCTTCTATGGTCTGAGGAAGGTCTCGAGCCGAAACATCACCTACCCGTGTTCACCTACAAAAAAAACGAAACATCACCTACCCGTGTTCACCTACATAAAAACCAAAACATCACCTACCCGTGTTCACCTACATAAAAACCGAAACATCACCTACCCGTGTTCACCTACATAAAAACCACTCGAGCATCCAACGGACTTCACTCAAACTGGACGCTTCCGGTTAGGTCGCGCTCGCCACATGGAATCGCATGCCCGTGGGACAGGCCGTACGGTGATCACTCGGCCTTCGCGCAGCCCCCGCTTCCGGTTAGGTTGCGCTTGCCGCATGGAATCGCATGCCCGTGGGACAGGCCGTACGGTGATCACTCGCCCTCCGCGCGGCCCCCGCTTCCGGTTAGGTTGCACTTGCCGCATGGAATCGCATGCCCGTGGGACAGGCCGTACGGTGATCACTCGGCCTCCTCGCTGCCCCCGCTTCCGGTTAGGTCGCGCTTGCCGCATGGAGTCGCCTGCCCGTGGGACAGGCCCTTAAAGCATATAATTAGTTAGTTACCTAATTGTAACTAATTACAAAATTTAATTACTAGATCTAAACATCTATCCATTTCTTAAGAAAAGGTTAACATTTTTAAATAACCTAAGTGTCCAAATAACATTCACACAATAATTCACAATATAACATGATTTTTAAATCTCATTGTTATGAATTTATAGGCCAAATGGAAGGAATTTTGTGTTTAATTCCCGTAAATTAATGGGCATTTAAATCATCTTGCGAGTGAGATTTTGTGGAACGCGATCGTTTGGAACGTTGCGGTTGTGGTGAATTAAACCCCATATCGGCAGGAAAACACTGCCGGTTCGTATGGGGCCTTAATCACATTTTCGCCGATGAAATTTGGATTAAAGTAATCCTAAGAAGCAAGTTTAATAAACGACTTACCTTATGTTTTGTCGCATACGTGAGATCCGTCCCGTTGTCAGCGTTGACGGCGTTAGAAGTAGCTTTTTTATTTTACTCCAGGGATTAAATAGTCCCGCGATTTTCATTAAAAACTTCCGAGAACGCAAGTCGGATTGATTATTCTTCAGCAGCTTAACAGCCTGAGAAAGATCGACTCCGACAGGCAGGAGAAAACGGCATTTTAATCCCGCCCCCTCCCCTCAAAGGCACCAAAGTCGCGCACACGGCCAGCGGCAGAACTGCAGCGCCGCTGAAGGTAAGTTTTGTAACATACCTATATACTATGGATAGAATCTCCAATTCTAGAGATGAACAGTAATTGAAGTATTTCCATTTCTATTAGCTCAACTGAAACATATTTATTATTTTTTATTAGTAGTCACAATTATCCAAACATAAGCATAATTGTAAGAATGCTTTTGGGCTTGTTTGTGTGATCATGTCAGGGTAAATGCTACAATGTCAATAATCCCTAAAAGAAGACAACCAAGTTTAAGTTACCAATATATTGGTCTTGGATTGTCGAATCAAACTACAAAGCGAGGATCATTTTATTAAAGGTCCATGACAATTTTTTAATAATATGCACATTTGTTAACCAATCTTACTTATTTATAAATTACACTTAACATATATTTTTGTTGTATATCCAATGGTCTGTGGTGCAGTAGATGGTAATGCAGTTGGTTCAGTAAAGTGACCCATCGTGCCTTGCATCTGACTTTCAAGAACTGGAAATAAACTATTGCCTATGAGCTGTGACAGTTTATTTAAATTTATAAACATCAAACACGCTGTATTATTGATGGATATATAATATAAATAGTAAATAGATATTTGGAAGTTTATTTAATGCGGGCGGCATGCTGGTGCAGTGGTAGAGTTGCTACCTTAAGGCGCCAGAGACCCGGGTTCGATCCTGACTACGAGTGCTTTCTGTACGGAGTTTGTACGTTCTCCCCGTGACCGCAAGGGTTTTCTCAGGGTGCTCCAGATTCCTCCCACATTCCAAAGACATACAGGTTTGTAGGTTAATTGGCTTTGGTAAAAATTGTAAATTGTCCCCAGTGTGTTTAGGATGGTGCAAGTGTACGGGCGTCGCTGGTCAGCGATGTTGGGGGAATCCAGAACCAGGGCCCACAGTTTAAGAATTAGGGGTAGAATTAAGAATTTATAACAGAGATGAGGAAAAACTTTATCACCCAGAGAGTTGTGAATCTGTGGAATTCTCTGTCTCAGAAGGCAATGGAGGCCAATTCTCTGGATGCTTTCAAGAGAGAGTTGGATAGAGCTCTTAAAGATAGCAGAGTCAGGGGATATGGCGAGAAGGCAGGAACAGGGCACTGATTGTGGATGATCAGCCATGATCATATTGAATGGCGGCGCTGGCTCGAGGGGCCGAATGGCCTACTCCAGCACCTATTGTCTATTGTCTATTGTCTATTGACTTGCAGGGCCAAAGGACCTGTTTCCATTCTGGATCTCTAAAATTTAAAATATATAAAATTAGATATAGGTATTGGGGATTTAAAAGCAACTTGCAAGTGTTTGGATTTTCATCATTTACAAGATATCTAAGTCAGTAATCTGCATACTTACTGACTATAAACAGATACTCTCTTGATCAGTGGATAATGCCATATTGTGATATGAACCAATAATCGCCCAGGTTGGATCCTTAGTTTATGATGTGTTGATATTAATTGAGTGGTCAGAACTGTTGGAGATGAATAGCATTATCATTTTTTGTTGGCTATCAGATAATCTGTTGCAATCATATCTGCTCCAAAAGTAATAATAGATATGGAAGATTTTGATTTATAAGTAAATAAATGAGCACAAAGTTAATCCAGTTTCTTCCACGAGCAATAAAAAAAAACTGCTTTAAATATCCATCACATTGGGCACATCTGTGGAAAGAGAAACTATTTCAGGTCAATATAGAGGCTTTAACAATATTAACACTGTTCCTCCTTCCACAGATGCTGCCTGACCTGCAGATCATTTCCTGAATTTTCAGTTTTTACTTTAGATTTCCCTGATCTGCAGGTTTTTTTTTTAAATGTTTTCTGAGCACTAGGGTTATCAGAGAAACTACAGCCCAACTTTTCTGAAGGCTCCTGGATACAGAATCTGAACAAATCTGCAAGCAAGACAGCACAGTGGTGCAGCGGTAAAGCTGCTGCCTCAAACCCCTGTCCCACAGTACGAGTTCATTCCAAGAGCTCTCCCGAGTTTGCCCTGATTCGAACTCGGAGATTTACGGTAATGGCCACTCATCGGTATTTGGGGCTCTCGTGGTCATTTTTCAACATGTTGAAAAATCTTCACGAGTCTTCCCATGCTTACCTGCCGTTAGCGAGTCTTCCCGAGTACCTGCCGTTCGCGTTACGAGCCGGTAAGAGACGTCCCCGAGCTCCGACGTACCCGCTACGTTCGTTCTCCGTGCTTACCACGAGTTTGATTGTTTTTTAACTCAGGAGAGCTCTTGGAATGAACTCGTACCATGGGACAGGGCTATCACAGTGTCAGACTACGGGTTCGAACCTGACTATGGATGCTGTCTGTACGGAGTTTTTTACGTTCTCCCTGTGACCGTGTATGTTTTCCCCGGGTGCTTTGGTTTCCTCCCACACTCCACATACATGTTTGTAGGTTAATTGGCTTTGGTAAAGATTGTAAATTGTCTCTAGTGTGTAGGATAGTGTTAGTGTATGGGGTGAATGCGGGTCGGCACAGACACGGTGGGCTGCTATACTTTAGGAAGCAGAATGGATAAAACACATGCTATGTGTGAAGTGTTGTTACGCATATGCTTTGTGAAGGATCTTCTACAGCTAAGAATGAATTAAACAACATATGGTCAGAATGTATGGTGAATTCCGCAGCCCAGTCATGATTGTTATTCAGTCTTGAAGCTAGACTTCCAAGAATCACAAACATGGTTGATCTGAAAATCAGAGGATAGCTTTGTGAAGAACAACAGGAGAAATATAGATCAAAACACTGTGCTAGAGGGACTCAGTGAGTGAGGCAGAATCTGTGGAAGGAATGGATAGGCGAGGTTTTGGGTCGGGATCCTTCTTCAGATTGAAGAACAGTCCTGCAACATCGTCCTTCCATTCCGACCTTGCTTTGCCTTCCGATGCTTCCGACCTGAAACATCGCCTATGCATTCCGTCCATAGATACTGCCTGAGTTACTCAGTGTGCTCTGCTTCTTCCTCTTGGGTATGGCGTGCACAGCCTAAAGTTGTAAGACAACTTGTTCTATTTGATCTTATTTGATTGTGCACGTCGGGTTGATTGCATTAGTTGAAACAGGGCGGACCACGTGAAGGTTGCAACCTCCCACCCCACTCAGTGTGCTGTGTATTGCTCAAGATTCCACCATCTGCTGTTCCTTGTATCTCCAGGAGAAATACAGATAATTTTGCTTGAAAGTAATTGTAACACCTTGATTGTTTGTCAGAGCACTGTTTGTTATTTGGACACCCGGATCTGTGTGTCAGCAACATATTTATTCTTCCAGTCTCATTCTGTGTGTTCTGACAGATGGTACAGTGTTTTCTTTATACCGAGTATATAATAATAATGATAATAATGGATGGGATTTATATAGCGCCTTTCTAATACTCAAGGCGCTTTACATCGCATTATTCTTTCACTCCTCAGTCACACTCGGTGGTGGTGAGCTACTTCTGTAGTCACAGCTGCCCTGGGGCAGACTGACGGAAGCGTGGCTGCTAATCTGCGCCTACGGCCCCTCCGACCACCACCAATCACTCACACACATTCACACACATTCACACGCAGGCAAAGGTGGGTGAAGTGTCTTGCCCAAGGACACAACAACAGTATGCACTCCAAGCGGGATTCGAACCGGCTACCTTCCGCCAGCCGAACACTTAGCCCATTGCGCCATTTGTCGACCGATATTGTACCAGTGGGTGATGTCAGGCAACAAAATACAGATTACTTTGGCATAGGAAGATAGTTCTCTATTTATTCCTGCACAATATAACAGTTGATCATAGGTTCAAGCTTGAGTCAACAGGCGAGGCGGATAATTCAGGACCGAGTCTGTGCAGCACTGTCAGAGATTTAGCATTCAGGATGAAATGTTAAGATGGGCTCCATCTAACCCCTTAATGGATGTTGCCTCGCATTACAATATCAGCTGGAATTTTGAGGTACATCATTAGTTTAAAACGCTTCAGAATATTCTCAATCTGTGAGAGACACTGTGTCCTGAAATTATCATTCAAAAACTGGCAATACCTTGCAGATTCGTACATGAAGAGGAAAGAGTTAGAGGGAAATGGGCCAAACGCAGGCAAATGGGACCTGCGTAAATACGCAACATGGTCAGCATGAATGATTTGGTCTAAAGAGCCTGTTTCCATTCTGTATGATTCTCATACTAATTGTCCGGAAGTTTGAGACACCAGTGCGAGTTTTTATGAACACAAATCCAAGCTACAGCATAGAGGATAGCCACTATAATCCTAAATGTACACTTGTGATGGATTCCAGCAGTGTGTGCAAAATTACAGTTTTCCAGCACTTATGATATGCTCCCTTATTTCCCTTTTAATCAATTTAGTAAACCCGTTCATTGTGATGGTGAGAGCTGGCTAGAAGAGGTAACTTACATAACGTGCATTTTTTTCAGGTAGCTGAGTTGATTCAAATATGTTTAATTACTAGCACTTTCATTTGAAACATTTTGTTTTAAATCATGTTATAATGCAATTACTTTTTAATGGCTCTTGAATGCTTTTTAATATTTGCAAATATTATTTAAAATCTTTGACAAATTTGACAGCTGGTTCAGCCCCACCAGCTGTTATATCATTTCATTGAGACTTGCATTGGCATGCCCTGTGCTGTTGTGAGCTTTGTAAATCAGGTCACAGCTGGCTTGTTTGTGAAAGTTTACACTTTGGATAGGAGAAATATTGTGGGTAGGCGAATGGCAGGAGGGAGCTGCAAGTAGCTGTGTGGAAATCCGAGCCTAGTATGAAATCAAGTCCTTCTTTCTGTTATTTTTAGTTTAGTTTATTATTGTCATGTGTACCATTATACAGTGAAAAGCTTATACATGATTACAGCAACTGGGATATAGAGCCATGGATACAGTGTGGAAACAGGCCCTTTGGCCCAACTAGCCCACAACATCAGCCAACATGCCCCCATCTACAGTAGTCCCATCCACCTGCTGTGCTTCTCCCATAACCCTCTAAACCAATCCTACCCATGTACCTGTCCAAATGTCTCTTAAACGTAACAATAGCATCTATCGCCTCTGGCAGCTCATTCCATATACCAATCACCCTTTGTGTAAAAATAGGTAATCCTCAGGTTCCTATTAAATCTTTCCCCCTTCACCTTAAGCCTGTGTCCTCTTGTTCTCAATTCCCATACTGTGCGTAAAAGACTGCATTTACCCAATCTATTCCTCTCATGATCTCTATAAGATTGCCCCTTATCCCCCTGCGCCCCAAGGAATAAAGTCCTAGCCTGCTCAACCTCTCTCTATAGCTCAGGCCCTCAGGTCCTGGCAACATCCTCGTAAGTCCTCTATGCACCCTTTCCTGCTTGACAACATCTTTCCTCTAACATGGTGACCAAAACAAGATAATGCTATAGATTGTTTTTTAAATTGATAAATATTAATCAAGTTAATTCCAAACATTACATTAAACTAGATAGTATACTTACAAATTATTAAAGATCAGCTTGGATCCAATATCAGGGTTATTATATCCAAACCACGGTAGTGATGTAAAATCCTGCAAAAAAGAATTGATGGAAATATTGAACATTCATTTGGGAAGGTAGGTGTTGGTGGGGTGGGCATAATATCTCCCAGGGTGGTTGATTTTATATTTCTGAATACATCCTCAACTATACCATAACCTTACGCTAGGAAAAAGGGAAGAATCATTTTCAAATTGCCTTATGATATTGGAACAGGCCAGAGGATGGTATCAATATCATTGCTTGGTTGAAACCAAATCACATTAGCAATTGGCTTTGAAGTTCTTCCTGTTTATTGCTGGGGTTTCCTCAAATATGTTAAGTCTATGAATGCCAATAATATAATTTAAAAATTGGAGCTACTAGCCTAATTTCCTCGGTGTGAAGAAATCTTGACTAACAAGCCGTATTGAAGTTGCAGGACCTCTTTCATTTGCCAGAATGAGCAACTTCAGTACTGACTCCATTGATCAGAGCAGAGTTTGCAAGGCCTGTTTGATTTTAAGCTCAACAGCAACACAGTTGCTTAATTTTACTTCGGAGTCACGTGAGTGACTACGTGAAGAAGACCCCGTCCAGCCGCACACGCGTCATAACGATCAGACGCATAGCGTTCATGACCGTGTGTGGAGGAGCAGGAGCTCCTCCAGGCGGTGAGTAAATAAAGTAAAAGTCGGAAGGTAAGTGGTTTCATTTTCACTTACAGGGTGCTTTTCTTCCCACTCAGACGTGTTGGTAGACGTCCACACAAGTTACAATGGAAAAAGGGCGTAGGGGAAGAAGAGGACAGGGACGCACCGCAGGTAAAACCCCAGATTCCAAGGGTAGCGGGCGTCAGGCAGAGGTCAGTGGCATCGAAGCCATTAACTCCCGTTGCGGTCGAATGTGCTGTTAAACCGCCGGCGGCGGGGCGCAAGGCTGGACAAAAGTCAGCCCGACCTGTAGACTCGGATGAGTCAGACCCGGAGGTGTACCCTCCTGAAGCAGAAAATATTATGGCTGCAAGGGTCGCTAGCTTAGAGCTCCTGAGGGGAAAAATGATTTACAAAGAACTCCCACAGGAGGATTTAGGTCGGTGTTGGCCAATAAAGGATAGCACAGGGTGTGCCTTGGATGGGACAGGCACAAGGGTGGCCTACAGGAGAGCCATCAGAAATGCCTGTGCAAAGCTATTACAGTGGTTGGCCTACAGGAGAGCCAGTGCCAGAAATGCCTGCAAAAAGGCAATATATGTGCTGGCCTACATGAGAGCCAGTGCCAGAAATGCCCGTAAAAAGGCAATATATGTGCTGGCCTACTGGAGAGCCAGTACCAGAAATGTCTGAGCAAAGACAGTACAAACGTACATATGTGACAGCACCGACAATTTAAAAGAAAAAATTATGAAGCGTTGGCCTAGAGTTGAGCCAGCGCCAGCAGCACCTGAAACAGGGCTGCCTATCCGTGGGCCTACAAGAGAGCCCGCGCAGGGGGAATCTGGCAGAGACTTACCTGAAACAGGGGAGCCAGAAATTACCCAACATAAAGATGAATATCTAGATTCAAATGATGATTTATATGAGGACCAGAGCCCATTATCAGAGCTAAACTGTTCCAAGGCTGGCACAAAGGTTTGGTGTTCCCAGAGTACCAGGGGAACCTTTGAGAGAGGAAATAGCTATGACTATAAATTATCTACTCTCCCATCAGCCCCAGGAATTAACTATGGATGAGAGTACTGAAATTGCTGGGGTCAGGCATTACGGCATTGCCAGTGGTATTGGATGAAGATTTTATATCGGATTCACAACAAAATTCACAACAAAATTCAAACAAGCCTATCATTCTCGTATACACGTTGACGTGCTGCACCAAGGATACGTGGAGGTTACAATGTGCCTACTAGAAGGGGACAACAATTGCCGGTGGCAAACCCCGAGGTAGGGGGGCTTGGTCTGGTAAGAAACACAACAAATGTTTCACACTCACAAATAGGGGGAACGTTACGATTCTTCCTAAAAGAATGGCAATCAATAACAAATGATTCATTTATTCTATGTAGCATTTGTAGGATTCAAAATTGAGTTCACTCCACGTTTGGATCCTCCAATTCAGCATAATTCAAACTGGTCACGGATTTTCTCAAAGGAACAGAATAAGTTGATCAAGGGAGAATTGAAAATTTTATGCGGAAAAGGAGGTAATAGAAAAGTCAGTAGAACAACACCATCAGTTTGTGTCAAATATTTTCCCAGAACAAAAAAGGATGGTGGATGTAGAATCCTTTCGGATCTGAAATTTTTTAACCTTTATGTACAATAGAAACATTCCAAAATGGAAACATTTACTAAATGCCATTCAGCTGGTCACAAAGAATTGCTACATGGCAAGCACAGATCTGCAAAATGCATATTATTCAGTGGAAATGCATGGTAATGATCAAAGATATTTGAAATTTAGATGGATGAGTCAGTTATGGCAATTTAAAGCATTGCCCAATGGCCTGACATCAGCACCAAGATTATTCACTAAAATTACTCAAACCAATTTTAGCTCTGCTAAGAGCTGAGGGCCATGTATTAATGGTTTATTTAGAGGATATTCTGATTGTGCGGGACACTTTGGCTACTGCAATATTGTCAGTATCTAGAGTCAAATACATTTTGAAAAAATGGGTTTCATTATTCACCTACAAAAATCAAAATTGTTACCAAGCAAGAATAATGGATAGCCAGGGTTCACAATTAACTCTGAACACATGGTAATCACCTTGCCAAAAGATAAGGCTGCAGTTAATTGAAGATTGCACTAAACTCATAAACGAGGACAAGCCTTCAATTAGAGAAGTGGCAAGCTTGCTGGGCAAATTAATTGCTGGGTTTCCAGCTGTCAGGTTTTGACCATTGCATTATCAATGTTTACAGAGGGCTAAGGTACAAGCATTAAAAATGAATACAGGACATTTTGACAGGCCATGAAATTAACAATTGGATCCATTACAGAAATAGAATGGTGGATTAACAATGTCTCTAATGCTTCCAGAAAAGTTCTGGTAGAAACACCTTCCGTCATTCTACAGACTGATGTAAGTGCTCTTGGATGGGCGCAACTAACATGATTTCCAGCTGTGGAGGTAGGTGGAATGTCGATGAAGTACCTTTGCTTGAAAATTAAGGAATAAATTACCTAGAGCTGTTAGGAGCATTTCATGGCCTTAAAGCTTATTGCACTAATATGGGAAATGTGCATGTTCAGGTACAGGTTGACAATACTACAGCTGTAGCATACCTAAATCACATGGGTGGTATCAAATCAGAATCATGTGATAGATTGGCAAATGAAATTTGGACCTGGTGTATTGCCAGGAAAAATTTGGCTGTCAGCAATATATTTACCAGGAAAATTTAACTTAATTGCAGTCAAAATATCACGTAAATTTAATGATAATACAGAATGGATGTTAAATCAGGAAATATTTACACAAATTGTAACACAATTTGGAATGCCAGAGATTGATTTGTTTGCATCAAGACTAAACCACCAATTGCCTAAATATTTGCCATGGGAACCTGATCCTGGTGCAGTAGCGATGGATGCTTTCTCGCTACATTGGGGTGGTATGTTTCTGTATGCATTTCCACCATTTTGTTTAATCAACAGATGCATACAGAAAATTAAACAAGACTCGGACTCAGGGATTTTGGTAGTACCAGATTGGCCTACACAGCTATGGTACCGACTGGTGTTAAAAATGATCAAAAACCCCCTTATGATTATTCCAAAGCAGATAAAACTGCTTGTACACCTTGTAACTGATGAACCACATCCTTTACATGATCGTATTGGTTTGTTGATTTGCAGATTCTAAGAAGGCCATATCTTGGAAAAGGATTATCAGATCGTACGGTGGATGTTATGACAGCAGCCTGGAGGAATAGTGCCCAGAAGCAGTACATTTCCTATATAAAGAAATGGGAGGTGTTTTATTCAGGAAAGAGTATTGCATATAACACAGCAGAAATTTCAGATGTAATAGAGTTTCTTTAAACTCTATACTACAAATTAAAATTAAGTTATAGTGCAATCAATACTGCACGAATGCACTCTCTGCATATTTAAGCAGTGAATCAGAACAAAATCCAATAGGATCACATCCTTGGGTCTGTAGGTTTATGAAAGGAATTTTCAACTCCAATCCTCCTAGACCTAGGTATACAGAAATCTGGAATGTAAAAGATGTACTGATGCTGCTGAGGGATTGGAATCCTATTGAAACTCTGTCATTAGCCAAAATCACCATGAAATTGGTTATGCTCATGCCATTAGTTTCAGCTCAGAGAGTTCAAACATTACAGAAACTAAGAATTGACAGAATGAAGGTAGGTGCGAATGCCGTTACATTCTATGTTTATGATTTACTGAAGCAAAGTAGACCTGGGTTCACGGGATGTAAGTTGGAGTTTTCAACATATCCTACAGATCCACGGCTATGTGTAGTAACATATGTAAAATGTTACATAGAAACAACAAGAATCTTAAGAGGCACAGAATTGGCATTTTTTATTAGTCATAAAAAGCCTCATAAGAAAGTGTCAACACAGACAATTTCAAGATGGTTGAAACAGGTGTTGATTTATTCAGGTATTGATACTGATAAATTTAGATCTCATTCCACCAGGGCGGCATCAACATCAGCGGCCAGGGATTCAGATGTGCCAATAGACCTTATCCTCGCGGCCGCAGGATGGGCAAGTGAACAGATGTTTCACAAGTATTACCATAAGGAGATTAAAGATCTCGGGGTGTTTAGTGATGCCGTGCTGGATTCAGTATTAAATCCCCCATTATAATAAATGGGCCTAATTTGTTACTTTTGTTAAAATAAATAGAACCATTAACTGATTACATTTAATGTTGTGGTTATGCATTGTTGATTGTGCTTACTCAAATAGAGTCAATCAGTGCAGTGAGCACCTGGATTTTAATCCATGGTGTGAAATCACAGAGCTTTGAAATCTTCACGTAGTCACTCACGTGACTCCGAAGTAAAATAGTAAGATTAAACGAGAACTTACCAGTTTGAAGTTTGATCTTTATTTTATGAGGAGTAACGTTGAGGGATTACGTGCCCTCCGCTCCCACCCTCATAAAAGGATCAAGCTGGTAGTTCTAAGTCTTTATGCATCTTACTATCATACTTCAGTAATTATCGTCTGTGATTGTCACTCCGCTGCTTTGAAAGATTGACGCGTGTGCGGCTGGACGGGGCTTCTTCACGTAATCCCTCAACGTTACTCCTCATAAAATAAAGATCAAACTTCAAACTGGTAAGTTCTCATTTAATCTTACTAGTAAACAGTAATTAAACAGGAGTTTGAAAAGAACAAATGCTAAAATAAATTATAATTGCTTCCAAAAGTTTGAATTTTAAGAGGAATTAGCATCTCCTTCTCTAAGTCATCTGTACTTTTGACGAGACTTTTGAGATACAGGACGGAAACAGGCCCTTCGACTCACCAAGTCCGTGCCGAACTGCGATCACGGCGTACACTAGCACTATCCTACACTCTAAGGAAAAGTTTACAACTTACTGAAACCAATTAACCTACTTACCTGAACAACTTTGGAGTGCGGGAGGAAACCAGAGCACCCGGAGAAAACCCACGTGGTCACAGGGAGAATGTACAAACTCCGTACAGACAGCACCCGCAGCCAGGATTGAATCTGGGTCTCTGGTGTTGTGAGGCAGCAACACTACCGCTGCGCCACCGTGCTGCCCTTACTCGTGCATATGTTTGGTTATTACCTGGTAGTAATTTACACTTTATCTTTGAAAACGGAACTATGGTTCTTTGTCAAAGCAAGACTTAGAACTATACATTTAAACCACTTCCCATCCAATGCAGACAGGTGCAGAAAGCCTAATTATAGGCCCTACTTAACATCATAACCGGCAGGCCTTGAATTGTGAAAGTTATCTGCTCTTCACTCCACACCTTGTTTTCCCCCCAACATTACATATTCTTTCTCAACTGGAGTCATACAATCAGAAACAATTTAATTTCCTCTCCAAAAACTTGTACCAGCAATGTGACATGACTAATGATTTGTATAATTAAAATACACACAAAATACTGGAGTTACTCAGCGGGCCAGGCAGCATCTCTGGAAAATAGGAATGGTGACATTTCAGGTCGAACCTTTCTTCAGACTGAAAGATAGAGAAGGCCAGAACAAAACAGGGCCGGCAACAGATGACCTCAGGATGGGTGGTGTCCATAATGGCCCATTGTTGCTTTGGAAAGATGTGCTAATGACAGGGATACAAGTGGAATGCAGGAGTTACTTGAATTTAGAGAAATCAATGTTCATACTGCTTGGTTGTAAGCTGCCCAAGCGAAATATGAGGTGAGGTTCCTCCAATTTGCGCGTGGCCTCACTCTGACAGTGGAGTAAGCCCAGGATAATTAATGTTCATTGATGGATGAGTGTTTGATAATAATGCAATGTCCTTCCTAGAAAGCAGACAGTGTCAATCTGAAAGTGCATCTCCAACAAATCAGCCCCTCGTCAGTACTGGATCTTGTCAGACTAGATTGTTGTTCTCAAGGTTCTGTGATCGAATTTGAACCAAAACTATCTGTCACAAAGATGGGAGTGCTTCAACTGAACCACAGCTGTTGTTTGAAAGGACACCCGACTGTCTTAATAAAGTAAATTTATAGTTTTTTACCATGTTTTATTAACTCATATTCTCAGCACCTTCCTCTTTGAAATGTTACGTAGCCACCTGTGTATTGTCAATTGAAAGAGGAAACAAATTCCAAAGTGTGGAAAAGTTTGCATGAGTCACAAAAGAACTTCCAGAAGCAAAATTTGATGGTCTAAGTTATTTTAAAGTTTAATTTAGATCTTGTAATTCTTTGTTTGGATTCAATTGTATTTCTGAGGCCCTATTCATAATAAAAGTTAATTGACAAAATGAAAGATATTTGCTTAAGCTTTTTAGCCCAATTGCTATAAGTTTGAATAACATTGACATGAAACCTTGCACTCTGCATAGTTTAAAAATTGACCTGAGCCCTCACTATTGAGTGGCTGGTAAAGCTATCTTCAGCCAGCTTGTGCTCTGTTTATTAATCAGAGTGCTGGACTGATGAAACAGTATACAATGTAATCTACCACTGAACACTGGTATAGATTAACCTTCAATGAGAAGTTAAAATCTTGATTTTCTTTATACGGAACAATATAGAATATTTATTTCCTTTCAGTCATTGGCACAGCTGATCAACTGTGACTATCAACATCATTATTATCAGTGGCTATAGAACATAGAGCAGTACAGCATAAGAACAGGCCCATCGGCCCACAATGTCTGTGCCCAACATGATGCCAAGGCCAGCTCTTATCTGCCTGCATATAATCCATATCCCCCCATTCCCTGCATATCCATATTCCTATCCATATGGCGCTTAAATGCCACTATTGTATTTGCTTCAACCATCATCCCTGGCAACACATTTCAGGCATTCAGCATTCTCTGTGTAATAAGAAATGTCCCGTCCCCCCCCACCCCATTCCGACTTTAAATGACCCCCCACCCCCTCACTTTAAAGCTATGCCTTCCAGTATTTGATTTTTCCATCCTTGGAAAACAGTTCTGACTGTCTCCTCTACCTATGTTACTCATCATTTTAGAAACTTCTGTCGGGTCTCCCCGCAATTCATTGAGACGTCCCATAGAGACAAACAATCAGAGATGCTTCTCCATTGTATTATTCCTTTCCATCCTTCATCACTCTTTTCTTTGGTATTCCTATTCCTTGGACTAGGATTGTGGTTGCAGGCTCCTCATTATGTTATGTTAGGAGGATGGGTAATATTTGGATATCCAGACTGAGCTCAAAGCAAGCTCTAACCTAAAAAGCCAAAGTCCATAATATAAACAAACATCAGGGTAATTCCAAATTAGTAGAAACAAAGTTCTGCAGATGCTGGTTTATACCAAAGATAGACACAAAGTGCTGGAGTAACTCAGCGGATCAGGCGAACACACTGGAGAAAAAGGAATGGTGAAGTTTCAGGTCGGGACCCTTCTTCAGACTGAAAGTAGGGGGTGGGGGAAAGGGGGTTGAAGAGCTGGAGGTGAGAAAAGACGAGGACAAATCAGGGCCAGCCACAAATGACCTCAGGCAGGGCAGTGCCTGGTAGATCCATTATTGGCTAGGGAGGGCGTGATCTCCACATTGTTTTCCTTGAGATCACACCTTCCCTAGCCAGTTATGATGTAAGATTTATTGAAGATCAGGCACATTTTGCTTTGTTTTAATTGGAAATTCGATCCTTCGCAGAGAGTCTTACTTTACAGTCATATGTTGATAGAAGCTGTAAATAAAAATCTACTTATACATTGCCCTCCCGAGGATTCCCTGCAATGTGATGACATTGCATGAGATGGTCTGGCCAAAAGGATTCTCCTCCGTAACACCAGTAGTTTGATGTTGTAGGGGTGAAATCAGTTGCAACAGACTGACTGGTGCAGCCAGCATCCCCGCACATGACTTTATAAAACTAAATCTTCACACATTGTTTTTCTGGCCCTTTGTAGTGTTATCCCTTCTGACATCATAAGAGATAAAGGAGGAGGACTCAGATCATCTGCTTCTTGGCTGATACTCTCTGGAGAAGGAGACGGCAGCAACAGCACACTGAATACCGAACAAGGGTGGGGGTGATGGAGAGTGGAGAAGCTGGTGCAAAATGGAGTTCGTAGGAGCCCGTCCCACATTCTATGCTGTGCCTTGTGTCCTGAATTGGCTGAAAATTGGTTGGGCTTATTGCAGCTATGAACTATCTGAGTTCAGTGGGAGGTGTGATGATGTTGGGTGGTAGAAAAGAATTGATGGACCTAAGACCATAAGACATAAGAGCAGTATTAGGCCATTCAGCATATCGACTCTACTCCACCATTCAATCATGCCTAATCAATTTTTCCCTCTCAACCCCATTCCTCCTGCTTTCTCCCAGTAACCTCTGACACCCTTAATAATTGAGAATCTATCAATCTCCATTTTAAAAATACCCAACGACTAGGGCACCACAGCCATCTGTGGTACTGGAATGAGTTATAACACTCCTGAAATCAAATTGGCTGCAGACACGCACTGCCTTAGGTTCCAGAAAACTTATGACAGGAAGTTCAGTATTCATAGAACTGCATCAAACAAGTCATCAGACACTGAGACAGGACAGGTAAAGGCAACATCCAGTTATAATACCGTCTTGCATTTGAAGGAAGCCTGAGCAATGTTTTCTTTCCTTAAATTAATTGCAGGTTTTTAGATGACTCCATTTATAATATCCTGGTATGTGACAAAAGATTGACAGTAGAAATCTTTAGTAGGAACACTACCACAAGGAAATTTGAAGGAGATGAGTGGAAGCTGTTAGTGGACTTAAATATTCATAAGTGTAAATGCTCCCCTTTGGACATTGTATTTCACTGAGATTCAGGAATAAGAAAGCTCCCTTAGCACCCATTTCATGGAGCATAGAGTATCATGTTATTCTTAGCAATAATTTCTCACTATTGTTTCTTGGAGTTGCATTGGAAATTCAACAAAGAACATCATTAGAGAGTTGCATTGCGCAGAATCACAGTGAGACACTTACCTCACATTTATCTGCTATTCCAAGCAAAAGTTTCCAATGATCTCATTCAAGTCTGCTTTTATTCAGCAGTAGTTATCTTTAACTGTACCTCCCATAGGCACAATGTGTAAGGCAGATTTTTGTAACTTCAGCATGATTTCCACTTAACCTCTGCTTCTGACACAGTGTTAGCGGGTGAAAAATTTTGCTTTGAGTCAGAACAGGATAGAATCAATTCCCATTCCACAATCTTACAAAATAATTTAAAGTGTCGCTGCTTTTTTGGGTGTTATCTTAAATGAAGGCTTGTCTGTCATGGCACTTTAGAAAGAAAAAGAGTGTTCTCCCAGGTACATTTTCAATATTTCTCCCCTATTCATTGTTAATAAACACAGATGACTTAGGGTTACCACAACAATACTCCAGTGTTCTGCTGTATTTCCAGGATTATTTCAGTGACTATTTTTCAAAAGCAGAAAGTCACTACTGGGAGGCAGAGTGGTACAGATGGTAGAGCAGCTGCCTCACAGCTCCATAGACAGGTTCGATCCTGACCCTAAGTACTGTCTGTGTGGAATCTGCACGTTCCCCCCTGTGACTGTGTGGGTTTCCTCCTGGTGCTCCAGTTTCCTCCAACATCCCAAAGATGTGTGTATTTGTAAGTTAATTGGCTTCTGTAAATTGCCCCTATTGTACAAGGACTGGAAGCAAAAGTGGGCAAACGTAGAACTCTTTGGACGGGTGATCAATGGTCAGCATGGACTCAGTGGGCTGAAGGGCCTGTTTCCATGCTGTACCTCGAAACTAAAACTAAGCCACATATTTGTAAATCATTATATCTCACACATTTCAACTATACAAAGATCTGCAATGGAAAATATCTGGAGTTGGCATTATTGCTGGTTAATAAGCCAGAATAATTTGTTAACAGCGTAGAGGTTGATTCCACCTTTTAAAGGAGGAATTTTCATGTTCATAATTTATAGGAGATGAATTAAGCGATTTGGCCCATCAAGTCCACTCTGCCACTCAATCATGACTAAACCCGTACTAATCAAGAACTTTGCTGATTGTGTGTGGAATCAGTACATCAGGTTGGTCGGTTTACAGTCCTTTGATTTTGTGCTGTAGAAGTGTTCCTTTTTAAATAGGCAGCCCACTGGAGTTCCATAGGGACCAAGAATCAGGATCTCGGGCATGAGTGCACGCACAGAGAGAACATGGTGTCAGTGGTGTTGCTGAGGGAGTTGGCAAATGGAGAACAGCAACTTTCCGTCTGGGAGGGGAAAGAGATAAATCCTTTGTAGTTTTCGGCACATATTCATTAGCGGCACAAAGCTTTGAGAAAATAAGAACCTAATACCAAAGGCTATATATATGTCTGCCAAGTAAAGAATCCCATTTATCTCCCACTGTTACCTCTGGGAAATGCAAACTGTTAATAAAACATAGACACATTTTTATCAGCTGCATGATTCATTTACTGATCAATCTGACGCATATAAATTATTAACATTTGGCAACCATTAACCTATTGAGGGGGAAAAATAATTGAAATGGCAATTTTCCATTTTCACTTGGGTGATCTATTCCTTGGTGGAGAATTTCAGAGCACTTAACGATAATCTGACTGTATTGCTAACATTTTTACACATTGAGATGCTGCGTCAGGTCTTAACCCAAAACGTCAACGATTCCTTTCCCCACCATAGATGCCGCTGAACCCTCCGAGTTCCTCCAGCACTATAGTTTTTGCTCTAGCACCTGCACTATCTTGTGTCAACCATTCTGGGTGTGAATCATTGGCTTCTGTAAATTGGCCCTATTGTGTAAGGATGTGAAAGTGGGATAATATGGCTCTTTGAACGGGTGAACCATTCTCAATTCTGTTGTTTAAACTCTCACAGAATTGCAGTAATAGTATCCAGGAAGCATTAGTGCAAAAATCCCACAAAATGAATTGTTGCTCAAGGTTACTTTACTTATTTTTAAAGATACAGCGCAGAAATATGCCCTTTAACCCTCCGAGTCCACGCCAACCAGCGAGCACTACACTAGAGACAATTTAAAATCTTTACCAAAGCCAAATAACCTACAAACCTGCATGTCTTTGGAGTGTGAGAAGAAACCGGAGCACCCAGGAAAATCCCACACAGGCACGGGGAGAACATATAAACTCCGTACAGACAGCATCTGTGGTCAGGATTGAACCTGGGTCTCTGGCGCTGTAAGGCAGCAGCTCCACCACTGCGCCACCCCATCTGAAGTCTGAAGTTAATTTTTAAGTCCTTTTATTACAAATGATGCTTACCCAACCATGACTGAATGCAAAAAATTAGGTACCCAGTACATGTAACAATGAAGGAAGCATCTGATTTGCTCTTAAGTTCAAAGAGAACTAGGGTGCATTCGTTCAGTGTGAATGCTAGCCAGATTCATTTCAATTATTTAATGTCAATGGCCTTCATGAGGACACGAGGACAAAGAGAAATGGTGATGCTGAAGCCGAGTCTTTGACCTACCCATCATGATTGTTTTAGTGATAGAGTTCACTATTAAAAATTAGTGAGCCTTCTGCCTTCTGATTGTAACTAATATTGCCTCACCATGAATGACCGGGGACCATGAACATTGAAATTGAGAGGTTTTCAGTGTTAGAATCACATTCACTGAAAAACAGAATCAAAAATCTCCAATGGGACAGTCCTAGATTGTTTGATTTTTTGGGGGGTCTTACACATGAGAAAGGATCTTAACACCACAGTGTAAGCAGTTAATGGTCTTAGGAAGCTTCAACAGCTGGCCTTGTTCACATTTGATCAGCCAGTTTTCCATTTAGAGTGGGTGTGAAGAGGCTGCTGGCTGACTGCCCTCCTATGGAGTTCATGAGGTTGAGATCCCCACCCATCTGAACTCAAATAAATTGGGGGGTGAGATTTGGGATGAGTGGGGGGTGATTCAAACAGAAAAGAAGGCCTGGGGATTGAAAGACATCAGATGTTCGGATGTTCTTTTTGGAATCTATAAGAGTGTTTTGGCACCCCTGCTCTTCAATAAAAAATTAGCACAATAAATGCACATAAACAGATACAATCAAGAACACCAGTCTCGTCACAAATGAACTTATAAGAAACCATCAGAATGTTATAAATAAAAAACAGATTTCAATTATCCAAAAGTGATTCTGACTGCCTTTTATAAAAAGATGCTTGAAACATTTAATCTAAGTAAAAAATCTTTTTGTTTAGTTTGAAATCCATGATGATTGCTAACTTGTTATCTTGAGATGCGTTCTCAAATGATCTTCTGCATTCTGGCACTCATTGTTGGATGTTCCATTGAACCAAGTCAATCAAAAAGTTGGGTATATCCACTTACTGGAGACGGACAGATTTGCATAGATCCCTGCAAAAACAGGCACGCTATCACTTAAATGGTGTGATGAGTAGATGAAAACTCTGGCCTGTGCAGTAATATTGGAGGAAGACCTCCCACAAAGCACCTCCTCTCTAGAGCATCAGTCCGCAAACTCTGCAGGATTGGTGGCATCCCCAGTTGGCTCCATGCCATCCAAATGTGCGTCATTGAGAAGGACCTCTGGCCTACAACCATTGCAGCTGGCTGTGTCTTGGGCGAAAGGAATAGTTTGAGAGAATTGGCAGAGAATAATATAGGTCACTACGCTCTCAGAAACTGTGTATATACACTGGAGCCATTATTATTCAAGATAAAGCTTTGCGGATTATTTTCTGTAATACTCTCATTTATTTGGAATCATTCTTATCACAGTTTACAGTTCCCAGAAATAGCAAGCAAAATAAATACTGTAAGTGTGTCATTTGGGCATGGACATTACTGCCTCCTCTGTGGAGTGGCGCAGTAAATCACTTCCACTGAACGTGAAAATATTTTTGTAGTACAGTCTACCAACTTTATAACGAATTTTGGTTATAGCGGACAAAATCGGTTGTATCAGTGGCGCTATTGAAAATAAAGGACCAAGTTAACTTTCTAAAAATGTATGGGCCCATTAAGCTGCAGCAAGTTAGCCATTTCATTGTTCTGTTACTGGTACATCTGACAGTTAAGCTCTCTTGACCATTAAAATTTGAATTTCACACACCCCCCCCCCTCCTCCCCCCCCCCTCCTCCCCCTTTCCCCCATCAATTATTTAGTTCACAGGGGTTTCCCCAATTTCCTAATTTTATAGCCAGTCACACCCAGTTCCCACTCAGCACATCTGGAAATGAGTGAGCTCTTTTTTAAGCAAAAACCATTCTCACTGGTGATAGACACAAAAAGCTGGAGTAACTCAGCGGGACAGGCAGCATCTCTGGAGAGAAGGAATGGGTGACGTTTCGTGTCAAAACCCTTCTTCAGATCCTTCGACCCGAAACACCACCCAGTCCTTCTCTCCAGAGATGCTGCCCGTCCCGCTGAGTTACTCCAGCTATTTGTGTCTATCTTCAGTTTAAACCAGCATCTGCAGTTCCTTCCTACACATCTCACTGGTGAATGTCCCATTGTCAAATGGATTATCTGTTGCCGGCCCTGATTTGTCCTGGTCTTTTCTTGCTTCTAGATAACCCCTCCACCTGCAATAAACAAGGAACTGCATCTGCAGTTCCTTGTTTATTACTTTTATTAGATTTTCCCTCATTGTTGGATTTTACCACAAGGTGAAGGGAGAAATTTGGAAAAGAAGCTTTGCTACTTCACTGTTAGTAAATATTTTTAAACATTTCCAGTTTATTTTTCACACTGCTTTTCAGCAACATGAACTGTAAAGAAACAAAGGATGCATTTAATTGAAAACTTCTCTGTGTTTTTGCGTCTTTAGCAACCAAAGTAACATAATGAGATAAATCACCTTGGATCACTCATTATATGCGGTTTCTGTTACTGCAGAGGAAAATTGTACATAGTTGTTGCCTTTCAAAAGTCAATGAAAATGCTTACATAAGATATTAATTCTTCTCCAAATCCAAACGAGAAAAGGCACCTGGTACATCCAAGCTTCCCTTTCCAGAAAAAACCCGACAGTCCCTGCCCTCTTCATCACATTCATCTGCCTCTTAAATCACTTCCAGGGTGAAAGTAGAAATTTACAATGGGCATTCTCTTGCACAGTAACTCTGACTGCATAAAAATAGCCAAATTGTGCTTATAAATTTCCCTGCAATTCTCCATGTCAAAAGCTGCGAAAGGTTGCTTCCCTGTAAAAAATTATCCCATTGGATTTTTGCATCTAACATCCTACTACGAAGTCCGAAGAAAGGGCTCGACCCGAAGCGTGAGTCTGAAGAAGGGTCTCGATCTGAAACATCACCTATCCATGTTCTCCAGATTTGCTGCCTGACCTGCTGAGTTACTCCAGCAATTTGTGTCCGTTTGTGTATCAACCAGCATCTGCAGTACCTTGTTTTTTTCTGAGAAGTGCCCTAAACGCTGATCAGTGCTTTGAACACAGTCCTCCGCAAGAAGGGTTCCAGATATATTGTGTGTCAGCAACTTAAAATGGCTCTGTTGAAATCTTGTTCTGGATTTGCAGAAAAGTGAAACTTTAAAACACTTTGAATTGCCAGACTACTGTGCAGAAAATGTGTACATTGAAACACATTCATTAATCTCGTTCAAACAAAAGCTGTTGCAATTTTACTCCCCTTTGAGTATAATATGGCCAAACAGAATAGTAGTGAATAGTGGTGTTTGGGACAGAGAGGCATCAATATTTTTACTGTAACCAAATTAAATAACTGCTTAATTCAAAGGAACAGTTTCCACTCAGCTCATTAATTATTTCTAAATCCCTGTGTCAGTCCTTCTGGGGTTTTGGCAATGCTTCACTGAGCATGGTTACCCTCACTGGCCATATGTTTCTCTTTGTTGGTCCACAGAAGCGCAACGTTTATTCTTGAGCTCAATCTATAAGTTAATTAACATATGCCTCATTTCTTCAAGTCAATTGTCAAGTAAATGCTTCTGCTGACGTTTGCTCAAATCACAGTTAAAGTTTAAGCTTTTTAAGGAATTTGTCTTCTGTGGTAAATATATCTCCAATCAGTCATGAAGCAGCTGAATATAAATTGGCTTTCTGTCTTTGGGGGTCAGTGACTGGGGCTTCAGTAATTGTGTGCATCATTAGATGCCCAGGAGAAGCCCGAACTCTGAATGAATTTAGACATCTGTTTCCTGGATGAACTGTCTGTGCAGGATTTCTAGGTTATTAGGTCCTATAGGGCACTGGATCACTGTCCATCTTCTCTTTGATGGGTTTATACAAATCAACTTTTATTTATAACAGAAGGTCTTAACTGTGATCCCTAGCTTCCTCTGATTTCCTGTTACAATTCTACCAGAATTGATGAGCTCACTATTTGTACTGACTAGGTATAATGCTGGTTTGTAATGCTAGTTTTGTCATCATTAAGTTTGGTAGAGCAATGGAAGACATTTCAGATCATTCCAAAGACGCGCAGGTTTGTAGATTAATTGGCTTCTGGTGTGTAGGATAGAAGTAGTGAAAGGGTGATCGCTAGTCGACACAGACTATGTTGGCCAAAGGACCTGTTTCCAAGCTGTATCTTTAAACTAACCTAAACTAAATAATTTCTCTTTCAGTGGGGGGAACTCGTATTAGAGGATTGGAGTTCGAGATTGAAGTATATAAAGTTATGGGAGGCACAATAGGGTAGTAAGGACCTTTTGGCCCAGGTTGGAATTGTCAAAAACTAGAGGAATAGCTTTAAGCTGAGAGGCACAAAGTTTAAAGGAAATAAGGCAAGGCAAGTTGTTTTGCACATACCAGCATTATACCTAGTCAGTTGTGGCTTTCTGGAGTGGTGGTAGAGGCAGATATGATAGTGGCATATAAGTGGGGATTTGTTTCCCACTGTGCAAACAATGAGCGCAGATTAAATTATTGGAGAAAAAAAAATCTCTTGAAGGATCAGCATACATTTTGAATAATAAATTAAAAACAGTGCAGTGATGTTGAATCGACAAGCCTGTGGTACACTCTTGGGTTTTCATTGCTTCAAGCGCAGAGAAAATGTTACAGTCATTAGCATTTGAATGATATTTAAATGTTAACATATTTTCATATTTTATGATTCAACTTGACATGGTTAGCTTTGCATTGGATTTTGATTGAACATAACATGATATAAATCCAAATCTGTATCACACTCAGACAAAATGTGTGGTACATCCCTCTAATTCAATTGGATCTTAGAATAAAGATGCTGGTTATTTTGTGTAAGCAACATGATACATTTTGTTGGAACATTTGCTTTGATATCACTTCCAGGAAACTGCCAAGTGCATTGGTTAAAATACATGTTTCTGTACTCATGGGGCAGAGTGATTTGCACGTAGTCTTTTTACATAAAGTTTCCCACGTCAAGATCCTGAAATTCACAGCAAACTACAAAATGTGATGCTCATTATCAAACACAGTAAATGTGCCCTGGGAAACGCTGAAGGACTGCAAGGAAATAAGTACAGGCAGAAAGGCTGGTGATCTGAGACCAGTTACACCCATCCCCACTTATCCCCTTTCAAATTGAAAATGACCCATGAAAGATTTAAACATTATCAAGATAATTATCTCCACCTTTACTTCAAAAATATTAGACGTGTTAAGTCCGACCCATCCTGGACATGGGTGAGGAAATCATGCTTGTAAGTTAATTCCTGCACCTTCTTCCCATTGCAGGAAGCATAGCTACTTTGTGCTTCTTGCAGATAGATGCAAAAAGCTGGAGTAACTCAGCAGGTCAGCAGCATCTCTGGAGAAAAGGAATAGGATATGTTTTGGGTCAAGACCCTTCTTCAGACTCAAAGTGCTTCTTGCAGATTTGTAAGATTATGTTACTTGGAACCAAGCCTGACTGTGATGTTTATTCGGTAAAATGGAGCACAATCTAACTTGCTCACCCCAGCTCTCTTCCCATTTAGAATAACTGATTATTTACTGTAGTTGTTGCACCTTATGCGCCGGTAAAGCTGCCGCAAGTAAGAATATCTTTGCTCTGGGTTCATATCCAATGCATATGACAAATAAACAAGCTATCTCATTCACTTTGCAATTTCCCTCTGCCCCACTCACTCGATTCATTCTCCGAAATCGTCAAAATCACCCCCTGATTCTATGAATGCCTCTTCATATTTGCAACCTCGAACTCCATGATCTGAACCCTGACTGCTATTTCTGTTTGCGAACTTAACCACCACCTGCACCTCCAGTATGATCCCCAAGAGCTGACACTCTCTCTCTGCAATAGCGTAAAAAGAGCTCTGAAAGTGTGAAGGTTGTGAATTAGGGGACCATAATCAAAAGAGAACAAAATAATTCCTCCTTCATATCAATACATATCAATACATAATCTCTCCCTATTTTACTTTGATGGATTTCAAACATTCAAACATCCAAAATGACAGTGAAAGAATGCTCCAAGTACTGGAAGTCAACTAGAAAGTATTTGTAGCTTAAAAGTTACTTGTGAATATTGGCCGTCCACTTCAGAGAACAACTTGGTTAATTCATTTTTTTAAAAGGCACAAAGAAAGTAAGAGAAAAACATCTAAAGCAAAGGAGGATCTAGCACTGAAGGAATAAATAAATATGGGACAAATGGAGACAAGTATATAAACTGTCATTATTTTCATAACATGGTGAGAATGTATTTATGAAGCTCAGAAGAATTGAACCATTTTCTAATATCAAAAAGATGTACCAAAACATAAGAATTCTCAAAAAAATACCATGAATACCAAAGAAAACCAAGGGTGGCACAGTAGCACAGTGGTAGAGTTGCTGCCTTACAACGCCAGAGACCCGGGTTCAATCCAAACTCAAAGTTGTACGTTCTCCTTGTGACCATGTGAATTTCTTCTGGGTGTTTCAGTTTCCAACCACATTCCAAAAACGTGCAGATTTGTAGGTTAATAGGCTTTTGCAAATTGTCCCTCATCTGTGGTTAGAACTAGTATATGGAGGATCGTTGGTCGCCACAGACTCAGTGGGCCTATTTCCACACTAAATGAGGAAGATGACTGAAATTTATTGCCTTCCCCTCACAGTGGAAAACTTTGATTCCGCTGTGTTGGGATGTTTATGTTAAATTCTATCGTGTATTGTGTTCTTTTTTATTCGTGGCTGTATGGTAACTCAAATCTCACTGTACCAATTGGTATATGTGACAATATATGTAACTTGAACTTAACTTAAACTTGAACTATATCTCTAAAACTAAAACCAAATAATAACACAAGGAGACTTTCAGCCTTTCAATCAATTAAGTATGAAGCTGTAGTCATTCAGCACATAACAGGCCCTTTGGCCCTACTCATCCATGCCGACCAAGATCCTAGTCCCATTTTGCCTTGTTTGGCCTTCATCCATCTAAACCTTTCCTATCCATATACCTGTCTGAATGCCTTTTTGTGCTGTTATTGCTATTGTTATCAACTATTTCCTCTAGCAGATCGTTCCATATACCCTCCACACTGTGTGAAAAAATGCTCTTGAGGTTCATATTAAATATTTACCCTTTCACTAAAACCTATGCCCTCTAGTTCTTGATTCCCCTACTCTGGAAAAAAAGATTCTGGGTATTCACCCAATCTGTACCCCTCATGACTTTATACAGTTACTGTATATAAGATCACCCCACAGCATCCTACGCTCGAAGGAATAAAGTCCCAGCCTGTCTAACCTCTCCCTCTAGGTCAGGCCCACGAGTGCTGGCAACATCCTCTTAAATCTTCTCTGAACTTCTTCCAGCTTAATGACATATTTTCCATCGAAGGATGAACATAATGCTCCAAGAGCAGCCTCCCCAACATCTGATACAACTGTAAGATAATGTCCCAACTACTATACTCAATTCCCCGACTGGTAAAGTCCAGTGTGCCAAAAGCCATCTTCACCATCCTATCCACCTGTGATGTTTCCTTCAGGGAACTATGTATTTATACTCATAGATCCATCTATTCTACAAAACTCCCCTGGACCCTACTGTTCACTGTGAAGATCCTGCCATGATTTGACTTCCCGAAATGCAAAACCTTGTATGTATCTGAATTAAACTCCATTAAGCCATTCTTCAGCCCACTTCCCTATCTGATCAAGATCCAGCTGTAGTTTTTGATAGCCATCTTCACTATCTACGATACTACCTATTTTGGTGTTATCTGCAAACTTCTTAATTATGCCTTGTAAATTAATATTGATAACAAATGCAATGGGCTCAGCATCAGTTCCTAAGGCACATTAGCCACAGGTATCCAGTCTGAAAAAGAACCATCAACTGCCGTTCTTTGTTTCCAACTATGAAGCTATTTCTGGATTCCTTGCAATCTAACCTTCCAGGGCAGCCCACCATGCTGAACCTTATCAAAGGCTTTGCTGAAATCCATATAGACTACATCTATTGGCCTGCCCTCATCAACCTTCTTGGTTGCTTCAAAAAGCTCAATAAAAATCATAAGATATGATCTCCCAGGCCCTAAAACATGTTTACTATCCCTAATTAACTCCTAATTTAATCTAAATGAATGTATATCCCTCAGGATCTTCTTCAGTTACTTTCCTACCACAGATGTTACTCTTAATGATCTACAGTTCTTGGGTTTTTCTTTGCAGCCCTTAAATGGAGGCACAACAATAGCCACTGTTCAGTTTGTTTAACTAATTGTAATCTTAAAGGGAAGTCTGGCTTTGCTTCAAACAGAAGCAAAAATATTTTTGTGGTTTGTGGTTTGATGTTCTTGTAAGAATATGTTGCATCCACAGAAGGCTGTTGAGGCCAAGTCAATTAATATTTTTAAGGCAGAGATAGGTGGATTCTTGTTTAGTATAGGTGTCTGGGGTAAAGGGGAGAAGGCAGGAGAATGGTGTTAAGAGGAAAAGATAGATCAGCCATGATTGAATGGCGGAGTAGACGTGATGGGCCGAATGGCCTAATTCTGCTCCTATCACTTATGAACTTATTCTCTGTTTCGTTATGTATTACCAAGGGAGATCTGCATCACTTGTTTTTAAGTGGGTGCTTCAGCATCTCTAGATATTACTCTCCGGATATCGCAGGTAGCAACAGGTAGCTTATGTTGGAGCTGAATTTACCTGAAAGTACCTGAAACCTAAATTCAGCAAAGAAAAGTTAACCACTGAATATGATTGTGCTTAAAAATGGTGCCAACTTCACCCTTAGCAGAACCAATAATTAATGGATTCTTCAAAAGTGTCACAAACTGCAGGGCCACATTCACTTACAAAATTCATGCGAGGATTCAGAATTATACCTTCAAAATGTGTTTACAGGCTCAACCACTACTTACTTTACAGCTGAGGACACAAAGTGCTGGAGTAACTGAGCAGGTCAGGCAGCATCTCTGGAGAACATGTGATAGGTGACGTTTCAGATCGAGACCCTTATTCAAATCCAGTCTCAACCCGAAACAGCACCTATCCATGGTCTCCAGAGATGCTGCCTGACCTGATGAATTATTCTAGCACTTAGTTTCCTTTTGTGTATTAACAGCATCTGCAGTTCTTTGTTTTTACCTTACAACCATTTGACTTCTGTACCTTCAAATGTCACAGCTTCACCTTAGCAGCTGAGCGATGTTATACACACATTAGGGTATTGTACAGCCATCCTCACAAAGTCAAGCACAATATAAGGCACAGAGATACATGAAATTAATGCAGGGAAGTGGGATTAGCGTAGATAGGTATGATAGTCATAGTAAACAAAGGGGGCCGAAGGACCTGTTTCAATGCTGTAAGCCTCTCTGACTATGACTTTCTGTAAATTACTCCTGGTGTAGATAAATGTCAAAGAATCAAAAGGGGTTGATGGGCAGGTGAGAAAGAATAAATTGTAGGTCTACGAGAAAATAAGGAGGTGGAGAATAGCACTGAGGGATTTGCTCTATTAGAAGTTAGCATGGGCACGATGGGCTGAATGGTGATCTCACATCATAGCAAGTAAATTAGTTATTAGCGATTCTTTATTTGGTTTCACATATTCATACATTTGACAGCATTAGAATTATTACATAAACACAAGGCGATTAATAACTTTCAATGCTTTGAAAACACATAACAATTAACAATACTTGAAAAAATTGGAAGATGAACTGATTTTTTTACGTTCTGTCAATATAAAAGGTATTATTCTGCTGCTCAGTGGAAAATCGGCCCTTTGAGGCCTCAAGATCTTGAGGTCAATGGGAGGTCAACTCCTTCTGGAGAATTCAAGGTCAATGGTAGGTCAACTCCTTCTGGAGAATTCAAGGTCAATGATAGTACAATTAGTTCTCTTGAGTTTGGCAGTTGCATGTAAATCGTTGAGCTTGCCCCTATAGCAGAAGATCTTTCAATGAACTGTCCTCTTTTTTTTTTTAATTCCGGTCTGTTTTCCGTCTTTGTCCAAGTTCTTTGACAAGTATATGACATATTATGTGACATGATAACTTGCAAGATGCACAATGTGAATGAGCCTGTTTAAACTCTGCACTAATGTAACACTTCAGTTTCACATTCCAGCTATTATTGTGTTATATTGCCAATTGAATTTTAATTAATGGCACGTAACGGTGTCTTTTTGGTCTGGATTTAGAATCAGCTCTCTTAGGCAATAAGCCACTGTTCCAAATTACTGAGTACTTTCTCTTTCCACTATAGATGAGTCAGATGCAAATCAGATATGCAGTAATCAATAATCATTTACTGATCCTGGACAGATTTCACAGTAATGGCGAGTAGAAGGGTTGATTTTTAATCGAAGCCGGCAGCCCATTTTATTAGACAATACCAATTTGATTATGCATTTGTTAACAGTTAATTTTAACCACAAGTTAAAACACAAGTAATTTTAGCTGTGCTCTTGGATTTCAGAATTACATTTTCATAGTTGATTTCTTTCCTGTCAAAACAAGGATTCTTTTTCAGACATTCAGCAAATTCTTAGATGCTTAATTGAATGATAGTTCATAAGTTGCGGCAAAACCAACTCTAAACTGCTGCCAAAAGCATTCGGTGTTCTGAGAATTCCATGCTGAGTTTCCAATGGGTCGGTGGGGATGTTGTATTTCTTCCAGGAAACCCTTTCCTCTGTGTATCAGGATGAACAGTATCTGTTTCAGGTGCCTGGCGTTGGGCATGCAAATGTCATGGCCCGCTCAACAGAGCTGCTTGAGTGAAGCTAGAACCTTGAAGGCAATGGTCGATTTTCACCATCGATATCTGCGATGTCTCAGTTCCTGGGATCTGGGGAGTAGTCCACAGTTTCCTAGGTCACGCCATGAACCTTCCTTGACACAGTCACCCTGTCCAAGTTGTCTCATGATATACCCAACCCATACTCTAGATCCGTCCTGCTTATCTTTCACAGTGCCTGCATATGATCTGTTGCAGTGTGAAATCAGGCACAATGGCACCGTTTCTGTGGCTGCAGAAGGGATCTCCGTGAAGTCAGGTGGAACAAGATGGCTTGGGTACAGGCTGTCTTCACCACTTGATTGTTCGCTTAGATGCTCCACCTACAACTCTGCCGCTTCCTCCTCCTCTTCTTTCTGCCATGAGAGGGCTGCATGCCTCCAGTTCCATATTTGTCCTTTCTGCACTGACCGTCAGACAAAGAAGCACACCAATGTGAATAACATTCCATATATGGACCAGACAATGAATAGTGAGGAAAGGGCACCAACATGAAGAAAGGGTCGCCAAACCACATACAAAAAGACATGTGATCCTGTCAGGGCACTGTCAGCAACTTGAAAGGCTAGTGGCCATCCACAAGTGCTCCCTTGGAGAGCACCTGTAATCTTCCAAAGGGGGTGGCCCTGTACATGGATGGCCCCTTAGCATTATTGAGCAGAACCAACGTTTCCCAGTGACATTATTAAGCAAAAGAAAAGTCAATATGTCAGTGTGTGCGTTTGTTATAGTGGTTGATTGCTTGAGCGAAGTGCATCATGTTAGCCCCAGTGACGTGGATGTATTAATAGTCCGATGAGTATGTCAAATAGGTTTTTGTGAGTATATTAGTATTCGCATAGTGTTATATTGATGTTAAGATGTGCAGAATATAAAATCTATTTTCTAAAGAGCAGGCTTGGATGAGCGTATGCTTTGACCTTCACAAACTTGGTCATCGTAAAATTTCTGCAACACCAGATCTATAAATTGGAGAGAGTGTTCCCCATTCTTTTGCCATTGTGTCCCAGGTGACCTCATCAGGGTACCAGTTTACACTGGCAGAAACCCGCTTCCTTTGGTCACTTCTGCCAGGATTTTCACTGCCGTTGCCAAGACCCCCTGGAAATGGTCGCTGGTCTCGGCATCCTCTTTCAGTATCCTCTCTGTACGGCATTGTCAAACAAATTGCGTGTGGAATTTGACTGCTGGATGAACAGTCAGCAAGTGTTTGATAGTGGAATGTTGGCACTGTTTCATAGTGTAATTCATGATATAAGACAGCCTTCGGCATTTCAGGACCAATGCTGAGAGCCATTTGTTTCACTTGCATATCACAAGGATAACTTGACCTCATATATTTAGTGCAGTTAAACCCACTATTCTTAGCAATGTTACAACATTTTGAGATTTTAAAAATCAAGTCTGCAATTTATCCCATCAGATAAAGCATAAAAATAAGTTTAATTTGACACCTAATTCACTTTCATATCTTCAGTATTAAAAAAGTTATGGCCATTTTCAGACTCGGACATTAGCATCTTGTTCCCTATTGCTTTTCCATTGACTTAACACAAAAGCTGTGATCAAGGACAGTCAAAAGCCCATAACTTTCTTAAAAATTAAGAGAACTTAATGAAATTTTCAGTTATTATAGATTGAAGCATTCTGAAACAAATATGAAACAATCTTACTTGGATGACCTGAAATTAAAGCATATAATTAGTTAGTTACCCAATTGTAGCTAATTACAAAATTCAATTACTAGATCTAAATATCTATCCATTTCTTAAGAAAAAGTTAACATTTTTAAAAAGCCTAAGTGTCCAAATAACATTCACACAAGAATTCACAATATAACATTATTTTAAAATCTCATTGTCATTAATTTATAGGCCAAATGGAAGGAATTTAGTGTTTAATTCCTGTAAATTAATGGCCATTTAAATCATCTTGCGAGTGGGATTTTGTGGAACATGCTGGTTTGGAACGCTGCGGTTGCACTGAATTAAACCCCAATATCGGCAGGAAAAATACTGCTGGTTGGTATATTTAAATAATCACATTTTCGCAACTTGAAATTTTTATTAAAGGCATCCTAAGAAGCAATTTTATATGAAAAGATAAACGGTGTACCTTGCCTTGTCCCGTGCGTGAAATCCGTCCCGTTGTCGGCGTTGACGGCATTTGAAGATGATTTTAATTTTACTCCAACAATTAAATTATAAAGCGCTAATTTTAATAAACTTAATAAAACGGCAGTCAAAGCGATTTTTCTTCATCAACTATTTAGCCTGTTCAAGATCGTTTAGAACAGGCTGCCGAAATATCGTATTTTAAACCCGCCCCCCTCTCAAAGGCTCCAAAGTCGCGCACACGGGCAGTGACAGAACTGCAGCGCCGCTGAAGGTAAGTTTTGTAACATACCTACTATTCTGGTTTAACAATTATTCTTCATCCCTACAAGGTGTCCAGGCCAGTGAATTTTATCACAATATTATGATTTGGGACTGAAGCCACAGCTCTTGCAGTGTAATAACGGAACACTCTTATCCGAGTAGAAAACCATATTTTGATTTCAATTAAAGATAGACACAAAATGCTGGAGTAACTCAGCAGGACAGGCAGCATCTCTGGAGAGAAGGAATGGATGACCTTTTGGGTCGAGATCCTTCTTCGACCCAAACGTCATCCATTCCTTCTCTCCAAAGATGCTGCCTGGCCTGCTGAGTTAGTTCAGCACTTTGTGTCTATTTTTGGTTAAATCCAGCATCTGCAGTTCCTTCCCACACATTTTGATCTCAATTATTCTGTTGAGCTTCTGCTGTGGGCTGTTTGGAATATGTAATGCTTACCTCTTCCAGCGGTATGAACATTGACTTCTCCAATTTCAGATAGTCCCTGCTTTTTTCTCCTCCCCTTCCCAGCACTCCCTCAGCCCACTGTCTCCACCTCTTCCATTCTTCATTGAAGAGGGGTCTCGACCGGAAACGTCGCCTATTTCCTTCGCTCCATAGATGCTGCCTCACCCGTTGAGTTTCTCCAGCATTTTTGTCTTCCATGGAAATGTGGTTTTTCTCCATATGTTGAAATATGCTGTATTGTTCCATTTGAAAACAATAAGAAAATGGATATTACAGTATGATGGAGCCCAGCCTAATTAAACTGTTGAACTGTACTTTTGCTCCCAGTGTTGTACTCCTAAATTTACTTTGGATGATATTCAACAAAAACAAAATACTCTGCCCAAGAAAAACTGTCAACATGACCTGTAAGCTTTGGTTATATGTCTCCGCTCTATGAAGGCCACATAAGGCCAGGCCGCTGTGTGTAAGTGGATCATTGACTGAATGCAATAATAGCACATACTGACAAATGACTTCCTTTCTGAATTGTCGTCTTGGCTTTCTTTGATCTGAGTGTTCAAAATGGTCAGGAAGCCTCATATCTAAAACCAGCATTAAACTGTCATAGTTGCCATGGAGATTTCTGACTCCTGCTAAGAATAAATTAGAAACAGTAAGGCCAGGTTTTGTTGGGATATGATATCTAGCATGTCCCATTAGACAGATTTGGTAATGCATGTATAGTTTTGGTAATACTTTACACACTATGTTGCGCACACTATAATCTATTAACATTATAACAAACTCGATGAGGAACAGAATAGTGTTTCTCCTTTTTTTAGTTTAGTTTACAGATACAGCGCGGAAACAGTCTGCGAAGACCGGCGATCCCCGCACAATAACACTATCCTACACACACTAGGGACAATTTACAATTTTACCGAAGCCAATTAACCTACAAACCTGCGCGCCTTTGGAGTGTGGGAGGAAACTGGAGCACCCATAGAAAACCCACGCAGGTCATGGGGAGAACATACAAACTCCATAGGGACAGCACCCATGGTCAGGATCGAACCCGGGTCCTCCTCATTCACTGAGATTTAAGGATTAAGAAAGAAATAGAGGAATGAATGTGAATTTTTTTTAATTAAAGCAAGAGATCAATGGGACAGATTTTGCCGTCGGTAGCAAGCTGCCAGAGATCACCAGCGACCTTCTAACTGACTGCAAACTATCTGCATCGCACAGCCGTAACCTGATGAATATTGCTGACTGTATCCTCAGTGGCAAGGCCCAGTTTAGCAGCAGGGTCTTCTGCTTGAAAATTCCAACATGAGTCTGTGGGGTGGGGTGGGGTGGGGTTGGGGTTATCATCTGGGGTGATCTTCTGTATGAATCCCAGCAAGTGAGCCAGGGGCGGAAATCCTGGGGGGGGGACAGGGGGGACAGGGGGCCACCTCACCCCCCCCTGCTTTGAGAGGTGGGGGACAATCACCCCAATGTTTTGTAATCCGGACTTTATCAAACGCATTCTAAGGGCTGAATCGGCCCATTCGCGGGGCCTTTCAGCGCCCGACGCGGCTTAAAATCAAACTGCTGCATCAAGGCGATCGAGGCTCCTGATGTTGAAGCCCCCCCTGGCCGATGAAAGACCCCGTGAATGGGCCGATTCAAGCCCCACGATTCAGGGCGGATGGAGCTTCTGTTGCTGGAGTTCGGAGTCGGTCACCAACCAGGTCAGCTCCCGATGTTACTATCCACAGGGCCCACGGCCGAAACCTCACATGTGTGCGCATGCTCGCGCGCGGCCGCCAAGAAATTGTGTCCCCCGCATGTTTTGATAGCGATTTCCGTGCCTGATGTGAGCTAGTTAATAACTTCCGCCTTAGCTGGCTGTCAACAGTTAGGAATGTTTCTCCATGTTTCTGATATCAATCACAAAACAAAACTATTGGAACCAATCTTTTTTTTAAAATATCAAAATGTATTTAAAATTTAAGGGAAAAAAGCAAATATTTATAAAGAAAGCAGTTTTTAAAAATCTAAAATTCAACATTTTATATACTTTGTTAAAATATTTGTCCACTTAGATGCTAGCCATCTCCCTGCAAATAAATCAGCCAACAATTTAATGTCCAAATGCAGCAACAACATAAAAATCACATGAAATGCCTTTTTCACAATGCAAGAGGCAGACAAGTGCAAATCAGCAGCAATTATTGGCAACTTACAATTGCCAGCATAGCTCTTCCACACAACATTAATCTCTATCCTTTGATCCTGCATATTTTTTAGGAAAATTGTGCTCATTGTTCCTTTAAAGAAATGCTTGTCCTCTGGCATGATGAATGTATTTAACATTACTCACAGCTCATAGGACTTGTAATGCATGGTAATTTGTTTTGCTTTTCTAAATTAGGTCAATAAAACAGCGCAAAAATGTTGATTGTTGGCATGTAGGACTCGGATCTAATCTATTCTAATGAAGAAATTATTCCATTTGTGATTTGGAGATGACTTGTTTTGGTAACTATAACCGTTCCTGTACCATGCGTCAAGCCCAAAGAGACCTCACTTTAGCAAAGCATTAAATTAATTAGTAAGTTGTAAAGCTAGCAGTGGGTGAAGTAATGCTTTTTCAGTGCAATCACCTGCTGTAATCCCGATTAATGTGCCCTTTCCCCAACATAGTTTAAATGCGGGCAAGATCGAGTTAAATGACTATTAGAGTTGCAGATTTTGACTGTTTCGAGGAGAATTTAGCATTTATTGGAACTTGTTGACAGTTTTGACACAGAAAGGATTATTTTCCAGATTTAATGCTTGTTGGTGATGAACAGAATGTGATCTGCAGAATGTGCCCCATGATTTCATGATATTACTATGTTGATTCATACCTTTAAAGCAGATCTGGAAAGATGGTTAGTGACAAATTAACTTCAGATTACAAAAATATACTAAACCATATGTATTTTATAGTGTTAATTGGTCCCCGATTGACGGATTGAGGAGCCTTTTCCAAGAAGCTTGCCTGCCTTCCATGAAGTAAGGTGGTAATCTAATAGTTATTATGCAGGACTAGCAGATTAAAGTCTTTTGGGACAGTTTTCATTATGAGCGGCCCAGTTAATGTTTAGTTTAATTTAGTTTGGAGATACAGCGAGGAAACATGCCCTTTGGCCCAATGACTCCGCGCCGACCAGCGATCCCCACATACCAACACTATCCCACATACACTAGGGACAATTTTACATTTTTGGAGTGTGGGAGGAATCCGAAGATCTCAGAGAAAATCCACGCGTTTACGGGCAGAATGAACAAACTCCATACAGACAGCACCCATAGTCAGGTCTCTGGTGCTCTAAGTGCTGTAAGGCAGCAACTCTACCGTTGCGCCACCATGCTGCCCAGCAGGTGGCAACCGCAGTGAAACTAAAGCCTCCTTTTGACTAATGGATGTGTCAAAATGCCCAACACAAAATACTGGAAACTCTTGCGGCATTGATAGCAAAATCTAATTAAATTTACTTAAATCAGAGCCTAGAGGACAAAAGAGTATAGGCTCTGATTTACTAAATCGAATTAGATTTTGCCATCAATGCTGCAGTAGTTTGCAGTATTTTTGCACCAAAGTTGAATACTAATTGTTTTGGATATGGAAGACCCTAGGCTATAGTAAATTTGGGCTCATATTTCGATTGTAAAATTAATGACTACGTCATTTTTGTTCCTGAAGGAACATATAATTATGTGACATTTGACAAATATAATAATAAGTAACTACTCAGTGCTGAATATGAAAAGCAACTTACAAATTTGCATTTCTACAACCTCCCAGCCCCAGTTATTCAACCTCCACCTGCAGACCGCCTCCCGAATCACATCCAATTCCCAATGGAAACTTCAATCTCCAAAGAGTCCTTTCTGCCCCAATTACTCATTCTCGGTATGATCCGGCCGTCACGAAGACTCCCCACTCTTCTGAAGCCATTTTAGATTCAGAATTTATGCCCAATTTTGCAGTATGGAACCAAGAACCAAAACCATCATTGCCCTCCCCTCCTTTGTCCCCTCCCCCCAAACCATTGCGATGTGAATTCTGCAGACAGTTTTTGAGTCAAGTAGACCTACCCTTTTATTCAAATAATGAAATCATTTTTTCAACAATTATTCATAAGCACTGTTTGAATGGTGTAATTACAGTCCCTACTACTTACAGTGGACATGCAGATGCCAACCATCCATAAGCATTAGATTGGTCATACCACAGGGTAATCTGGTTATTGCCCATTCACTTCTATCAATGAGTTTACCTTAAATACCTGCTCTAATCTGAACAGGAATGATGCCACTGGAATTCAATTTTCCAGATTTCAGGTGCATGTACTTTTCCCTTGCACATAGTCCACCATGTTTTTTTAAATAATTTGTTTACAGAATATGGATATTACTGGTTGTTTGATTATATGGCTAGTTGTTTTAATTCATTGGTTGGAGTGTTAATCACATTCTGACTGGGGAAGGCAAGGGGCAGTATGTTTGCATACTGATGCATTCCATAGACACGATTCTCCTTTGTCAAGCTTCCCCTCAGCCGAGTCACCACACAGTACTAACAAGTAATCTCAACTGAGTAACTGTACAATATTAAAGTATAAGCTAATCACAAAAACCATGCCTGTGCCCAAATTTCCCAGTGCACTTAACATGCTGTGTGCAGAAATGTAGTTACAATAATAATCATGGCAAATGGGTGGTGTTAGTTTGCCCGGATGGGCAGTTAAAATTATCACGGCAGTAATTATTTTTCAATCGAAAGAAATATATCCTCCATAGTAATAAGTTATAATACAAAGTGAAGTAATGGGAGGATATACTCAGCACAGGTTTAGTTCTCCTTTAGCGGCTTGCAGAGAGAGCAACATTTAGAGAGTTAATTTCCAGCTGTCTGGACTGAATTCAAATCCACAGGTGAAATGGAACAATTACCAGCCCACAGCACCACTCAAGCCTCCTTTACTCAATAAAAAGCTGAGTACAAGAACAAAAACAAGGCTAACCACATTTGTTTTGGTTCAAATAATTAGTGTAAACTGAGAACACGTGTGAAAACTTATGGTTCGACTAAAAAAATGATTATTTTTTCTGCAGTCAACTGATGAAAACATTCGAGCTCTGTTCATATATGAGGCTTCCATCTAACATCTAACATACAAAGATTGCAAAATGAGAGTTTATTTTCTGCTGACAAGAGCAGGAATATGTCTAAAATCGGAGAAACGTTTATTTCATGAGAAAGGACTTGTGCAACTTAGGGACAGATTTGGATTTGTAAGTTTCAAAGTAAGACGACATAAATCACATCATCTCTGACGCTCTTCATACAAATTGGTTTAACATCTGAAGCTATCTATCAATGTCTCTGTACCCAACAAAGCTATACAGAAGGTACATAAAAATGCTGGAGAAACTCAGCGGGTGCAGCAGCATCTATGGAGCGAAGGAGATAGGCAACGTTTCGACCCGAAACGTTGCCTATCTCCTTCGCTCCATAGATGCTGCTGCACCTGCTGAGTTTCTCCAGCATTTTTGTGTACCTTCGATTTTCCAGCATCTGCAGTTCCTTCTTAAAAGCTATACTGACTTAGAAGTACTGTCCACAAATACAGGTCCTCCCCCCATGGTACAAAACCCCAATTTATAGGCACGCTGTACATACGACTGAGGGTTTGTGGATTTACCGACTGCTACGGAGCTGTAGGCATCTTCTGTCGGCTGAGTGCAGAGCATTCCTGTCTACGTTCTCTTTCCTCCCCCCCCCCCCTTTCCCCAAGCTCACTTTCCCCAAACCACAACTATCAGATGCTGAGTCGAGTCGGGCAGGGAACGCTGAGCAGACTCGCTCACTCACTCACTGAGTCAGTGAGGCCGACTGGTGGCCACTCTTCCCACGCCTGCTCCTATCACAGCTCTTTCTGTGATCCTCTCCCACGGACTGTTTTTGCACATATCTAACCTTAAAACAGTTCATGTTATGAATGGTTCTCATGAATGGAACCCTGTTTAAATATCGGGATTTCCTGTCGTAAATTGAAGTAATTATGTTTAGTGTGAGATTATAATTTGCCAATAGTTACAGTCCTTGCCTTCAGCTTGAATATAGCTATATGATAGACACAAAGTGCTGGAGTTGCTCAGTGGGTCAGGCAGCATCTCTGGAGAAAAGGGATGGGTGATGTTTTGGGTCGGGACACTTATCTATGTTTTATTGGTAGAACATTTTCTTTTTGTGGGCCATTTCTAAGTTGGTAGTTTAGAATGCTTTGATCTCTCGAGTTTTATAAAATTGGTTTCACCTCCAGGCAATGTTGAGAAAAATACCATCAGCTTGTTGCAACAAGTGGTGTTGCAAACTTGTAAATTAAATAAGATGCAATATGCTACCTATAGGATAAAACCCTTAGTTTGATCTGACATTCTATCCTTCTGCCAGCAGATCATGAATAAGAAAGACACGATAAGTGCAGTCTGACCTACACTGATATTATTCATATGTACATAGCAAACTCCAATAAAGAATATTGATTGTTGATATGGAACAGGTTTGCCATTATACATTTGTATGCCTCAGCATGTTTCCACTCTGTGGATCTAGGATATGTACACCAAGTTGCAGATGTTCCCATCAATAATACAGTCATGTTGGTGGAAACAATATCTTTCATATGTCCATGTAATGAACCATCTGCTGGAGAAACTCAGTGGGCTGAGCAGCATCTTGGGATGGAGAAGCACGGTTGACGTTTTGGGCGAAACCCAACATCAAGACCTCCTTTCCATCCACAGATGCTGCTCGATCCACTGTGTTCTTCCAGCAGCATGTTTGTTGCTCGAGATTCCAGCATCTGTAGTCTCTTGTGTCTCCATGTTAGTTCTCCACTGTGTCATCCCTTCATGGTATGCCCACTTTGAGGAAGTTTTCCTCCTGCTATATTCATTGAGAGCTCTGATAGACCTTCGCTCACTCCCCTTCCTTCATGGTTTCGACTACTCCCTTGCTCTTCCACCATGTTCTCATCAAGATTTGCTACACAGAGACAAATATCCTTCCTTTGAATTAATGAAAGGTTTCAACTAAAAAAATATCGACCATTCCTTGGCTTGACCCACTGAGTTCCTCCAGCAGATAGTTTGTTGATTCAGATTCCAGCACCTGCACACTCTTGTGTCTTCATGATGTCCATGTATTCTGGAAAGCCAGCTTTCCAAGCATAAGGAGAAGTTCCTGTCAACAACAGCAGCTTCAAATCTTGAGGTTGCTCCACTGGTATTAGATGTGAACAAAGTGAAGAGCATGTTTACAAGATTTTCCTCCATCTGCAATCAAATTTTCTATTTTTTTCCTTCACTTTTTCCTTCACTCCTTCACCTTTTTTATATATAACTTGCACACGTTTCTAAAATGGATGTCAAGTCCAAACAAATTTGAATGCATTTCATCGCACTTCCAGTTCCCTCATCAGAGGGGTACATATTCCTGCCAAGATGTATTTCAAGTGATAACAGAAATTCTTCAGTACCTCAATCAAGAGGGTGCTCTTCAAGTGCCATCAAAGTCAGTACATGCCACCAAGCCTTTTGACCATGAAGCCAAGCCAAGTCTTGTTCTCAGTAGACCTTCAAAAGTATACTTGTCGAATATTGTCACTAACTGTGCTCAGAAGTAAGAACCCTGATTGACATTGTACATAATGGACATTGAAAATGGAACCAGTACAACAGTGTGGAATAACATGTTGGCTTAAAACAAAACGATTAAGAAATTCAATTGTATGTTAGAAAGGGTAAGTCAATGCTAATTATTTAAATATTTTTCTGAAAGTTGCATCCAGTGTAAATGTCAACACTTCAACAGTAGATGTTTCATGAGTGAGTTGTATAAACTTCCTCTACGCTTCTGAAAAAGTGAGCAAATTTAAGATCACATTTAAGAGCAAATTCAGGCAGGCATCTCTCCAATAATGGCATAGAATTTTGGTTGTCCACATCTGCCTCTCTTTTCCTAATATCTGCTGACTCTCACAAATATGATTTTTTTGTGTGCTGTGGAAAGATTGTGTTTCACCTCAATTTCAAACATATTTCATTTTTGAGCTCATAAAACCATCAGATTTAGTCCATTAATGTGGGTTAAATCTGAGCACAAATCCCAGAGGTTCAAGTACAGTATCGAGATACCCCCAAACATAGAAACATAGAAACATAGAAATTAGGTGCAGGAGTAGGCCATTCGGCCCTTCGAGCCTGCACCGCCATTCAATATGATCATGGCTGATCATCCAACTCAGTATCCCGTACCTGCCTTCTCTCCATACCCTCTGATCCCTTTAGCCACAAGGGCCACATCTAGCTCCCTCTTAAATATAGCCAATGAACTGGCCTCGACTACCCTCTGTGGCAGAGAGTTCCAGAGATTCACCACTCTCTGTGTGAAAAAAGTTCTTCTCATCTCGGTTTTAAAGGATTTCCCCCTTATCCTTAAGCTGTGACCCCTTGTCCTGGACTTCCCCAACATCGGGAGCAATCTTCCTGCATCTAGCCTGTCCAACCCCTTAAGAATTTTGTAAGTTTCTATAAGATCCCCTCTCAATCTCCTAAATTCTAGTGAGTATAAACCAAGTCTATCCAGTCTTTCTTCATAAGACAGTCCTGACATCCCAGGAATCAGTCTGGTGAACCTTCTCTGCACTCCCTCTATGGCAATAATGTCCTTCCTCAGATTTGGAGACCAAAACTGTACGCAATACTCCAGGTGTGGTCTCACCAAGACCCTGTACAACTGCAGTAGAACCTCCCTGCTCCTATACTCAAATCCTTTTGCTATGAAAGCTAACATACCATTTGCTTTCTTCACTGCCTGCTGCACCTGCATGCCTACTTTCAATGACTGGTGTACCATGACACCCAGGTCTCGCTGCATCTCCCCTTTTCCTAGTCGGCCACCATTTAGAAAATAGTCTGCTTTCCTGTTTTTGCCACCAAAATGGATAACCTCACATTTATCCACATTATACTGCATCTGCCAAACATTTGCCCACTCACCCAGCCTATCCAAGTCACCTTGCAGTCTCCTAGCATCCTCCTCACAGCTAACACTGCCCCCCAGCTTAGTGTCATCCGCAAACTTGGAGATATTGCCTTCAATTCCCTCATCCAGGTCATTAATATATATTGTAAATAGCTGGGGTCCCAGCACTGAGCCTTGCGGTACCCCACTAGTCACTGCCTGCCATTGTGAAAAGGACCCGTTTACTCCTACTCTTTGCTTCCTGTTTGCCAGCCAGTTCTCTATCCACATCAATACTGAACCCCCAATGCCATGTGCTTTAAGTTTGTATACTAATCTCTTATGTGGGACCTTGTCGAAAGCCTTCTGGAAGTCCAGATACACCACATCCACTGGTTCTCCCCTATCCACGCTACTAGTTACATCCTCGAAAAATTCTATAAGATTCGTCAGACATGATTTACCTTTCGTAAATCCATGCTGACTTTGTCCAATGATTTCACCACTTTCCAAATGTGCTGCTATCCCATCTTTAATAACCGACTCTAGCAGTTTCCCCACTACCGATGTTAGACTAACTGGTCTGTAATTCCCCGTTTTCTCTCTCCCTCCCTTCTTAAAAAGTGGGGTTACGTTTGCTACCCGCCAATCCTCAGGAACTACTCCAGAATCTAAAGAATTTTGAAAGATTATTACTAATGCATCCACTATTTCTGGAGCTACTTCCTTAAGTACTCTGGGATGCAGCCTATCTGGCCCTGGGGATTTATCGGCCTTTAATCCATTCAATTTACCCAACACCACTTCCCGACTAACCTGGATTTCACTCAATTCCTCCAACTCCTTTGACCCGCGGTCCCCTGCTATTTCCGGCAGATTATTTATGTCTTCCTTAGTGAAGACGGAACCAAAGTAGTTATTCAATTGGTCCGCCATATCCTTGTTCCCCATGATCAACTCACCTGTTTCTGACTGCAAGGGACCTACATTTGTTTTAACTAATCTCTTTCTTTTTACATATTTATAAAAACTTTTGCAGTCAGTTTTTATGTTCCCTGCCAGTTTTCTTTCATAATCTATTTTTCCTTTCCTAATTAAGCCCTTTGTCCTCCTCTGCTGGTCTCTGAATTTCTCCCAGTCCTCTGGTATGCTGCTTTTTCTGGCTAATTTGTACGCATCATCTTTCGCTTTGATACCATCCCTGATTTCCCTTGTTATCCATGGATGCACTACCTTCCCTGATTTATTCTTTTGCCAAACTGGGATGAACAATTTTTGTAGTTCATCCATGCAGTCTTTAAATGTCTTCCATTGCATGTCCACCGTCAACCCTTTTAGAATTAATTGCCAGTCAATCATGGCCAATTCATGTCTCATACCCTCAAAGTTACCTTTCTTTAAGTTCAGAACCATTGTTTCTGAATTAACAATGTCACTCTCCATCCTAATGAAGAACTCAACCATATTATGGTCACTCTTGCCCAAGGGGGCACGTACAACAAGACTGCTAACTAACCCTTCCTCATTACTCAATACCCAGTCTAAAATAGCCTGCTCTCTCGTTGGTTCCTCTACATGTTGATTTAGATAACTATCCCGCATACATTCCAAGAAATCCTCTTCCTCAGCACCCCTGCCAATTTGATTCACCCAATCTATATGTAGATTGAAGTCACCCATTATAACTGTTTTGCCTTTGTCACACGCATTTCTAATTTCCTGTTTGATGCCATCCCCAACTTCACTACTACTGCTAGGTGGCCTGTACACAACACCCACCAGCGTTTTCTGCCCCTTAGTGTTTCGCAGCTCTACCCATACCGATTCCACATCCTCCAAGCTAATGTCTTTCCTTTCCACTGCGTTAATCTCCTCTCTAACCAGCAACGCTACCCCACCTCCTTTTCCTTTCTCTCTATCCCTCCTGAATATTGAATATCCCTGGATGTTCAGCTCCCAGCCTTGGTCACCCTGGAGCCATGTCTCCGTGATCCCAACTATATCATAGTCATTAATAGCTATCTGCACATTCAACTCATCCACCTTATTACGAATGCTCCTTGCATTGAGACACAAAGCCTTCAGGCTTGTTTTTACAACATTCTTACCCCTTATACAATTATGTTGAAAAGTGGCCCTTTTTGATTTTTGCCCTGGTTTTGTCTGTCTTCCACTTTTACTTTTCACCTTGCTACCTATTGCTTCTACCCTCAGTACTAGAATTATTTTTTGAATAGTTTCCAAGAAGCGATTCACACAGTATTTAACTATTTATTTTGAAGTTTGACAGCTTCATAGAAATACATGCCTCACCCAACCATAGTCCCAGTACAGGAATAGAATTTAAATTTATTAAATCACTTCCTTTTCACTCAAGTTTACATAATTTCTGATCCAAATAAAACACTTAAAAACCAAATCTCGTCCCAGGATAAAATAGTATTCAATTATCTGGATTTTAAAATTCATTTCACTAAATCTACTCCATCTCTGCAAGCAAGATATTGCAGAAATCAAATTAGTCACCTTTTTTGTTTTTGTACAGTGTTTTTAGTTGTCTTTCTTAATTCTACACAGTAGAATGTATTAAGAGTGCAACTATATAATGATTTGTTATTTACCTACACAGGTATTAAAATTCCAAAACATTTTCCAGATTATAATTAGAATTGCTTCAGCTCGGGACACCTTTACATTTTATCAAATATTCTTGTTTAGTTTAGGTTAGTTTAGAGATACATCATGGAATACAGGCCCTTTGGCCCACCGAGTCCACACCGACCAATGGTCACCCATTCACATTAGTTCTATCCAACATGCTAGGGACAATTTACAGTCACCAATTTATCAACAAATCCGCATGTCTTTGCAATGTGGAAGAAAACTGGAACACTTGGAGAAAACCCACGCAGTCATAGGGAGAACGTACTAACTCCATATAGACAACACCCGTGGTCAGGATCGAACCCGGGTCACTGGCGCTGTAAGGCAGTGTGTTTAACTCCCGCCACCTTATTGAACAAATAATATGCAATACATGGAAATAATAAAAGAGGAACCATAGCATGGTCTGTAGTGTGCATTTTACAGGAAAAGCCACAAAAACATTCAGATGAATTAAAGGAGGAAAAGCATATTTTCTCAAAAAGTTTTTTGTATCTACTTGATCAACTTTCATACTCACATGAACATCATTTATCGATTCCAATAATAATTGATTTCTGATGCATGCCACCTCACTAACATTTACAACTTTTATGTGACCTAAACGTTGTTTGTCACTTTTATAAAAAAAAGGTATTAGATTGGTGACGAGCAGTTGATCAATGCAAACTTGGTACACAAACTTTCTGATGCAATATTCAGTGCCATAGGCAATATTAAATCTAGCAGGAAACCTTGGGTATGTTATGGATTATGAAAGGAAGGGAGGGCTCGGAGAGGGAGCAGTTGGAGAATTATAGGGAAAATTATAAATTGTGCTGGACGGAGAATTGATTGGTTAATTTATTGAATTGATTGAAAGATATAGCATGGAAACTGGCCCTTCGGCCCACCGTCCAAGCCGAGCATTGCTCATCCTTTCAAACTAGTTCTACATTTTCCCACTTTTGAAGTAGTCAAAATTGCGGTCTTCAGTTGATCCAGGCATTGGACTTGTGAGGCAGGGAGTTGTGAGTGCAATGGCTAATGTGTAATAGAAAACTTAGAGGCCACACTGTAGAAAGGGTCACATGATAAAAATCCATGCATAAGCATGGATAACATGCATTACATGCATAAGCATGGATAACATGCATAACATGCATAAGCATGGATAACATGCATAACATGCATAAGCATGGATAACATGCATAACATGCATAAGCATGGATAACATGCATAACATGCATAAGCATGGATAACATGCATAACATGCATAAGCATGGATAACATGCATAACATGCATAAGCATGGATAACATGCATAAGCATGCATAACATGCATAAGCATGGATAACATGCATAACATGCATAAGCATGGATAACATGCATAACATGCATAAGCATGGATAACATGCATAAGCATGGATAACATGCATAAACATGCATAACATGCATAAGCATGTCATACACACAGAAGCCATAGAAGAAAATTAATATCATTTTTGGGAGTATATGAACCTTTGTTCACCCTAACTTACCTTACAATTTACTTCAATTGAAACAAATGATGTCATACTATGCCAGAACTGAGCAAGTGTAGGGTCTAAAAGATGTATAGCCAACATTTACTCTGGGAAATAGCGCAAATCTGTGCACCACTCTTAAGGGGCTTTCCCACTTGGGTGACCTACTTGTCAAGTTTAGAAGAGTTTGAAGAAATGACATGTTGAAGACCTCCTTCGACTATGTAAAAGACCTCCTTCGACCTCCTTCGACTATGTTGAAGACCAGCTTCGACTAGCTACGACTAGCTAAAACTACCTTTGGGAAAATTGGACACCGAATAGTGGAGAGTGAAGACGACCTCCTTCGATCATCTTCGACCTCCCTTGGACCTCCCTTCGACTATGATGAAGACTATCTACAACTAGCTTCAACTACCTTCGACTACCCTCGATTACCTACGACTAACATGCCGACTTATTACGACCTACTACGACCTACTACGACTAAACCTACAAGTAAAAAAAGTATTGATTTTTTCCATGGCGACCTTTTTTTACTCTACGGCATTTTTTAGCATATTGAAAAAACCGCCACAACCTAGTTGAGGCTTCGAGTATGCGGAGACCACTCTCGAGCATGAAGGAGAGTTACGAATACCTCCTACGTCCTCGTGTCGACCATGCTGTGAGTATGAGTTGAGGGCAAACTCGCCAGAACTCGCGGATTAGATCGCCCAAGTGGGACAGGCCCTTAAGACTCCACATGACGTACAGACCGTGCATGATGATAGATGTGGTGTCTCTCAGTAACCTAGAAATTACCACCTAAAGGCAAGACTTATTCTGTTGGATCGGATGCACTCCAGCTCCCTACCACCAGAAATATTTGCCCCAAAATGATCTTCACATGCTGATGAGTAGACATGCTCCCCATAAAACCACTCACCCACATTACAATGGAAACATCATTTGGAGAGAACTTATAATGAGGTTTTGTTATTGTAAATTCACAGAAAAAACAATGAGTTGGTCACAAAAGCATCTTACTGTGATTTCAGGGTTTTTTTAATTAACATCTTGAGTTTAACGTATTTGCATGACATTTTGTCTATTTTAATGAGTAGTCAACCTGCTTACTTTGCAAAGGTTAGCACTTAATCAAGTTAGCAAGCTAGTATCCAACCTTTCCACCAATACCATATAGAGCAATAGATATTTAGGAGTGACTGTAAGTCATAGCCCTGGGTTCAGATATCATCATAAAACAAGATACTGAAGCCTGAATATATCTCCATCATCTGCTTTCTGAGACTAATAACTTCCCAGCAGATTTACCATATGTTCTCAGCATTGGATCATTTTGTTTACCTTTGGAATTTGTGCACTAAGGGTGGTTACAAGTCAGATGTCGATAGCTAGTGTGCTGCTTACATACAGTATATTAAATACTTGAAAGAGCATTAATGATTTTGAATGGATCACTTCAAGTTTATGAAAAGGACATTAATGGTTGTTGATTAAGGAATGAGTGATTCAAAATATACAATGGAGAAAAATTGCAAGTAATTTCAATGCAGTTTTACATTTTACAGAACCATAGTGAATAATAAATTTGGCTGCATCATTTGTTTGTGGTTGTTTGCCAATTTATCAATTCTAATCTTTCAACTCCTGGTATTATTTACAATTCAATGGTTTTCTACTGATGTCATACTGAAAGGCCACACACAGACGAAAATAGAAAGAATGGTTTAATTACTGAAAAGACTGATTTAGTTCTGGTTACATTGTTAATCACTGGCTAAGAAAATCCGTCACAATTTATCTTTTAAAATTTTACAAAATATACCATAAGTTAATATTCTGCTATAATTTGGATTCATACATGTAGTGCAAAAAATATATTAAAAATTCAAAAGCCTTTTTTAATGATGCTTTTAAAATTCAAAGTCATAAAGTCATAGTTACAATGCACAGAAAACTGACCCTTCAGCCCACAATGTCCATGATGACCATATTGTCCATCTCCACTAATCCCTAAAATACTGAAGTGGCTCGAAACTTGTGAAGTCCATGCGAATGTACCACCATTGTATTTAAATAATTGAAGGGAGTCTTTTCAATTTAATATATGCTTTGTGAGTGTTCTCCTGATTGGTAGATATTCAGGTACAACTCCAGATATTAACTGCAATACTGCATCTCATGTCTGAGACCACTAGCAATTATATCAGTATCACATCAACCAGTATCCTCCTCACTAGAATTTAATCTTCACCCTTCCACGAACTTTACCCTTGTCAAACCTGGCTGTTTATCCATTCTCCATTTTCCTTCATTGACAACCGTGCATAGACACGAGATGCAGGAGTAACACTGCCGGTTAGGCAGCATCTCTGGAGAAAAGCAATAGGTGATGTTTCGGGTCGGAACCTTTCTTCAAAACCACCATCTGCAGTTCCTTCCTGCACATCGCACGTGCCTTTATTTGCCTGGGTCCTATTCCCCTGAATTATTTTTCTCCACCACTTTCTTCTTTTTTAGGATCATGCTTAGAAATTAGCTTTATGAGCAATCTGTGTCCTGATATCTCCTCTTGCTCGTTGACAGTTGATTTATTGATTATGCTCCTGAGAAGCATTTTTCTACGATTGAGATGCTATATAAATTTAAATTGCCACTTATGAAGATGATATAATTTTCCTGTGGCCAGCTACTGTCAACATGACTGCGAGGGTTGTTGCTGCTTTACAGATGGAATCTCACACACCCACCCATTTACTGCCACCATACCCACACCCGCTCTGATGAGAAGTATGAATGAAGGTTCCATAAAGATAGACGCTTATAGAAATGGTTAAGAAGGAACTGCAGCTGCTGGAAAATCAAAGGTAGACAAAAATGCTGGAGAAACTCAGCGGGCGAGGCAGCATCTATGGAGCGAAGGAAATAGGCGACGTTTCGGGTCGAGACCTTCACTGATGTGAGGGTGGGGGGGGCAGGAAGAAGAAAGGAAGAGGCGGAGTCAGTGGGCTGAGGGAGAGCTGGGAAGGGGAGGAGAAAGCAGGGATTATCTGAAATTGGAGGTCAATGTTCATACCGCTGGGATGCAAACTGCTCAAGCGAAATATGAGGTGCTGCTCCTCCAATTTACGGAGGTCCTCATTCTGGCCATGGAGGAGGCCCAGGACAGAAAGATCGGATTTGGAATGGGAGGGGGAGTTGAAGTGCTGAGCCACCGGGCGATCAGGTTGGTTAATGCGAACTGAGCGGAGGTGTTGGGCGTAGCTATCGCCAAGCCTACGCTTGGTTTCACCAATGTAGAGCAGCTGACACCTAGAGCAGCGGATGCAATAGATAAGGTTGGAGGAGGTGAAGGTGAACCTCTGCCGCACCTGGAAAGACTGCTTGGGTCCTTGAATGGAGTCAAGGGGGGAGGTAAAGCGACAAGTGTAACAATTCCTGCGGTTGCAAGGGAAAGTGGAGAGGGGGTGGTTTGGGTGGGAAGGGATGAATTGACCAGAAAGTTACGGACGGAGCGGTCTCTGCGGAAAGCAGACAGGGGAGGAGATGGGAATATGTGGCCAGTCGTGGGATCCCGTTGGAGGTGGCGAAAATGTTCGAGGATTATTTGTTGTATGTGACGGCTGGTAGGGTGGAAGGTGAGGACAAGGGGGACTCTCCCCTTGTTGCGAGTGGGGGTTTGGGGAGTGAGAGCAGAGTTACGGGGTATAGAAGAGACCCTGGTGAGAGCCTCATCTATAGTAGAAGAGGGGAACCCCCGTTCCCTGAAGAATGAGGACATCTCCGATGCCCTAGTTTGAAACACCTCATCCTGGGTGCAGATGCGGCGTAGACGGTGGAATTGGGAGTAGGGGATGGAGTTTTTACAGGAAGCAGGGTGGGAAGAAGTGTCGTCCAGATAGCCATGGGAGTCAGTGGGTTTATAGTAGATGTCGGTCAGTAGTTTATCACCTGCGATGGAGATAGTGAGGTCTAGAAATGGTCGGGAAATGTCGGAAATGGTCCAGGTGTATTTGAGTGCCGGATGGAAGTTAGTGGTGAGATGGATGAAGTCAGTGAGTTGCGTATGGGTGCAGGAGGTAGCACCAATGCAGGAGGTAGCACCAATGCAGTCGTCGATGTAGCGGAGGTAGAGTTTGGGGATAGGGCCATCGTACGCCTCGAACAAAGATTGTTCGACATAGAAATGGTTGTCACTTGCCACATTTGGATGTGTGCTTTTTTTTTCTGGAGGGTAAAGGATGGGTCATAATCTCCACCAGGAGTTTTGACAGAAGTAATTTTGATCTCCTCATGTCAGTTGCTCTTTAACCATTAGGAGATTCATGGGATACCCCTTTGCCAGGGGTGGTGGCAGTGGCAGATACGATAGTGCCATTTAAGAGACTTTTGGACAGGTACATGGAAGTGCAGGGAATAGAGGGATATGGATCATGTACAGGCAGATAAAACCAGTTTAACTTGGTCAAGATCGGCACACACAATGTGGGCCGAAGGGCCAGTTCCAGTTATGTGCTCTTCTATGTTCTATATCTCACCCCCATCTGACCCTGTCCAGATGATTTCATGCATATTAATAAAGCAAAAGGAATAACTCAATGCTGATTGGAAATAAGAATATATCAGTTACAGAGATCCTTTGATGCTTTTTTGTGCTCTTGTCAGTGATAATGTGAATGAGTTTTTCCATCAACGTAGTTAATTATTTCAAAACATTGTTTTGCTTAGGTTTTTATAAACTAATAATAGCAAAGTAATTATTTCTTCTGCTTCCCACCATCAATAGCAGTGTTTAAATAATTACATTTTCCTTATTACCGTCACAAGATAAATTGATGTCGCAAGCAGCTAATACTAGATTCTGATTGTCTAGTGGTGACAGGTTTAAATAATGAAACAATAAATTCCTGTTTTATGCTTGTGTAATGTGTTAATGGCTTCACAAGTCACATTGTTGTTTCTCTCTCTCTCTCTCTCTCTCTCTCTCTCTCTCTCTCTCTCTCTCTCTCTCTCTCCCAGTCGGTGCCTCAGATACAGGAGGAAGTTTACTGACAGTGAACAAGTCTGGTGAATTTTGGAGCGCATCTGCTGCGCACATTTGGAACTCAGCAGAAGATTCTATCCCCCGACAAAATCGCCTCACGCTTGAACGTCGCTTTACAGATTGTGATGCAGCTCAGATGCTGTGACTGGCCTGCCTCTCGGCCAAATAGCCAGAGACTGAGGATGGATGCTGATGCCTTGGCTGCAGCAAACTTTGCGTCAGTTTCCTGAGTGAAGAGTAGGACGTTGACAAATGACATGTGATCAGCTGACCTCTGGTAGTCTTGGCTGAGACGCAGTTAAAGCAGCTGCATCTTGACTGCACATCTCAATCGCAAGCATCAAAAGGCCTGTGAGAGCCAACTACATAGAACCAACGTCTGCAGTTACGACCCGACTCGATCGCAAGAAAGATTTCTAAGGATGTTCAGTTCTGAACTGAGAATGGCACAGCCAGAAGTCTCAGGGCCATCGATTTAATTGTTTAGCATAACTGCAGCCAGAGTCATCTTGCGATATAAACAGTTGGAGAACATTTCCCCAGTGATTCTGCACGATGGCAGCAACATACAGACTCGTTGTTAGCACTGTGAACTGTTACAACAGCATCATAATAGACCAACGTTTCCAGCACACTGTACACTACTGTAATGGGTCCTGCCAAGCCTTCCCGAATGCTGCTGGAATTAACTGTAATGTGATCCATTATGCCACGTGCTCAGAGCTGAGTCCCACAGCCTTACCTTTGTCCAGCCTACGATTTGCAGGCGCTCAGGACCCGACTCACAAGTTTTCAAGTGCTGAAAGCATGGCAGCTCCTGCTGAAGTCTCAGCTGATGATAGTCATCAGCTTCTGCCTGGAATTACCAGGGTCAAAAAGGGAACGACAATGCAAGGTTCATCCAGTCTAAAGGACATCACGGGTGACACCATTAATCTGGCAAGTGGTAAAATTAAAGAGTTTGCATTTGAAAAGGTGAAGTGTCCCACAAGTCATGTGACCTTCAGGAAAGGAAGGAAAGTGAAGCCAGATATGGCCAGCAGAAAATCTGCAGACTTTGATGTAACGTACAACCATATTGGCAGCAATGAGAATTGTCCACGTTTTGATTTTGCACAGAAAACGCCTATTGAGGAAAAAGACACAAACCTTAATGCATTGCACAAACAGAGTATCAGTAATGCCACACAGTTATACTTCCAAAATCTCTCAGAAAATAACGTAATTGCCAAAATTTTGGAAAAGCACAAATTGGATAGCTCAGACACAGGAGAGGACATTAGAGTCTGCCTGGACATTCTTCTGAAGTGCTCTGAAGACCTAAAAAAATGCACAGACATCATTAAGCAATGCATTAAAAGTAAGTCGCTTAACAACGACAATAGTAATGCCAGCGACAATCCGGATCTAATCTACAGAAATGTAATGGCAAGACTTTCAAGCTACCTGAAGAAGCTGCCTTTCGAACTTGAACATGGTTTATCTGGACGAGGTAATCAGCACGATTTTGCTGAGTTGGTTAACAGCCTGAATAGTTTGCGGCAAATACCATATCCTCCATTCGGTAATGATCAGCCACCCCGATATGAAGATGTTGTCCAGTCTTCCACATCCCTATCTACCAATCTACCTCTTTCTCCTGTGGATTCTCAAGTTGTTCATAGAGCTACCAACTGTAACAGTATGAAACCTGTTGAGAATGTCCATGGCCCTTCATCTAATGGTAGTCTTCAAAACAGTGGTACCCAGCAAAGAAGCTCAACTGCTGTTAATCAAACCCATGTGCTACCTCATGTAATTCCACCAAACCACTCTAACTCCAGTGTAAGTTCCACTCAAGATTTATTTTTGCCCAGAAGTAGTGGTAATATTTCTAAGGTGTCCATGGAGCCTCTTTATATTCAGGAGGATTGTGATGTTGTCAAGATTTTAGCCCAGGAATCAAGAGGGAACGATTATTTCAATATTGGATTGGCTGGAAGTCTTGAGCCTCATCAACAGGTTTCACCAGCTGAGGCTTGTGGGAGAACAGGAAATCCAGGGGTTGGAATTAGAGATAATATGGGAGAAAATAGATCCTGTGTCCAGGTGACATCCAATTCACCCAGGTGTTCTAGCAAAGTAACTAGAATCCATGATCTTACAGAACCTTCAATATCAGAATCCAAAAGTAAAACAGAGAACGATAAGGTAATCCAACAAGAAGACATTGAAAAGTTATTGATGGATTTGGAAACATTTTCTCAAACAATAGATGCCAAGCAGAAATATGGTTCTCTGAGGAATACTAACATTGACTTGAAAACTCATGGTCAGCCGTTGGAACAAGTTAATTTCTTGACTGCTGAGTCAGGAACTCAGCACAAAGAGGAATCACAGAGCGACACTGCACTTTTATCTTCTCCCACAAAAGGAACAAATGTAAATAATATTAACAAAAACGAAGCAGATGATGCGGCCCTGCTCTTGCGCATCCTGGAGAGTATCGAGGGGTTTGCTCAGGAGCTGGTTGATCGTGGGAGTAGCAAAGGTATTTTGGCGAGAGAGAAAGAAGTTATGTGGATACTCCAGGACACATTGTCACAGGCTTCAGAGTCTTGCAAAACTTCACAACACTCAACACAGCCACTTGTAGCTAAAGATACAAGCTCACATCTGTCCGTTCAGCAAACACCAGAGGTGATCAAGGTAAGACTCAAATTCTACACACCATTTGCTTTACGACATACTGTATATATTCCTGTTAGTTGTTGTTCTGTAAGTAATTTTCAACTGCCTACATTTACAACATGGTCAATATCAAAAGGACTCTGGGCCTTCGTTACTGTTTTAAGTTTAAAACTATGACAAGGGAGTATCCTTTTCACAAACCATAAAATGGTTTCCTTCTTTCGTCCTTGGTGTTAATCATATGGCTTTCTTCCTCACGAATACAATTAAGCACATTCTGTGTGTCAAAACTCTGCCATCAATATCATTTTAGGCTTTTACCTTTGGTGTGTAAAGGGTAGCCATGTCTAGCAAGTGAGGAGCAATCTGTATTCTTCCTGCAGTATTTCTTATTATTTCAGACCATCAATTCGTAATTTATTTATCGTAGCAAGAATCCTGCTATAACTTTTGGATTACAGAAGTCACAAGAAATGTTGCTTCAGAGAAATGGGGAAAGTGAGAAAGATTTGGTCCAATACTTTGGGTGCAATTTTTCAACTTATTACTAAATCTTAAAGATTCAGATTAATTCATTCTAATCCATTATTTAAAAAATGCATCAATTTTCCCTTCTACAGACATAAGATATATTCATGTTCTCTTTTCGGCTTGTGTTCTGAATAAAGGATGCGCAAAGATGTAAGAATGCAGTTCATGAATAGTTCAATGAGATTTCATTGCATTTGAACAGCTGTCCCCGTGACTATGGGAAAAGGGCAAGTTAGTGTAGATCTAGTGGTGGATAACATGGCAAGGGTGAAATTGGACTTATGCAGGAGGACAGAACACATGTTTTACAACCCATTCAATCTTCTTTTTCCTTTTACTTCACATCACAGATGAGCTGCCAAATGTCTTTTGCTTGTGTTGCACTATAACCCAAGATAAATTTTACTCGTCACACTCACACCTGGTGGATTGTTTCAAATTAAAATCCTTTTGTAGTTATAGACAAGGTAAATTAATCCTCTTTAAAAACATAGAGGCAACTGGCAATATTCAGGAAAACTATATCTGAATATGTTGCTGACCATCATAAAGTCGTAATCAATTTCCTTACTGGATGTTATATTGTTCTAAAGAAAATTTACAGTAAAATCTGATCATACATAAATGTGAAAAGAGAACAACATACGCTAGGAACATACACTAGGAACATATGAAAGGGAAGCAACTGACAAAGTCCGGCCTGAATCAAATTCCAGACCCTACCAATATGTTCAGTTTGGTTTAGATATACAGCGTGGAAACAGGCCCTTTGGCCCCCTGAGACCATGCCGACCAGCAAGCAACCATACACTAGTTCTATGTTATCCCATTTTCACATCCTGCACACAACTTACAGAAGCCAATTAACCTACAAACCTGCACGTCTTTGAAATGAGGAAGGAAACCGGAGCACCCAGAGAAAACCCACACAGGTACAGGGAGAACGTACAAACTCCACAAAGACAGCACCTGTAGTGTGGATCGAGCCCGGGTGTCTGGCACTGTGAGGCAGCAGCTCTAATGCTGCCCCACTGTGCTGTCCTAACATGGCTGCTTTTAAATGGGTCTAGCAAAATGCTCAGTTGTATAAAAGTCGTGTTCCTATGGATGAAGTAGAAATCCCACCAGCGGCACCTTCTCATGAAAAACAAGGATAGGAAATAGGCTTGGCTCGGCTTGGCGATCGCTTCGCCGAACACCTCCGCTCGGTTCGCAATAACCAACCTGATCTCCCGTTAGCTCAGCACTTCAACTCCCCCTCCCATTCCGAATCCGACCTTCTGTCCTGGGCCTCCTCCATGGCCAGAGTGAGGATCACCGTAAATTGGAGGAGCAGCACCTCATATTTCGCTTGGGCAGTTTGCACCCCAGCGGTATGAACATTGACCTCTAATTTCAGGTAGTCCCTACTTTCTCCTCCCCTTCTCAGCTCTCCCTCAGCCCACTGGCTCCACCTCTTCCTTTCATCTTCCTGCCCCCCCCCTCCCCCCCACCCTCTCATCAGTCTGAAGAAGGGTTTCGACCCGAAACGTTGCCTATTTCCTTCGCTGCATAGATGCTGCCTCACCTGCTGAGTTTCTCCAGCATTTTGGCTACCTACGATAGGAAATAAATCCCTGACCTGTTCAGCAATGCTTGTATCTTTTTAAAAATAAATGCAAATCTCAAGTAAATCTCAAGTAACCACACAGAACTGGAAAGAATTTCAAACAAGCTCTGTTTTGTTTACTAAAATGCTCCCTTCACCATAATGCTATTGCAAATTGGACAGTGTGTTACATTAATATGAAAGCAGCATTGAATGATATATGGACTGTGCTAAAGCTATTACCAGTTCATGTCGTAGGCTCTGATGAATTCCTATTCAAAAAGCAAATCCCAACATCATTTGCAGCAGCCTCATCAAAATAGTGCCACGGAGCTCTTGATTTGAAGTAAAGCCTGATTTTGAAAAGAAGGTTAGCATAAAAATGTGCCTTATATATCAACTTTCACATCAGAGCTTATTATTTTACCCGTAATGAGAGGGAGGTAGAATCATTTTTCATCATGCAATCTCTGTTATGTTAACAGAGTTCCAGCTCTTGTACATGAATGGCCATGGAGACCTTATTAAAAGGACATTTGAAATATGTGTTCCATTTAGATTGTTGCACATATTAGAGGACTCCGCACAACGGTAGTTCATTATTTATTCATAACACTTCTACATGCTAAGTGAAAGACTGTCCATCCCTCATACAGTCTCAGAAGAGCTTAAAGACCAGTTAAATATATTGGTGGATGAAAGTTTCAATTTGTACTCACATCATCCTTTGTAATTATATGTGTCATCTTATGACAAATAATGAAAGGGGTAACCCTTCTCAAAGTTGATGGTTTATGGAATGTGACTTATCTGCTTGTTGATTTAATTTGTAATTTAAATTCATGAAATAAATTTGGATAAAAATGATCAAAGAACATTGCTAAGAGCTGCAAGTATGTGCATACATTTAGTTTAGTGAATCAGCATGGGTACTTTGACAGTTACAAGGAATATGTCATTATGTCCAAAGGAAAGTGTAAAAATATGAGGTTATAGGATTATTTGCTCTCTCTGTGTCAATATAATCATTTGCATCAGAGACATATGACTGCAAATATATATGCATAATTTTATATATCTCTCAATATTAGGTAGAAAACTTTCAGAGCAAAGGCTTCACTGAATATTCTATTTGTACACATATTTTAAACTTTTAAATACTTGGAGTTGCAGACAAATTAAAAGACCAGGAAGCATTTTTCATATTCAATATGATTTGAGAGTTTGCGATAAATTTAGACAGACATAATTTCTAACTGATTATACTACATAATGCTTTAATACATCTTACACTGAATTATCTTGCAATATTATTCTCAATTTCATTGATATCAAATTGCACTGGGCAAATATAAAGCTGAAGTTCTAATCACTGCACTATTGAGTTTCTCTTCCAACTTTCAAAATGCACATCTGAGGTTCATTCTGCTCAGCTGCCTCAGTGGGAAACCTACACTCTCTCTCATACAGCTGGATTTGCTGGCAGTGAGAGAGAAAAACTAAAGATAATGAGATTCATCCAAAAAACTAAAGAATGTCCCATGTCAGCCAATGCAGAAAAATGTGCTCTTGGTGGTCGACATGTTATTTAAGGTATGTTATTCATTGACTCTTTGTCCTTACAGCATCTATTATCCAGATTATACTGCATGCCTTTTGATTTAAAAAACACCACCAATGAAGGACTCGTTTTTTTTCCATTTGATTTCAGAATTTGATTATTCTCACTGCCCATCCATTGCCACAGCCAGAAGTATAGAGCAGGTACTGTTTCACTAATCTATTAGGGAGACCATAAAAACAGTGAATGCTCACTTGCTCCTTCCCTCTCATTTTCTGCTTCTGCGTGAAGCATTTGGGAATGGAAACTAATCTTAGTTAGAAATGTATCTTCTATTTGCTTACCTCAGACGGTTTACAATCAAAGTGAGGAGTAAAAGCTGAACGGGAGGGTGATATCATTATAAGAGAAGTTAAAAACGTCATCCTTCAATGATAATTTAAGTTATAGCTTGAACTGTTACACTGTCAAAAAACACAGTAAACAGTCAATTCGGCAGGTGGCTTTCAGGATAAGTCATAGGTTTATTGTGTGAGCCAGTACTTATGTAGAATTAACTAGTAATTTGTTATCTATGAATATGCCAACAATCAAAAAGCATTTATGGAAAGATAAAGGCTACTGGTTCACATTGCTAGTCCGCTTTGATGATAAATCATCAACCTGTGTCTTATTCTCAGTTACTGTGTTTCCATAGATGCTGCCTGACCTGTTGTTTTTCCAATATGTTGGATTTCTGACAACTGCAGTACTTGGCATTCCACAATTCAAGCATGGTTTCATTCTCTCTTCTCTGCCCTCATTTACCTCTTTCCATTTCCAGACATGTCATTATCAAACCTTCACTACAAAAGCACCATTATCTTTTGTTTTGGTGTTATTCAATCTCTAATCTCACACTATCACAGACGTTATTTTTGATATCTCAGCAGATTCCTCTTCTCAGTTGCCTAAAATATTCAACATCAAACCTTTCTTGTTTCTGGTGAAACATCAGTATGAAATGTCACTGTTTCTTTCTCCACAGATTCTGCCTGAGCAATTTTGGCCTTTTTAATTTAACATGCCATCTATTTGCCTTAAGTACTTGCATAATTATTATTCTTTTCAGTAATGGTTAGGTTACAATAAGCTGTAAAGATTTTCAATTTAACTGTTTGTCAATTATGTGGATGCTAAACATAAATGATTTATGTGCAAACACCCTTATCAGATGCCATTTAATTATTTGGCCCAGATTATGCAACTAATTAATCTGCTTTTGATATCCACACTGTGAAATTGACTGCAAATTTAGGGTTCATATGTATTCATAGGTCAATGGAGTAATCCATATGTTTCTATCATTTATCAATCAATAGGGCGAATCTCATTTTGTATCCTTCTCCATTAGAGTCAAGGATGCCAGGATATTTATTAATATCCTCACTGCAAAGCACTCTAAGATGTTGATGCTTTGTTACATGAGGTCTAACTGAATATTTAATGGTATATTAGACTGTAATTATTATTTGACAAATTCTAGGGCCCGAAAGAACTGACTTTCTGTATGTGGAATATAATTCGCTCAATGAACTATTTCAAAATGTCATGGACTTTATTTGTGGTATTTCTGTTTCTTCTTTAGTCATATGCTTCTGTTCCACTTGCTTGATTTGTGGTATTCCCCGAGGTTTTCCTGTGTTATTAGTTTGTAAGACATCTTGCAGTGTCTGAAGAAGTCTTGCATCAGTCTGAAGAAGGGTCTCAACCCAAAATGTCACCCATTCCTTCTCTCCAGAGATGCTGCCTGTCCCGTTGAGTTACTCCACCATTTTGTGTCGATCTTGCGCTGTTATCCTCTACTTATGAAACACGTACTAGACTGATCAACATTGCCCACACAGCATTGCAACTACACTGCAGACACAGCGGTACAGCTACCTTACAAATTATAGGACTTGTTTCACTCATTAGAGTATGATCTTGATATTGAGGGAGTGCAGCGTAGAGGCAGGAAACATGCTCCCAATGTTGGGGGAGTCCAGAACCAGGGGCCACAGTTTAAGAATAAGAAGTAAGCCATTTAGGACTAGGTGAGAACTCTGTGGAATTCTCTGCGGTGGAGGCCGGTTCTCTGAATGCTTTCAAGAGAGAGTTAGATAGAGCTCTTAAAGATAGCAGAGTCAAGGGATATGGGGAGAAGGCAGGAACGGGGTACTGATTGTGGATGATCAGCCATGATCACATTGAATGGTGGTGCTGGCTCGAAGGGTACTGTCATGGTTTAGTATTCAACACAACTGAACAATAGGTTTAGGTTTATTATTGTTATATGTATGGAGGTACAGTGAAAAGCTTTGTTTTGCACGCTATCCAATCAGATCATATAATACTACGTATAAATACAATCAAGTCAAATTCAAGTACAATAGATAGAGCAAGGCGACAGATAGAGTGTGCTAAATATAGTTCTAAGCATTGGAGTGCATCAGTTCCGTAGACAAAGTACAATGTCCGCAATGGGCTAGAGGTGAATCGTATGATACACTAGTTTATGGAAGGACTGTTTAGAAGCTTGATAACAGAGGGAAAATAGCTGTTCCTGAGTATGGTGGTGCATACTAAAGGGCCTGTCCCACTTGGGAGTCATTTGCGCGTCACGCAGGTGGCGCGCAGAGATTTTGTGAATCCCAAAATCCTGGGGCGCCGTGTGCGTCACTGCCTATGCCACCACGTCTCACCACGGGCCATGCGCGCGTCAAGCGTAAATGATGTCACGTCGTGACGCGTAAATGATGTCGCGTAAATGACCTGTAAATAACGCCCAAGTGAGACAGGCCCTTTGGAAACATCTGTACCTTCTGCTGATGGGAGATGAAGGAATGACTAGTGACACAAGTCTTGTGTCACCAGTCTGAAATAAAAGCTTAAAAAATAAATAAGTTTGTGAGTTACTGCCAATTTATATACTAAAGTTAGCTGTCAAAGTTTATGGTACTTATACATTGTTGACAACTGGAAATCTGGTCAGTAGTTAGATTTGACGTGTTATTTTTGTTCAACCGCTCAGCAAGCTTCAAAGATCTGCTGTCAAATAATACTAAATCTGGTTTGAAACTTGATGAAAGAAAGGGTGTCATACTGAAATGTTACCTGCTGAATAACTCAACTACAAGTTCGGCACATGGTCGCCACATGTTTGTAGGTGGTCTCTGGTGAGTCTCCTTCATGGTCGAGAGGATTCGCTGCCTCAGTATGTCGCACAAAAATTTTCAACATGTTTGGTCGCCATGGAGAAAATCGATACTTTTGAAGTCGTAGTGCAGTGGTAGTGGGGTCGCCCTGTTGTTGTAGGTAGTCGAGGTAGCCGTAGGTAGTTTTAGTTAAGCTCCTTTGCTGACCGGGCATTTTAATTGGCTCATTGGGGAAAAAAACATAAGCATGAGTTTTCAGAACCAAGGAAAACCGACCGGTAATGTTAAATGCCCACTAAACTTCACAGCTGTGTATCTCTGGCTTATTAAAAGTTGTCTGGCTTCTTAAAAGTGTCTCTACTCCTTCTTCCCTTCTCCCCCCTTCTCCACCTTCTCCGCTCCCCCCCCCCCACCCGCACCCACACCCCACCTCCCTCCCGCTCTTTTAAAGGAATTACCGTACACTGTGCTAGACGTCTTTAACCTTCCTGTTCATCGCGGGTATCACCTTGGCTTTGTACTGTGTGAACTTCAGACAGCACTCCCCCGCGTTTGCGGTTCACACAGTGCAAAGCCAAGGTGATACCCGCGATGAGGGGGGGGGGGGTGGGGGGGAGGGTGTGTGGGGGAGGGTGTGTGTGTGTGTGTGTGTGTGTGTGTGTGTGTGTGTGTGTGTGTGTGTGTGTGTGTGTGTGTGTGTGTGTGTGTGTGTGTGTGTGTGTGTGTGCGTGCACGTGCGTGTGCGTGTGCGTGTGCGTTGTTTTTTGGGGGGGTTTCTCCGCGCTGACGGCCCACTGAAAAGTCGCGTAAGTGGGACAGGCCCTTTATTGTCAGATCAGCTGTGGCAAAGTTGGGAGTCAAAATACTATTTGTCTGTCGTTCCCTAGTAAAATGGAAATGAGTTAATGCTGCGTGAAAAAATTTATTGAATATGGAGTGAAACATTTGCTTTAAAAAAAGACACAGTGCTGGAGTAACTCAGCATTAGTCAGGCAGCATCTCTGGAGAAGATGGATAGGTGATGTTTCTTCAATGGGTCATTGGGACGGGGGAGGGGGAAGAAAGTTGGAAGAGAGGAGGGGAAGAACAAAGCCTGGCAGGTAATAGGATGATACAGGTGAGGTGGGGGGGAGTGTTGATAGGCAGATGGTGGACAAAGGCCAGAGAGGAAAAGACAGAAGGTGGAGACAAAATAATTGAAGAGCTATGAAATATGAAGCTTGAAGAAGGAATGCAGGTGAAAGGGGAGAAATAGGTGCCAGTCTCTTAAATGCCACTATCGTATCTGCCTCAACCACCACTCCTGGCAGTGTGTTCCAGGCACTATGTGATAAACCTGCCCTGTACATCTCCTTTAAATGTACCCCTTTTACCTTAAGGCTATGCCCTGTAGCATTTGAATAATATTCTAGCATTGATTGGAGGGTTATCATCACTCACCTAATCATTCTGTTACATCCAACACCAGAGAGAAAAAAATGCCTTTGCTGTCCCTGCAATCACCAGTCTCCATTTTCACAAAATAATAAATAAAGATTGTTCCTTTTCATAATAATGTACACCCCATCCTACTCTTATCTTACCCTAGTTGGGGTAGTGAGTGGGAAGCAGAATGGCCTGATCACCAGTTTGAAAACCTACGACTTTATCCCACTGCTGAAGTGCGACGTGTTTACTTTTCAGCAGGGTTTTAATTTTAGACCGATGAGCAATCTCACTGACGCCGTTAATGTTGCTGAAGGAGGCAGCTGTTTGAAGAGGAATTTCAGTTGTGACAGAGCAATGCCATTTTTTCGGTTCTTTTTTTGGCTCAGTGTAGTACGCAGCGCAGAATGACAACACAGCTGAGTAAATTGAGCACTTGATCTTGGATATATCCATTTGAAGTAGTGTACCGTAGACACCATGTAAATATGGCAATGCATTGATATACCGCTAGTCCCCGGGTTACATAAGAGTTCCATTTCTAAGAAAAACAAAGACACAAAGTGCTGGAGTAACTCAATGGGGCAGACAGCATCTCTGGAGAACATGATTAGGTGACGTTTCGGTCGGGATCAATAGACAATAGACAATAGGTGCAGGAGTAGGCCATTCGGCCCTTCGATCCTTCTTCAGTCTGACCCAAAACGTCACCTATCCATGTTCTCCTGAGATGTTGCCTAACCCACTGAGTTACTCCAGTAGACACAAAATGCTGGAGTAACTCAGCGGGACAGGCAGCATTTTAATCTTGGACTGATTAGCAATCCCACAGACGCTGATGTTGCCAAATAAGGCAACTGTTGGTAGTGAAGTAGAGCAATGCACCTGAAAAGTGGAATTAAATAAAGTACAAGGCTGAGCAATAGCTTTCTCCCCCATGCAATTTTCCATCTCTGTCACACATTCATTGCATTAATCTTACTTTTGCTTTGTTTTCCTCAACCTTCCCCCCCCCCCCCCCCCCCGATGATATTGATTTGTATTTGTGCATAGTGAAATGAATGCCAAATGAAGTGACGAAATTTGTTCCAATTCCTCATCCATTTTTTTTCATTCATGACACCAGACACTGTGAGGAGAAACTTGCTAATAGCTGCCAGCATAAAGTTGTGTGAATATCAGCTCCTGGTTATTCTCACCTCCTGACATTCAGCTCCATTGGAATCAATGATACTAAAGGGCCTGTCCCACTTTCACGAGGTAATTCACCAATTCTCCCGAGTTTTCCCCTTGATTCAAACTCGCAGAATGTTCGTAACTAGTCCGTAGGAGGTCGTAGGAGTTCATAGATATATCGTAGCTGCTCGTTATGCTAGCCGTGGCTACTGGTGGCATCAGGTAAGTCGGGACGTTTTTTCCAGGATATCTCCAGGAGTAAAAAAATGGTCGGGATGAAAGAAATTGCAACTTTTTACTCGTAAGGTGGGCATCGAACTAGTCGTGGGAATTCGTAGACATACTCGTAGGAGTTCGTAGGAGTTCGTGAACATAGTCGTGGAAGGTCGTAGGAGTTCGTAGATTACCACGATCTTGATTTTTTTTTTAGGTCCTTTAAACTCTGCAGAGGTTTTGAATTAAGTCGTGAAAGTGGGACAGGCCCTTAAGCATGCAATAACGATTACAACCATTGATTGAGGCTCTTAGTAATAAGTTAGTGCTTAATTTCTCCTTGTAGGCATCAGTATGATATTTGAAGGTGGACAAAAATGTTGATGAAACTCAGCAGATGAGGCAGCATCTATGGAGAAGGAATAGGCGATGTTTCGGGTCGAGACCCTACTTCAGATGATATTTGGCCTTGTTTGGGGGAAGAAGGGGAAAAAGGGGTTGGAGGAGTGGAATGAAGGTGTGACAATATAATAAGGTCCAATGCTGCCATCATCTAACGTCCCTGTGAGTGTACCAACTGGGACTCTTTACAATGGGGGAATTGAGAGTCCTGGCCTTCAGCACTCACAGATCAATCGTACTTTTGTGACTGAAATCAATCCGCACATCACTGATCAACAACTTGGATCCATGAACAAGTTTTCTCTGCAAACAAATCACACGTTAAAACAACTTTGGTCAAACCAGAGATTTTTTCGGGGTAAACTTAGCTAACAGGGGAATTGGTTGGGCAATTCATTGTATTAAATCTGATGTTTTCCCAACACAGAACAAGACCACAAGTTGCTCTGCACACATTTCGTTTCTGCCAATGTAAACGGAGGTTTTCAGGGGCAAGTTATGACCTTCATTGAACACTGACAGCACAACCAGGTGTGTCGGTGCTAGTTTGTTGCATTTCTGACAGCTTAAAGGGAGGTTCGGTTGATGTCAGGAGACTTGACTGGCAGCTTCAAAACTCAATGCAGCTCAAACAACTCCTTAAGGTCACAGAGTGTGCTTGAACAAACAGGGAATGGGTTTGTTTTCCGTACTCTGCTGCTCAATCAATGAGTGCCTTGTTGAGACGTAATGACACTGCTAGCAACACACCTCTCCAGTTGAGGCAAGGTGGGGTCACCAACCTCTGTACAATGGAAGGCATTACTCGCAGTAAACATGAACACAGTGCAATATTACTAATGCATCTAGAGTTATTTATAAGGAAAAAATAATGGTACCAAAATAGAAAAAACATAATATTTTACAGTAACATTATACCCCAGTGCCTTACTTCTTTCATTACCTCTTCTGTGAGATTCAAAGTCCAGCAGTAGACTTTAGGTGTTACTTTAGTCTTTAGAAATATAGCTTGGAAACAGGCCCTTTGGCCCATTGATTCTGCACCGACTATCAATCACCCCGTACACTGGCACTATCCTGCACACACGAGGGACAAGTTCCAAATGTAAAGAAGTCAATTAACCTACAAACCTGTACGTCTTTGAAGCGTGAGAGGAAACTGGGGAAAACTCACATGATTACAGGAAGAACGTACAAACTCCGTACGGACAGCTACCATAGTCAAGGTCGAACCCGGGTCTCTGAGGCTGTAGGGCAGCAACTGTACCGCTGCACCACTGTGCCGCCCTTGCATCATAACGTTTTCAAATGTGGCTCCAGTTTAGCTAAAGAAAAGTTTTTATTTTTCACTGAGTCCACACTGTGGTCCTTGCTGACCAAAGACAACCTCTTGCCCCTGATGTACAGACTTTGGGCTGCTAACCAGGGTCAATAGAAGGTGCAGTCCAGGAAAGCTGGCTGAGGGGGATGGGTAAGAGTACTCCCCGAGAGGCAACAATGGGAGCTGACTTGTTAACCTTCTGAAGGGAGGAACATTAGTGCCTTAAGACTGCAGCATGACCTGACAGGTGACAGAGTGGACAATGGCATGACAATCCACCAGGGAAAGATGTAATAGGAATCTGCGGGGTAACTCTTACAACAAGGGTGGTGGGTGTATGCAACAAGCTGACGGACGAGGTAGTTGAGGCAGGTACTATCGCAACATTGAAGAAACATTTAGACAGGTACATGGATTGGTTTAGTGGGATATGGGCCAAACGTAGGCTGGTGGGACTAGTGTAGATGGGACATGTTGGCCGGTGTGGGCAAGTTGAGCCAAAGGGCCTGTTTCCATGATGTGTGACTCTATAACACTGAAAAGTGGCTACTTCACAAAAAATGTGCAAGTTCATGGGTGGAACGGTGCCGCGGCGGTAGAGTTGTTGCCGAACAGCACCAGAGACCCAGGTTCGGTCCTGACTACAAGTGCTGTCTTTATGAAGTTTGTACATTCTCCCGTGACCTGCGTGGGGTTTCTTTCCGACATCTTTGGTATCCTCCCACTCTCCAAAGACCTACAGCTTTGTTGGTTAATTGGCTTGGTATAAATATAAATTATCTTTAGTGTGTGTAGGATAGTGTTAATGTGCGGGGATCACTGGTAGTTGCGGACACAGTGGGCCAAAAGGCCTTTTTCTGCACTGTATCTCTAAATTAAACAAACCAAACTCACTATAATGGAAAATTTGAAGTGAAAAGCCAAGTGGAGGGTGGAGGGAGATGGTTACTGAGGGATGGAGGGTGGAGGGATCAATTACTGAGATAAACAGCCTTTCTAATAATAAACATCGATCATTAAGGACCTCCAAGCCATTTTATTAGCTTCTCTAGCTTGAACTCTAAGATAGATAAGCTCTTCATGAAGGGGTTAAAAAATGTAGCCTGTACAGTACAGAATTCCACTGGAGACGCACTGTCGCCACTGTGAAAATTAAAACGTACAAATCTCGGGGTCATTCCCGGGGTTGAAATGCCTTCCGAGAATGTGATCTGTTTCTGGCATGAACAAGGTATGCAAATTCACACTGGCACCTTCTTACAATGTCTAAATCCAGTGATTAAAGAGGATGCATAAATCATAGTAGTTAGCACACAGCTAGATGCGTGCAGAATGATCAGCAGGATTCTGCCCTCCTGACTTGTCATACCTTTATCCATGACATAATCATGCTGTTTTATACCTTTCGGTCAACTCCTTTGATTAGTCATTCAGAACCAAACTTATTATTGAATTGATATTTTGAAAGATTCCTTTAAATTAAATTACTCTACGAGATTAGTATCGTTGCAGTTCATTGTAGTAGAATTCAGGATTATTGACAAAAGACTTCTTAAAGCCTAATGGTGCTGCAATGGTCAATATTTGCAGAATTGGGGTTTGGCAGCTAAGATCTTCTTATCGAGTCCACATCACAAGATTAGAAATTGTTCAGCCAGAGCTGAACACACGTCTTGGCATCAGCATACAATGGTGTCTTGCACTTCTTGTGTGTAGTGGTGGAAAGATTGGTGGAAACAGGGCCACGACGTGAACACTCTAGCCTTGACCCCGGCAACTAAGATGAATCAACATGAATTAATAAAAGTAAATGGCAATATTTGAAAATGTTACATTGTTGAATTACTTCAAGAAATGATTTCCAATCCAGATACTGCTCATTTCTTTGCCCCACCTTAGTTTATATCTTGCTGAAATCTTCATGCATTCGTTAGCTCCAGGTGGAACTATCCCAATGCTTTCCCACTGGCAGCAATCTCCAAAATGGGACTTGTCCATACTGAGCTATATATCTGCTGTGCCACCGTGCCACATTTACCTTTCTGCACACTGACAATTATTGGCTCAATCAATCGATACCTTAACTTTAAAATTCCCACCCATTTATTAAATTCTTTCTTATCTTTATCTTTCCAGTCTACAACTTTCCATGACCCCTCCAGTCTTCCAACCCTGGATTCTAATGCCTTCCCACTTCTGAATGTCAATCACATAGTATTAAAGTCTGGACAGCACATTAAAGTCTGCACATTAGTCTCAGATACATAATAACACCAAAAAAATCAGTTGTGGTTGCCGCATTTGGAGTATTGTGAGCACTGAGGAAGAATGTGCTGGCCCTGGAGAGGGTCCAGGGGAGGTTTACAAGAATTATCCCAGGAATGAGTGGGTTAACTTATAATGAGCGTTTGACGGCACTGGGTCGGTACTCGCTGGAGTTTAGAAGAATGAGGAGGAACCTCATTGAAACGTACCGAATATTGAAAGGCTTGGATACAGTGGATGTGGAGAGGATGTTTTCACTAGTGGGAGAGGCTAGAACTAGAGGTGATACTCAGAATTAAAGGATGTTCCTTTACGGAGGAGATGAGAATGAATTTCTTTAGTGGTGAATCTGTGGAATTCTTTGCCACAGAAGTCTGTGGAGGCCAAGTCAATGGATATTTTTAAAGCAGAGATGGATAGATTCTTGATTAGTACGGGTGTCAAAGGTTATGGGGAGAAGGCAGGAGAATGGGGTTAGGAGGGAGAGATAAATCAGCCATGATTAAATGGCGGAGTAGACTTGATGAGCCAAATGGCCTAATTCTGCTCCTATTACATAACCTTATGACCATTATAACGTGCTGAGTAAGTACAGGATGATGAAGGTTATTTAAGACATTTTATGAGCTACTGCTTCTCTTATGATTGAGTTTGGCAGCAGGTCATTTTACTCACATTGTTGCCATTATCCTTTGTGGGTATTGTGGAATAACTGCTGCACCGGTGGAGGGCGACACATCCTGTGTGGCCTATGTAATGCCATGATGATAAAACTATTGGTCGCAGTCATTTATCGCAGTGTGTAAGGAAGGTAACTTCAAATGTCACCATAATGACTAACCAACATGTTTTGTGGAGTGGGGGGGGGGGGTGTGGTCCTGTTATCCTGGATATTAGTGCGAATGAACAATGAGCATCTGTTTGCATGCAACGAGACAAATCTTCACACTATCACAAATTGCAGGTTTTGAATTGAATCAAGCATTCCCAAAGCTATTGGTGAATTATACTTGTGGGAGCCAATGAGCCACACTTCCTATTCACTAAGCTATTAAACGGCAATTGTTGCTCTGGTCAGATTGCATGAAGTTCTTGTATTTTGTAAAGTGCGATGCTAGTTTTGCCATGTGGTCCTAGTGGGTGGAAAAATGATTTTATGTGTTTGAAATCTATGAGACTTTTACATCATAACATGTAACATGCAACAGCTCGCTCTTATGTTACCGGGTTTTCATTGTGGCACCATTTGATACAGGACCAATTGCAACTTGAGAGGAACTATCCTAGACATCAACATTGTTATTTCCTCTGCGGCTAGTGCCCAACCCCCATTTACTCCGATTTATGTTGCTTGACATCACTCTTTGTTAAAGCCATAAAAAATGTTGCTCAAGCCTACGATAGATTTAATAACTAAATTAAATTTCCGTTTCAGATCATAATAACCAGGAGCGATTGATTTGTAAAACCACTGCTAATCTATGACACTTTAACCCCTTATTAAAATTCCAGTGTACTCTGTAATATGCTTATAAATTTTGTGCTGAGATAGCAAGACGAAAAAGTATATTGTTTCAATATTTGAAAGTAAGAATCCTACTTCTGTCTCCTTGGCAACTCATATACTGGGATAAACTAGGATGCAAGTGATAAATAAATGAGAAATATCAGAGGTAACTCTATCTCGCCGTTTGATGAAGACCCTGATGGTTCTTCATTCAAGGTCCATCACATGAGGAGAGATTAAGCAGATTAGGTGTTTGTTCTCCCACGTTTAGAAGAATGAGAGGTGATCTCATTGAAACATGTAAAATTCTTAGGCACTTGACAAAATTTATCTGGAGGTGGTGTTTCTCCAGTTAGGGAGGGGAGTAGGGAAGAGATGAGAAGAACATCCAGAGGAAAGTAAAGGTTTGGAATTCTTTACCAAAGAGGGTCGTAGCAGATCGGTTACTGAGAATGTTCAAGAAAGAGATGAATAGATTTATCAATATCAGGGAATTAGGGTGATGTGGAGTGTGTGGGAAAGTTACACTGAGCTAAGAGATCAGCCATGATCTCACTGAGTTGTGCAGATACAAGGAGCTGAAAGGTTTGGTTCTGCTCCTTTTTATTATGTGCTTATGCCCCTTCCCCACACTGCCAGCAAAGCTGGGGAATGTGAGAGATTCATAGCCCCGGTGAGTGGAGAGAACAATATGCTTGATTATTTCACACTGCCCCATGTCCCCATGTGTGCAGACTCTTCAATGGTGACAGAAGATTGTGGAATTGTTACTTAATATGTTACTAAAATAACATCCGTGTGTAAATTAGTACGATAAAGCACAAAAAATATCTAACTTAGATCCACTAGCAGTTGTTTCTTCAGATGCTAAATTTGCAAACAGTGGGTTTTATCCAGAGTCGAGTGCACTAGCAATTACTTCCAGTCGGAATAGCAGCCATTGCCAATTTGCTCAGGGCATTTCTGTGCGCAATCCATTTTCCTTGCATTGGAGATACAAATGATGACATCCCCATTCACCCAGATCCTTCCTGACATAAATTAGACCTCAAAGCATCACCCTTTGGCAGCAGAGAAACATTTGTTGCCCAATGAGGGATACATTGCTTGGGTCAGGTGCTTTCCCAAGACTTATAGAGAGACTTCGCTGACATCGAGACCTGCCAGGACAGGTACAAAACTGCTCCAGACTGCTCAAATGCTAAACCCTCAAAGTGTGTTTAAACACATTAGTGTGTTTAAACTAATGGGTGTGTGTTTCTGACAGCACTTAGATTCTCATTCAATCGGGACGTCAATAGTGACAATATTGGCAGCATTTCTATTATTATGGTTAAATCAGTCCACTCAGAGTCCTCAGGACAGATGGGAACGACAAACCAATTAGTAGAGAGCCCACTGCCAAGGGTGATCAGGGTCACCGTCGCTATACACAGACCTCTCCGCTGAACAATGTACACTCACGGTCAGATCATCACCAAGATAAGGGGTCGTTGTGCAGTAAAACCTTCACTTAAACTCTCATGTGTAGGAAAGAACTACAGACGCTGGTTTAAATCGAAGGTAGACACAAAATGCTGGAGTAACTCAGTGGGACAAGCAGCATCTCTGGAGAGAAGGAATGGGTGTCGTTTCGGGTCGAGACCCTTCTTCAGACTTCTTCAAACTCTCATACCTGGACTGCTTTCTCTGTGGATGCTAGCCTTTCTCACTCCAGAAGGAAACTACTGTGACCACCTCCTGCCAGGCCCTTTTTATGAATCGACCCAGAACATCACCTATTCCTTTTCTATAGAGATGCTGCCTGGCCCACTGAGTTACTCCAGCATTTTGTGTCCATCTTCGGTGTAAACCATCATCTGCAGTTCCTTCCTAAACTTTTTTATGTTCTGCTTGGTGAGTCTTCTGGTTCCTCACCCCTACAATGCTTCTTCTCCTGGTCAATGAGCATTTTGATTCAGTGTTCCTGTGCTGCTTAAAGGCTACCCCTGTTTCTTCATCCACAGATGCTTCATATCCCCAACATTTTGTTGCAATACCTCTCACACTGCAAGGAATGTCTGGAACTCTTTCATTAAATCTAGAAGCTTGCTCCCTCTCCCCCTACAGCTGATTTCTCTCCTCTGTGGGCTGTTCAACATATTAATGCTTTCTCTCTGGCAATGTCTTTATGGGGCTAATCAGTGCATAGCAAGTTGTCGATACGAAATAACAAGATGCTTGTTTATACCAAAGAAAGACACAAAGTGCTGGAGTAATGCAATGCGTCAGGCAACATTAGGGTTGCCAACTGTCCCGTATTAGCCGGGACATCCCGTATGTTGGGCTAAATTGGTTTGTCCCATACGGGGCCGCCCTTGTCCCGTATTTGACTGCTGCTACTCAGGTTGAGGGGACTGTCGGGTCGGAGCGCCGCGTCCGGCCCGGCATCACCCGTCCCGACGCAGTGCAGCCTATGGAGTGCAGCAGCAGCGCCTCGCCCATGGCCGCGTCAGTCGGCAGCCGGCCAGCTGTCTGACCTTCGGACCTTCACTTACAGCCGACACCACCACCGCTCCTTGTCATGGTAGATCATCGGTTCATGAGTTGGATGGGGTGACGGACTTTGCGCCCGGGCCAAAAATCCTCAGCTGGCCCACCAGCTGGGCTTTGTGTGCAGTCCAGCACCCGGGCCAACTCATCATTCACCCAGCCTCAGCCGAGTCGGTCAACGAATTGCCGTCGGGAATTTGTCCCTTATTTTGGCCTTTTGGCCCTTATTTGGGAGTGAGAAAGTTGGCAACCCTAGGCAACATCCGGGAGAAACTTGGATAGGCGATGTTTCAGTTCAGAGCGAGAAAGAAAGCTGGGGAAGAGGGGCAGAACAGAGCATAGGTGAATTAATATTTTAATTATTTATTCATTTATTATAAGGTTGTTTTAGTTTAGAGGTGCAGCGTGGAAACAAGCCCTTCAGCGCAATGAATCTACGCTGACCAATGATCACCCGTATACTATCACACCTAGGGACAATTTACAGAAGCCAATTGAACTAGAAACCTGTACGTCTTTCGGATGTGGGAGGAAACTGGAGCAACCGAAGAAAACCCACGCTGTCACATTGAGAACATAGTAGGCACAGATGGCAGCTGAGGTTCGGATCAAACCCAGGTCTCTGGCGCTGTAAGGCAGCAACTTTACCGCTGCACCACCATGCCACCCAAAAGTTAATAGGTGAAGTTGTCAATAGCTGCATTCACCTGAGTGTGGGTCCATCAAGAAACCACACAGGCTTCATCTAAGCAAAGATGTCTGGTTGTAAACCACCCTCACAACACTTCAAACTGCTTACTAGTGAATTTCATATTTTTTATTCAGTGAACTCAAATGGACATTCGTGTTAAATACAACAACCCAATTTACAAGCATTGTATTGAACCGAGAGAGAACTGTGTCTTATGGCATAAACCTGACAGCACAGATATGGACCCCAGTCAGCACTATAACCCCCAAAACATAAGCCTGCTCCTGCACTGCCCCAGATATTCCCCTCCCCATCTTTCCGCTGCTCTTCTTCATCATCTACAGTACTTGTCCAGCATCCCTTTAAATGCAACTATGCAATTCACCTCAATCGATCCACACTCTCAACACTTTTGAAAAGGCTGAGGAAATGGCAGCATTCAAAAGTTATAAGGGGCAGCATGGTGGTGCAGCGACAGAGTTGCTGCCTCACACCACCAGAGACACGAGTTCGATCCTGACTACAGGTGCTGTCTGTATGGAGCTTGTACGTTCTCCCCGTGACCTGCATGGGTTTTCTCCCGTTACCCCAGTTTCCTCACACTCTCCCAGGACATACAGGCTTGTAAGTTAATTGGCCTTGGTAAAAAATGCGTAGGATGGGGCTAGTATATGGGGATCGCTAGTCGGCACAGTCTCGGTGGGCCGAAGGGCCTGTTTCCATGCTGTATCTCTAAACTAAGCTAAAAAAATCAGTGATTGACTGTTAAGCAGAAACAGTTTTTGATTTTTTAATCTTTTAATTTTTTCAGCATAATTATAAATTATTTTTCAAAAGGACAAAAGACATTTATTGCCACATACACCAATTGGTGCAGTGAAATTTGAATTACCATGAAGCACACAAATAAGATAAACACAACACTATAGAATTGAACATAAAACATATGTTATTCTGAAGAAACATGCTGCAGTCACCCATTTGTGTCCAAAGATATTGTAGTTATTTTCACGTCTAGGAATTGAGCAAGGTCATTGCTCTGGCAGTGTGGAGGGGTTGCTGCATTGTTCAGGCGCATTCCCTCACAGATGTTAAACCAATGCTCCAATTACCAGTTGAATAGACGACAGCCGACAATGCAACATCAAATAAAAAATTGCCTCAACGCTATCAGTGTTCATGAGGAGCTCATCACAGGCAGCATTACAAAGTGCGATTGTTAGGGCAATTGAGTCTTTTTAGGGGTAAGAGAAACTCAGGAGTTTCAAGATGTTTTCAAGAGAGAGTTAGATATAACTCTTAGGGCTAATTGAATCAAGGGATATGGGGAGAAAGCAGGAACGGGGTACTGATTTTGGATGATCAGCCATGATCATATTGAATGGGCTCGAAGAGCCGAATGGGCTACTCCTGCACCTATTTTCTATGTTTCATCCTAAGCACACAGGCATCCACCCAGCCCCGGCAGCATCCTGAGGGAGCGTGACTATGCTGACAAGGCATTTGTACGCTTTTTGCGCCTGTCAAAGCAGCTCATTAATGACCATGGTGACAGGGGCTCCCTACATGAATAGTAAAGGAGCTGCTATAAATCAAACATTCCTGCTGCTAAACTGTCAGAAAGTACATTTTCTGGTAAGTATGAACAATCTGGCTTATGAAAGTAAGGTCGCAGGTGCTGTGAAATGCCTCAGAGGATTACATTACAATAAAAGGAAACAATGGTTAGATTCAACAGCACCATGGTTTTGTTCATTAAAATTCAATTAAAAAAAAAATAGAATTAAAAATCCTGGACTCACTACATGGATTATAAAATCTACAATATTTTCACTTTGGGTCATCTGTGTGATTGATGTGCTAATACACAGAAGAACCTGATAACACCAGATCAAAACCTTACAACCAATTCCAGATGACACCTCCCTATTTTTTTAAGTGTGTGTGTGTCCCAGATACTACTGGGAATCTGACAAATGGGTGCCTGCTATTTACCCAACTTTTCCCTCTACTCCTTCTTCCAAGCTCCATGTCTTTCCCCTACATCCCACCCAACTGAATCTATTATCCTCCAAACCAGCCCAAACACCTCTCTCTTCCCACCACTGCTATTCACTGCCTCCCCACTGCATACAACGAACATCCTTGCGATGTCACTTTCACCATTCAACCCACTTGCCCAACCCTGTCTGCTGGTCGTACCCCGTATACAATTTACCTTCCCCTTCTGCTGTTCACACCCACGATCTTAACCACGTCAACCCAAAGACTGAACTCACTCCCTGACCCTTTCCACAATGCCAACCCCTGATGTGACTACTCGTCCTTGACTTCAGTTTGGACTTCACAACGTGTCTACCATGTCCCTGCACCATGATCCTCAGCCGTTGATTTTAGCCCTTATCTTCAACCAGATGTCAACCCAACCTCACTTCCTGCTGTTTGCTGCTTACCAGACTCTGACTCTCCCCGACATTCCAACTCTCCCTCTCCCACAACAAGCCAGACCTGGCTCTGGCTTCAGATAACTCATGTCACTTGTGAGCTCCACACCAGCAGAGAACACAAAGGAAAAGTCTTTTGCTCCGGTTTCCTCTCACATTCCAAAGACGTGTGGCTTTGTAGATCAACTGTAAATTGCTTCTAGTGTATAGAGAGTGGACACTAAAGTGGGATAACATAGAACAAGTGTGAATGGGTGATCGATGGTCAGCGTGGACTAGGTGGGCCAAAGTTGTATATTTCAATCAATTCAAACCAAAAAAAGACGTTCCCAGTTCAAGGCACATTCAGTGGCTTGGTCTGAACTTGCCAGAAACAGGCCCACAAATAGACCTGCTGTTTAGCAACAGGTTAGCTCACCTGTGCAATCACCAACCTGCCACCAAATAGACCTGCCACAATGTTCAATTATTGAGGAAAGTCAGACGATACTGGTGTAACTCAGTGGGTCAGGCAGCATCTGTGGAGAACACCTTCAGACTGATTGCAGGGGTGGGAAGAATGAAAATAAGTGGAGAGGCAGGACAAAATGTGGCAGGTCAGAGGTGAACACAGGAGAGGGGGGCGTTGATCGGCAGATGGTTGGACAAAGGCCAGAGATGGACACACGCGGTGTGAGACAAAAGGATTAGAGAGTTGCAAATTGTGTAGCAGGAGGATTAACAAGGTAAGAAAATTATTTAGGAAAGTAGGTGGAGAGGGAGGGGAGGGGAGGGGAGGGGAGGGGAGAGAGGTGCAAGGTCAGTCAGGACTGAGGAGGGGGGGAGGGAGAGAAGATGGGGGGGGGAGAGGGTCAGAATTATTTAAATTATTCAGAATCAGCAAGAATCCAATCACTTCCTTCTTTTAGTCGAAGAAAGCAGAACAGGAATGACATTTTTGGCTATATAACATTTGGATATGGTACAGGTAAATCTTTATAGCACAACGTTGGGATAGAGTACTAATAGATTCAGGTTCATTACCATCAAAAATGCAGACTATTTCGGGATCATTCAACAAGATTATGTGAACATTAACACCTGATGGATTTTGTGAAGCAGTTTTCCACAACTGCAGAGTAATCAAAGCACGTGTAGCTGCATTTACAATACGATTCATAGCGCAAACTACTCTTGGGCTGACCACCTATAATTTTCCGTCCCTTGAGCCTGAAAACATAAAAACAAAGTACAATGACACGTTTCAGTTGAAAAGGTCAGAGACACCGAACAACTGGAGGCTGAACATTTCTCCTATTTCACAGAATCACTTTAATTTAAAAAAACACTTATTTTCAATGCTTTTGTTTTTGGCTTGCATAAAGAAAAATTAGTTATGGGGCTAGTTGTATATTTTATCAGTTAATGTCTTAATCGTTGACCAGATACAACACTCAAAGAGGTCGACCAGCCAATATTCTGAAAAATGCAAAATCATTAGGAACAAAGTAACAGGGCAAAACCAAGTGTGCCATGAAAAACAAAAGGTCATTCATGAAATTGCCAACTTTATTGGTAAGATTTACAGATTTAAGGACTTGCTTCAGGATATTTTTTATCATTTTAAAATCTATACTTTGCCGCTTCATTTAATTGGAATCATATACTATTAATGGGAATGTGTGGGAAAGATTACCCGGATAGCCTTGTTGATCAATGTTAAAACCAAGCTCATGATTATTTACCCTACACCACTCATGCCTTTGATAGCATCATCAGCACATGCAATTTTTAATTCCTTACTAATGATTGAAACTAGTGAAAAATATGCCACTTGCAGCATGTGAATTTCACTTACTAAGACCAAAGCCCACAGTAATACAGTGAAGGACCTGTCCCACTTGGGCCGTCACTTACGCGACAGGCCGGTAGTGACTGACGCGCGATGGTCCCGCGAGAGTCGCGTGCGTCATCATGCGTCCGCACAGCCGTCTGGAGCGCATGACGTAATTTGAAGATAGACACAAAATGCAGGAGTAACTCAACGGGACCGGCAGCATCTCTGGAGAGAAGGAATGGATGATGTTTCGGGTCGAGACTCTTCTTTAGTCTGAAAGGAGGGTCTTGACCCGAAACGTCACCCATTGCTTCTCTCCAGAGATGCTGCCGGTCCCGCTGAGTTACTCCAGTATTTTGTGTCTATCTTCAATCTTCTTGGCCCCGCTCTGGGAGTAGGAGTGGGGGCGGATCCGGATCCGCAACGGCCGTGAGCCCCAGGCCGAGCTCGACAATCGCTTGCCTGCTTCTGCTGCTGTTGGAGGTGAGATGTTGCGTCGCGCCAGGGTCTTGGGCCTGTCCCATTTTGTCCGTCAGTTACGCGACAGGCCGGTGGCGCGCGAATATTTCATTCAGGACGAAGTCCACACTCCTCCACGCCATTCCATGCTCCCGTCCCGCGCTACCCACGGGCTACCCACATGCTACCCACATGCTAGAAGGTCACGTAAATGGTGTGCGAAGGACAGCCAAGTGGGACAGGCCCTTGACCATGTATGATTTAAGGTCTCTCTATAACTTCATAGCTGTTTGGTTCCCTTATATGTTTGCCTGCCTGATCACTGATCTGCTCAATTACTTTTCATTGACTGCTACAACATCATGCCTGACAGTGGCTTCGGCCACAGAAACTTGAAAATGAATGTGTGGGTAGGATTGGGGAAATTAGGGGAAGGAAAGTGTGGTCAATAAATGCAGACATAAATGCTGGAGTGACTCAGCGAGACATGCAGCATCTCTGGATAGAAGGAATGGGTGACGTTTCGGGTCAAGACCCTTCTTCAGACTGAGGGCCACCACCAAGCTTGGTCAGTTACTGTGTGTGTTTGCGTCCATCACTTCGCGCCCTCCCCAAACACCCACAAATTAACTTCTCTCCATGGCAGCCTGGTGTACTCTGGCTATATGGGGAATTTACCTTAAGGCTGAGATCTGCTTCCTACAATCCTCAGTAGCAATGACATGGCACTGTGATAACTGCAAGCAACTATCTTTGGAAATTATGCAGGTTTGCATAGAGTACTGTGGGCAATGGCACTGCTACTGTGGAATAGTGGAGTACAGCACTGGTGGATACAGGTCTATCGTTATATAACACTTGGATATGGTACAGAACTTTATTGTATAATGCTCGGATAGAGAACTAATGGATACAGGTCCATCACCATGAAAATGCAGGTTGTAAAAGAACATTTAAAGCAGGTTATATAAAAACATTTAAAAGACATTTGGACAGGTACATGGATAGGAATGATTTAAAAGGATATGGGCCAAACTTGCGTTGATGGGGCATCTTGGTCAGCATGAGCAATTTGGGCCGAAGGGCCGGATTCTGTCCTGTATGACTCAATTACGTTATGACCATGTAACATTGTAGTTCAGGGCAGGTGGGCGTAAGTCTGTTGCTGGAAAACACTGGTGGTTACAGGTCTGTTATTGTATAACTTTCAGGTAGTATACTGACAGACACAAGTCTGTCACTCCAAAGTACTCAGGTGCTGTATTTATGGATTGAGATGTGTCACCATATCGCACTGTTGTAATTGTGGTGAGCACCAGCATGTCATTCTATAACGCTGGATTAAGGTACCAGATTGGAGACAGGTTTGTCAATCTGTAACATGCAAGTAATATTTGGTATGTTCCGCCATCTCTACCAGCTCACCACAATCAGTCTGAAGAAGGGACCCGACCCGAAACGTCACATATCCATGTTCTCCAGAGATGCTGCCTGACCCACTGAGTTACTCCAGAACTCTGTGCCTTTTTTTGTAAACCAGCATCTGCAGTTCCTTGTGTCTCCATCTCTACCAGCTAGCTTCATTGTCCTGTGGAATGACATCCACCACATTAGCAGATGCAATGCAAGTTCTCTTTAAGAAAACCAGGCTGACTTTAATCAGTAAACAATATCTTGAACTGGGGCTCAGGAAATTGGGCCTGTGATAAAACAGTAAGGTAATGAACAACTCATTAGATGTTAAGTCAAGATAACAATCAAGCAGCACATGTACTGTGGTCGGTCTGCACGAGGTTGAAAGGTTAATCGTGTATGGCAGCTCGAACTCACATTTTCCCGTGCTATCAGCTTTAACTCCAAGCTTCTCTTGATCAAAACTAACAAGTTAGCATCCCCGAGGACTTGTTCCTTAAAATTAATAATTTGTGAGCATGATATGAATTGCAATTTACCTACAGCATTTCAAAATGTCGCAAGAGGTTTCAACGAAGCGTTAATAAATGAATCATCACATGCATGACGTATTTGGGATTGCCATGCCTGAGTGCATAAAGGCAAAGTCCTGAACTTCTCAGCAGGCACACACCAGGGGTTTCAAGACTGTTGTCATAGTGTACAGTTACTGCGATTCCCATCACACTAGCTGGGGACATCACTGGAAGGACTTGCTCCAGGTTATATCTGGAACAGGCTGTTGTCCTACACAGGTTTCAATGGAGGGGAATAGCTGCTAGGGATGAAGGTAAGTCTTAGTGAGAGTTTTCCAATGTTAATGAGAGCTTCCGCCGCTCAGGGATATTCAGAATTGAATTGAATGATGCAGCATGGAAACAGGCCCTTTGGCCCACTTGAGTCCATGCTGTCCATAGATAACTTGTTCACACTAGTTCTATGTTATTCCACTTATGGTGCAGCCACAGAAAACCCATGGGGTCACAGGGAGATCATGCAAACAACACACAGTCAGCAACCAAGGTCAGGATCAAATCTGGGTCTCTGGCACTGTGAGGCAGCAACTCCACCAGCTGCACCACTGTTTTAGTATCTTTGTGCACTGACTGCATGGACAACCACAGTCAGTTCTTTCAGCATTTTCATTGTCGGGCCTTGCTCTGCCTCCCACCCTGCTCTTAAAAATAGCGGAGTCAGGGGATATGGGGAGAAGGCAGGAACGGGGTACTGATTGGGGATGATCAGCCATGATCACATTGAATGGCGGTGTTGGCTCGAAGGGCCAAATGGCCTACTCCTGCACCTATTGTCTATTGTTTATTGTCTATTGTCTATTGCCCTCATCTCACACCCACACATATAGCAGGATTGATGAGCATAGGATCAAGTCAGGGCTGAGGTTAGAGCCAATGCTTTTCAGCAAGTTGCCTTCAGGTGATCTGTGTGTATCAACTGCAGGCTTGTCTCATGGATTTGTGGTAAAAGTGAGCAGCTTGTCACTGGCAACAAATCTTGAATCATTGGCATAGATGACCAAAAAGATTGGGCAAAGAGGTTGAATTGTTGTTTTGCTCTTAATGCGACATATCGTTTAAAAAATGGGGTCACAAATTGTGTATTAAAATACATTACCACAACAGCTAAACCATAGGTTCCTTTTCTACATCTTTTCTTCTAGGTAAATATTTTTTTAAATCATTTTACTCAGCAGATAGCGTCTCTTGTTGGGATAGTTCCAAAGCTTTGTTTGGAATGACACTGAACTTTGAGTCTGTTTAGATCCTTGCAATTGCTCCACATGCTTCAGTTCATTTACTTAATCACCCTGAGCAGACCAACAACAGGCTCAGAATCAAAGAGACATAAAGATTATTGCTAAATCTTAGAGCTCTCTCAGTGAATCAAGAAGCCAAGTTTTGACCCTAGACCATATTTTAATTTCTTTAAATTCCCTGCAGTCAAAGATAATTATCATAATAACTGTCCAAGATATGTAAGATTCTGTCTTTTCCAAATGCAAGTTTTTGCAGAGGGGATGAGACATTTTTGAGAAGACGTTCGTGACATGAGATGATATTAAAAACAATCTCCCAACTCATTCCAATCTCAGAAAGGCAGTGGAGAGTATAACAAGTTGGCCATTACATCAATTGGCCTTTAATACAGAGAACTTTTACCTAAGGGTAATCACTTTGAAAATAACAATACAGAATCCAAAGGCTAGGAAGACCCAATAATATTTTCAATTGGAAATAACATAGGTAAAATAATCACTAACGTATATTAGAGAAGAAAGACAGTATTTCAAATGTCAGCGCGTAGCATAAATTCAGAAAGTGGATGAAAAGAAATGGAAGAAGAAATGTAAAACATTATAATCTGATGAAAGAGGCAAACCAATATAAACTAATCACACAACTATACATATTTGATTTAAGGTCATAAAACACATCTGGTGAACATTCTTGTTACATTGCCAAGATAATGTTTTAACCATCGCACCTAAGGGAGAAATTGTCTGAACTACTTTGTGCAGGCTGGCTGTGTCTAAATAAGGAGCACACTTCCATTTAGGTTCAGAAGGGAGACTGTAACTGTCTGGTGGGTAATCAGATTTTTGTTTTAAATATACTGTAAGGACAACACAACCATATTTGGAAAATAACAAAAATGTGCAACCACTTGTAATGTACTCCTAAATCATTCTTGCTATTGAGGGAGTGCAGCGTAGGTTTACAATGTTAATTCCCGGGATGGAGCGACTATCATAAGCTGAGAGAATGGAGCGGCTGGGCTTGTATACTCTGTAGTTTAGAAGGATGAGAGGGGATCTTATTGAAACATATAAGATTATAAGGGTTTGGACACGCTAGAGGCAAGAAACATGTTCCAGATGTTGGAGGAATCCAGAACCAGGGACCATAGCTTAAGAATAAGGGGTAAGCCATTTAGAACGGGGATGAGGAAACACTTTTTCTCACAGAGAGTTGTGGGTCTGTGGAATTCTTTGCCTCAGAGGGCAGTGGAGGCCGGTTCTCTGGATACTTTCAAGAGAGAGCTAGATAGGGCTCTTAAAGATAGCGGAGTCAGGGGATATGGGGAGAAGGCAGCAACGGGTTACTGATTGGGGATGATCAGCCATGATCACATTAAATGGTGGGTGCTGGCTCGAAGGGCCGAATGGCCTACTCCTGCACCTATTGTCTATTGTCTATTATTGTTCAATTATTCTTGTTCATTTTAGTAAGCATGATACATTCTTAAGGAATGGATTGTGTTCATGTATAGAGTTTTCTTTGACTGGATAGCAGGCAAACAAAATGTTTTCATTGTACCTCGGTACACGTGATAATAATAAACTAAACTAAACTAAACCAAAGCCAGATACACCTTTCCCAGTTCCTGTCAAAATGATTAAGAAAAACTGAACTGATTTGCAGTAATTTTGATCCACTTTTATTTCAGCTGATTTCATTTTAGTCTGGGTTTGATTCTGCACTTGGATTAATCTATTGTGACCAGGCCATTACTCTCGTGAGTGACATATCTTAGATAAAGGCACAAAGAGCAGGCGCATGACCTGCATGGGAAAATGAACTTGTAAAAGGGGTTTGCAAATAGAAAAATATTTCTGCATCAAGATTCTGAGTTTTGCTCTCGAAAAGCCTGGAGATGATGAATCTGTGAAAGACACTGGTCAGATGCACTTTTAGAACTGAGTACTGAGTGTGGTTTTAGGCATCCTTTGTACAAATAACATTGGAGCATATTTATAATGTCCAACTAAGCAAAGTGAAATTCAGAGAAAAAAAATCTGTCACTTCCTCCATTATTGAAAAGTTATGAAACCCAAGGAGCATCTTGGTCTGCATGAATGAGTTGGGCCAAAGGGCGTGTTTCCCTGCTGTGTGACTCTTTGATTATGACATGGTTATGGGAACAATAGAACGCAAGAGGGTTCGGATGGTTTGGATACTATGGTTTGGATAATATAGTTATTATGAACATCTAACAGACCGAGGTTAATGTTCACTGGAGTGCAGAAGGCTGATGCGAACTCTGACCCAAGTGCTTGGACTTATAAAAGGTTCAAAGATTGAAAAGTTATTTTCATTGGCTGGTGATTCAGACATCTTCAATATGCTGATAGTACCAGATGTATAAAGGAGCTAGAAATACTATTATGTGCAGCAGAGATAGTAGAATATGACATATTTGGCACAATCAGATGATTTAACTGTTATATATGAAATAAGAGTGCCTGTAAGCAAACTGCTTAACTTATGATTGTCTGCACATTATTGCTTTTATGACCTTGGGAGTTAAACCAAGTTCTGGAGTTAATATCAAGTTTCAAATTAATAATGTGTGATTCTGAATCAGCTTAGTTGCAACATTTTCATGTCTATATACAGTAAAAAATATTGAGCAGAGTATTTAACAAATATGCAGTTACAAAATAAAAGTAATTTGAGGTGTGGTGCTGAAGAAAATGTGATTTCATTTCAGAAGTGGACCTGCTATGCAATTATAGATTTAGGCTTAGGTTTATTATTGTCACGTGTTCCGAGGTAAAGTGAAAAACTTTGTTTTGCATATGATCCAATCAAATCAGATAATACAAAGACAGACACTGTGGCGCAGCGGTAGAGTTGCTGTCTTACAGCGCTTGCAGCACCAGAGACCCGAGTTCGATCCTGACTTCAGATGCTGTCTGTACGGAGTTTGTACTTTCTCCCCGTGACCTGCGTGGGTTTTCTCTGAGATCTTCGGTTTCCCCCCACACTCCAAAGACGTACAGGTATGTAGGTTAATTGGCTTGGCACATGTGAAAAAAAAATGTCCATAGTATGTGTAGGATAGCGTTAATGTGCAGGGATTGCTGGTCGGCACGGACCCAGTGGGCCAAAGGGCCTGTTTCCGTGCTGTATCTCTAAACTGAATTAAACTAAACACAAAATGCCGGAGTAACTCAGCGGGACAGGCAGCATCCCTGGTGAGAAGGAATGGGTGACGTTTCAGGTCGTGACCCATCTTCAGACTGACCACTAATCTCTTATTTGCATGAATGGTGTGTCCGTATTATGTACCATGGACTAATTTAAACCAATCCGAACCAGACACCAGCATCCCCTCATCTAACCACATCTCAGAACCTCAATCCATTAGATCCCACTGTTCCACGAACCTCATGCTCTCCATGGCTCACGTGGTGGTTGATTGGATCAATTCTATGTTACCAAAAAAATCCTGTGGCATACTGTTCATGTTGTATTATGTACCACCCATATCAAATGTAATAAACCATGCAACTAACTAAAATAAAATTACAAACCCCCATCAGGACCATTCATTTGACAATTCCAAACAAACATCAGCAGAGTCAACCCAGTGGACCCTTTCCACTGCCAGAGTTCACAATATTTAACCATCCTTTGTTTGAAACTTAACAAGGTTCTTAATAGATCAGAAAGAGGACATATTAGAAGGGAAAAACATACATACATCAAAACATTCGTCACAGAAATGAAATAGGGCAGATTGACCCCGTGAGTAAGAAATGTCCTTTGAATCTTGCACAATTATCTGTCAAAAATGTTTTATTCTTACCACTTATTCTTACCACTGTACTCCAACCTGGCCAAATTCCAAACTGTCCATATAGTAGACTATTGTCTACGCATAATAAGGAATTTAACTCTTTAAAAAGTCAATCCAAATGCTGAAATTACTCTGTAATATCTTCCTCTGAGATTTATTGTGGTTAATGGATCTCTTGGGACTTGACTCGCGATTCCAGATCACTGCAAAACACCAGATACCTGCATCTAGCCTGTCCAACCCCTTAAGAATGTTGTAAGTTTCTATAAGATCCCCCCTCAATCTTCTAAATTCTAGTGAGTACAATCATGATTACAACATGCTCTAGTTGCTGATACAAACTACTGCTCCAGTGTCTCTGATTTTGTCGTGGTTGTATGGATCGAGACACCAGAGAAGGCAGATATAGTTTTGACTTTTAAAAGGCATTTGAACAGGCACTTGGATAATAACGGCATAGAGGAATATAAACCTGATGCAGGCAAATGGGACAGGGATCAGAGTTGGTGTGGATGATGTGGGCTGCTCGGACCGATTCTGTGCCACACAATTTTATGACTTTATCATGCCAAGGCTTGGGTCAACAATTGTCACCTCTCATTGGCACATCACATGCACCTGCACCAGCCACCTAACATAGAAACATAGACCCTTCCTCAGTCTCAACCCCAAACATCACCTATCCAGAGATGCTGCCTGACCCACTGAGTTACTCCTGCACTTTGTGTCCTTTTGTGTAAACCAGAATCC
>CM075984.1:39294731-39609428 GCA_038087875.1 Malacoraja senta
GTTACTAGGCGGCCCACCCATGAAGGTTGATAGTTCCCGCCAGCCTTGCTTGCGGTGTGTGTAAAAGTTTGTAGTCTTCGCAGTCGGAATTAAAGTCTTACTCCTGGTGTGTTCCCACACTCTCACTCCTGCCCCTCCTGATGCCAACCATTCCATGACCCAACCCCATCAACCCCCCCCCCCCCCAGCCAACTCCCCACCTTCCATTTCCACACATTGCCCCACATCCAATCCAAACCCCCAAGTCCTCCCATCAACCCACCTCTCCAAAACTCTAGATCCAACTCCCATCTCTACCCACAACCCTCCTCCATACTCCAGTCACCACACAATTACTTCACCCATCCACCACACCCCCTCCATTGCCAGCCTAGCACACACTCCACCATGCCAGCCTCTACCACTGTGTCCACACGCCCTCCCCCTAACCCCATCTCCACCTCCTACCCCAACAACCCTGTTCTGAGCCTTGCACACTATTGCCCTATTAGCCCAGCCCCACGTGTAAGCCCCTGCAACTTTCTAATGTCCCAGTCACCACACATTTCCTATCTTCCCAGCCTTCATCCTTAACCCTCTCCAGCCTTCATCCTTTGCGCTGTGTAAACCTCTTTTACGATGGAGCTGCTGAGGGTGCAAAAAAAAGGATGATACCAGGACTCAAGGCTGGAGACTGGGGACTATTTTCCTTAGTAATGGTGACCTCTTATGTAGAGGTATGCAGCTTTCATCCCCCCATACCCTAAGACACTTCCTCCCTAACAATCCAACCCCTGCCCGTACCCCTCTTTCACCACACCATCCCCTCCCATTCTCTAACCCTACTCTCTATCTCAATCTCAATCTTCACAGTCCCCCTTCACTCTCCCCCTCCATCTCAGGCAATTTCCTTTCCCTTTGGCACACTTCTCAAACATTAGTCTCCTACTGTTGGTTGGCAATGTGATTAATGCAATTAGTTCATTTTCTTAGTTAGCAATTAATCTTTTTAATGTTTCATTCACTAACAAGCCATATTGCAGTTTTGTAATGTTAACAAAGTTGGTAATGTTATCTCTCATTATATTACAATGTGAAATAATAATGTTATCGATTTCTCAGTTAATAAACAAATCCATTTAATGCCATACTTTTTCAACCATATATTTTACACCATGAGTTTGCATCAGTGTTAACATTTGAACTTTGCTTTTCAATTCATAACCAAATTATTCAAGGGTTGTAAATCTTTCTTGAGGGTCTGAAAGCTCTTGTCTACACCTTGGGCAAAAAGGATTGACAGGTAGGTATATTAACCTTTGTGTTCAAAACCAGGACAAAGATTGCTGCAAACTAAATCTGTGTCTCCATCCAGTGGTGATAGTTTGAATAACATCAGTGCATATAAATTCTTCATCAAAAATCTTCCTTAGTCGAAACCCAGAATACAAGACTGACACAAAAGGCTGGAGTAATTCAGCGGGTCAGGCAGCATCTCTGGAGAAAAGGAATAGGTGATGTTTTGGGTCGAGACCCTTCATCAGAGAGCTGGCATAGGTTGTTTGGGCCTGCAAAGCTGTTCTACTTTCATTATGATCGGGGCTGACCCTGTATATCAATAACGTAACCTTGCTCTCTCCCCAGACTACTCGTTGAAGAGTCAAGAGAGTCAAGGGGTTTAATTGTCATGTGAACCATGAAATTCTTACTTGCTGCAGCTTAACAAGCCCGTTAGCGTAATAACACAACAAATAAATATATAATAATCAAATTATATATATAATAATAATAATAATAATATATAATTATAAATTAAATATATAATAATAAATTATCAGTAATACTAGCTAACCAGACCATAATTGTGCAAACCAAAGTATGTAGTGCAACCAAACCAAAGTCCATAATAGATTATTGCTGACATAGGGCAATGGTTAGGGTTGTGCAGTGTGGATCAAGATGAGAATGGTTGATGGAAAGAAGCTGTTCTTTAACTTGGAGGTCCTGGTTCTCAGGCTCCTGTAACATCTTCATGGTGGTAGGAGCGACATGAGAGCGTGGCCAAGGTGGTCTGGGTTTTGATATTTGCTGCCTTTTTGATGCACCACTTCCTGTAGATTCCTCCAATGGTGGGGAGATCAATCGCTGTGATGGACTGGGCAATGTCCATGACTTTCTGCAGCCTCCTTCATTCCTGGGCATTCGAGTTACCAAACCAGGCTGCGATGCAACCAGTCAGCAAGCTCTCTATCCTACACCTGCAGAAGTTCGATAGTGTGTTCAGCAACATGCCGAATCTCCTCAATCTTCTAAGATGTTAATGAGCTAACTTTGTGATTGCTTCAATGTGCTGGGCTCAGGAAAGATCTTCAGAAATATGCATGGCCAGGAACTTAAAATTGTTGTCTCACTCCATTGCCATCCCATTAATGAAGATAGATTCACGGAGCTTCAGCTTTCCCATCCTGAAGTCACCAATCATCTCCTTGGTCTTGCTCATGTTAAGAGCAAGATTGTTCTTCTGGCACCATTCAATCAGAGTATGAATCTCCCTTCTGTACTCTGACTCATCATTACCCATTGTTCATCCAACAATAGTGTTATCATCAGTAAATGTAAAGATGGTGTTGGATCGGAGTCTATCCACACCATCATGTGTGTGGAGTGTACAGCAGCAGTATGAGCGCACAATATTGATGGGTTTTGTTTCTCCAAAGATTATCTCCAAGTGTCCTGTTATATCCTTAAAAAAATATTCCAGCATTTTACAGTCTGTAGACCATATTTTCTCATTGCTCCCTTTTTAAATATTAAAACTTCAGGAACTGTTCCATAATTTATAGAAATTTCAATATTAAAACCAATATACGCACTATTTCCATAGCAACCCCTTTTAATACTCTGGAATGCCTGTGATGTGGATTATCAGGCCCAGGGGATTTATCAGCTGGCAACAATTTTTTTAAAGGACTTATTTCCTTTTATTCCTCCTTTGGTTCCCCAGCATTCCTGGGAAGATATCTGTGTGCTCTTTTGTAATGACAGAACCAACGTATTTGTTTTATTGCTCAGCAATTTATTTGTTCCTTGTTATCCATCTGACGATAAGGGGCCTACATTTGTCTTCACAAATCTTTTCCATTTTAAGCACCTGCAGAAGCTTTCACAAGAAGGGTTTCGGCCCGAAATGTTACCTATTTCCTTCGCTCCATAGATGCTGCTGCACCCGCTGAGTTTCTCCAGCATTTTTGTGTACCTTTGAAGCTTTCACAATATCCTTTTATGTTCCATACAAGTTTATCCTACTGCTCTTATTTGTGTTCTCTTAATCAATCTCTTTTCTGCTGAATTCTTACCTGCTTCCAATTTCAGGCTTAATCCTTTTTTTCTGGGACGTTAATGTGACTCGTCTTCGAACCTGATAATATCCTTGCATTGACTTCTCAGCCATTTAGGGTTACCTTTACTTTTGTGTTTGTGCTAGAAAGGAATGGTTGCAGTTCCTGTGTTTGTTCTTTAATTGTAAAGTGAAAGGTTAGGAACAGGGGAACTGTATCCTCTTTCTGTCTGGGGGGGGGGGGAGGGAGAGCGAGAGCAGAACAACGGGACACAGAGGGAGTTGCAGGTGAGGGATCCATCTATGCTATACAGCAGAGGGGAAAACAAGCTTACTGAAGAAAGTTGTTGAGCCAGGAACTATCGCTACATTTACGAAGCAATTAGACAGATACATGGATTGGACAGGTTTGGAGGGATATATAGGCCAAATGCAGGCGTGGGACTAGTGTAGATGGGGCATGTTGGTCAGTGTTGGTCAGTGTGGGCAAGTTGGGCCAAAGGGCCTGTTTCCACACTGTATGACTCTATGACAAAAGAGGACATCTCGGAAGTCATAAAACAGAAAGCCTCATCTTTGCACCAGATACGGCGGATACGTAGAAATTGAGAGTGGGGGATAGCATCTTTGCATGAGGCAGGGTGGAAAGACGTGTAGTCCAGATAATTGTGGGAATCTGTAGTTGATGTCAGTCTACAGTCTGTTTGTTCCCTGTGATGGATGCAGAGAGATCAAGAAAGAGGAGCGAGGTGTCAGCAATACCCAAAAAGGCCACTAAGTGAATCCTTCAGATTTGAGAATTGTTCTGTCAAAACTCATTACTCAGTGAGCTTAGTAAATGTGTGCAGAGGTCACGGTGGTGCCCGTTCCACACTTTTGATGCCTACTCCTATTAATATCAGTGTCTCCTGTTTCCTGCTCTGATACAGCAAGTCCACAGCAGGCCAACATATCACACATAATAATTTATATATTAAGCATCACTTAATATCAGTAAGTGCTTAAATTTGATTCTGAGTGTTTATAGAGGTTTCCTCAAGATATCAATTAAGGAACTTGGTACTGTTGAGATGACCTTGTAAATGGAAAATAAGCCGACAGAGGTGACATTGATCTTGGCCATTAATAAATCATTAGGTTTTGTATACTTCCTAAATCACTCTCACTCCCCGGCCAACAAGTGATTGTTATTTTTCATTGGTTAAGCCAAATTTATGATTTATGATTAATGATTGCTCCTTTTGGGAACCCAAGGACAATTTCTGCTCCTGATTGCAAAATTATTTTCGATATTAACAAATTCAGTTATGTTAATTGAATGTCCTAAGTTCTGATGGAAAAATATTTTGAATAATGCTCAGCATAATTTTTTTTTAATGTTCTTGCATGAAATTCTCTTGCCCCACCTGTTAATGTTTAGTTAATTTCCTCATTGCCCATATCCCTCAATAATGTTCATATCTAAATATCTATCGTCAACAATATATGTTTATGTAGCATTTTTGACATCTCATGTCACTTCATAGGAATCATTATGAAACAACATTTGGCATAAAGTCACATTATGAAATAGTAATATTAATATCTGAAAGGTAGGCTTTGGGAGCAATGTTGAAGATTTTTTTTTAAATAGTAAGATGGAGGTGTTTTCAGATTGAGGGCTTTCCCAGAGCTTAGATGTTTGACAGCTGAAAGGTTTGCTGCCTATGCTGCCGCAATTAAATTGGGGCACGATATTTTTGTATATCCAAGTTTTCACTGCACCTCAGCACACGTGACAATAAACTATACTCAAACTCTTTACAATGTCAAAGAGGTTAATTTGGCCCAACACTTTTTTGCCAGCTCATTTCCCATTTCCTACTGATATTCATTATAACTTACTCTCCCCACATTCCCATCTATCCCAAGTTTCCACCTCTCACCAGTACACTGGGCTAGTCTACAGTAGCTAATACACCGACCATTCAAAATATCTGTAGGAATGTTGGGAGGAAACTAGAGTATCTGCTCAGTCACAGGGAGAAGGTAGAACCTTTATATAGACACAAGCTGTGATCAGGATTGAACCTGATTTGCTGAAACAATTGAGGCAGCAACTCTGCGGTCTACTCCATTATGTAGCCCTGATATGTCAAAGTGTTATTACAACTGGAACAAGTTGCAGAGACTGGACGTGAAACTCAGCATGAAAATTTAAAAATCGATGCATTGTTCAACCAAAAAGCAGGGAATGTCTATATGCACAGGGCAGCGGGTGAATGGGACTGTCAGTGAGCTCGGGCTCAAGCTGGAAAGGATGGAATGAGGGGATGCCAAGGATATTGGAATAATCATTCTTGATGTTTTAAAATCATGCATGAAGTTCTCAGCAACAGATAGACAAGGCAAGGCAAGGTTTAGGGTGAATGAATGCATTGAATCTTTTTCCCAGGGTAGGAGAATGAAGAACTAGAAGACATAGGTTTACAGTGAGAGGGAATTGATTTAATAGGAACCTGAATTGCAACCTTTCCTCACAGATGGTGGTGGGTATATGGGACGAACAGCCAGTGGGAGTGGTGGAGGCAGGCACAAGAACAATATTTAAAAGACATTTGGACATATGTATGGGTAGGGAAGGATTAATGGGATATGGGCCAAACATGGACAAATGGGACTAGCTTAGACAGGTCATCTTGATGGGCATAGACGTTTGGTCGGTGGGTCTGTTTCTGTGCTGACCGGCTCTATGGCTCCAGGTCAGGTGGTGATACAAAGCTAAAATATTAATGTTAATGATGGTGCAGATCTGTGGCTCAGAGTTTATCTTTTAAACAGTTAATGTAATGTAATGTAAAGGTTGCAGTCTGGTTCACTTTCAAGCAAATAACAGAGCTGGAGCATAGTATATGATGGAGATCAAGGACAATTGATCTTGGTATTTGTATTGGTTTTTTATTGTCACGTGTACCAAGATACAGTGAAAAACTTTGTTTTGCGGGTTCTCCAGGCATATCAGATATACACGGGTACAATCAGGTAATGTAGAGTGCAGAATACAATATTACAGAGAATTTCCGTTTTTTTTTTAATGCAAGGACTGCAATGAAGTAAATTGGAAGTTCAGAAATGTATCCTTAACATATGAGATGTTCTTTGAAGAGTCTAATAATAGCAGGGAAGAGGCTATTCTTGAATCTGGTTGTACATGCTTTGGAGCATTTGTAATTTCTTCTGAGCGGGAGTGGAGAGAAGAGAGAATGACTGGGGTGTGAGTGGTACTTGATTATGTTAGGCAGTGAAAAGAATAGATGGAGTTGATGGGTAAGAAGCTGGTTTGAATGATGGACTGGGCTGCGTTCACAACTTTCTGCAAGTACTTGCGGTCTAGGGCAGTGGTACTGCCGTACCAATGGTACATTCCCAATGGTTGATTTTGTGACTACTGCCCAGTCCAATGTCCTTCAGGATTGGCTATGGAATGAAAGCATAGGAGGCCACCAACCGGGTGCTGTAAACGTGATTCATAAGAACTTCACTGTTCCGTTTTCAGTATATATAAGAATTAAGCACTTAGTATAGATGTGTACTTGATGGTCGACATGGACATAAACGTCAAAGGACAAAATTAGCAAAGATGTGGCATAACGACCAGGATAGAAGAACGTTGGGTGAGTTTTGGAAGAGCCAGCAATGTGAATGTGTCTGGGTATCTCCTTTTGTGTTGTGCAGAAGACTATGAGAGGATTTGATACAAGCTACTAATACCCAGAAAATAAACGTGAGAGACACATGTTGTCCAATGACTGGCACAATGTTATAATATCCCTAAATGGGCAACATTTTCCTGCTCTAGTCAAATAAATATAATGAACTCATAAATTACCAGCAATGTTAAGTCGGATGCTAATTGAATGATTGGTATTCAGGAGTTGAATGCAGTTTTTAACCAGGCCAGCAGGTGGGGTGCAAGTGCTCCATTGAAGCAGCTTGCTGTGTGGTGAGGCCGTGACCAACAACAGGCTTCATTCACCAAACCCATCCACACAGAGTGTCACCATATTGAGCCTCAGGGCCCACAGAGGGCCACCTCTCACACGTCATTTGTTTCTGCCAAAGAAAAAGACAAAGTGCTGGAGTAACTCAGCGGCTCAGGCAGCACCTTTGGTGAAATATGGAAGGGTGATGTTTCAGGTTGGGAACCTTCTTCATACTGACCGTAGTAGAGGAGAGAAAGCTGGAAAGGAGGTGGGGGTGGGACCAAACCTGTCATGTGATAGGTGGACACAGGAGAGAGGGGTTTTGATTGTCAGAAGGGTGGACAAAGACTAGAGATGAAAAGGGGACAAAAGGGCTTCAGGTGAGGAGAGGAGAGAAGTGAAATGTTTCGCCAGAGGGAGGGATGCTGTTGGAACGGATTGGGGGTGGGTGTGGGGAGGGGAAAGATGGTGGGAGAAATGGGTGCACACTAGAGTGGGGCACAGGGAAGAGAAGGGCAGGTGCCAGCTTAATAACAATTGGCAGCCTGGGACTGCCCCCTGAGACCAAAATGTTCAGTTTAGTGATACAGTCCACCGAGTCTGCGCCCACCAATGATCAGCCGTATACTAATGCTATCCTATACACTAGAGACAATTTACAGAGGACAATTAACCTTCAAAGCTGCTCGCCTTTGGGATGTGGGAGGAAACCAGAGCACCTGGGGAAAACCCACGCAGTTACAGGGAAAACATACAAACTTTGTACAGACAGCACCCGTAGTCAGGATCAAACCTTGGTCTCTGGCACTGCAAGGCAACAACTCTACAGCTGTGCCGCCAAATGAGGAAGAATGTCAGGCAAAACAAGCATTCTAAGTAAACAGATATTGTTTCTGATCAAATTTGTTACAACTTTTACAAGGATCTCTGTTGAATTATTTCGTTCGATTTCACTAATTCGGTCAAAACACATGAAGGCTTCCCGACAAACCGCGGCTGTGGACTGGGAACGTGGCCGGAGGCCTTTATGGAGGCGCCGCGATCTCGATGCCTCCTGGATCGCCACGTAGAAGCCCGGGTCGGGGCCTCGCGGGTAGAAGCCCGGGTCGGGCGAAGCAGCCGACGGAGCCCACGGCTGGGGCCCGGGACGGCACCACGGAGGCGTGAAGTCGGGCGTCGACAGCGGTGAGGCCTCAGTGGCGGCAGCGGTGAAGCCTTGCGACAATGGGGCCTCGGCGGCCGCGATGCCTCACGGGTCGACCCGCAGTCAACGGTCGATGAGAGCGTGGAGGACCACTGTGAGGGGGGGGGGGAGAGGAAGAACAATGGAGGACATGGCGTGGGGAGACCGCCATGAGGGAGGAGAACAATGGACAATAGGGGAAGGGGGGCAAAGGGCAATGGGGACTCGGCGAGGGGGAACTGTTGAGGGGGGGAGAGAGAACAAAAGGAGGAGCCGGGGCGCTTTGTAACTGTCAGCGCCGTAGGTGGCCGCTATTCGTAAACATTGTGTATTTAAGCAAAGAATCTCACTGTGCCTAGTCACATGTGACAATAAAGTATTCCTATTCCTTTTCCTAATCTGCTAACTCCTCTACCCATAGTGACCATACCCTCCAGTAGTATCCCAGTGGTAGAACTCCAGGAACATGAGCCACCGCATCCAGACTGATATCCAGGGCAGTGCAAGCAGACTGCTGCACTGTAGGATTCTGTCTTTCAGTCCACTCTCAAGGTGGAAATAAAAGATCCTGCAGATTTTTTAAGAAACGCATGTGAGCTCATTCCAGTCAACAGGCCAATATTTATTCCTCTTTTAACATCATTAAAATAAAGCTTCTCTAGTTGCGTGTTGCATTTGAAGGAGTTTGCTCAGTTCGACATTTACTTGACTGTAACAGTGGCCAGACGTGTTTAATCAGTTATGAAGATTGTACACATTCTTTCTTACAATGTGGATGCAATCGGCTGCTTTGATTTTGTTATTCCCCTCAGGTCCTTATCCAATTCCCTCATTTTTCCAGCATTCTCACAAGCAGAGATCCAGATTATAACAGTCTGTTCAAAATGTCCCAGCAGGTATATTTTACCCATCACCTTTACTCTGCATTTTCTCTTCCTCAAACCATATGCTGCCGGAGCAGCTTCCCATTATCCACTCTGTCAAAACCTCAACCTCTACCAAGCTGTGGGCGGCACAGTAGTGCAAGGGTAGAGCTGTTGTCTCACAGCGCCAGAGACTGGTTCGATCCTGACCTCTGGTGCTGTCTGTGTGGAGTTTGTAAGTTCTCCCTGTGACCATGTTTTCTCCGGGTCCTCCGGTTTCCTCCCAAATTCCAAACACGTGCAGGTTTGTGGCTCAATAGGTTCTGTGAAAATTGCTGCTAGTGTGTAGGATGCATAAGTGTCTATAACAGAACTAATGTCCAGTTGATTGATGGTCGTCATGGACCTAGTGGGCCGAAGTGCCTGTTAGCACACTGTATCTACAAACTAAAACTAGTAAATCCTCTTAGCACCTTTTAACATGTATTCGACAATGTGGTGTACAGAACTGGAATCAATACTATAGTTGTGGTGTAACCAGTATAATCAGATCAGAGTGATGAGGCCATAGAAGGAGAATGAAAACAGGAATGCGAATTTTAAATTGTGGCTTGCTTAATCGAAAGCCCATGAGGGTCAGCGAGCACAAGAGGAGACAATGAATTGGACGGTCCACTTTGACACTGGCAGCAGAGTTTTAGATTATCTCATATTTATTGAAGCCAGAAGATGAGTAGCCAGCATTGGATTGGTATTTGCTAGAGGGGGGAAAAGCCACAGCAGCAGATGAGCCAAGACAAGAGTGAGAGCCAAGACGAGAACCAGAGGACATCGGTTTAAGGTGAGGGGGGAAAGATTTAATGGGAACCCGAGGGGGTAACTTTTTCACACAAAGGGTGGTGGGTGTATGGAACGAGCTGCCGGAGGAGGTAGTGGAGGCATGTACCATCGCAATGTTTAAGAAACATTTAGACAAGTATATGGATAGGACAGGTTTAGAAGGATATGGGGCAAATGCAGGCAGGTGGGACTAGTGTAGATGGGACATGTTGGTCGGTGCGGGCAAGTTGAGGTGAAGGGCCTGTTTCCATGCTGTTTGACTGACTATGGTATCAGACAACGTTACTGAGGTGGAATAGGTGGCCTTAGTGATAGCACAGATATGTGATCGGCAGGTCAAAGAGTCAATTATAATCCTGTTTCAATAGCGATGTTTGATCTCTAACATTTGCCAGTGAGAATGATGAGAAAGCAGCTGGAGAACATATTTTGCAGCAGGGAATTGAGGTAATGATTAGTTGATGGAAATTTAAGGAGTTTAGAGTTAATGTGGCCAGTTATTGTCCACACATGCTACACCTCTGAGGGAACTATTTCCCTCTAGTTCTGACCTATTTAGTAGACTCCACTGTCACCGCTCTATGTGGATGTACATTAAGTTGCCTTGATCTTTAGGTTTGGAAATGCTTCCCTCAACTCTCTTGGCATTTATAACCAAAGGGGTGGGAGTGCATTAATTATACATTCAATTCGAAGAAGACATAGAAAGCTACCTAGAAATAGTGGAAAACACACAAAGAGTGGAAGAATATGAGCAATATATTTTTTTGTAAAGTTGTATTGGAGAATTAATGGAATGAAAGCCAATAAATTCCTAGGACCTAATATCCCGCATCCCAAGACCTTGAAATAGATAGCTATGGAAGTGATGAATGTGCTGGTTGTTAAGCTACAGATTCCATAACTGCTTCCACAGATGAGAAGATAGCAAATGTATTCCCACTAGGAAGAAGGAAGAAAACAGAGGGGATTGATGAAGATATTGTCAGTCTATGTGAATAGGGGAAGACAAGCAGAAGGAATATTACATGAACAAATATAAGGTGATTCACTTTGGTGGAAAAAATCAAAAGTATAAAAGGCGCGTGCAAGTGTCTCCATACACACTGAGCTGTCAAAATGACCCATAAGTGATGCTGGACAGAAGGAGGCTGTAAACAAGTTCTAAAAAATGTGACACATGACAAAGTCTTGGGAGTACTGACATTCTTCTTTTAAGTTCATTAGTAGATAGAGAAGACATTTTCCTTTCAGCGACAACCAACAGCCTGCTGTGTTGAAAGTGCATGTCCTTGTCACTTTGCTGAAGGAAATTTTGCGCCTCCCATCAGAGGTCAACTCTGCCTGCTGGCTGCATTCAACTTCCTTAAATACTTCCTAGGTTAAGTATGGCTGGCAGAACAGATCGCGCCTGTTGATTTGTAACGTGCAACCTTTGTTCGAAGTATAAACACCACAGCTGTCATCTAATGATTTTGAACACGACTGATTAAAAACCCTTTCATTTCTCCAACTGCTAACATAATTTTACCAGCATGACCACATTTTACTAACCTAATGTAGTCATGATAGTAAAATTGATTTTAAAGTTGAAAAATCTGAAGCATAGGATGGGTTATTCATATTTGGGTTTGTTTGCGGGATTTTGGAAGAATTTTATCCCCGGCCTTTAGAAGTGCATCGTGTTTCCCCTCCTGTAGAATTTGCTCAGGAATGTATGCAGGGAAGGCAACATGCATCAGACCGCACTGTTTAACCAACAGCTGTTAGAAGTGCTCTTGGTATTTATAACCAAGGGGGTGGGATTGCATTAATTATCCAAGAAAGAAATTCTAAAAAGGAACGTTAATATGCTAACTGAAATAACTCACTCATCATGAATGAAAATCCTTTACATTTATGTGTATGAATTGATCAAAAAATTCCCCCCAAAATGTGGAGGGGGAAGTTTCCAATACGTTAGTATTGAAAAACATGCTGTTATATAATATCCAAGTGAACTGCCCATCAGCATTGGACAGGCCTTTGGCCTTTCCGCATAATATGAGAAACAGATGCTCGGTACATAGGTCATTTGGATGACTTTAAGATGGCAATCTGTGCTGTCGAAATTTTACACTGACTCCACAAGCATGCTGGATTCTATTATACCTGTTGCTAGGGTTTTACTTGAACTGGCACAGTCTAAAACTCATTTTGCAGCCAAATCATGTGATGTATTTCTTTCTCTGCAAGCACTGTACCAAACTTAGTCTAATCAAAATATTTAATCTGATGAAACGATTTTAAGAAATTGATATATAAATAAGCTCAAGGTGTAGAAGTAAGAAGGGTGGCACAGCGGTAGAGTTGCTGCCTTACAGTGCCAGAGACCCGGGTTCGATTCTGACTACAAGTGCTGTCTGTACGGAGTTTGTACGTTCTCCCTGTGACCACATGGGTTTTCTCCGGGTGTTCCGGTTTCCTCCCACACTCCAAAGACGTACAGGTTTGGAGGTTAATTGGCTCAGGTAAAATTGTAAATTGCCCCTAGTGTGTAGGATAGTGCTTGGGGTTCATTGGTCAGCGCGGACATGGTGGGCCGAATGGCCTTTTTCTGCACTGTATCTCTATAGCCTAAACTCTGAAGTCTAAAAGATGAAGCACAAAAAAAAACCGTTCGAAGCTTTTCCTCACCATCTCCTCAATTCATATTGTATCTTTGTGCTATGTCTATAATGGTCACAACCAATATCAGAACACTTTTCACAGTTTAATGGTTATACATATGATCAATTGACAACCCCGTTATTATTTTAATTTCTGATTACCAGGATGGCAGAGGAGAAACTGGATAGAACCTGCTCTGCTTTCTCATCTGTTTAGAAGAATCAATAGGCTGTTTTCATTGCCAGTGTCATATAAGCAGACAGGAAACTGGCCAAATCTGTCAATGAATTATTACCACCCTGAATAATGAATTATTGCAACTGAACTGGAGGGTTCAGAAATTAATATATTTTTACAATAAATTGTGCATCTTTAACAGGTGATGTAAAGCAGAGTACTAGATATTATACCAGTCATCTGTAGCTCATCTATAAAAGGCTATTTCCTTTAAACCATTGAGGTTTAGCCTGTGTGTTTCTGGCCCATAAAAGAAAGCTTTTACCACCAGGAATTTCCAAACTTTTGGTGCTTTTGTTCAATTTCCATGCATCTGTACTTAATTACTAATTAAAAAATACTTAGCTATGAAACTCTTATCACACAGCATACTGTTTTTATGTACCATATGGTCGAATTTTACTGTGATTGGGGGTTCTGTGCATGAACAATGTAGCTTGTAAATTAAAGCCCCTAAAAGCATGATGCTTTTCCACATGGAGGTTGCAGTAACCGTGTCAATTAGAACGCAAAGCACGATTAACATCAGTGCTTATTACGATGCAAAATGTTCTTTGCAAATGGTGCATGCCTCTGACACAGAAACGGCTTTGATTGGAAGCTAAAGGCTTGCTCCTTGTTCCCGAAAGGACTCGTTCCTCTCAGCTGCATTGTTTCAACATTTGCTTCTGCATGAATAAGCATTTCCAGGCATTTAAAGAAAAAACATTGCTTTTGAACAATTTCCAGCTGCTAGTTCAAACTGAAGTCTTTCCCCAAAATTACTGCTTAATGTCAGATGCAGGGTAGTTTGTCCTGATGTAGCAAACTCAGATGTCCACAAATGCAACATAGGCTTCACCAGCGGTTCAAGAAGCTGCTCAGCACTGGCTTCTCAAAGGCAATCAGAGGTAGGCACTAAATGTTGGCTACCTAGCGATAATCACAAGCTGTAAATAAATAGAAATATATCATCTCTGGTTCTCTTGCCATTCGCCTTATATCTGTGTCAAACGGCTATTAGACAGACGTTCAGCCATGTAGAAAGTTTCTCTTTCATTTTCGAGTATTAGTCACCTGCATCAAATCTCTTCAGCGTTTTCAGCCATAGAGCCACACAGCACGTAAATACCAACTATCCTCAAAATGCCACAGATAGCTCTGGAGGCCAAGTCGATGGATATTTTTAAGGCGGAGATTGCCAAATTTTTTATTAGTAAGGGTGCAAGGGATTATGGGACAAAGGTAGGAGATGGGGTTGAGAGGGAAAGATAGATCAGCCACGATTGAATGGCAGAGTAAACTTGATGGGCCAAATGACCTTATTCTGCTCCAAAAACTTATGAACTTATGGATCCTCATACTAGTGAAATTCTCATGGAATTATATGTATACCTTATTTTAACCCTTCATGTAATCCAGCTGGTGTCTAACAAAATTTAGGACAACTTCTATGCCACTATTTATCTAACTGGGATTCAATATATGCTGTATTAACTGCTCTGGTCACCTCTGCTGCCATTTTCAAAAACACCCAATCACACCCACACCTTCCTGCCATTGCAACTTCTGTATAGTCAAGGGCCAAGACAAGAGTGTTTAATTGTCATCTGCACCAGGGATAGAGCATTGCTTGCTGTAGCTTTACAAGCATATTGTAATCAATAATAAAATCAATTATCAGCAATACTAGGTAACCAACCATAATAGAATAAACCAAAGTACTTAGTGCAATCAAAACTTAGTCCATAGTAGATCGTTGCTGAAGTACGGTTGTGGTTAGGGTTGTGTAGTGTGTTCAAGATCCTGATGGTTGATGGAAAGAAGCTGTTCTTTAACCTGGAGGTCACGGTTCTTGCTCCTCTACCTTCTTCCCGATGGTAGCAACGACATGATATCATGGCAGGGTGGTGTGGGTCTTCGATGATATTCACTGCCTTTTTTGAAGCCGTGCTTCCTGTAGATACATTTGACAGTGGGGATGTTAATACCCATGATGCACCAGGCAATGCCCACCATTTTCGGCAGATTCCTTCGTTCTTGGGCATTCAAATTACTGACCCAGGTCGTGATGCAACCGGTCAGTATGTTCTCTGCCATACACCTGTAAAGGTCTGATTGAGTATTTGGTGACATAAACCAATGGCAGTGATGGAAGTGCATCACCGGACTTTAACATGACCGCTGCAAGTAATAATGGGTGGGGTTTACCCAGAATCATATAAAAGAGAAGGCCTATTAAGCCATCAGCTCAAAAATTGTCATCCAATTAAATACACATCCATATCTTTCTCTGTGCCCTGGATTTTATTTTTTTAAATAAAATGTCTATCCAATTCCATTTTGAAAATTGAATCTGGTTTCATGGCTCTTTTTGGTGTTGTGGTTCAAATTGTGACAATGCGTGTGATGTAAAGTATTTATATTCATCCACCCTCTGATGCTTCTCTCATTCTCCTTAAATGTATGCCTTCTGGTGACCAACCTAGCTGCTAGCAAAAAGCATTTTTCATCATGAGGGCAGCACATTGCCGCAGATTTTGACCTGTTGCCTTACAGCGCCAGAGACCCAGGTTCGATCCTGACTACGGGTGATGTCTGTACGGAGTTTGTCCATTCTCCCTGTGACCGAGTGGGTTTTCTATGGGTGTTCTGGTTTCCTCCCACACTCCAAAAACCTACAGGTTTGTAGGTTAACTGGCTTTGGTAAAAGTGTAAATTGTCCCTAGTGTGTGTAGGATAGTGCCAATGTACTGGGTGATCTTTGGTTGGCGCGGACTCGGTGAGCCGAAGGACCTATTTCCGTGCTGTATCTCTAAACTAAACTAAACTAATTTACTCCATCAAAGTACTTTGTGATTTTGAACACCTCTAATAAATTTGCTCAAAATGTATTCTACTCGAAGAATAGAGGCACTGGCCCTCACATAACTGAAAGCTCTGGTCTCTGGTACCACACTGCTAAATTTACATTACAGCTACACAGCTTAGTTGATAAGTATAAGTGTATGCGGGGGTGGGGGAAGTAGTTCTTCCCAGTACCACCAGAAGTCAGCAAGGCCAAAGTCCATCCTGAGGATAGTTTGTGTAACAAATAATCTTGTTCTGACTCCAGAGGCATTGCAGCGTTTCCTATTCCGTGGGAGTGTTTGTGAGATTTGGGTACATTACTTCAGCATAGCATATCCTGAATTGAGTTTGTGTCAAATTCAGCCAAGAACAGTGGTTATAATCTGAGCCCGATGAACAGTTAAAGAAATAATTCTGATATGCTAATGAAACACTGAATTTTAGACCATCAAATTGAAAATGAAGCATAGGACAAATGGATTCTAGAATAGTTTATGGGAAAGCATGGTTGAGTAAGTCAAGTTAGATAAGTATCTATTGAATGTAGTCTGGATAATATCCAGGTGTATACTTTCAACAATGCAGTGGCTTAACAACAGGCGATGTAACATGTCACTAATTGTAGAATCTGAACTTTTTTATTCTGAGTTCTTTGTCACCATAAGTTGAGTTAAATTTTGGCAAATTAATTTACCTGGTCTTTATCTGAACCTCTCCAGAACCTGATAACAAATGTGTAGTGGTTGTCCATTTAACAAAGCTGTTCATAGAGGCCCGAAGGGAATGGAAGGACATAGCTGAGGCCGAACGCATTGCTCCTTAGGAGTCCTGATGTGTTTGATATCCTCCAAGCAGCTGTTGTTGATTGGTGGAGTAATTAGGGAATGAAGTGGAACTGAAATGTCATGACACTGTGCCAACAGCAAGTTTGGATGTTATTTATACATTGGGCTGGGGGTGCAATGGAGCAGTAGAGGGAGAGAGGGGAAGAAAGGGTGAGATATTGAATCGCAGGCTCCCTCAGGGAATCAATTGTCGGTAAAAGAAAAAATTTGAAAGCAAAAGGCTCACCTGAACAGATCAATATCTGCAAAATAACAATTATCACAATTTTTCTTAACTTACTTTTTTGAAGAAGTGTTTGGCTGTAATTTCTTTGTGATAAGTTCCACATGACTTCTCGAGCTGTGATTGTTTTTTGTGTGGAACTGCTTTCTGTAAAAACCCATGTGATTTATTGAAGTGCATGCCTCGCAGTTTAATTTAAGAGGCTATTAGTGTAAACAGTGTCATAGCAGGCGAGATTATTTTCAGGTCTTCTATAGCAAGTGCTAACTTTAGCTCTTCTGGTAAAGGGTTCTTCCTTTCCCACCATGCACTCATATCCACAGTCCTGGACAGATTAATTGTGGTGAAGCCCTCTGAAAGACAGGATTTCATTGCAGGTCATGTTTCTGCGTATAACACAGCGATCGAGCTCCAAAAAACGTGGTCTGGAGTGCTAGATGGTTTGAATGTCAGGACTGGACTCTGACCTCGGTGATGAGATACAATGCATGGACGTTATCAGTTTGTGGAAATAAAGGCAGGAGAGCGGTCTTTCAAGAAGGCAAATCTCACTTTTGTCTGTAAACAGGAACCCTGAGTGCTTTTCAGTCTACATTTACTGTGTTTCAAAAGGACACAGGCACACACACACACTCAGACATACAAACACACCCATACACACCCACACACACACACACCCACACACACCAGGAGCATTGCCAAGCAAGATGATGATCAAGGAAACGTCTCTGCGAAGGGACCCTGACTTACGAGGGGAGTTTGCTTTCCTCGTCCGAGGCTGTGATTTTGTTTTGCCATCACGATTCAAGAAGAGGTTGAAATCTTTCCAGCAAGCACAGGTTTGAAACAATTCTCAATGCCTTGACTTTCGGTTCTATTCCGGTTCTGTAGTGCCGTCTCTGCTAGTTGTTGTCAGTGTATGAATGCCTTTAAAGACTGCTATTCGTATTTGAACCAACAAGTTTATAAATAGACCTGCAGGATCTGGTTGAAAACGCCAAGACAGAATCATCCTTTTGAAAAGAGGCTGAGAAGAGAAAGAGAGAGAGTGGGAAATTGTGCATTTTGAGTGTTACCTTTATAAAGTAGTTTGCAGTTATTTTTCCAGTTTTAACCTTAACCATATATAGACATCATTTAGGCGGTGCGTGGAGGGAGGGGGTTGGGCTCAGTGTTTTCCTTCCAAGGGGTATGCTGCCTTTTCCATGCAGATTTCCTTGAATTAATACCATTCGGAATACTCAAAGTTTTGTTTATGTTCCTTTATTCACAGTTGATGCATTTAAAGAACTTATTCTTAGAGGAGCCAGAATTAGGCAAAATAAAATCAATCACAAAGAAAGAAACTAATTTTCTTTATAGAAAGTGTAATTCAAAGAAAACCTAGAGAAATAGTTACTTACTGGCATGAGAACATTTCCTGTGAAATCTTTACCCTTCCTGCAAACTATTCTTTCTAACAGACGAGAAACAGCAGTCCGTTAGTTCCAGCTGTCTGTGCATCATCCACCATTCTACATTTGTTTATTATATTATTAAATATTAATAGGATCTCAGTCCTCTATTTTGCTGCCTTTTGTATTGCTCGGTCATAATGTGCAAAAGTAGACCGTTCAGTCTATTACGCCTGCGTCACCTCATTGAATGAGCTAAGTAGTTTCATTTTCCCACTGTTTGCTCAAAATCCTACTTTTTTTTTCAAGTATATAGGCAATCCCCTTAGAAAGTTGCTGCTGAATCTACTTTCACCACACTTTCAGACAGTGCATTCCAGATCAGAACAATGCATTGCATAAAAATATTCTCCTCACCATCTCTCTTACTGTATTGCCGATTATCATTTAGGTGTGTTCTCTGGTCCTGTCAGTGAAGTTAATTTACCAGCCAGTCCAAGTTAATGCAAAACTCCACATTTGTAAGCTTAAGTAGGAAGCTGGAAGTGTTACCACAATGCAGCCTCTTATTGGATCAATAAGACATTGCTCTGTACAGGCAAACCAATAAATGTTATTTTTCTTTTACAATGGGCAGTACAGTAATGCAGCTGGTAGAACTGTTGTCTCACAGCAGCAGAGACCTGGTTCAATCCTGACCTCAGACGCTGTATGTGTAGAGTTTGTATGTTCTCCCCTGTGACGTGTGGGTTTCCTCCAGGTGCTCCAAATTCCTTGCACGGCCCAAAATCGTGTGGGTTTGTAAGTTCATTGGCCTCTGTAAATTGCCCCTCATGTGCAGAGAGTGGGTGAGAAAGTGGGATAACATAGAACTAGTGTGAAACAGTGATCAAAGGTCGACCTGGACTCAAAGGGCCAAAGGGTCTGTTTCCATGCTGTAACTCAAAACTAAATGGAAGTACCAGCCTGCAGAAGAACTCTTCACTCCCAAATTGAGCAAGAATTGTGCTTTAACTTATGGAACAGATGACATTTGGAATATGCAAATCACAGAAACAAAATCATTTAAAAAAAGCCAAATCCATTCTAATGGTCAGAATTTTACCAGGTTTATATGTGAAAATGTTGCAAGTTTGCTACAGATTTGGGGATTCAAACACTTAGATTTTTCATGAAGTTGTTTCCCCATAAAGAAGAGGCAGCAGAACCATTTAATTAGTAACAGCGTAACACTGGATAATTTGAGCCTTGATTGGTATTGAGCCTTGATGTGCACAAAATTTAACTTGGTTATGACTCTACCTCATTATAGACTGTACCCTAAAGGGAACCTCCAGATTATTAATCTTGTATGGATGGCACACAATGTGGAAAATATGACTAAATAAATACAATATATCCTAACTCTTTATAGATTTAGAAACCATAGATCCATTCTCTATTTCAAATGTGACAAACTTAACCCAACGCAGACTACACACAATATGCAGTATGCAATACCCATGGGAAGGACTGCATAGTGTTGTCCATGTAATTTTTTATTAACCAGAGGAAATGTTTGAGGCAGGAACCATAACAACATTTAAAAGACATGTGGACATGTGCATGGATAGGAAAGGCTTTGGGGCTTGTGACAGGCAAATGAGATTGAAATATATATGGCATCTTGGTTGGCATGGACAAGTTGGCCGAAGGGTCTGTTTCTGAGCTGTATTTCTCAACGACTCTATCCGATAACTGATTGGGCTATAAATGTCGTCCGATCAAAACTGCACCTTGTGTGAAATCTCTAATGGAGGAAATTGGAACGGGCTTTGGTGAATGTAAAACATGTGGTGAACTGAATCCAACTTGAACTTTTGACCAGGCACTGTGTTCATGGAAATGAAGGCACTATTAGAGCTCTTAAAGATATGGGATATGGGCAGAAGGCAGGAACGGGGTACTGATTGTGGATGATCAGCCATGATCACATTGAATGGCGGTGCTGGCTCGAAGGTACCAAATGGCCTACTCCTGCACATATTGTCTATTGTCTATTTCAATTAACCCAGATTTCAATTCTACTGGATTCTGATACAAATGAGAAGTGACTTATCGGTGAGACCAAGCGGAGGCTTGGCGATCGTTTCGCCGAACACCTCCGGTCGGTCCGCAATAACCAACCTGAACTCCCGGTGGCTCAGCACTTCAACTCCCCCTCCCATTCCGTATCTGACCTCTCTGTCCTGGGTCTCCTCCATGGCCACAGCGAGCAACACCGTAAATTGGAGGAAATGCACCTCATATTCCGCTTGGGCAGTCTACATCCTGGTGGCCTGAACGTTGAATTCTCCCAATTCTGCTAGCCCTGGCTGTCCCCTCCCCTTCATCAGCCATCTGGTTGTCTCCTCCCCTCCCCCAGCCCTCGGGCTCCTCCTCCTCCTTTTTCCTTTTTTCCTTTCTTCTCCCCACCCCCTATCAGTCTGAAGAAGGGTTTCGGCCCGAAACGTTACCTATTTCCTTCGCTCCATAGATGCTGCTGCACCCGCTGAGTTTCTCCAGCATTTTTGTGTACCTTCGATTTTCCAGCATCTGCAGTTCCTTCTTTAACAAATGAACCTTTATCTTTCATCATCTGGCAATTCATGTGTAGCAAATATGGAACATCAGGCTGTTGCTGCTCCAGAAAACATTTCAAATCTCCACTCGTTTTTTATTCATCAGCCAGGTTCCAAATATTATAACAGGAGTTAAAAATTACTGTTTAAAGAACTCAATTGCTCAAAGCTCTACCAGAAACAAAATAATGATATGTAATAATGACACCCATTCATTCTCAGTGTGGAATAATTCTCAACCAATTCAAACTTAGATGTAACTGACATTAATTGCTAAATCATCCTTTCATTGTTTTGAGTTTGGCTTGATTAAAGCTTACTTAATTTTGGACTGCCATGGATCTGAAACATTCAATTTTGCTCACAGGTCACAAACATCTTCATAGGAAAGATATTGTCAAGCTTGAAAGGGTTCAGAAAAGATTTACGAGGATGTTGCCAGGACTAGAGGGTGCGAGCTATAGGGAGAAGTTGAGTAGGCTGGGTCTCTATTCCTTGGAGCGCAGGAAGATGAGGGGTGATCTTATAGAGGTGTACAAAATCACGAGAGGAATAGATCGTGTAGATGCACAGAGTCTCTTGCCCAGAGTAGGGGAACTGAAGGACATAGGTTCAAGGTGAAATGAAAAAGATGTAATCAGAATCCGAAGGGTAATTATTTCACACAGAGGGTGGTAGGTGTATGGAACAAGCTGCCAGAGGAGGTAGTTGAGGCTGGGATTATCCCATCATTTAAGAAACAGTTAGACAGGTAGATGGATAGGACAGGTTTGAAGGGATATGGACCAAGCGCAGGCAGGTGGGACCAATGTAGCTGGGACATGTTAGCCGGTGTGTGCAAGTTGGGCCAAAGGGCCTGTTTCCATACTGTATCACTCTATGACTCTATGATACTACAATAATGATAACATTATTTGCAACGTTTATTTAGTGTCAGTTCACCAGCATTTTGTGGAGTATGTAGGGATGTGGGATTTCAGTTATAATGATGGGTTAGATTGGAGCAGAGACGGTTGGAAGAGATAGACACAAAAAGCTGGAGTAACTCAGTGGGTCAGACAGCATCTCTGGAGAAAAGTAATAGGTGACTTTTCAGGCCGAGAATCTTGATGGATTTAGATAATGTAAATATAAAGAAGCAGATCTCTGGTCAGTTGTGACCCCAGGAAGTTGACGGACAAAGTTCTTCATCTGTAATTGGAGATCGACAGTGAGAAACATTCATGGTTCATTAAAGGTGAAATAGACTTTGTCTGTCACGTGCCTTAATGGTGAATGTAATTGCTAATATCCAAGCAGTTTGTATTGCTGTGACAGTTTTATGGTAGCATAAAGCATCACCATGTTTTGACCAAACTTAGATCTGAATTTCTCCATAGATCTTGCTTCAAAACAGCAAACAGAATTCCTAACGGATTGGGAAGAAAATATTTAATGAATCATCTGAACTACTTGATTCTGTTTCTGGCAGTTGCTGTATTCACAAAGGGAAATTTATATTTCATTGTCCATAACATTACTTGAAATATAAATCAATTGCATTTTATTCATTAATTAGCAACAACATTATAAAATAATGTAGGAAGTTTGAAATTTGAAGTATGAAGTTTGAAATATGAAGTATGAAGTTTGAAATAATGCAATAATGCAATTCTTTAATTATTGCAATATGTGGTCCTCAGTGATAAAATATTTCAAACGGTGCAGCATTACCCAGTGAGTTTTATGACATCCAGTTGTTGCAAATCACAGCAAAGGTCATCTGTAGTTAATGAGTCTAGATGTGGACAACATTCAGGCATGTGCTGTTAAGGACCAAATAATATTCACACCATAGAAGTGTCAGACAATATCCATCTCCAACGTAAGGGTATCTAATTGCCTGTTCTATACTGTCATAATTTAATTAATTGGTTTGACACTCATTGTCTCCTACCCACCCACTTATCATGACTGTTCGTTGGTAATACAGTGACCAAGGCATGACAACAGGTTCTTGTACTCGCACACATACATGTATACACACACACGCACAGATTATTTAGTTTAATTTAGTTTGAGAGATACAGCATGGATACAGGCCTTTCAGCGAGTCCATGCCGACCATCGATCACCCATACACTAGCTCTATATTACACATTAGGGACAATTTATAATTTTTACAAAAGCCAAATTAACCCACAAACCTGTATGTCTTTGGAGTGTGGGAGGAAACCGGAGCACCCGGGGAAAACCCAAGCAGGTCATGGGGAGAACATACAAACTCCATCCAGACACTGGGCCGTAGTCAGGATCGAACCTGTGTCTCTGGCGCTGTGAGGCAGCAACTCTACCGCTGCCCCACCATGCCGCCCTGTGTTGGGAAAACATACAGTTCCTGCACTCTCTGTGTCTCTAAAACACACACACTCAGACTGGCACTCTCTCATGTTGAAAAACACAGTTCCTTCATTCTCTATCCCTCTAAAAAACCCCACATACATCACTTAGTCGAGTGAACAGGTTAAAAACCCCAGAAGGCACTTAATGTCTTCTCACCCTTCAAACTGAATTGATCTTGTATACGGACATAATATATCCAAGAAGCGTGGAGACATCTTATTTTTCCCCAACTGATGTATAAGATGAATGTATCTCCAATTGGAGCGAGGATAGACTAATTAACCTGAGCACCGCACGTGAGCGTTACACGTGACATCACAGAACAGTTTGGAGACAGGTCAAGTTCCCATTTGACTAATTTTCCAATCAGCTTTTCCCTTATTCCAGTCAAAAAACAGTAAAGTATTTTTTAAACAGGTGAGAGATAGAGTATTGTTGATGTTCCAAATAACCTCAGTGCTCTTGTATACCAATCACAGGAAGCTAATATGCAAGTGGAGCGAGCAGTTGGATGGCAAATAATATGTGTGCCTTTATTATGAGAAGATTTTGAGTCTTACTGCAATTATGTGGGGCCTTGATGATTCCTAACTAGAATACTGTGCACACAGTTTTGGTCTCTTCCCTAAAAAATAATATACTCGCCGTTGAGGGAATGCACCGAAGATTCCCGATACTGGTTCCAGGGATGATAGATTTTCCGCATGAAGTGGAGTAGACACGGCCTGAATTCTATGGAGTTTAGAAAAATGAGAGGAGATCTAATTGAAAGTTACAAAGTTCATACTGGACTCAACAGGATGAACATCAGGGAAAATTGCTCCACTTGCACTCAAGACTAGACCCAGATTCACAATAGCAGAATAAAAGTTCAGCCAACTGAGTGGAGAAAATGTTCTTCACACAAAGGGTGATGAATCTTGGTTCATTAACTAGTAATCTAATTGTATCAATCTTTACTCCAGGTAAATTCTCCAAATATCATCAGGTCCTATTGTTAAATCATTTCTGGGGTAAATGTTGAGAGCTGACTTCCATTAGTTGGTTCTCATTCTTTCCTTATTCAGCCAGGAAGAGGGTGCGCAGTTAGAGTCATAGAGTCTTACAGCTTGGAAACAGGCCCTTCGGCCCAACTTGCCCACACCGACGAACATGCCCATCTACATGTCCCACTTACCTGCATTTGGCCCATATCCCTCTAAACCTACCCTATCCATGTACCTGTCTAAATGTTTCTTAAAAATTGCGATTTTTCAAGGAATTTTTGGAACTGCACAATCTAAAAAATTGAGAGAATTCAGATGATTGTAGATCTTGTAGAAGGCAGAAAACATTAGACTTAAGTTTAGACTTTAGAGATACAGCACAGAAACAGGCCCTTTGGCCCACCGAGTCCGCGCCGAACAGGGATCACCCCGTACACTAGCAGTATCCAACACATTGGGGGCAATTTACAATTATCCTACAAACCTGTACGTCTTTGGAGCACTCAGAGAAAAACCATGCAGTCACAGGAAGAACATACAAACTCCCGACAGCACCTGCTGTCAGGATCGAACCTGGTCCCTGCCGCTGCAAGGCTGCAACTCTACCATTGCACCACAGTACCGCCCCCGCTGCACCACTGTGCTGCACCTGGGCAAAGGATTGGAGTTGTCAGGAGATGACACACACATAAGGATACTCAGCCTCCGATCTACCTTTGTAGAGTCTACATGGTCCAGTTAAGATTGATGAGTGATGGTGGAGTGGTGGTGTCGTGGAATACAGATTTGAGATTGAAGGTTTCAAGGTCAGTTTATTGTCACATGTACCAATTACCATACAGCCATACTAAACAAAAAGCAACAAGACACACAACTACATAAAAGTTAACATAAACATTCACCAGAGCGGATTCCCCACATTCCTCACAGTGATGGAAGGCAATAAAGTTCAAACTTCTTGCTCTTTTATTCTCCCGCGGTCGGGGCAGTTAAACCATCCGCAGTCGGGGCGATCGAAGCTCCTGCAGCCGGCAGTCAAAGCCCCTGCGTCGGGGCGACCGAAGCTCCTGCGGCTTAGAGTTCCCGAAGTAGGTCTCTGACCAGAGACCGCGAGCTCCATGATGTTAAGTCCACAGGCTCCCCGGTGGAGCTCAGAGGTCGATCCCTGGCAAAGGGATCACGGGCTCCATGATGGTAAGTCCCCAGGCTCTCGCGGTGGAGCTCTCGAAGTCGGTCTCCAGCAAAGGCCGCCAGCTCCTCGATGTTAGGCCGCAGTGCGGAAGGAGATACGATCCAGAAAAAAATTGCATCTCCGTCGAGGTAAGATATTAGAAAAGGTTTCCCACAACTCCTTCCCCCCACCCCCCACATAAAACAAGCTAAAGACACTAAAAACATGCATTCAACACATACAAACAAACAACAAAGAAGGAAGGGACAGGCAGACTGTTGGCAAGGCAGCCATTGCTGGCGCCACCCGGTGGAGTTTGTTTGGGAGGATTTGGGAGCTCAGTGATGCTACTGGGGAGGGGTGGAGAGAGGAAGGTGTTGAAGATGACGGGGGAACTAGAGGATGTGCCTGACAAGTAAATTACTCAATAGGCACTCAAAGTTGAGTTCCCGGTGGCAAAAAAAGACCTGCCCTTTAAGAGTGATGAAGCACGGTGGCACAGCGGTAGAGTTGCTACCTTACAACACCAGAGATGTGGGTTTGATCCTGACTATGGGTGCTGTCAGTATGGAGTTTGTACATTATCACCGTGACCACGTGGGTTTTCTCCAGGTGCTCCCATTTCCTCCCACATTCCAAAGATGTATAGGTTTGTAGGTTAATTGGCTTCTGTAAAATTGTAAATTGTCTCGAGGATAGTGCTAGTGTGTGGGGATCGCTGGTTGGACTCAGTGGGCCAAAGGGCCTGTTTCCACGCTGTATCTCCAAACTAAACTAAAAGCAGCTCCATGGTGCAGCAAAGGCATAACTCTGCATGGCTGACCCACAAGTGGCATGAATCGTACATCATCCATGAAAATCACAAAAGTGATATCTAGATACACAATATTCATCGTCATATACATCACCACCGGGTGCCTCGCCAATAGTTTGTCTGTCCCTTCCTTCTTTGTTGTTTGTTTGTATGTGTTAAATGTATGTTTTTAATGTTCTTTAGCTTGTTTTATGTGGGGGGGGTGGGTTGGGGGAAACTTTTTCTAATCTCTTACCTCGACGGAGATTTTTTTCCATATCGTATCTCCGTCCGCACTGCAGCCTAACATCAAGGAGTTGGCGGCCTTTGCTGGAGGCCTACTTCAAGTGCGGGAGCTTGCGGACTTAACATCTGGGATTTGTACATCTCAACCCTGCAACACTGCATCAAGAATCCAGGAGGGAAATTGTTCACTCCCATTCATGCAGAACGTCTACGATTTTAATTACATTTTATTTTCATAGAATTTGAATCACAAATAAGGCAAGAATGTGACACTTTGTGATCCAATTTCCTCCATGGAAACTCTCCAGTTCCATTAAGCTGTCAGGAAAGCTAAAAGCAGCATTTGCTGCTCTTGCATTAACCACAGAGACACCAGTGCTTAGTAAGGGTAAGTTAACCCTGAATGGACCTCTTCCAAAATCTCATACAGTTATTGTGCTCCTCAGTACTATTCCCTAGTATCTTTATCCAAAAGGATAAAATACTGTGTTTGCTTTCTGCCTTCTTGATTGTCAGGGTACGAGTGTGAATCCTACATGCTCTTTGTATTTCTTCATTGATGATGTGCAGAGTATGGAGAAACTGAAGATAGACACAAAGTGCTGGAGTAACTGAACGGGTTAGGCAGCAGGAGGAAAAGGATAGGTGACCCTCCTTCAGACTGAAAGTAAGGGACGGGGGGGGGGGGGGGGATGGAGGGATGATGAGCTGGAGGCGAGGAAAGTTCAGTTTAGTTTATTGTCACATGTACCGAGGTACAGTGAAAAGCTTTTTGTTGCGTGCTAACCAGTCAGCAGAAAGACAATACATTATTATAATCAATCCATTTATAGTGTATAGATACATGATAAGGGAATAACATTTAGTGCAAGGTGAAACCAGCAAAGGATAGTCCAAGGGACATCAAAGAGGTAGATAGTAGTTCAGCACTTGACTGATTCAGTTGCCTGATAACAGTTGGGAAGAAATTGTCCCTGAATCTAGGGCAGATCCCTGAAGACCTGGACCAATCAGGGCCAGCAACAAATGACCTCAGGCAGGGAGGTGTCCTATTGTTGGCTAGACAAGGTGTGATCTCATGAGGGAAGCAATGTAGTGAATCGTGCAACTGGTTAAACGACTAGAGTGGAGTAAAGGTGCGGAGTGGGGGTGGGAGTGTTGGTTGAATTTATTTACATTTAAAGGTAGAAAAATAGAGAGAAGATGCATAACTTAAAATTAACCAAGTAACATATTTGTGGATGCTATTGTGCTCCAAACTTACTTTGTTGGCTGTAAAGAAGGACTGATGCATTAGCCTTGTAACAGACACAATCTTCAGTTATCGTTATTCTCAGAGATGTAACAACAACATGGAAAGAGGCCATTTGGTCAATCAAGTCCATATCTCTCCATGCATAAGCAATCCAGCTAGGCCCAGTATCGTCACCCTCTTCCCATTCTTATTATTTTCATAATCTTATTGTGATATTATTATCGTGTTATTTTCATTTAGACATGCATCCAGATCTTTTTTTACAGCTGCAATTGAATCTGTCCTCACAAGTTGTATATTTCTCTTTGAAGTAGATTACTATCCTAATTTCATTAATCTCCAGCATAATGTCACCTGCAAATCTGTAAATTGTGTTTTCTATACCCGTTCAAATTTTTGTTACATATTAATAAAGCAGTAACCACTGTACACTTTTTAGTCTGAAAAACATGTTTCAATTACTATTGTCAGATTCATATTATTTCATCAATTTTTACACTCATTTATTCCATAGCTTATGATATTGATGGCATACCTATTACTTGGCATCTTATCAAGTACCTTCTGAAAGTCCATGTAAACCTCTTCAACAGCAAATCGCTCTTCAATCCTAAAAACCCTATTATCGAGGTAGATAGGCATAATTTGCATAATTTACTACATATTTTACTATATGTTTCAGTATGTAAAAAGTAATAATACTGAAACACAGCTTAGAAGAGTAACCTGTGGTGTTCCACGAGGTTCGGTACTGGGACCTAAGTTATTTATACTTTATTTAAATTATATTTGTAAAGTATCCAATACGTTGAAGTTTGTTACGTTTGCGGATGATACAAATGTATTTTGTTCAGGGAATGATATAAAAGAACTATTGAAAACAGCAGAAAGAGAATTGATAGTGCTAAAAAAATGGTTTGATATTAATAAATTATCCCTAAATGAAAATAAAACAACATTTATGGTGTTTGGTGGTGACAGGGTTAATTGTGAAATAAAATTGAATTTAACTGGAGTTGAAATTGAAAGAGTATATCAAACAAAATTCCTGGGAGTGATTATAGATCATAATCTTTGTTGGAAGCCACATATAGAATACATCAAATGGAAATTATCTAAATCCATTGCTATTCTTCACAAAACAAAGGATCTGTTGAATAAGAAGTGTTTGTATAAATTGTATTGCTCGCTTATAATGCCATATATGTCATATTAAGTTGAAGTTTGGGGAAATGTATATAAAACAAATATAGACCCTATAATTAAACTCCAGAAAAGAGCTATTAGAATAATACATAAAGCTTCTTACCGTGAAACTACAAATCCATTATTCATAAAGTCCGGTACCTTAAATTTTTTGGATATTGTGCAGGTAAAGACATTAGAAATACTTTTCCGAGTTAGGAATAAAAGCCTTCTTGTTAGTATTCAAAAAAAAAATTAATTAAGAGAAGGACATTATAATTTAAGAGGGTTGTGTATTTTTGAAACATGTAAAGTGAGAACCAATGTAAAATATAGATGTGTCTCAGTTTTGGGAGTCAAATTATGGAACGGGCTTAGTGATGAGTTGAAATTTTGTAGCTCTCTGTCGACTTTCATAAAAGCTTTAAAATGTAAAATAATTAAGGATTATAATGTCAAATGATTAAAATGTAAAACAAGTAAGGATTACAATTTAGAGTAAATTTTTTTTCTTTCCTTTGTAATGCTGATATTCTGGGTTTATCTTATCTTATGGATTGTATAGGATAGGCAAAAATAAGCTTTGTGGCTTCAGCCTATTCCTTTTTCGGTCATTGATTATGTGAACGTTGTGTGAAATGGATACAGTGTTGGTTCATATTCACACAGATTGTAAAGTTTTGTTCTTTTTAATGTATGACTGAAATAAACTATTCATTCATTCATTCATTCATTCATACTATATATTAAAACAATATTAAAAATATATTTTAAGCATTTTAAACAATATTTGACAATACTGTATTTATCTAATCAATCCATATTTATCACAATTGAGTTGTCAGTTTTGTTCATGAATATTGTTTCTCGTACACTGCTCCCACTGAGGCTAAACTAACTGACCTACTATTACTATATTTATCCTTTTTTTCTGAATAAGATATAACATTTGCTGTGCCCTAATCCTTGGACATCCCCATTGAACCTGTAGATGTTGGAAGATTTTTGAGGATGTAACTAGGAAAAAGGACAAGGGAGAGCCAGTGGATGTATTGTACCTGGACTTTCAGAAAGCATTTGATAAGGTCCCACATAGGAATTTGTGGGCAAAATTAGAGCACATGCTATGGGGGTAGGGTGCTGACATGGATAGCGTAGGGATTAACGGGTCCCTTTCAGAATGGCAGGCAGTGACTAGTGGGGTACCACAAGGCTCGGTGCTGGGACCGCAGCTATTTACAATATATATTAATGAAAGGATTAAAAGTAACATTAGCAAATTTGCAGATGACACAAAGCTGGATGGCAGTGTGAACTGTGAAGAGGATGCTATGAGGATGCAGGGTGACTTGGACAGGTTGTGTGAGTGGGCAGATGCATGGCAGATGCAGTTTAATGTGGATAAATGTGAGGTTATCCACTTTGGTGGCAAAAACAGGAAGGCAGATTATTATCTAAACGGTGTCATTGGGAAAAGGGGAAATACAACGGGATCTGGGGGTCCTTGTTCATCAGTCACTGAAAGTAAGCATGCAGGTACAGCAGGCAGTGAAGAAATCTAACAGCATGTTGGCCTTCATAACAAGAGGAGTTGAGTGTTGGAGCAAAGAGGACCTTCTGCAGTTGTACAGAGCCCTAGTGAGACCACACCTGGAGTATTGTGTGCAGTTTTGGTCTCCAAATTTGAGGAAGGACATTATTGCTATTGAGGGAGCGCAGCGTAGGTTCACCAGGTTGATTCCCGGGATGGCGGGACTGTCATATGTTGATAGAATGGAGTGTCTGGGCTTGTATACTCTGGAATTTAGAAGGATGAGAGGGAATCTTATTGAAACATATAAGTTAAAAGAGGGTTTGGACACGCTAGAGGCAGGAAACATGTTCCCGATGTTGGGGGAGTCCTGAACCAGGGGCCACAGTTTAAGAATAAGGGGTAAGCCATTTAGAACGGAGATGAGGAAAAACTTTTTCACACAGAGAGTTGTGAGTCTGTGGAATTCTCTGCCTCAGAAGGCGGTGGAGGCTGGTTCTCTGGATGTTTTCAAGAGAGAGTTAGATAGAGCTCTTAAAGATAGCGGAGTCAGCGGATATGGGGAGAAGGCAGGAACGGGGTACTGATTGTGGATGATCAGCCATGATCACATTGAATGGCGGTGCTGGCTCAAAGGGCTGAATGGCCTACTGCTGCACCTATTGTCTATTGTCTATTATGGACAGATCTTGTTCAATTTCCTCCCTTATGCCCCTGTCCCACTTAGGAAACCTGAACGGAAACCTCTGGAGATTTGCACCCCACCCAAGGTTTCTGTGCGGTTCCCGGAGGTTTTTGTCAGTCTCCCTAATGGTCGAAAGTGGTTTCCGCTTCTTCTATGTTCCGGCGATTATTTCAAAAAATTAAAAACCGGCCGCGACTAAAAATAGGTTGCCATTTTAAAAATCGGTATTTTTTAGTTGAAGCCGGTTAGTGGAAGGTCTACCTGCAACCTCCGGCAACCACCTTCAACTAGCATCGCAACCGGCTTCAACTAAACAATTACCGATTTTTAAAACGGCAACCTATTTTTAGTCGCGGCCGGTTTTGAATTTTTGAAATAATCACCGGAACATAGAAGAAGCGGAAACCACTTTCGACCATTAGGGAGACTGACAAAAACCTCCAGGAACCTCCGGGAACCGCACGGAAACCTTGGGTGGGGCGCAAAGTCTCCAGAGGTTTCCGTTCAGGTTTCCTAAGTGGGACAGGGGCATTACTTTCCGAGCAACCCGGGATATGTCTATTTGAACAGGTAACCATCTCGCACTTTCTCTGTAGTCAGTTTTTGTCCCATCCAGAATCTCAGTTACACCTTAGTTTACTGAGACTCAATTAACACCTCAGTCATGCATTCTACCTACATGAATCAATTCTCCTCTTATAAACCTCTCCTGTTCACATGCCTACTGAATATTCTTGCAATGTCCTTTTATACTTGCTGCCAGTCTTCTGGATGTTCTCTCTTTGCCTCCTTTGTTTTTTTAATTTTCCTTTTGGATTTCATATAATCAATCCGGTTATCACTTGGGCTATTATGGATGGGCTATTTTACCCTCTGCCTTTTTCATTTTCCAGGGAGCTCTAGCTTTAGTTTCCCTAGCCTTCCTCCTCATGAAAAAGTATCCACGTTGCAGCTGAAACATTTCCACTTTGAAGGCCTCCCATTGTAGTCTTACCTGCCAAGCAATGATTCTAAATTACCCGGGCCAGATCTATTCTTGGTTGTGTTGAAATTGGTACCGCCTCAGTTGACTACATTTTTAATCTTGGAATCATCTATATATATTCTGGATGTGATGGTATTATGATCATTGTTCCTGGGATGTTCCCCCACTGATACTTGGCCTGCTCGTTTTCCAGAACCCAGTCCAAAATGTCACCTTCTTTGTTGGGCTAGAAACATAATGACCAAAAAAATTCTCTTCAATATACATCAGGAACCCATCCCCTTCTTACCACTTTTGTGTTGCTATCCCAGTCTTTGCGCAGCAGAAGTCTCTTTAATCACCTTGCTCATCTCTTATGTAATGGGATGTAATGTTAAATTGTATAAGGCATTGGTGAGGCCAATTCTGGAGTATGGTGTACAATTTTGGTCGCCAAATTATAGGAAAGATGTCAACAAAATAGAGAGAGTACAGAGGAGATTTACTAGAATGTTGCCTGGGTTTCAGCACCTAAGTTACAGAGAAAGGTTGAACAAGTTAGGTCTTCATCCTTTGGAGCACAGAAGGTTAAGGGGGGACTTGATAGAGGTCTTTAAAATAATGAGAGGGATAGACAGAGTTGACGTGGATAAGCTTTTTCCATTGAGAATAGGGAAGATTCAAACAAGAGGACATGATTTGAGAATTAAGGGACAGAAGTTTAGGGGTAACATGAGGGGGAACTTCTTTACTCACAGAGTGGTAGCTGTGTGGAATGAGCTTCCAGTGGAAGTGGTGGAGGCAGGTTCAATTTTATCATTTAAAAATAAATTGGTTAGGTATATGGACGGGAAAGGAATGGAGGGTTATGGTCTGAGTGCAGGTAGATGGGACCAGGTGAGAGTAAGTGTTCGGCACGGACTAGAAGGGCCGAGATGGCCTGTTTCCGTGCTGTAATTGTTATATGGTTATATATGGTTATGTTTCTCTGCAAGTTTGCTCTTCCATAAATTAGAAGTCTACTGAAAGATCACAGAAGTATAATTGAACCTCTGTTCTGTCCTTGAGCATTTCAAGATATCATCTCTCTCCAGCAGAGTAGTATTCTCCTTAATCAATGCTATCCCTCTGCCTTTCCTTCGTGAATACCTCATGTTAAAAATATTTAGAACTCATTGCTGCCTTTTGTTTTGAGCTAAATCTCTGCTACTGAAACAATATAATCCCTCCTGATCAACTGCCCTGCAGGTCATTAGCATTGTGCTCATTCATTTATTCGATTTTTGATTATTATATATAACTATGTGTACTGGATCTGTTAAGCTGCTTGAAATGTGAATTTCATGTTTCCATTGTTGGTACATATGACAAATAAACATTCTCTTGACTCTCTTGATAGAATTAGTGGAGTATGCACTCATCTGCTTAATCAATTCCTGTAAAGATAAGAATGTACTGTAAGTCTATCCTAGACCTTCGCGTACTTGCACCTACTTTGGTTAAGTCTAAAAAAACGTATGACTTCTTCCGGTGACATTCATCTGTCTCACTCCCTTTATAACTTTGTTCATTTTTTAACACCCATACATTGCCACAATTATTTAAATTTATCACCACAGCACTGTCCAGCTTTCCACAAAGACATTGGGCTGAGCTCTGTTAGGATGCAATTCAAACCCCCGACCTCTCCCAGAAATGGTCACACACCCCAAAAATCTAACCACACCCCTGTATAATCTCATACTGATAATGTCATCAGTACTGGTATAAAATATGACTTAAAGGGGAACCATGCACCTGTCGGTCTTGTTCATGGTGTTCGGGGTCACGGGTTTGGAAGGTGCTTCCAGAATGACCTAAACAAATAATGTGCAAAGCACTTTTTGTAGATAGTGCGCACACCATTCACTATATGTTGATGGTGGAGGGAATTCATGTTTAGGGCGGTAGATGTGTTACCAATGAATTTGATTGATTTGTTCTGTATTGTGGTGACTTTCTTCACAGTTGTTAGACCAGCACACATCCAAGCAAGAGGAGAATAGGTGTGTCCACTGCTCTTATCTTCGTCAAATCACATCAAATCACAATAAAGCAAATAAAATTAGTTGAAGACTGGCATCTATAATGGGAGTGATCTCAGGAAAAGCCCGGATGAATCATCCATGTGGCACTTCCAGTTAAACATGGTGATCAATTTTCCAGCCTCGTCTTTAGCGGCCACATAGATTATTGCAAATAAGGAGAATTTTGGAGCCTCCTCCTATGAGCTGCTTAATTGTCCACTGCATTTCATGACTAGATATGGAAGGACAGAAACGCTTCAGTGGTAACTGTTGTACCTAAGATGGTTTGGCTCTCTCGATTGCATGATGTTTTTACTGTTTACCACACATGTAGGCTTGGGTAGCAAGGAACTGCAGATGCTGGTTTATATTGAAGAAAGACACAAAGTGCTTGAATAACTCAGCGGTTCAGGAGAAAAAGGATGGGCGACGGTTTGGGTTGGGACCTTCTTCAGTCCGAAAGTAGAGGAGAGGTAACTGGAGGTAAGAAAAGGCCAGAACAGCCAAGGCCAGTCTTGGGCTACAGCTTCGGTAGGCTGGCAGCTCATTTTTAGATATACCTGGTTCTGCTCCTACCATGCCTTCTGTACTCCTCACTGTGTCATGGTTGATCCCCTGGCATGATAATAATGGCAGATTAAGGGAGATGCTGAGCAGTTTGTGGTTACATGTAGATGACATGACACAGCATATCGTGGATGCCCAGATTTGTACTCAGTCTATGTCCATGGAGAGCTCATTTATAGTCCCAGACAATGCATTAGAGGATGTAATTGGTGTGAAGACAGGACATTGTCTTCACAAGAACCAGGGTGTTCACTTCTACCATTGCTATCATGGGCCAATGCATCTGCTACGGATAGATTGGTGATGATAAGTTCAAGTAGGTTTACCTCCTGTGTGCTTCATTCACAACCTACTACAGATCTAGTTGGGCACCTTCACCCTTTGAGCCTTGGCTAACTCAGCAAATACCAGCATTACCAAGGCACTTTTGGTGACAGACATTGAAGCCCTAGGCAAAGCACTTTCTGTGCCCTTGTTCCTCTCTCAGTGTTTCTTCCAAGTTTGTTTAACTTCAACATGCAGGAGCACTGATTCATCAGCTGAGAATTGTGGCGCATATATTTTAAAAAACAATTAATAAAAAAAATTATTCACATTTAACAAAATGAATAGTTATGCATTTCATCAATGTCTATTGTCTATTGATAATTATGCTATTTACTTAGATGTTGAAACAATACAGAGGACAATTCCACAATATTGATAATACACAATCATTTCTTGCCCACTCTTGTACAACTAAAAGCTATTCTATCAATCCTAAACAGTGAGAATTAATATTAGGCAGCATAAGAAACAAACTGGAATCTAGGCCCCATTCTCAACACAAATCATCATCATTTTCTTGCAATAGATCACATTAGAGATTCATAGGGTAATTTGCAAAAGAAAAGATTCAATTGTTATAACACTTTAAAGTTTAGAATATATTATGGCATCTGCATATCAAGTTACAAAGATTTCATCTTTAACAAAGAATGTTATACCTTTTTACACGTTTGATGCATATTGACTCCGTTCCCCACAGATCACAGAAAACTAAAGCAATCAGAAGTGTGCTTCTGAAAGATATTTTAAAAGGAAATATGATAAATAGTTTGTTAAATAGAAAGACTTGCGCTTTTGTACCCTTGTACAGCCTGTGAAGCAAGCCTGAATTGTAGTCACTGCAATAACATAGGAAATGCAGCACCTAGCTAGCTACCTTCCTCAAATGACAACGGGAAAACAATGAGATGATCTATTTTAGTAAGGTCCGGCTAAGGATAAATATTGGTCAGGATACAGGGGAGAAATTGTTTGGTTTACTTTGAGGAGGTAGTATGGAATGTTTTACATTCAACTGCACAGCTTTGATTTAATATCTTATCTGAAAGCATCTTCAACAGTGCTGCATTCCTCAGTGCCGCATCCAAATATCTACTTAGATTGCTGTGTTTAGTTTAGAGATACAGCATTGAAACAGCTGCATTCGGTCCACTGAGTCCACGCTGACCATGGATCACTCGTTCACACTAGCTCTGTGTTATCCCACTTTCGCATCCATTCCCTACACACGAGGGGCAAGTTACAGAGGCCAATTAACCTACACACCTGTATGTCCTTGGGATGTGGGAGGAAATGGAGTGTTCAGAGGAAACCCACAAGGTTACAGTGAAAACGTGCAAACTCCACATAGACAGTGCCTGAGGTCTGGACCGAACCTGAGTCTCAGGCACTGTGAGGTTGCAACTCTACCAACTGCACCACTGAACCCCCCAATACATTCTAACACTCACCCACACACCTGGCGGTCCATGTTACCACCTGATGGCGGGGGGCATGGGCGGAAATCCTGGGGGGAACGGGGGCTGTCCCCCCCCCCATGTTTTGAGAGGTGGGGGACAATCCCCCCCATGTTTTGTGAAGCCTCCGAAGTCGAGTCGCAGCCGCAACGCCACAACAGCCTCCGAGGTCAGCCAGCTCCGTGATGGTAAGTCCACAGGCTCTGCGACCGGAGCCCTCAAGGTCGATTCCAGTTGGAGGCCGCCAGCTCCTCGAATCTAGCAGCCCGGGACTAGCTGCAGTTCCCAGGTCGGCTCACCAGCCCCGGTACTGGCTGTAGCGCCCAGGTTGGCTTGCCTAGCACGGGACTGGCTACAGTTCCCAGGTCGCGAAAACGAATTGAAAAAAAATACGCCTGTGGGACGGATGATTTCGGTTATAGGCCGGATCTGGCCCATGGGCCGTAGGTTGCCGACCCCTGTCCTAGATGTCATGCCTCATTGTGCCCCCCCCCCCCCCCCCCTCCATGTTTTAAAAACGATTTCCGCCCATGCCGGGAGCGGTCCCCAGTGGAAGTCTCTCTACAAGGGAGTCCTCCCCATTTACATCAGGGACCTGGGGTGGAGAGTGTTGCACAGGGCTGTGCCCTGTAAGATATACTTGAGCTGGTTCATGGACTCGCCAGCCGCCTGTCACTTCTGCGGCGAGGAAGAGACCGTGTTCCATATGAACATGCAGTGTGAGAGGTTGCAGCCCCTGTTCGACTATCTGAAGGGGCTGCTCCTCAAGTATTGGCTACATTTTAGTCCCACGCTCCTGATATTTGGGCACTCGGTACAGAGGGGGGGAGGGTCGAGAGGGAGGGGGGGGGGGTTCTCTCTGTCGATCTGCTCCTGGGCCTGGCCAAGATGGCCATTTGTGGGTCCAGGCAGCGGGTAGTTGACGGCCGCACCGGGGTTGGCTGCCTGGCCCTTTTCCAGGCCTATATCCCTGCCCGCATATCCCTGGAGAGGGAACATGCGGTGTCCACGGGGACTTTGGAGGCCTTCCGTGAAAGCTGGTTGCCGCGGGGGGTCGAGTGTATTGTTGATAAAGTTGGTGATATATTGATTTGATAACTCTTTATTTGTAAACTCAATATAGGCAGCCTTTGATCATGTTAATACTCTGTATGTTTGTTTTTATTTTCTGAATAAAAGTATTTGTATATTTAAAAAAATAATTTAATGGCAATTTATAGCAGCCATTTAACTCACCAAACCATACGTTGTTGGGATGTGGGGGGGGGGGGGGATGAAACCCGCGGTCACAGGGAGAAAGGGCAAATTCCAGTTGATAGGATTGAAACCAGGTCCCTGGCACTGAGAGGCAGCAGCTCTACCAGCTGTGCCACTGCACTCTATGTGCTTGAGTCACTGGAAAGAGACTTGAACCTGGAAGCTTTGACTCAGAGAGGAGAATGTTGCCACAGCTGATAGTTCCACACAGAGCAGATGTGATGTTACCGTTGTCACAGTCATAAACAGGCCCTTTGGCCCACCAAGTCCACATTGATCATCAAGCACCTATTTACACTAATTCCATTTTATTCTACCACTGCCAATGCACTTACCTACACACCACAGGCAATTTACAGAGGCCAACTAACTTACGAACTGCACATCTGTGGCATAGGATGCATCAGGAGTACCTGCCTGGACCAACTCACACAGTGACAGGGAGAGTGTGAAAACTCCATAGGCAATAGCGTCAGAGTTGGAGATATTGCATTCAATTATTATCTAATGTGCTTCAAACAGACAGACAGTTTGAATGAGCAGTTTGATAAAAATGTAATTTTATTAAATGCAGCCTTTTACAAACAGGTTTACCTTGTTCTGGGTGCCTGATTGTGTAGAAGTCCAATTCGTTAGGTCCTGAAACATTTTAAAGAAATAATATTCACCAGCAACAGAACCAACAGCTATTTACTTCAGCCCTGCCCTGCTTTCAACATGGGAAAGATACTGTGTGTGCTACATCAGATACACAAAAGTTAGTGGTCAATTTCTACTGGGAGTTCTCTCAAAACTTTAACAAAAGAGACATAAAATCCTACTATTGCCAAGGAAGAGGCTTATATGGGGCAAAAATGGCAACATTGACTAGTTAGACAGAATGGCCTATATCTGTGTTGTGTGCTCAATCTAATTCTTCCGGGCTATTTCTGGATCTTGCACTGAAAGGACAAGCTGAAGCTCTCACGTGGAAATTGGCCCACTTTATGCCCAAGTTAAGTCAGAGAAATCTAAATCCCAACTAACCAAACAAGTCGCACAGTGCCTGGTTGGAGCATTTGAACCTGAAATATCAGCGACTTGCAAAATGCAACATCACCACGGTATTTGCAAATAACGTCATTACATCTTTGTGGAATATGCTGAAGCTGGGAAGCAGTGTGTGGCAGGTGCTGGATTAAATATAGCTCAGTGAAAGCTAGCTGGTGGGCAGTGACTATATTTTAACCCCTGCTTGAATCCAATGTGAAGCGGTAAAACCTCAGGACTTCCAAAACTGACAGAAAGGCAACAAGCCCCATAGATGCATGAGAATGGTGGTTTCCATTTTGTTCCATGAGGCCATTATATTGTGTGATTAAGGGACAATGGGTACATTCTGGCATTGAATCGTAATCATGTTCCATATATCTCCCACTGGCTGACCTTTCAGAGTTGGGTTCCTGGTTTCTCACCAAAAAAGGTGGGAGGTTCATTTCCATACTGCATTGCAAATTATATTTAAATTTGTTTGGGCTCCCGTGCAGAGAGTGAAGAAAAAGAGGGGAAAAAATAAAGAGCAATGGATGGGAAGTGGATAATTAGGTTTTTATAAGGAAGGGAAATTTTGCCAGGCTAGTTTGAAGACTGTTTGCTGCTGGGAAATGCCAATAGGCAACACAAGAGAAACATGGAAAGACAGCAGTTGGCAGCCAGTTCAGAGTCAAAGAATCCAGGGCTGAATACGTGGGTGGCATAGGGTCTAGTGAGACTAAATTGACAGATATGAACCTTGGGAGAAGTGCCAGGAATAGGCAGATGCACTATTGATATACAAAGTTTGGGACCACCAAAGTCATAAATCAAAAAGGCAGCTTAATATGGATGATAGCTTTACTTGGAATAGGGTTAGAGAAATGTGTTAAAGTGCTTAATTGGGATGGTGACAATGTGGTTTACCCCTGAATAATGGAAAATGAACTGGCGCTAGACTGGAATGTACTCTGTTGAAGAAGGGGTGAGATTGGTGTGGAAAGCGGGAAGACTACCAAGGCTAAATTGGTGGCAAGCAAAGTGGCGGGAAAGTTGCTGGAAATGTACTTGAGGCAGCTGGCGAAGGATGAAATGAAATGCAGGATGAAATAAAAATAATAGGAAGCTGTCACTATATCCTTGACTTTCAAGAAACCTTCATCCAATTTTGATTATTTATGTCTTTGAACCCCAGTCCAGATTGCCCAACCTGGGTAGAATTAGAAAGCTCTTCCCCAAAGGAAGGTCCTTTCACATGTTAAATGCTCTCCGATCATTTTTACAGAGAAGCCACATTGTGACATTGAAAGTTAGAGCAGAATCTAAAAAGTTAAACTCTAGTATGTATTTCAGTAAATAATATCCATCATGCATCGACTATGCAAGGTTGATTTATGAGCTTATTTTTCCAGACAGTGGGGCGGCAATTCTAATTTGCATGGCAGCGGTGAGGTCAGGCATGATGAAATGCAGACATGAATGTGAAGCTTAAAGAGTGCATCTAATATTCGTCATGATTCAACAGGCCGAGAGGAAACTCTGCCATGTAAGCTCGTGAAATGTTGCCCATTCCAGTTGGGTACACTGTGACTTGAGGTCAAACCCTCTTCCTCATCTGTTCCCATGTCCTTGGCTGCCATAGAGTGCAATCATTTTGTCCAATGCTAACTGAAGTGGATGGATCATCTGCTAATGGACTGCCCTTGGTTCTCCAAATCAATAAAAACTTCCCTTAATCCTTATTTATTTCACAAGCAAACCCACAGAATAAAAGTACTATACCGTCCAAAACAGCACTTTTCAGATTCTGAAGAAGGGTTCCGAGCCGAAATGTCACCTATTTTTCTTTCTCCAGAGATGCTGCCTGACCCACTGAGTCACTCCAGCATTTTGTGTCTCTCTTCGGAATTAACCAGCATCGGCAGCTCCTTCCTACCCATAAGCAAAAGAAAGAACGTTTCATTATCAACTATAGCTATATGGTTTGTTTTACTCCCTCCTGCCTTTCCACACCTCTCAACTTTGAAGATTCAATCCTGATTGAGAGATAGCCATGCACCATTAATTAATCAGTCTCTATGAAATTGAGTTCTGGCATTCAAGCATTTAGTCAGTGTTATTTTTGTCCAGGTTGAGCTATTTCTTTTCCTTAGGATGCGTGCATATACTCAAACAGTGATGGAAAGAAAGAACATATTAATGGCATGACCCTTAACAGCATTGATGTACAGAGGGATCTTGGGATCCAAGTCCATCACTCTCTAAAAGTGGAAACACAAGTAGATGGAGTGGTGAAGGAAGCATATGTTGTGCTTGCGTTCATAGATCGGGGCATTGAGTATAAGAGTCATTAAGTCATAATGCAGCTTTATAGGACTTTGGTTAGGTCGCATTCGGAGTGCTGCATGCAGTTTTGGTTGCCCCATTACAGGAAGGATGTAGAGGCTTTGAAAATGATGCAGAGGAGGTTTATCAGAATGTTGCCTGGATTAGGGGGACGTTGCCACAGGGCGAGGTTGGATAGACTTGAATTGTTTTCTCTGGAATGTCGCAGGTTGTGAGAAGACCTGACTGAAGATAAAATCATGAGAGGTATGGATAGGTAGACAGTCAGAACCGTTTTTCCCAGGATAGCTTTAAGGTAAGAGGGACAAAGTTTAAAGGAGTTGTATGTGACAACTTTTTTACACAGAGGGTGGTGAGTGCCTGGAACATACTGCCAGGGTTGGTGGTTGAGGCAGCTACAATAATGACATTTAAGAGACTTTTGGATAGGCATATGGATATGCAGGGAATTGAGGGATATGGATTCTGTGGTAAAAGATAGCTTTGGCATCATGTTCAGCACAGACAGTGTTAGACAAGGGGCCTGTTCTTGTGCTGCACTATTCTATGTCCTATTTTCTCTGTTCTAAATGAGGTCAGTTAATAAAAAAACTGACAATGCATGAAAATCCTTCTAACTTGGATAATAGCAAAGATTATTTTTTCTTTAAATTGTACACAAAATGTGTTATGAACAAAACTCTCTGTTTGGCTTTTCTTTCAATTGGCAATTGCCACAGTTTGTAAAGAGTGTAAGCTAATTTGGAGGATTAGTAAATGTAAAGACAACTGTTATGCAATTATTGACATTTTAAATGCATCATATTTTGAACAACCACACATAGAAATATCTTTATTTTTAATTAATTAATACTAACCTTATATTGAGTTAGAATGAGATTCTCAGATATTTTAGGAAATCTTTTTAAAATATAAAGAAGGAAACAATTTCCATTTGCAAAACAGTTCATGATCCCGGTCTTTATGACCCCAGATTATCTTTAATCACTTTAAAACCAATGAAATACTTCAGAAATGTGATATTGTAGGAAATGGGAAAATCATTCTTATACACAGCAAGATCCTCCAAACAATAGTGTGATATAATCCTTACGGTAGAAATTATCCAAAAATAGTACTTATCTCTGATACCTCACCCAGACGTCCACATGGGACTGCATATGGGAACCCAACTGTTTCACCCAGAGAGTTGTGAATCTGTTGAATTCTCTGCCATGGAAGGAATTGGAGGCCAATTCACCGAATATTTTCAAGAGTTAGATTTAGCTCTTAGGGCGAAAGGAATCAAGGGACATGGGGAAAAAGCAGGAGTGGGGCTCTGATTTTGGATGTTCAGCCATGATCATATTGAATGGCGGTGCTGGCCCGAAGGGCCGAATGGCCTACTCCTGCACCTATTTTCTATTACAACACACACATCAATAGAGGATCCAGAACAAAAGTATGCAGTTACAAACCTCTATAGTGCAATTCAACCTTTCAATAGCAGGAGAGAAATAGTTGGAATGGAAGACGTGATGTACGCCACTAGTCATTTATGGGTGCACCTTTGGATAAATATCAATGATTTGGACATTGGGTCAGGGTAACATTTCCAAATTTGTGGATGACACTAAGATTGGTAGTGTGGTTAGCAACGAGGACAGGTATAGACTGCACGACGGCATGGATAGGTTAGCTGAATGGGCAGATGTTGCAGATGATATTTAATACTGAGAAGTGTGAAGTGAAACATATTGCCAGAGAAAAAAAGGATATGATAAGTAAAACTCTGTTAAACTGTCAACAAAGGACTTTGCTGGTCCAGCTTTTCCAGATGCCAGCCTAGAAACTGTTCCTATTAACACTCCAGCATACCTCTAACATTTTAAATTCACTTTTTTTTTAAAATATAGTATAATACATTTTCAATTTAACTCATTAAATTTAAAGGGAGCATGGGAAACAGGCCCTCATGAATTTAAAGGAAGAATGAGAAACAATAGCAGGTGAGTTTCAATGAAAGACAGGAAGCAGGGTCTTGGTGCGTCAGGGAACACAAAAAAGTGTGTTCAAGGGAGCTTGAGAATCATGAATCAGATGCTGAACCATCAGGGCTAAATATAAGGTGAAACATTCTGTGATGATTCACTTTGAGGGCACACATCTTTGTTTAAATGGTTAATCATCCAATAGCATTGGTGTTCATAAAGACATTGAGGTCTGAAAGTTGATCTGCATGTACATTAAGCTAGTAGGAAGTTCATTGTAATGATACCTTTATAGATAGAAAGTTTGAGTCAAGAGTAAATATATCTTACTAGATATATGAAGGGCCCATGTGAGATTGCACCTGGAATATTGCATGTAGGACTTGTCCTACGACCTAAGAAAGGAGTACAACCAGATTGATTTCTGGGATAGTGGTATAGACCCTCGAGGAGAGATTATGCAGACTGTGCTTTCTTTAATTTAGAAAAATGAAAGATGATCCAAAGATAAATTGTTCTAACAGCTGATCCAGGTGTCGACTCCTGTATATTGGAGAGACCAAGCACAGGCTCAACAATCGTTTCGCTGAACACCTCCGCTCAGTCCGCCAAAACGAACCTAATTTCCCGGTTGCTTAGCACTTTAACTCCCCCTCCCATGCCCAATCTGACCTTTCTGTCCTGGGCCTCCTCCATTGTCAGAGTGAGGCCCAGTGCAAATTGGAGGAACTGCACCTCATATTTTGCTTGGGTAGCTTACACCCCAGCGGTATGAATATTGACTACTCTAACTTCAAGTAGCCCTTGTTTTCCCGCTCTCTCCATCCCTTCCTCAGTTATCCCACCAGTCTTACTGACTCCGACTATATTTTATCTCTGTACCTCCCACTCCCCTGACATCAGTCTGAAGCAGGGTCTTGACCCAAAACGTCACCCATTCCTTCTCTCCAGAGATGCTGCCTGTCCTGCTGAATTACTCCAGCATTTTGTATCTACTTTGTTCTAACAGCTCATAGGTTGGATGTGGGGTGAGGGTGTTTCCCTGACTAGAATATCTAGAACCAGTGAATAAGACCATTGGACATAGGACTAGAATTATGCCATTCAGCCCATTGAGTCCTCTCCACCATTCAATGATGGCTGGTTTATTTTCCTCTCAACCACATTGTCCCTGTAACCTTTGATGCCCTTCCTGAACAAGAACCTATCAAACTCCACCTTAGAAATACCCAATGTCTTGGCCTCCACAGCTGTCTGTGGCAATGTTGCAAGGGTGTAGCTGGAAAATAAGGCTCAAAATTAGAAGAAATATCCTCAGTCAGATTAGAGGGAATACTTGGAAACATACTTAAGAGAGCTGTGAAGCCTCAGCTACTGAGTATATTCAGGACAGAGACAGATAGTTTTGGGGGAATATTAATGGAATCATAAGTTATAGGAGCAAAATTAGGCCATTTGGCCCATCAAGTGTACTCCACCATTCAATCATGGCTGATCTATCTTTCCCTTTCAACCACATGCTCCTGCCTTGTCCCTATACCCCTGACACCCTCGCTAATCAAGGGGGTGGGCTTAGGGCAGGAAGGTGGAGCTGAAGTAAAAGGTTGGCTGTGATCCTACTGAATGGTGGAGATTGCCCTGGTGTGTCAGGTGGATTGTAAGAACCATGGCCCTGGACTGGGAAAATGTGTAATTAAGAGTCTGGAGTTCACTGCCTGTAAGAGTCATAGAGCTACACAACATGGAAACAGGCACTTTGGCCCAAACTGGCTATGCCAACTAAGTTAGCATTATGGGCAAGTCCCATTTGCTTGTGTTTGGCCCATAACCCTCCTAACCATATATCTGTTTAAATATCTTTTGAAAGTCGTAATTATATCCCTTCTCTAGCTTCCTCTGCAGCTCATTCCAGATACAACTACCCTAGGGAAAACAGAATCAATCTGCATCTTCAAAAGTGGATTAGATGGTTTTTGCTATCTGGAATGACCAGGCCTCCTCCATTGCCTTAACAATTCTATGTTGAATTTAAATACGAAGTATTTTAAATTTCCCATTTCAAATGCAAAATCACAAATACTCAATGAATAGCCTGTGCATAACAGTTGAAAAGGTATAGCCGCATATACTCAGTGAATCGCCTCTGCATATAACAGTTGAAGTATATCCGCGTATGCTCAAAGAATCGCCTGAGCATATAACAGTTGAAGAAGTATAGTCACCTTTCTGGATACCATCAAAAAGAGACGAGTTAAATTAAGCAGTCCAGGTTAAGGTTTGCGAAGCTGGAATTTTAAAAGGCTGCCAACCGTGGGAAAAAAATGATGTTCCCATGTAGAGTATTATTGGAGTAACATAAAAATGTCTGACACTTTCTTTATAGTCGCTATTTTTCTTCTGGTAAACGCTGAGACGTGTAATTCACATCTTCCCTGCAATTAACTGCTTCAAGGCCAGTCAAAGCTAATTTCAATTCAGGCATCTTTGTAGCACACTGGGGTCCTGAGAGGTGGAGGGAGGGGAGGAGGGGGTCTTGTAGCTTCTTTGTTCAATCTTGCCCAGGCAATGAATGGAGTAAAGAGTATTGTGGTGGGAAGAGCTGGGTGCAAGACTTGTGCAAACTCTAATCCCCCCTCAGCGCATCCTGGAGTGGCGTTGAACCTGGATCGGTGCATCATTACTGCTTAACCCACTGAGGGAGGGCACCAGCAACCCTGGCAGAGCTCAGCAAACTGCAGGAGTGGCGACTCGCCCCACCAAGAGAACTCGAAGCTGTCTCTGCATTTGTCTTCTGATTCTTCATAATGTCTCCCGGTCGAAATTTATTACCGAGAGCCGCTTCTGCAGATGCTATATGAAAGAAAGAAGGTGCGTGAGAGTGTTTTGCAAGTTCTCAAAGGGTTAAAAGCGTGTGGGACTGCCCCATTTCTTCTATTCAGGAGTCATTTGGGATCCCAGATAAATTCTACTGTTGTGATTTATCATTGTGTCTTTTGTTTTTAATCGTGGATTGTGTAGCAACTTTCACTTTTAAATATGGGTTTAATTGTTTGCATGGGTACAAATGAGCAGAGTCCTTTTCTTCTTTGGATTTGTATCTCTTTTCCACCCACGAGTGGATTCCTTTTTGTTTCCCCGTGAAAGCCTGCACTTAAGGAGACACCGGAGAACGTTAGCCTCTGGGGAAATAGATTGCATCTGTGCTTGTGGCGAGGGCGATGGATTGCAGGCGGTTCCTTGCTACGGGTCATGCTGCTTTTTAAAAAAATCCGCAGCGCAGGCTGACCCCAGTAACTTGTGTGCTGTTTCTCGAGTTGGTTTCTCGCTTTCTGTTCCAACTCGTGTGCTTGAAGACGGATCCTCCTCAAAGCCACCCACTCCCATTGCCACGTCCTCTCGAATCCCATCATCAACAAGTTCCCGAGGTCTTGAAATACTTTATGCCACTGTCGATATGTGTTCTAAGTAAGCACAGAGATGTGAACAAAAATACTGGAATTTCAGCTGGAAATACACTTTTTTTTTTAGAAACACTCAACAAATTTGAGTATCCTCTGTCAAGACAAGAGATAATAAGTCAAGAGTGTTTAATTGTTCTATGCACCGGAACTGAACAATTCAATTCATCAAAACATCAGTCTGAAGAAGTGTCTCGACCCGAATCGTCACCCATTCCTTCTCCAGAGACACTGCCTGCCCCGCCGAGTTACTCCAGCATTTTGTGTCTCAGTAACTCAGCGGGGCAGGCAGCGTCTCTGGAGAGAAGGGAATGGGTGACATTTCGGGTCAAGGCCATCCATCGGACTTTCTTTATTTTTGCATCTAAACTCTAACTTGGATTAAAATATATGTTTTAATTCTTATTTGCAGCAGCCTAACTGGCTCACGAATGCAATAACACAACAAATCAATATATAATAATCAACATGACAAATTATTAGTAATACTAAGTAATTGGACCATAATAGTGCAAACTGAATTTCTGAGTAACCAAAACAAAGTCCAAGGTAGATCTTAGCGGGTTATGCAGGGTGTTTCAAGAACTCTATGGTTGAAAGGAAGAAGTTGTTCTTGATCCTTCTCAGGAGATCATGGTTCTCGGGCTCCTATACTTTCCCGATGGTACCATAAGATAAAATTGTAGCCTGGTTGGTGTGGGCCTTTGATCTTAGCTGCCTTTTTGAGGGAGTGCTTCATGTAAATCACTTTGGTGGGGAAGGAATACTCATGATGGACTGGGCAATGTCTACCACTTTCTGCAGCTTCCTTCATTCATTCAAGTTATCGAAACAGGGCGTGATGCAACCAGTCGGTATGTTCTCTACTCTACACCTGTAGAAGTTCGATAGAGCATTCGGCAACATACCAAATCTCCTTAATCTTCAAAGTAAGTAGAGGTGTTGATGAGCGTTATATGCGATTGTATCAATGTGCTGGGCCCACGATAAATCTTTACAGATTATGCACATCCAGGAACCTGAAGGTGTCGACTCTCCACCCCTGTGCCATCGATGTTGATAGGTTCCTGGATCCGTGGCTTGCCCTTCCGAAGTCAACAATCAGCTCATTTGCTTTGCTAAAGTTTAGAGGAAGATTGTGGAAAGAGGATTGGGTTAATGCCTCGGGTCAGTGTGTTTCAAGAATCTTCTGGGTTTTTTCCCTTTCTAATTGGAGCCCCTGTTAGGAATTGAGATAATGCAAAAAACATTACAACTGTCATTAAAAGGGTTATATCCTTTAGAGGTGGCAAAATGTGAGAGACAAATTTGTGGTATTAACTCATGTAATAAGATTTATTTAAATATAATGTATTTCATTGCATTGTCTATGTTCAAGTATATAATGGATTGTCACACAAAAGTTACCATCCCTAAACTCTTCCGCAGGGTAAAGGCAAACAGTGTTACACAGCATTAATCACACAAATTTGCTGTTTAACCCAGCAGGTTGTAAAAACTAGATGTGCACCAGTTTCCAACCTTTTTTCATTTCAACTTTAGAATTTTTCTCAATTTCGTCTCCATGCTCATGTTAGTTTTCTCCAAATGTAGCTCTTTGATTAGAATGTAGAACTATGGGGGCAATCTCTATATAAGATGCAGGAACATAGTAAACCAGACTAGAAACATTAGAATGGGTTGGAAGATTCCCTCCAAAGAGCTGTATTGGAGGAAAGTGGTGCTGAGGTAAAATATTAGCCATGATCTTATTGAATGGCAGATTAAAAATGATGGGCCAAATGGCCGCTTCCTACTTCTATGTCTTGAACTCTTAAAGAAATTTCCACTGATCTTTTGGATGCATTAATGACTGCTTTGTATGTTTGTACTCTTTAGTTTAGGGCTTGGTCATAAGTGGATAAATAATTTTTGTATTTAACCTTATCAAATCTAAAGATCATCTCCTCCTTTTGCTTATCAAAAAGCTGTTCAGTTTTACCTTAAATTAAAACTGTTGGGAGTTACCAGAATCAAAATTATACATTCTTAGACCATTCAAATGTTTAATATATTGATTTGAATTATATACCATTAAATAAGTAACAGTGGCTGCAAATAGTTATCAGTGCAAAACTATTGCATCCCTTCCAGCTAATCAATATATTGCTGAATTTATATGGCAGTTTTAATGAAGGAATTGTGTTCTCTGTTTTAGGGTTAAATATATACATTTCAAAAAAGAAATTCAGATATAGTAAATTGCTGTGAGATCTAACTGGTATTTATGAACTACATATGTGTAAAAATGGTGTTGCAATATCAACTGGCAAATGTTCTCTAATCTTTAAGATTTTTGAATCTCCTATAGTCTTGGTCAAGGTTAGTTGGAGGATATTGTTAGCATTTTTACTATTATTGAAAAATGAAATGTGCACTTGCTCATTTGTGCCAGAAAGTACTCCACTACTGAAAATATTACTTAGCAACTTTACTCAGAGCCCCAAACAGCTTGAATGTAATCCATCGATAGAAAGTTGTTTGGGTGGGTGCTTAGTTTCAAGTGGGCTGCTTTAAACTCCAGGACATCACCTCTGAATATTTTTTGTATTGACCCCTTCACTGTGCAGATGTAGTGACATCTATCAATGGGGCATTTTGAGGATTTCTGCAATGTAACCACAAAATGGAAAGTTGTGCAACTCCTATCCAGAATAGAAACATAGAAAATAGTTGCAGGAGTAGGTCTATTCGGCTCTTCGAGCCAGCACTGCCATTCAATATGATCATGGCTGATCATCCAAAATCAGTACCCCGTTCCTGCTTTCTCCCCATATCCCATTAGCCCCAAGAGCTATATCTAACTCTCTCTTGAAAACATCCAGTGAATGGTCTCCATTGCCTTCTGTGGCAGAGAATTCCACAGATTCACAACTCTCTGGGTGAAAAAGATTTTCCTCATCTCAGTCCTAAATGGCCCACCCCTTTTTCTTCTTATTTCCTTCCTTAATAGCCCACCTATTCAGGAAGGAAACAAGTCAACTTGGATGAAACATGAAACAATTTTCATAGCACCATTTCCAAGGAGCCATTGCAGAATTTAAACTACATGTTTTATTGTTTTTTTACAGGTCCAAAGCATTAAAGAAAAGAAACCTGGAACTCCTCCTCCCACTGTAACGACCGTGACTCCCAGTCCTCCCACTGTAAACAAAGTTGTTGTCAGCACTCCGGCACCTGTAAACATTCCACGCTTCTACTTCCCGAAGGGACTTCCAAGTGTCAGCAATAACCATGAAGAGACCATTGCCAAGGTTGAAGTTGCCTTTGCTGAGTTTGAGGATGAAAAGGGCGATATTTATGAAATGGGCAAAATCGCAAAGGTAATGAGTAACAAGCAAATTTCTTTTGTTATCCGGTGTACAGTTTCCCCCTAGACTATACTGTTATTTGTTTGATTGCTTAACCACTCTTCGTAGGCATGTTAGGATTTCTGCAATGTGTACACTGTCACTAACCTCAAAATGGAAATATTCAGGCACTTGGAAGTCAAGAGGCAAACTAGTGCAATTGCTGATAATCTGAAATGGATACAGAAAGTTCTGCAAATTCTTAACAAGTAGGCAGTGTCTGGAGAATGAAACAGAGTTAATATTACAGATTGATGAGCAGTTCTGGCTGACCTGCTGGGTCTTTACAGAATTTTCTGTGCTCGCTTGAGCTAAAATTTTAACTTGTCACCCAGTTGTCAATTTATGGAGTGTTCCTTCACAGGCCATCTGTTTATCTCTCCTTCAAATGTACTTTCACAATCAGGTAGATCCATATATAGCATGCTCTGAGGAAAGATGATGAGATTATAGTGTCCATTGTTCCTTGGATACCCTTATCTCTCTGGCAGACCCAAATGTTATATAAAAAAACACCCTAATACAACTTGCCTATGATGCTGGAGGGCAACGAATTGCTGCAATAGCCTGTTCCATGATAAATGATGTCAATTGAGGACAGCACAGTGGTGTAGCGGTATAGTTGCTGCCTTACAGCACCGGAGACCCAGGTTCAATCCTGACTACGGGTGCTGTCTATATGAAGTTTATACATATCTCCAGTGACTGCGTGGGTTTTCTCCGGGTACTCTGGTTTCCTCCCACTCTCCAAAAACATGCAGGTTTGTAGGTTAATTGGCTTCGGTAAAATTGCCCCGAGTGATTAGGATCATGTTAGTGTACATAGCGATCGCTGGTCGGCATGGACTCAGTTGGCCGAAGGGCCTGTTTCCGCGCTGTATCTCTAAAGTCTAAATTAGTCTCAAGATTGGCATTGCACCATATTTGCACTGTTAGTTATTGACAAAGGAGTATAATGTTGGTGTTGCACTTGTGATTGACATGCCCAGTAGTTTACTTCCTTGATCAACCTTGCTGCCTTCACGGACTGAAGTGACATCGAAGGCCGCGCGACGGGTGAAAAAACGAGGCAGCTTCGGGAGCAGGTGGTGTTCCTGCCGAGTTTATAAAACCTGATAGAGAAAAGCTTCAGTCACTAGTTCACATCCTTTTTTGCCATGTCCAGGAAGTGGAAGACATGCCAAGGGATGTTTGAACCTGTAGTTATGACCATCTTCAAGAATGAAGACAAATTCAAGTGCAACAACTACAGAGGGTCTACTTGCTGCCTGCCTGCAATGAATATCATCAGAATCTTTCTTGACCCTGTCTACACTGTGACAGAAGAGCTGCTTCATAAATCGTTGTGTGGATTCCAATCATTTGGAAGCACAATATGTATGATCTTCACTGCTTGACAGCTCCAAGAGAAATATAGGGAGCAGAGTCGCACTATACCTGTGCTTTTTTGTCTTTGCAGAAGCCTTTAAACAATAAAGTCCTGGGAGTGTCCTCCAATTTGCTGCTCACAGGAACTTATCTCCACCTTTCAATCGTGGCTGATCTACCTATCTCCATCTTTTGTCCACTTGAGAATATTGCCAACCATAAACCTAATGACTGGTACCACAGCAAACCCAATCACCGTGTCAAACGTGGGTACAAACATTGATCCAAATTTCTCACCATAAAGCTGCACTACAACTCCTAACATTCCACTGCAGAAGAGCTAATTTAAAGAATAAATAGGGAACTGTTTAACCTGTGTCACCTCCACAGCAGAACCAGTCAGCCTGGCTTCAGTCATCACTGGGCCACTGAAGCACATGAGAGAAGGTGTCTTGCATGTAAGAACTACTTCAGTCAGAGGGTGCTGATTGTTGACTTCATTGCCACAGATGGCTGTGGAAGCCAAGTCGTTGGGTATTTTTAAGGCAAGAGATTGACAGATACTTAATTAGTAAGCGTGTTAAGGGTTATGGGGAGAAAGCAGGAGAATGGGGCTGAGAGGATAGGTAGATCAGCCACGATTGAAAGGCGGAGTAGACTCAATGGTCCGAATGGCCCACTTCTGCTCCAATGACTCATGAACTGCAAAGGCCTTCTGTCAGTCTCACCCCATTGAACAACACTGATCTCTAACATTGAAAGTCCACAATAAGGTGAGGAAACGTGGGTTGCTTCCATTCTTTGGGAATCACCTCTCAACAAAGGCAGACGTTAATAATGAAAATTACCACTGCCTTCAGCACTGTCCATTTGAGAAAAAGAGTATTTGGGGGTGAAGACCTTAACTCTGGCAAAAAAACCAACTCCTTGTTGTTGGTCAATGATCCCTGCTCTCTTCGCTTCTGAAACTTAGACTGCCTACATCAGGCCTTGAAGCCATGGAGTGATACCACTTCAAATGTTTGAAATCCATTGGCAGGATATGCAGAACAATGTCGATATCCTCTCTCATCCCAATCTCTCCAGTATTAATGGTGCTCATTTTTAGGGGTGCATGGAAGGAAATAGGCACTGTCAGACAGACAGCCTCATAATCGTAGCTGCTAGGGTTCAAGCCTGATTTTCATCTCTATCTGTGGAGATTATGCATTCTCCCTATGACTGTGTGAGTTTCCTCCCACTTGCCACTTCCCAAAGACATACAAGGTGCTTAATTAATTGGCCTTTGTAAATTGACCCTGGTGTGTACGCATGTTATAGAACCTGGAAAGAGCTGATGGAAATGTGGAGAGACTAAAATAGGATTTATGTCAGTCAAGTGTTCGGTGGTCCACGTGAACTCAGTGAATGTAAGGGCCTGTTTCCATGTAGTATGACGGTAATATCTCTAATATCAGCTGGGTCCCAGCTGTGATATTCTTTATTTCCCCGTAGGCTTTTATATAAAGCAAATTATATCTTTGTTTCTCCAGGCATGTGGTTGTCCTTTATACTGGAAAGCCCCTTTGTTCATTTCTGCTGGTGGAGAACGAACAGAATTTGTGTCTGTGCACTCATTCGTAGCCATGTGGAGAAGGTGAATATTATTTCTGCTCTAAACTTAGTTGTTGCACTTGTCAGTAGCTGAAATGCACGGATACACAAGCCACACTTCAAATGGAAAATGCCTTTGTATTTACGTGGCACATTTTCATGATCTCGCAGAACCCACACTGTTTTACGATCAATAAACGGTTAACATGGTTCAACACAGTTAATTCAGAGACTAGGGTCTAAGAGACTAAGGGACTTTGAAGGTATGAGACGGGAATTGGCTAGGATAGACTGGCAAATGATACTGAAAGGGTTGATGGTGGAGATGCAATGGCGAAGATTTAAAGACCGCATGGATGAACTCCAAAAATTGTTCATCCCTGCCTGGTGAAAAAATAAAATGGGGAAGGCGGCTCAACTATGGCTAACGAGGGAAATCAAGGATAGTGTTAAATCCAAGGAAAAGGCATATAAATTGGCCAGAGGATTGGAGGATTGGCAGAAATTTAGAACTCAACAGAGGAAGGCAAAGGGGTTAATTAAGAGGAGAAAAAAAAGCATGAAAGAAAGCTTGCGAGGAATATAAAAACTGACTGTGAAAGCTTCTTTAGATATGTAAAAAGGAAAAGATTAGTGAAGACAAATGTAGATCCCTTACAATCAGATGGGTGAATTTATAATGGGAAACAATGGCAGAACAATTAAATGAGTACTTTAGTTCTGTCTTCACTAAGGAAGACACAAACAATCTCCCGGAAGTACTAGGGGACCAAGGATCTAGTGGGAGGGAGGAACTGAAGAGAATCCACATTAGTCAGGAAATGGTGTTGGGTAAACTGTTGGGACTGAAGGTAGATAAATCCCCAGGGCCTGATAGTCAGCATCCCAGAGTACTCAAGGAGTTGGCCCTAGAAATCGTGGATGCATTGGTGATCATTTTCCAAAGTTCTCTCGACTCTGGATCAGTTCCTGTGGACTGGAGGGTAGCCAATGTAACTCCACTTTTTAAGAAAGGAGGGAGAGAGAAAACGGGAAATTATAGACCAGTTAGCCTTACATCAGTGGTGGGGAAGATGCTTGTGTCGATTGTTAAAGATGTTATTGCAGCGCATTTGGAAAGCAGTGACAGGATTGGTCAAAGTCAGCATGGATTTATGAAGGGGAAGTCATGCCTGACTAATCTTCTGGAATTTTTTTGAGGATGTAACAAGTAGAATGGATAAAGGAGAGCCAGTGGATGTGATGTATCTGGACTTTCAAAAAGGCTTTGACAAGGACCCACACAAGAGATTAGTGTGCAAGATTTGAGCACGTGGTATTGGGGGTAGGGTATTGACATGGATAGAATGTAGACAAAAGTGCTGGAGAAACTCAGCGGGTGAGGCAGCATCTATGGAGAGAAGGAATAGGCGACGTTTCAGGTCGAGACCCTTCTTCAGACTGATGCCGGGGGGGGGGGGGAAGAAAGGAAGAGGCAGAGACAGTGGGCTTGTGGGAGAGCTGGGGAGGGAAAGGAGGGAGAAAGCAAGGGCTACCTGAAATTGGAGAAGTCAATGTTCATACCGCTGGGGTGTAAACTACCCAAGCTAAATATGAGGTGCTGTTCCCCCAATTTGGCCTCACTCTGGCAATGGAGGAGGCCCAGGACAGAAAGGATTTGGAATGGGAGGGGGAGTTGAAGTGCTGAGCCACCGGGAGATCAGGTTCGTTATTGCGAACTGAGCGGAGGTGTTGTGCGAAGCAATCGCCAAGCCTGCGCTTGGTCTCACCGATTTAGAGAAGTTGACACCTGGAACAGCAGATGCAGTAGATAAGGTTGGTGGAGGTGCAGGTGAACCTCTGCCTCACCTGGAAAGACTGCTTGGGTCCTTAGATGGAGTCGAGGGGGGAGGTAAAGTGACAAGCGTAGCATTTCCTGTGGTTGCAAGGGAAAGTACCCGGGGAGGGGGTGGTTTGGCTGGGAAGGGACGAGTTGACCAGGGAGTTACGGAGGGAACAGTCTCTGCGGAAAGTAGAAAATGGAGGAGATGGGAAGATGTGGCCAGTGGTGGGATCCCGTTGGAGGTGGCGAAAATGTCGAAGGATTATATGTTGTATGCGACAGCTGATAGGGTGGAAGGTGAGGACAAGGGGGACTCTGCCCTTGTTACGAGTAGGGGGATGGGGAGTGAGAGCGGAGCTAGCGATATAGAGGAGACCGTGGTGAGAGCCTCATCTATAATAGAAGAGGGGAACCCCCGTTCCCTAAAGAATGAGGACATCTCCGATGCCCTGGTCTGGAACACCTCACCCTGGGTGCAGATGCGGCGTAGACGGAGGAATTGGGAGTAGGGGATAGAGTCCTCACAGGAAGCAGGGTGGGAAGAAGTGTAGTCCAGATAGCCATGGGAGTCAGTGGGTTTGTAGTATATGTCGGTCAGTAGTCTGTTACCTGCGATGGAGATGGTGAGGTCTAGAAACGGTAGGGAGATGTCGGAAATGGTCCAGGTGAATTTGAGTACTGGATGGAAATTAATGGTGAAATGGATGAAGTCAGTGAGTTCTGCATGGGTGCAGGAGGTAGCACGAATGTAGTCGTCAATATAGCGGAGATAGAGTTCGAGGATAGGGCCACGGTATGCCTTGAACAACGATTGTTTGACGTAACCTACAAAGAGGCAGGCATAGCTGGGGCCCATGCGCGTGCCCATAGCTACACTTTGGATTTGGAGGAAATGGGAGGAGTCAAAGGAAAAGTTGTTGATGATAAGGACCAGCTCCGCTAGGCGGAGGAGAGTATTAGTGCACGGGGATTGGTTGGTTCTGCGGTCGAGAAAAAAACGGAGGGCTTTAAGACCCTCCTGGTGGGGGATGGAGGTGTAGAGTGACTGGACATGGATAGAGAACTGGTTAGCAGACAGGAAGCAAAGAGTAAGAATTAATGGGTCCTTTTGAGAATGGCAGGCAGTGACTAGTGGGGTGCTGCAAGGCTCGGTGCTGAGACCCCAATTATTTACAAAATATATTAACGATTTAGTCAAGGGAATTAAATGTGACATCTCCAAGTTTGTGGATGAAACAAAGCTGGGTGGCAGTGTGGGCTGCGAGGAGGATGCTCTGAGGCTGCAGGGTGACTTGCATAGGATGGGTGAGTGGGCAGATGCATGGCAGATTCAGTATAATGTGGATAAATGTGAGGTTATTCACTTTGGTGGCAAGAACAGGAACGCAGATTATTATCTGAATGGTGTCAGATTAGGAAAAGGGGAGGTGCAATGAGACCTGGGTGTGCTTGTACATCAGTTGCTGAAAGTAAGCATGCAGGTACATCAAGCAGTTAAGAAAGCTAATGGCATGTTGGCCTTCATTGCGAGAGGATTTGAGTTTAGAAGCAAGGAGGTCCAACTATAGTTGTACAGGGCCCTGGTGAGACCGCACCTGGAGTTTTGATCTCCTAATTTGAGGAAGGATATTATTGCTATTGAGGGAGTGCAGCGTAGGGTTCACCAGGTTAATTCCCGGGATGGCGGGACTGACATATGATGAAAGAATGGGTTGACTGGGCTTGTATTCACTGGAATTTATAAGGACGAGAGGGGATTTTTTAGAAACATATAAAATTCTTAAAGGATTGGACAGGCTAGATGCAGGAAAAATGTTCCCGATGTTGGTGGAGTCCAGAACCAGGGGTCACAGTTTAAGAATAAGGGATAGGCCATTTAGGACTGAGATGAGGATTTTTTTTTTCACCCAGAGTTGTTAATCTATGGAATTCTCTGCCACAGCAGACAGTGGAAGCCAATTCACTGGATGTTTTCAAGAGAGAGTTAGATTTAGCTTTTCGGGCTAAAGGAATCAAGGGATTCTCCCTTGCCTCTCCAGTCTCTCCTTAACTAAAATGCTCCATCCTAGGTAATATCCTGGCAAATCTTCTCTGCATCCTCTCCACGCTATCAGATCTTTCCTGTAATATGGTGATTAGAAATTCATGCAGCACTACAGCTGAGGTCTGAACAATGTTTTATAAAGTTGGGGGCATACCCTTTCTGCTCTTGTATTCAATGCCATAACTCGTGAAAGCCAGTATCTGATATGCCTTTTAAACATGTTAGTTTTGCTGACACCTTCAATGATCTTGGACTTAGACACCTGGGACTTTACCATTTATAGTATATGTCCCGGCTTCATTCGTACTCCTAAAATACTTCACCTGACCTTTATCAGGATGAACCACTGTCTGCCATTTCACCATTGCATCAGTGTCACCCAGTAGCCTAAGACTAGCCTCCACTATCTCCAACTCCACTATCTTGGTGTCATCTGTGAATTTACTGATCTTGTCAGCTATTCAGATCATTCATGTATATTACGAACATGATGGTCCTAGCATCAACCTGTGGAAACCACTAATCACAGGAATCTAATCACCCTATACCCTCGCCCTCTGTCTCCTTTTGCCAAGTCAATTTGGCTCAGAAGATGCAAGGTTGAGAAGTGGGATAAAGATCATAGCAGTGCATAGTTCAATTTTTCAAGTTTGACTTTAAATTGCAGTACATTTGCCTCTGAAAGTCATCAGTGGGGAAGTTATTTTTATGATGAACCGGGGTAAATTAAAATACACTATTTGATTTTACAAACAAACTTGAATTTACATAACATTATTATTACAGACAGTAGAAATAGTCTGTATTTCACGCTGCTCACTCCCACTCTCCGGGGTTTGACTCCACTGGGTCCTAGCGCTAGTCTGCCTAGCCCTGGTTACCTCAGTGTTAGTTCCATTGATTCTTCCCCATCCTTCTCCTACTATCGGACCCCTTCTCTTCCCCACCCACACTACAGCCCTCTCACCCCCCCACCCCCTGACCACCCGCCACCCCCCCACCACACATCGCCTCGTCCCTATTCCACCCACCTGCCTTCCTCCGGCCCCAACCCCCATCCCTGCCGGGTGTTCACCATCCCCCCCGACCTCCCCCTCTCCGACATCGAACGGTCTGTCCTCAGCAGAGGTCTTACCTTTGTCCCCCTCCGTCCCCACCTCAATGAGTTCCGCGCCCTCCATGACTTGGAACGCTTCTACCGTCGCCTCCGCCTCACAGCTCACTTCCATGGGAAGGAGTCCTCGCCCCCCACTGATGACCCCTTTTCCCGTCTCCAACGCACCCCCTCCTCGTGGAAACCCCCTCGTAGCCTTCCGGCTTTAGAACTCTTCATCAAAAACTGCCGCCGTGACATCAACCGCCTCAACTTCTCCACTCCCCTGTCTCACTCCAATCTCTCCCCCCCTGAACGCACTGCCATCGACTCACTCCGCAACAACCTAGATTGGGTTATCAAACCCGCCGACAAGGGAGGTGCCGTGGTAGTCTGGCGCGTCGATCTCTACAAAGCTGAGGCCACGCGCCAACTCTCGGACACCTCCTCCTACTTACCCCTGGACCATGACCCCACTGACGAGCACCAGGCCACCATCTCCAGCACCATCACCGACTTCATCCACTCCCACGCCCTGCCCGACCGAGCCTCCAACCTCATCGTTCCCCAGCCCCGCACAGCCCGATTTTACCTTCTCCCCAAAATCCACAAACCTGACTGTCCCGGTAGACCCATTGTGTCTGCCTGTTCGTGCCCCACCGAACTCATCTCCACCTACCTCGACTCCATCCTATCCCCCTTGGTTAAATCCCTCCCTACCTATGTTCAAGACACCTCAGACACTCTCCGTCGTCTCCGCGCATTCCACTCTCTAGGCCCTCACCCCCTCATCTTCACCATGGACGTCCAGTCATTGTACACCTCCATCCCCCACCAGGATGGTCTCGAAGCCCTCCGTTTTTTCCTCGACCAAAGAAGCAACCTATACCAGGCCACTGACACCCTCCTCCGCCTAGCGGAGCTGGTCCTTACCCTCAATAACTTCTCATTTGACTCCTCCCATTTCCTCCAAATACAATGCGTAGCTATGGGCACACGCATGGGCCCCAGCTACGCCTGCCTCTTTGTCGGGTACGTAGAACAATCCTTGTTCAATGCGTACCAGGGCCCCATCCCCGACCTCTACCTCCGCTACATCGATGACTGTTTTGGTGCCACATCCTGCACCCACACACAACTGACTGACTTCATCCGCTTCACCACCAACTTCCATCCGGCACTCAAATACACCTGGACCATTTCCGACATTTCCCTACCATTCCTTGACCTCACTATCTCCATCGCAGGTGATAGACTTCTTACCGACATCCACTACAAACCTACTGACTCTCATGGCTATCTGGACTACACTTCTTCCCACCCTGCTTCCTGTAAGGACTCCATCCCCCACTCCCAATTCCTCCGTCTACGCCGCATCTGCTCCCAGGATGAGGCGTTCCACACCAGGGCATCCGAAATGTCCTCATTCTTCAGGGAACGGGGGTTTCCCTCCTCCACCATAGATGAGGCTCGCACCAGGGTCTCTGCCACACCCCGCAACACTGCTCTCTCTCCCCATCCCCCCACTCACAACAAGGGCAGAGTCCCCCTAGTCCTCACCTTTCACCCCACCAGCCGTCACATACAACAAGTGATCCTCCGTCAGTTTCGCCACCTCCAACGTGACCCCACCACTCGCCACATCTTCCCATCTCCCCCCATGTCTGCCTTCCGCAAAGACCGCTCCCTCCGTAACTCCCTTGTCAATTCTTCCCTTCCCTCCCGTACCACCCCCTCCCCGGGTAATTTCCCTTGCAACCGCAAGAGATGCAACACTTGTCCCTTCACCTCCCCCCTCGACTCCATTCAAGGACCTAAGCAGTCGTTCCAGGTGCGACAGAGGTTCACCTGCATCTCCTCCAACCTCATCTATTGCATCCGCTGCTCTAGATGCCAGCTGATCTACATCGGTGAGACCAAGCGGGGGCTTGGCGATCGTTTCGCCGAACACCTCCGGTCGGTCCGCAATAACCAACCTGACCTCCCGGTGGCTCAGCACTTCAACTGCCCCTCCCATTCCGTATCTGACCTCTCTGTCCTGGGTCTCCTCCATGGCCACAGCGAGCAACACCGGAAATTGGAGGAAATGCACCTCATATTCCGCTTGGGCAGTCTACATCCTGGGGGCTTGAACATTGAATTCTCCCAATTCTGCTAGCCCTTGCTGTCCCCACCCCTTCATCAGCCCTCTGGTTGTCTCCTCCCCTCCCCCAGCCCTCGGGCTCCTCCTCCGCCTTTTTTCCTTTTTTCCTTTCTTCTCCCCACCCCCTATCAGTCTGAAGAAGGGTTTCGGCCCGAAACGTTGCCTATTTCCTTCGCTCCATAGATGCTGCTGCACCCGCTGAGTTTCTCCAGCATTTTTGTCTACCTTCGATTTTCCAGCATCTGCAGATCCTTCTTTAACACAGTAGAAATAGTACAGTGGAAATCACTTGGATGTGACAAAAATGTACAAAGGAAAACTAAGGGATGTCTTTATTAGAACTCCAATTGTCACAACTATGAATTGATGTGATGGAACTAATCAATTAGCCCCAGTCCACTGCTCTTTTGCTTTGGTTTACAGATTTATTTTGTAGAATACAATAAATTGAAATGGAATGTTTTTAGTTGTTGAGTGATGCAGCATCAGGACAGATATATATATATAATTGAATATATAGGATTTAGGCAAGGATATTTTGTTCATCATTGCACTTGGAGCAGGATCTTTATTATCCTTGAATAATAACTGAAATGGTTGTATCTTTCAGAGTACTGCAGAGCTGTCACGATGATGCATCTAAGTTTGTCTTTCTTCTTGCTAAGCCAGGCTGTAACTACCTAGAACAGGAAGACTTCATCCCACTGCTACAGGTCTGCACCTTCCATCTTTGGAATATTTAAAATGCAATACTCCATTTCACAAAGTCAAATCCTTAACTATTTTCTGAGATGGGTGAGCCATTCCTTTAATTTGGTTTATTGGGTTTAGAAACAAGTACTTGAATGGCAGCCCGTAGACGTTCAGAGTAAAAGCAGAGTGAAACCACAGATCGGATTGTTAATTATGTGCAGCATGGGTGGAGTGGAAAGTTAGAAATAGTAGGTGTTTAACGCACTATGTTGGAATCGTTGCCATTCATTCTAGGGAAAGTTTCCTAATATATATACTGTGTAAGTGATATCAAAGGAACCGAGCCTTATTAAAACTTAAGCAAGTGTATTTCAATATAAACAAACGTAACCTCATCCCAGTCTTAAAGCAACACTGCAACTTTTTAATATTGAAAAAACAAAAACTAGTGTGGATATCCAGAGAAACTTGGAAATCAACTTGTATGAATCTTAGAATTGTTATATAAGACAATTGGAAAAGAACAATCAAACAACCAAAATACAAAGTACAAAGTACAAAGCCAAAATACAAAGGATCATAAATTATTGCAAAGTGCTAGGCCACCACGTCAAAAGTATTCTTTTCAGTTCTAGGTACTGTACTTTAGAAATATTTCATTAGTCTAGAAGGGAGCAAGATTTATTAGAATGACATGGGTGTTGTATTCCCTGAATTTAGTAAATTACTGTGTGTCTGGAGATTACTACTGCTGGTTGGGAAAATATAGTATGAATAGATGTAGTTAAAAAAAGTTATAGAGCCGGCCTATCGGGGCTGAAGTTAGGAAACACTTCAAAGCCTGGTTGTATTTTGAGACCATTTAAATGGTAATTAATGCTAGATCAAATGTCACTCCTCATCTTACCTTTGCTGGATGAGACTTAATCAAAGTTATTAAGAGGTTATGAATTAGATCACAGGTTCAGCCATGGTCTCATTGGATGTTAGAACAAGCTCAAATAAACGAATGCTACTATCTCCCCAGATTTGTTAGTGATGTGTTAATTATTCAAATTCCACATAATGCATTAATTGTGAGTAAATAATTAGTGGATTTGGGCATTCTGAAATAACATCAGTTAACATTGGTAAACTCTGCTAACCGGCATTAATGAAGAGACAAACCATTCTGATTTGTGGCAATGACTTTCCACTATAATTATTTCACATTAATACTTATCAATGTTAAACCTTAACATTGTTTCCTGCCTGACCTCAGTATCTGGAAACAAAAAATAAATTAACTGTATCCCAAACATTTAAGCTGTTGGTACTATTGCAGAAAGATCTTCATATGTTATTGTGTAAGTTTATGGAATGATCAGAATTAAAACTTGAAGATACAGTGTGGAAACAGGCCCATCACTCCACCTTGCCCACACTGACCAACATATCCCATCTACACTAGTCCCACCTGCGTTTGGCCCATATCCCGCTAAACCTATCCTATCCATGTACCTGTCTAAATGTTTAAATGATCTCATGATAGTTTTCTCTGTTTCGCATGTGAAACTGCTTCGGGAAGAGATTCCATAGTATCTGCACTATTTATAGGAGCATTGAATGGACCATCAACGACTAGGCTCCATCTGGCTTGCCTTCAGTCTTCTGTTTGTTGCGTGGTACAAAGTAATGATGTTGTTGACTATTCATGGTAATCACCATATCAATTAGTCTACAACATTGAGGAAAACGTCAGTAGTGGAAAATTTTAGGAATCTTGGGTTCAAATTCTGGGAATCATAGGTCCAAATTCTAATCCTCCAAACTGGTGGATAGACATAATTACTTTAGGGCCAGAGTTTTTTTGTATTCTACTTCTGTTATTGTCTAGGATAATATTTCATAAGAAAGGCACGGAAGTCATTTCTTCTCCTCATCTTCATAGTTTTCAGATCCATTCTGTTTAACTTTTTCCTTTATGCTGCTTACAATACAAACTGTTTCTCTGTAAAAGTTTCCAACTTCTTGGATCATAATCGGCCACATAATTGTACATGTTTACAAATAAACCGTAACTATCAATCTGCGTTGGCAAGTGAGGTTCAGAAAATAACTACTCCCTTCAGGCAGTCATGGTTCTCGGATAGTTGGATGTAGACCAGCCCTGTGAATTAGAAAACAGACACAACAAAACGCATAAACTTTAGCACAGTAGCAAAAGTTCTTTGATGTATCTTTCTGCATAAAATTAAAAGTTCTCTGCCTCCACACATATTAAATGCTCAATACAGAATCATAGTTAACCTTGTGACTGCTAACCACAATTGGGGATCTACAGAATACACTTCCAAACTTTCAATAGTAAAACTAATTAGTTAAAAGCAAGGCTGGCAGGATAAGAGAATCCTGGCTGATGAAGGATATTGAGGCTCTGGTCAGGATACAGAAGCTATATGTCAGGTGTAGACGTATATCATGTATCATCTGGTATAAAGTGAATCTCTTGAGTAAGAGGGATGTGGGAGTACACTTCAGAAGGAAATTAGGAAGGCAAAAAGGGGACATGAGATATCTTGGCAGATAAGGTAAAGGAGAATTCCAAGAAACTTAAGTATATTAAGGGTAACTAGGGAGTGAATAGGCTTCCTTAAGTATCAGTATGGTCATCTATGTGTGGAACCACAGAAGATGAGCGAGGTCTTAAATAAATGAATATTTCTCAGTATTGATTGTGGAGAAGGTCAGGGAAGGTGGGGATTCAGAAAAGAGAACAGTGATGTTCTGAAACATATTAACATTACAAAAGATGGGGTGCTGGCTGTGTGCGAGGGTCATGAAGGTGGATAAATCCCTGAGGCGTGACCAAGTGCATCCTTGGACGTTATGGGAAGCAGAGGAAGACATTGCAATGGCCTGGCAGAGATTTTTGTATCTTCCTCAGCCTTGAGTGAGGTACCAGAAGACAGGAAAATGGCTAATGCTTGCCTTTGCTTAGGAAGGGTTTGAATATGCTACATGAATGTAGCATAAGAGATGAATGTCACACAATCACGTAGAACAACATTTCTGATCAAAAGTTCTGATGCTTCAGTTTGGGACCCTTCTTCAGACAACATCATGTGGAATGACTCCCCTAATGTCTCTCCTGGGTTCTGCTGCTCCTCCCCTCCAACAGGGAACCTCAGTATTGACACCACTGGGTCCTGCCACCCTTCCTCCTATACATTTTCATGATGCTCTTAAAATTAGATTTTTATTTCTGAAATTCTCAACACTTGTTTACACAAATAAGAAGGGCTTCTACGCAATATAAAAATGTTGCAAGTTCTTGGCATCCCTTGGGCTGCCAGAGCATTATCTACTTTCTGAGGAATAATCAGACATTTCCAATCAGGGTCAGTTAATGTCCCAGTTATCACTCACTGGCTCCAATATTCATTACTGATCTAAGTAGAGGTCATTGTTCATTTGTACAGCAGATGGTGCTATTGTGGGAATCTAGATCTTCACAATGAAACTGTTACACTGTAAAATTATACCATCTATTGGCACAAATGCAAATTTTAGGCTCTACTATATACTACGGTAATATCTTTTGAGAGTGGGAGGGTGCAACAAATCTATCATTAAGTACAGCTAAGGAATGCACCAATATTTTAATTGTATTTATCCATAAGCAGATTCAACATACGTTATTTTTAATTGCAGAAGTTGGAAATGAGGGTATAATGCGATCATTTTCTGATCCAGTAGGAGAACCACTGGATTGGTATCTAGAACAGGCTTTTGCACCAAACAACCCTCTTGTTCCTTGATGTTTTGGATGAGGCAAATTACAATAATATTGTGGATAACCAAGAGCATTTTCAATGCCTCTGGGCCATATACTCCATATTGAAGGATGGTGTTAAGAACAATCCTTCCTGATAATTTATCGTAACTATATCTAATGGTACCACCACGCATCTCCAATACCCAAGAAGCATTTGTGAATGAGTTGTGACCCAAAATCAAAAGAGTCTTAAATTATTTTTCATTACTTTAAAAAACATCTTGTTGATTTCTTAGTTGTGAATCCTATTAAAGCATGCAGCATGTTTAAAGTTTAGCCCTGTGCTTGTTTCACTGGCTATTTGAATTAAAAACAGCTGCTAGAAGATCCTACAAGAAGCAGCGCCCCTCCAAATAAGAGGTAAATGCGTACAAAAAATGCCCACTGTTCCCTTTCGTACAAAGGAAAGCACTATAATTGGTGATAATTCCGATTTTTAAAAATAGCGCTCATTTTGATAGTTTGCATTTCATATACTGGATGTTTTGTCTGCTAATTGTAAGTTTTATAGTATTGCGAGGGTGCCATTTGTAGAGCTCTATATTCTCTGTATATTCTTGTATGTTCTTAATTTATCCTGCAATAACTGTTTATGTGAATATTACCTCAGTTTAGGGATATGACAGAATAGATTTTAAATTACTGCTGCGTTGCATAGAAACCTGGATCAGTACTCCAGGTGGAGTCAGAAGAACTGAAACCTCACCTATTCCTTTTTTACCAGAGATGCCACCTGACCCACTGAGTTACGCCAGCGTTTTGTGTCTATCTCCAGTACTCCACAATTTAACCAACTGGAATTTTTCTTTTTAAAGATGCAGTGACCAAAGAAATTACAACCAAATTATTGGGGGGAAAAAACTCATCTGGTTTAGAGATCTGTTCGGGCACAACATTTAAACCAATTTGGCCATTCTGTAGATGCCCTAATCTGAATTGACCTGGGCAGATTCCAAAAAAAAAATCAAGGTATGTTAATTCCAAGATCTGAAAATGAGTTACCAGGAAGCAGGTTAACAGGGTGAGCTATAAGTACTCTTCCACTCCCACTTTAGTGATATGGAGACGAGGCCTGGGCCGAAGCTTCCGTCACCTCCAGCTCGTTCCTCCCTGTGGTTAGCCTGCGTTAACTCTGTATTCACTGCCTCTTATGTGTAGTCTCAACAGATGATTGTCAACCCCTTCCTAAATGGATTGTCACTTACCTTACTCCTCATATTATTCAATATGCTAACAGATTTTTTTTCTCCACTGTTCCACTGAAAAATGCTATCTGAGCACACAGGGTTGTGACTTTTGTTGATGTCCAACACAGCCCTCATGTGATGTTGGATCCTGTCAGACATGGGTGGGAAGCAAAGTCTCTGTTCGGGTATAGTTACATCCATCTGCTACCCATAACCAATCTGGCTGAAATGACACCAGACACAATGACGTGGCAGATTTTTAATTGCCCTCTGAAATGACCAAGCAAGCCACTTAGTTCAAGGCCAATCATGGATATCATCATCACATCCTGCAACAAATATATAATGCCAACCAACCACTTATAATGCCAACCACTTTCTTGAATACCCAAAAAGTTCATACCACTGATAGGTTAAAGCCAATGTTTTACTCATTTATTATTATTTCTCGTATATCTCTCCATTTGGCCCTGATTAAGTTTACAACAGTATTGGAGAGAGCTACGTGTTGAAAATTAGTGAGTCTGAAGAAGGGTCCTGACCCGAAACGTTACTTATCCATGTTCTCCAGAGATGTTGCCTGACCCGCTGAGTTACTCCAGCATTTTGTGTCTTCCTGCGCATTATTTATTTTTAAATCGCCTTTCAACTTTAAATGGAGTCGCTATTTCTGAGAGCATTTGTGTATATCTTTGGACATTTGGCATTTCGCAGTGATCAGCATCATAATAAAGATAGACACAAAATGCTGGAGTAACTCAGCAGGACAGGCAGCATCTCTGGAGAGAAGGAGTCGGTGACATTTCAGGTCAAGACCCTTCTTCATATTAAATATAGCTATAAAAAAAATTGCCATGCATGTTAGGAAAGCCATTTAATAGCTCTCATCCTAGTACACAAATTGATTCAAACAACTCTCGTGTCTCTGGAGGAACAACATACCACTGGGACCCAAATTAAATGTAATGTCCAAAATGGTATGTTTACACAGGGGAAACTGTAGAGATCGCTAGGAGCCAAACGCTAGTGATTAGTATGCCAACCACAGCAGGAGTTCATCTGAAATACAAATTAGGCAAAAAAATATGGTAACATTATAGCCTTCAGCTATAATTGGCTTGTGAGTGATTTGAAGTTATTTCTACAAGATAATTAATGTAATTTAAAATCATCAAAATGACTAGGAAATCTTTTCTTCAACTGACAAAATAGTTAACAGTCAACTGTCTTACAGTTGAGCACGGATATGTACAATCTTGAGTATTTGTGAGACATCATTTGACCTGCAAAGCAAATGAACTATGAAGTTACTCCCTGGAGCTTGTTGCAGGAGATATCCCTGTTGGCTCCACACACAGAAGCTGTTCTTCCAGAAAGCTCCCAGAGCAACACCATCAAGATTATTATGTTACAATAATCTTGCAGAGATTGGATTTTTTGATCAAAATAAATGTTTTGCTGAAAAAAGTCCTTTCCTACGACTTTTCATTTTATTTTATTTTATTTTATTTTTTATTTTTTTTTTTTTTTTTTTTTTTTTTTTTTTAAATAATTTTTTTAATAGAAGTACGGTAGATTACAGTAATGTACAACACGTATATATTAATACATTTTTTGTACCGCTTCACTTTTTTAAACTTTAAGAAAGAAAAAGAAAGAAGTAAGAAAAGTGAAGAAAGTGCGCAAAAAGTTGATCGTGAGGAAACGGCATCTGACACAAACACCTGAGTTGAGCCCACACCCAAGATTATCAACAAATTAGTATCAAACAGTTTGGAGGAAGAAAGTAAATGCAAAAAGCTGCCCTTCTAAGACCTGACATCAGACCTGGACCGACAAAACATGAGGCTTTGAAGTGATGCCACCCATGATAAATCCACATGACCATCCGAGTTAGGTGCTGGAATATTGCTAGTGATCATGCTTAACTAATGGGTGGTACATGGAGAGTGTAAACCTGAAGAAAGCAGTAGATTAAAAACAAACGCATGCACACACACCACTGACAAGATCATAGTCGTGAATAATCTTATCATCATCATTGTTTACATCCCCCACTGCCCTTCACATGACATCAGTTTAGCAGTGTTAAATTCAAAATCGATGCTGAAATCTGAAATAAAAAGTGATAATGCTGGAAATAGTCAGCAAAACAGACAGCATAAGTGGAGAGCGAGAGAGAAAGTTAACTATTGAAGTTAGTGAAGGGACCATTCCTGATGGCATCTGAATGAACGCTTACTTATATGAAACATTAATGCTGTTTCTCTCTACACTGAGTATATCCAGTATTTTCTGTTTCTATTTAGTAATTAGCAATCTAGAGACCTGGAGTAAAGTTCCATAGACATAAGTACAAGTTCTGATCACCCCATTGCAAAAAGGATTTGGAGGCTTTGGAAAGGGGGCAGAGGAATTTTACCAGAATGTTGCCTGGATTAGGGGATATTAGCTACAGGGAGAGGACGGACAGACTTGGATTGTTTTCTCTGGAGCGCTGGAGGTTGCGGGGAGACCCGATAGAAGTATATAAAATTATGAGGCATAGATAGGGTAGACAGTCAGATCCTTTTTCCCAGGATGGAAAATTCAAATGTTAGAGAACACAGCTTTAAGGTGAGGGGCATCAAAATGTAAAGATGTGCGGGGCGACTGTTTTTTTACCAAGGACACTGAGGTACATATGTTAATGGCACTTGAGGCTTTTGGAAAAGCAAATGGATATGGAGGGATGTGCTCAGGTAGATAAGAGATGTTCTTGGCCTCATGTTTGGCACAAGCATTATGGGTTGAAGGGCCTGTTCTTCTGCTGGACTGTTCTATGTTCAAAGTATCAATTCCAGCCAAGAGCGGAACTCGCTATCAAAACATGGAGGGGACGAGGGACACAATTTTTTGGCGGCCGCGCACGCATGCGCACACCACACACACGCGCGCATGCGCACACTCACACACACAAGCGCGCGAGGCTTCGGAGGCTCAATCCAGCGCTAAATGCAGCTCAACTCTGCCTGTCTCACCGGGTTAACTACAGCCCTGGCTGGACTGACGGGATACCAGCGCTGCTTCTCCGCGCTGGCCATATTTCCCGCAAGCCCAGGCAGGTTAACCTGGCGGGACAGGCTGAGTTGAGCTGGGTTTAGCGCTGCTTCTCTGCGCTGGCTGTGGGCCTGGGGGCACAGCTCGCGTCTGACTCCCGACCTCTCTGGCCACCCGTGGGGGGGGCACTCGGGACAGCGCCGGAGACCCAGCCGGGATCGATCCTGCCTGCGGATGAGGCGCAGGTCTGTGCCACGTCTCCCTCCTCCAATCGCCGCACTCTATCCTCAGTCCCACTCCTCCCTCCTCCAATCATCTCGCCCTCGATCATCTGTCCCAACCCCACTGTCTCGCGGAAAGCAGAGATTTTAAAATACGGATCACAAAAACTTGGGTGGGGATGTCCCCCACCACTCAAAACATGGGGGGGGGGGGGGGGGGACGTGTCCCCTCTGGCCCCCCCGGGTTTTCTGCCCCTGATTCCAGCTGAGGATTTTAAATTCCATGAGACAATCAGGAATTTGTTTAAATATGTGTAGGAAGGAACTGCAGATGCTGGTTTAAACTGAAGATAGACACAAAAAGCTGGAGTAACTTAGCGGGACAGGCAGCATCTCCGGAGAGAATGAATGGTTGACGTTTCTCTAGCCGAAACATCACCCATTCCTTCTTTCCGGAGATGCTGCCTGTCCCGCTGAGTTACTCCAGTTTTTTGTGTCTATATTTGTTTAAAAATAACTTGTATTAACAATGTTAAGCATTAAACGTGAGATTGCAATAAACACCCATCTAATTCACTGATGTCTTTCAGAGAATACTCTCAGGAAATCAGCTGTCCTCAATTGGCCGATGTTCGATTCCAGGCCCAGAGCATGTAGTTGTTGAATGCCTCGGAAATGGACTAGCAAGTCCATTTGCTATGGACTGATGTCTACTTCTGCTTAGACACTTTCGGGGAATTTGGCATGGGTATTTAGTGCTGTCCTTGCCAGCAATGTTCTCCTCCCATGAGAGGAACAAAATAATTTTTATAGGGCTTCTTCGATTTATCAGAAATTAGCTTAGGAATTGCAATTAACCTAGAAATTCATTAATTCCTCGAGCATTTAATGAGATTATGCAAATAATTTAATACCTTGAACACAATTAAAACAAATACATACAAACCTATCATCTTTTCCTTGTGAAATTTAATTCTATAATTTTGGTTCATAAGAATCTCTTATCATTTGTAAATAAACATACTGTAAATTATTTAAATAGGATTATCCTTGATCAGAATCTCATCCCTAATGTTTCTGCAATTACCTTGCATGGTGTTGCCTTGCGTTACGTATTGCAAACTGAAGCTGTGCTCCGATAACATTAGCGTTTATAGATGACTATATTTAAAATAATGCAGCGACTGAGTTAGTCACGAGAATTTGCCCAAGGGATGTTTGTCCTATTTGTAACTGAAGAACAATGACCAACTTATTTCCAGTGGTAAAAAAGATAACAGCATTATGTAGTCTAAATATTGCAAGCACTAACATTGCATAACCATTGCAAAAGTTTGAAGTGCTGAGCTTGAGTGTGAGCATGCTGGTGTCAGCATTGGAGAGGCTTGATAGGTAAATGGAGAGAGCCAGTAATCTTTATCTTCCCCAGTTATACTAGCAAAAGAGTCTGGTTATTAACATAGCCAAAATTGTTGTCCGACCAGGTTTTATGTACGGTGCTCAAAACATCTACAAGGAATCTTTATAATACTGGCTGTAATCTTAAAAGCTTGTGCTGCAGCACCAGAAAGATAATGTACAACGGCCTGTTCGTTAATTGTGCAATAAGAAATAAATTGCCGTATCATAAACAATACATTGCCAGGCCCATGTGGGTTTACGATGTGGATGAGTTACTTCAACTTTCATTAACATCCAAGGCTTCAGCACTACTGAACTGCAAGGCCATTTTCTTTATTCCACATGAGAGAACTTTGATGGAGTTCTCTACCTACTGACACCAGGCAGGCCAACTAGAAGCATTGCCTGTGGGAAAACAAATGCCCAATCTATAAACTAATGTTACATTTATAATTGGGTTTGTGAAGACAATAGCAGTAAGAAGTACCATGGCAATCAATCATTTTGGTAGATGGAGATGACTCTTCCCAGTTCTGTCATAGGTAGTCCTATGTAACAACCGTCTTAGTTACAATGCATCTTTATAGTCTAGGGGTATAACTCAAAGTGTTGTTGGAACTCAGCAGGCTAGGCAGCCTCTATGGAGGGAATGGACTGGCAACATTTCAGATTGGGATCCTTTTATCAGATTGATTGTAGTAAGAAGGGAGAAAGCTGGATAAGAGAAGCGTGTGTGGCAAAGTCTGCCTGGGAAAGGTGATGTTGAAATGCACGTATTCCTGTACTCCAGAGATACTGCCTGACCTGCTGAGTTACTCCAGCACTTTCTGTCTTTTTGGTAAACCAGCATCTGCAGTTCCTCGTGTCTAGCAAGTGATCGATGGATATAGGCGAGAGATTTATTTTCAGCAAACGGGTTGAATAAATGACAATGGCCAGAGGTGAAAAGAAGACAAAGGAGTGTCAGAGAAGGAGAGAAAAGGAGAAGTGAAGTTTAAAGCCCAGGCATCCAGGGTTAAGATAGGTGTTTGATTCCTGCCCCGCAGAACTGACAGTCTATGGATTTTTTAAGCTAGATAGTTTGCAATTCGCCATGTATGTAGCAATGTTACAAAATTATGAGATTTTAAAAATAAAGTCTGCAATTTATCCCATCAGATAAAGCATAAAAAGAAGTTTAATTTGACACTTAATTCACTTTCATATCTTCAGTATTAAAAAAGTTATGGCCATTATCATACTCAGAAATTAGCATCTAGTTCCCTATTGCTTTTCCATTGACTTAACACAAAAGCTGTGATCGAGGACAGTTAAAAGCCCATAACTTTCTTAAAAATTATGATAACTGAAAGAAATTTTCAGTTATTATAGATTGAAGCATTCTGAAACAAATATGAAACAATCTTACTTCGAAGACATGAAAGTAAAGCATATAATTAGTTAGTTACCTAATTGTAGCTAATTACAAAATCCAATTACTAGATCTAAACATCTATCAATTTCTTAAGAATAGATTAACATTTTTAAATAGGCTAAGTGTCCAAATAACATTCACACAATAATTCACAATATAACATAATTTTTAAATCTAATTTTCATGAATTTGCAGGCCAAATGGAAGGAATTGAATGTTTAATACCTGTAAATTAATGGGCATTTAATTCATCTTGCGAGTGAGGTTTTCTGGAACGCGATCTTTTGGAACGTTGATTTGCGGTGAATTTAACCCCGTATTGGCATGAAAAATACTGCCGTTAATTCGGGGAATAAAATCACCGTGTCGCATGAAAAAATGTGAATTAAAGGCTTCTTAAGAAGCACTTTTATACATTTAAAGAAACCACTTTCGTTTACCTGTCCCGTGTGTGAAATCCGTCCCCGTTATCGGCGTTGACGCTTCAGGAGCTGCTTTTAAAATTACTCTAGCACTGACATTGACGATTTAATAAAAATAAAAAATTCACAAATCGCCGGTAGGAACGATTCATCAGCCAAGGCTTGTACTCCAATAAAATATCAACCAGGACAAGGGAGGAGAAACCCACGTTTTAACCCCGCCCCCCCTTAAAGGCGCCAAAATCGCGCACACGGCCAGTGGCAAAATTACAGCGCGACTGAAGGTAAGTTTTGTAACATACCTAATGTATGGGCAAATCGGGAAGCAGGCAGATACAACCTCTGGACACAGTCCCTTTCCTCAGTACTTGTTTGTTTATGTCATTGAAAAGTAATAATTTTATTTGGTTTAACCGTCCTTTGTGACTTTATGGCAATAACATATTCATGTATTAGTTATTTCCCCATAAAAGTCAACAGATCACATTGAAAAATTAAGACCGTTGTGATGGGCTTTAAGCTAAACAAAGTAAGAAGGTTATAAAGGAAAATGTAGAGAAGTAAAAGGTGAAAGAACAGTGCAGCCCATTAAAGTAGGGGTAAGTAAAGTATATCAGTGAGGGGCTGAATTTAATGATAAGAGCAGAAAAGGGAAAATGCAGAAAGGTCAAGAATAAAACTGCTTTCTCACTCCAAGAATCATGTCTAATAAGGTATATTTAATGACGCAAATGAGTCTGAATTCATAGCTATTGCAATGAATTGATAGGGATTGAGGCAATTGGAAAATACAAAAGGAACAATGAAGGAAGCTGATACAGTGAGAAGACATTGAAGGCTCTTTTCTATGAAATAAAAAGGAAGAGCATAATGAAAGTAAATGTGAGCGTCTTGAATACTGAGAGGGAAAATTGTGTTGGAGAATAAAACATATCTGAGCTTTTCAATAAGAATGTTGTGTCCATCTTCATAGCAAAGGATATAAACACACTCCAGTTGAGGCAGGGAGCTAAGAGCATGCAATGTTAAAATCTTTCCAGAAATTAGTAATTTTAAAAAAACATTTAAAAACTAAAGGGAATAAAAGCCAACAAATGCTCGAGACATTATGGCCTATGTCTGAGGATTCTAAAAGAGATGGCTGCGGAGATTAAATATGTTACTTGTGACCTGTTAAAATTCTGGAAAGGTTTCAACAGATTATAATGCAGAAAATGTAGCACTGCTTTTCAGGAATGGGAGGGGACAGGTAATGATAAACCTCTGTCTAGTTATCTAGACATTAGTTGTCAAGAAGATGTGAATGTTAATTATTAAGAAGGTAGTAACTTTGAAAAGCATAACAACAATGGCAGGAATTGCTGGGAAAAATACAGAAGGCGCAGGATCAGTTCATTCCAAAGAGGAAGAAAGATTCCAAGGGGAGTAAGGGACGACCGTGGCTGACAAGGGACGTCAGGGACAGTATAAAAATAAAAGAGAAGTACAACGTAGCGAAGATGAGCGGGAAGCATGAGGATTGGGTAATGTTTAAAGAGCAACAGAAGATAACTAAAAAGGCAATACGGGGAGAAAAGATGAGGTACGAAGGTAAGCTAGCCAAGAATATAAAGGAGGATAGTAAAAGGTTCTTTAGGTATGTGAAGAAGAAAAAAAAATAGTTAAGACCAAAGTCGAACCTTTGAAGACTGAAAAAGGTGAATTTATTATGGGGAAGAAGGAAATGGCAAATGAGTTGAACAGGTACTTTAAGTCCGTCTTCATTAAGGAGGACACAAACAATCTTCCTGATGTACTAATGGCCAGAGGACCTGGAATGACGGAGGAACTGAAGAAAATCCACATAAGGCAGGAAATGGTGTTGCGTAGACTGATGGGACTGAAGGCTGATAAATCCCCAGGGCCTGATGGTCTGCATCCCAGGGTACTTAAGGAAGTGGCTCTGGAAATCGTTGTTGCATTGGTGATCATTTTCCAATGTTCTATAGATTCAGAGTCAGTTCCTGTGGATTGGAGGGTAGCTAATGTTATCCCACTTTTTAAGAAAGGCGGGAGAGAGAAAACAGGGAATTATAGACCAGTTAGCCTGACATTGGTGGTGGGGAAGATGCTGGAGTCAATCATAAAAGATGAAATAGCAGCACATTTGGATAGCAGTAACAGGATCGGTCCGGGTCAGCATGGATTTACGAAGGGGAAATCTTCTGGAATTTTTCAGAGGATGTAACAAGGAAAATGGACAAGGGCGAGCCAGTGGATGTGATGTACCTGGACTTTCGGAAAGCATTTGATAAGATCCCACATAGGAGATTAGTGGGCAAAATTAGGGCATATGGTATTGGGGGTAGTGCTGACATGGATAGAAAATTGGTTGGCAGACAGGAAACAAAAAGTAAGGATTAACGGGTCCCTTTCAGAATGGCAGGCAGTGACTAGTGGGGTACCGCAAGGCTCGGTGCTGGGACCGCAGCTATTTACAATATACATCAATGATTTAGATGAAGGGATTCAAAGTAACATTAGCAAATTTGCAGATGCCACAAAGCTGGGTGGCAGTGAGAACTGTGAGGAGGATGCTATGAGAATGCAGGCTTACTTGGACAGGTTGGGTGAGTGGGCAGATGCATGGCAGATGCAGTTTAATGTGGATAAATGTGAGGTTATCCACTTTGGTAGCAAAAACAGGAAGGCAAATTATTATCTAAATGGTGTCAAGTTGGGAAAAGGGGAAGTACAACGGGATCTGGGGTCCTTGTTCATCAGTCAATGAAAGTAAGAATGGAGGTACAGCAGGCAGTGAAGAAAGCGAATGGCATGTTGACCTTCATAACAAGAGGAGTTGCGTATAGGAGCAAAGAGATCTTTCTGCAGTTGTACATGGCCCTAGTGAGACCACACCTGGAGCATTGTGTGCAGTTTTGGTCCCTAATTTGAGGAAGGACATTCTTGCTATTGAGGGAGTGCAGCATAGGTTTACAAGGTTAATTCCTGGGATGGCGGGACTGTCATATGCTGAGAGAATGGAGCGGCTGGGCTTGTATACTCTGGAATTTAGGATGAGAGGGAATCTTATTGAAACATATAAGATTATAAAGGGTTTGGACACGCTAGAGACATGGAACATGTTCCCAATGTTGGGGGAGTCCAGAACCAGGGGCCACAGTTTAAGAATAAGGGGTAAGCCATTTTGAACGGAGATGAGGAAACACTTTTTCACACAGAGTTGTGAGTCCATGGAATTCTCTGCCTCAGAGGGCGGTGGAGGCCGGTTCTCTGGATACTTTCAAGAGAGAGCTAGATAGGGCTCTTAAAGATAGCGGGGTCAGGGGATATGGGAAGAAGGCAGGAACGGGGTACTGATTGTGGATGATCAGCCATGATCACATTGAATGGCGGTGCTGACTCGAAGGGCCGAATGGCCTACCCCTGCACCTATAGTCTATTGTCTATTGTCATAACATTATCGTGCAGATTTAATGTTGCATTATGAATGAGAAATTATATATTTCAGACTTAAGAGAATATGATGAGCAAGCTGCAGAAACGATGAAGTGTTTTTAGATTTTTAAAAGGCATTCAATATTGTGCCACATTAAGAGTATTTATCACAAGGACACATACATTTGTGGGTAGTTACATGGTAAATTGGCAGAAATCATTATTTGGAGTTCAGAAGAATAAAATGTCATCTCATTGAAGCCAATAAGATTCTGAAGCAACTTGACAAGGTGAATACTGAAAAGTTTTTTTTTTCATAGCAGGGGAACTTAAAACTAAGGTATACAGACCTGAAGTATGGGTCAATATTTAAGTTGAAGTCAAGGCATTCTGACGATGAGAATGTTGCATTTCAAAGAATTCCAGAGATCGTCATTGTTGAAGACTGAGATTGATATGTTTTTGGAAACCAGGGGAATTTAGGCATTTAGAAAAATGGGTAGGAATAAAGATACAATCTAACAAGGAAAAAGGATGAAAATACATGTTGCCTGCTCCTGTTTCTTACACTTGCTTGCATTTCTTATGTTCCAGTTTAGCAATAAAACCTCAAAGTCATTTTACTACTTGTAATGAACTTTGCAGAAGTGTAAAGAAACATTGTCACTTTCTCAGCAAAGGAAATATTATCCTCTTTCACAACTTGAATGTGAGATTAGCCCTGTTTAAGGTGCTTTTAACCCTATCCTTTGTTGGGAAATGTTCAAGAACTACATGTCAGAGCCAACTTAGGTCATTTGGGAATGAAATGAAACAGCACTTTATCACTGAAGGCAATTGATATCTGGGATTCACCATGCGAAAATCTGCAGATTTGGGAGTAATCAGAACTCTTAAGATTGAGAAAAGTTTTTTGTTAGGTGAGATAACCAAGGAAATGAAAAAAAGACATGTAAAATGATGTGTAGGAAGGAACTGCAGATGCTGATTTAAACCGAAGATAGACACAAAAAGCTGGAGTAACTCAGCGGGTCAGGCAGCATCCGTTTGGAAGGATCCTTTTCTCCAGGGATGTTGCCTGGCCCTACATGTAAAATTATGTTGAATTGCAGAAGAGCCTTGATATAACCCAATAGCAGAGCGTGCTTGAGGGGCGATGGTCAACAACTATTGCTAATGCTAATGCCCCATAGCCATAAAGTCTTGGTACATGGTCTTTATCTACAGTATGTATTGACGAGTTGTGTTAATTTTGCCAGGTAGAATGATCCAGATTCAAATACTAATTATATTTTTAAATGTCTCCCCCAGGATATTGTGGATACTCATCCTGGGCTCACGTTTTTGAAGGATGCACCAGAATTCCATTCACGATACATTACCACGGTAATATCAGGTTGGAAATGCTGCACTTGCAAATCACTGGTTTCACAATGGGTGTCTCAAAGGAAGTCCCTGAGGAAATTCCTCTGGGAATCTGAAGTTCCTGAGGGAATGTCGGGGGGAATCTGGAATCCCCAAGGTCACTGGATATCTCACTCTGATGAATGTTTACTGTTTATGATTTCTTTTAAATTACCATCTGTCAAATATCAATAATTTTCTGCAGTGACAACACGTCGGTACCTTTGGCTATTGGACATTGTTCCCAAAGTGTGTGGTGACATTTGCAAAGGGTTATTCCATACAGAGAGGTTTGAGAACTAACATATTAGAATCTACCTTCTGAAACAATTAGTATTGTGATATTTCTGCATTCTGAAGTATCATTATAATGCTGCCACTTCAAAATACCACTGGCAACTGGTGGTCTGCCACCTCCTTTAATCCTGTCAAAATTATGAGAGCGTACTTGAAATCTCACCCCCTCCCCCCGGAAGTCCCCCCCGAAAATGTAGCTCGAGAAAAATGAAACAATGAAACCATATAAAGTTTCTCATCTCACCTGTTGTGCTGCAGATAAATTTTATTATTGCCATGACCAAAACAAATTTACCATTGGGAAAGGACCCATTCTGGATATCCCACGATCTGATCATCTCTTCTATTTGTGGTTTTCATTGTAGTCAAAACTGCTGCTTTATCCGCTTCTTCATCACCCTCAACTGCTGTGCATGTTTCTCAGCAGCTAGTGTCCAGAAATGAAATCCCCTTCAGTGATTGGAGAAGGAAAGGATTTTGAGATCCTGGTGTCAGAAAAATAGTCCGGTTTGTGTGATTACCTCACAAAAAAAAGGCAAAGGGTTAACAACAGCAGCCACTTCTGTGTGAATGAGTAAGTGCTAAGGATTTCAAAGTCCTCATGTCATGGAAAGAGTGAGTGCTCAAAGGTAACCTCTATCATAGGACTCTCCATATTAGGTAGGTAGCTTGTCAATGGTTTTCTTGATGCGTGAATAATGTTAATCCTTTGGTTTATTAACAAGTCATGGTGAAGTGATTTAAAATAGAATGCTAATTTCTCCTTGGCGATCAGACACATTGACTGCCTGTTGAGGTTGGCAAGACCCTACTGTCATTTTTATTGGATGGCTGTCTAAACTGCTGTCTGTTTGCCCTTTTCTCCTGGGAATCAGCACAGTTTGATTTCTGCAGAGCTCTGCCGCTGTGGGTTATTTATGGTTTGTTTATTTTCTTTCACCGTAGGTTATACAGAGAATATTCTACACAGTCAACAGATCCTGGTCTGGCAAGATAACGCTGACGGAACTGAGGAAGAGCAACTTCCTGCAAGTAAGTAAAGGTCCAGATTTCTTACAATTTGTCAGACAGACCAGTATGTTATCAGCAACACGGCTGAGAGCATAAATCACAATTTTATAATTGGCAAGTCTGCTTATATTGTCACAGCAGTTCTTCCATTTTGGGCAGCACGTTGGCGCAGCTGTAGAGTTGCTGCCTTACGGCGCTTGCAGCGCCGGAGACCCGGGTTCGATCCCGACTACGGGTGCTCTCTGTCTGGAGTTTGTACGTTCTCCCCATGAGTGCGTGGGTTTTCTCCAAGATCTTCAGTTTCCTCCCACACTCCAAAGACGTAGAGGTTTGTAGGTTAATTGGCTTGGTGTATGTGTAAATTGTCCCTCGTCTGTGTAGGATAGTGTTAATGTGCGGGGATCGCTGGTCGGCGCGGACTCGGTGGGTCGACGTGCCTGTTTCAGCGCTGCATCCCTAAAACCTAAAAACTAAAACACTGGATACCTCCAACAAGCTTCGCAAGTTGTAGAAACAAGGAACTGCAGATGCTGGTTCACACAAGAGGACACAATTGCTGGAGTAACTCAACAGGTCAGGCAACATCTATGGAGAACATGGACAAGGGACGTTTCTGGTTTAGGACTCTTCTTCAAACTTAGCACATTGTTTAAATTCACCAAGAAGAGGCCGTTTACCACCTCAGCTGCCCAATTTGAACACTTGCATATCTACCTTCACAACAAGTGGATAAATAAAGAAAAATATTCAGTACTTCGAATGGTAAACAAATTCAGGAACGTTTTATAGTATATCTAGGTTTGCTTTACTGCATCTCAGAGATAAGTGATTCCTATAGCATAGAGACTGCTAAGCTCCATGTATCTAACATGTCCTTTTGATCTTTGGCACTCTTCATAAATATTTAATGAGGATCTTTTTTTTGTTAATTTGCGCAGCTGAAAATATTATCTGGTATTGTGTTTATTTTAACAGATATCTTTGTTGTCTGTGTGAGAATTGGATTATCATTTGAAGATTTTGATGTAAACTATAACTCAAATTTTATTTGAAAGCATGTTGGCCCAAGTTTTGTAGTTTTCGCTTTCATATCTGCCTGTGTTAAATGATGTTGTCCCTAAAGTAGTTAGTAATGTGAGCAAAGTGGTAGGGGGAGCTAGACAGGGCAAGTAGGGACAGGGTGGGCTGAACATCCAGCACTTTGGTGAACAACTAACACTTTCTCTCTCTGTGAGCGCATGGATTACACCTGGGTACTCTAATTTTCTTCCACATTCCCAAAATTTGCCAGTTGGGTGGGTTAATTGGTCAGTATAAATTACACCGTACACATGGGTGGTAGGGGAACAAGGGAGGAGTTGCTGGGCATGTGAGAGAATAGATTACCAACAAATAAGTAATGGCATGGGATTGATTGGATTATCATTTGAAGAGCAGGCCTAGATTCAATGGGCTGAATGATCTCCCTGGATCCAGTGGGTTGAATAGTCTTCAATGTTGTATGAAATAAATGGAAGTGTAATTGGGAATAGCATGTACTTTCTGTAATTGGTATCTAAATGTTAGGAGCATCAACGTCTCAATTATAAGCGGTAGCTGGCTTATAATCATGTCATTTTAAAAGCTACAAACCAAAGGAAGAAAAGTTGTCCTTAACTGCATTAAAGTTGTGGAGTGATTATCCAGCTAAAACCAACCAGATCTGCCTTGCCACTAACTTACTTACTTACTGCCTATTATTGCCTCCTGGCATTTAGGGCAGCAACGAAGGTCCTCCACTCCTGTTGATTCCTTCAGTTGCTGTTTCCGTAACATATTTGTTTTACGAGACAGGATTGTTAGGCCCGTGCTCAACCTCCAACCTGGAGGACCAGTGGATCGCTCTTCGTCTCGCCTCTACCCTTCGACCTGTCCAGCATGGGAGACCCTAACAGGAGATGAATCTCCCGCTGGCATAGCTCTAGGGGTCACTGAGACATACAAGCTCCCCGATCAGGACAAGGTTGCAATCCAACCTTGCCAATAAGGGAGATGATATTTCATCCAGTCCTGACCTCTACTCGGAACCACTGCATTATTCCCACCATCACGTTTACGTGGTCTTGCATTTCTCTGGAGCTCTAGTACTTCCTGCCACAGCTGATCCATGAAGTAGAGCAGATCCTGAGGTCCTGCCCATCGTCTGCCCAATAGCCCTTCAACAAGTTGTCTTTTTACGACGGGAGACGCATAAAAAACAGTTCAAGACATTTAAAATAATTAAAGATAATTTAAAATGTTGTTAAAAAGATTAAAAATTATAAATGAAAGAGGGAGAAAAGGTGAGAGTGTGAAGATGAATTATAGTGGGCGACTTCAATTTCAGATCAAATACAAAAAGAGGAAGGTAAAAGTCTGGATTGAGGAAGAGAAACTGGGCAGAAAAATAATTAAAAATGAAAGTGATGTAAACCTATCAATAAAAAACATTAATATTAAGAGGAAATGAAGAAAATATCCAAGAATATTTGGCTGCACTTACCTTTACAAAGAAGCTGGATGATGCCATTCACGTGCCATCTGGCTTCATGGCTCAGCATGTTGCGATTGCACCCCACAGGTGGGCCCGGTGATGAAATGGAAGTCAGGGCATTGAACTCAAGCTCATCTCTGGCTTCCATATACAAATGCTCAGGTGTGGACATCAGAGATTACTTGCCACACAAAGAGCTTCTTGTTGGTGAATCTTTATCAGCAGAAGGTTTGGGCCTTTGTTACCAGTTCCATGCTTTTACTGATCAAACCCTGAGTGCAATGATGCGAGAAGAATCAATTTATTACCGCCAATGTTCCTGCTATTTAATAACATTTGCCTTTTGCCTTTAGACTCTTGCCCTCCTGGAGGAAGAGGATGACATCAACCAAATTACAGACTACTTCTCTTATGAGCATTTCTATGTTATTTACTGTAAATTCTGGGAACTTGACACTGACCATGACCTCTTTGTTGACCAGAAGGACTTGGCCAGACACAATGACCATGGTAAGTAATTCTGTAACTGGCATAGCAATGTGTCTTAAATGTTATCTAATAATATTTGTGTAATAACTTACGGTTTTCATATATCTTTTAAATCTCACTGAGAAAATGTTAACTAGTTCAAGAAGTGTTGCATTCTCTTTGATTGCCAATTTTGAAACTCATTTTTTCTTCTGGGTCTGGTGATAATGAGACTTGCTCAATGAGTTTTCTTCTTTCTCTCCCTTTCCCTCTCTCCTCTTCCCCTCTCTTTAGCGTTTTCTCTTCTCTCTTTTTTTTCCCCTCTCAATTCTGTCTCTCGCTTTCTCTCTCCTCTTTCTGTCTCACTCACACACAGATACTGCAACTGCTCATTAGAACTAGCACAAACACTTTGTGTTCACCTCCTGACAGTGTGGGAGTAATCAAAACTTCTTCAATCGTATTTATTATATATTAAGCGGCATATTGGACAGTTATTAGTTGTAACATGAGGTGCTTTTGCTTTAAGTTTGAGTTACAGAAATAGCTACTCCAATTTTAACCCATGGCATGCTTGAGCCGGAAGAGATCAGCATCAATTTTCTCCTAACTCACTTATACTGAGATGTTATAGGTGAAGTGGATATTTAAGTAGTCCAGGCTTAATACCCGGCCTGAACCTGGTATCAGATCCATGAACAAAGGGGATTGAATGGATATAAATTCCTTCTCACCAGAGATGCTGCCTGTCCCGCTGAGTTCCTCCAGCATTTTGTGTCTATCTTTGAATGGATATCCAGCAGGCAGGATGGAGTCTAATAGCGATTGCAGTCAGGAAAGGGGAATAGGAGGGTGGAGAAGGATGATTGGAATTTTCTTTTGAGAGGCAGGGGGAGGGGGAGAGATTTGAAGGTGCATTTCTGATAACGCAAACTCACAAGGAAACTAAGAGTTGAAATAACTGGTCTTTGCAAGCCTAAAACCTTGTTTAGGGTTCCTTCCCGTGGAGCAGCCTTCCCTGGCAAGCCCCATCACATCTGCAATACAATCTTGTGAGACAGTTGGAACAAAATCAGGATGGTTCGGATCATTGTCAATAGATTCAATTTTTGAATCACACTGTTATTGTTAGTGGTGAAGTTATATTAAGCACGGGTCCCTTGCACGATTAGCAAACGTGGGCTGAGTGAAATGGGTTCATGGGCTAAATGGCCTTTGCTCTGTCTTATTTGTAAGTCTCAGGTAATATCATAGAACACAGAACAGAACAGCACAGGAACAGGCCCTACAGCCCACAATATCTGCTGAACATGATGATAATTTAAACTAATCACTTCTGCCCACATGTGATTTATATCGCTCCATTCTCTGCATATCCTTGTGCCCATCTAAAAGTCTCTTCACAGCCTCTATTTTTCTACCACCACCACTGTCAGTATGTTCCAGCCACCCACCACTCTCTATGTACAAAGACTTGCACCGCCTTACGGCTATGCCCTCCAATCTTTGACATTTTCACCCTATGGTAAAAAGTGTATCGTATCTTTGCCCTATCATGAGAATAGGCATGTGAAAAGCAAGGCTGCAGCTTGTTGCATTGGTAGAAAACTACTTTATGTGTTGAGCACCGCATTCCAAAATGAGTAAAACAGAATAATAGCAAAGGAATAAAGGGCCTGTCCCACTTGGCGATTTTTTTGGGCAACTGCCGGCGTCATTGACTGACGTATCAGGGTCGCCGAAAGATTTTGAACATTTCAAAATCCAGTGACGACAAAAAAAATGTTGCGACACTTGAAAAAACACCGCTCGTCAATACGTCATCGCGCTGTGACTTTTTCAGTGACCTGATACGTCAGTCAATGATGCCGGCAGTCACCGAAAAAAATCGCCAAGTGGGACAGGCCCTTAAGACAACATTTCCTCCACACTCACTTTGAATTGAATTCTCATGCAAGAGAAAAATTGTCTGATCATTCAACCCCAGTCAATGGCATTATAGGTGTCAAATCAATTGACTGTGCATTGTCCTCTGCCTCCCAAATTTCAATTAATGCAACTGACTGGACATGAATTAGTAGGCAACTGTTCTTGGAAGGCAAAATACAAACACATATTCAAAATATTTTAATAAAGGAGCATAAAATACATTAAAGACAGAACATTGTGCATGGAAAATGCTAACAGAATAATTTAAGCAAAAATTGTTTTTCACTAGTTATTCTTTCCCTGTTTTAATGCGTTCTAATTTTAACAAGTAGCAGTTCATGGAGAAATCGGTGATAACGACTCTGAATCTCATTGATTTTGACTGCACAGGATGCCTCGCATAAATCCTCAAGTTTAATCTTTACGAAGCAGCATCATTGCTGACATTTTGAACTCACTTCATTTTGGCTTTCATCAAAGCTCTCTGCTAAATCTCTGAGGAAATACTGCGAGTGCTGGCCTTAATTCTCTTTATATTTCTTCTGCTTTATATGCTATCAGGTAAAACCTGATGAGACCTGACAGATTAAACGGTGTCTTTCTGTTCTTTTTCCAGAATCCCTGCTGATGGACTGCTCTTGCATAATCATTCTAGCCATTATATTTGACTCTGAAAGATTCCCAGAAAACGGAAAACCTTTGTAAATAATAAAACCTCTTAACCGATCACATATCAGTATCATGGACCAGTTGGGGGAAAAATAGCAGTCTGTGGCCAATGCTTAAAATGTTTGCAGAAAGCCTTGGTAGAATGCTTTGATTAAAGTCAAGAAGTGAGTCCAATATGTCAGCCTTAATGCTCTGCTAGAAAGATTAATTGTGAGGATTTATTTGAGACAGCTCTTGCCGTCAAAATTAATTAGACCCAGTCTTTATCAGTGATTCCTTGATTAAATGCTACTTGTTAAATTTTAAATGCATTAAAATGAGGAAAGAGCAGTCACCAGTGTCCTTTTTACTTACATAAAGACAAGATGTGTAAAAGGAATTCAGGTTGTTTTCTCCTCCAGAGTTCCAGCATTGACCGCGACAGGGTTCCCTGCTTTAGCAGAGGCTGTGATGATCAGGAGTTGCTTCAGCAGCAGCTCCCTCCTTGTTCAAAGTCTCAATATTAACCCCATTGCTACCTGCAGCATCATTTTCAACCCAAGAATTATTGCTATTTTTCTTTTTCTCCACAGCTATCTCTAATAGAATTATTGAACGAATATTCTCCGGTGCAGTCACAAGGTGAGTATAACATCTTCAGTTTTGCATAATTAATTATTTTTTTTACATTGAGCTAATTCAAAATTGGGGATGTCATTTTGGAGTTGCATTGTGTTTTTTGAGCAGTTGATTGATAAAGATATGTGACTGGAATGGAGAAAGCAGAGAAGAGGGACTCCGATATAGATAGAGTAGATGGTAAGATACTTTGCCTCATGTCAAAGACCCGAAGCAATAAGTTTAAGGTGGGAAGTAAGAGTTTAAAGGGGATCAGAGAATTAATATTTTTCTTCCAGAGGTGGATTGCAGGTGAGCTCGCCAATAAAAGTAGCAATGAGCTTTATCTGCCCTGGATTATGGATGTGGGTTGGAGATTTTACTTTTTTTTAAAGAACATTTTGCATTTATCTTTTTGAAAAGAGATTTAGGAAGATTTTGTTTTGAATTGGTAAATACAACACCTCTGTCTTTGATTTTCAGGGGAAACTGTGTACAGCGGGATGGACGAATGAGCTATGCTGATTTTGTATGGTTTCTCCTTTCAGAAGAAGATAAGAAGAATTCCACAAGGTAGTTTTTATAATAAGGTTGTGAATGGACATTTCCAACTCTTGGTATCTGTACACTTCTGTGTTTATTATTCATTCCTACAATATGGACATTGTCAAGTTCAACATTTATTGCCCATCCTTATTTAACTTTAAGAAGGTGGCCGTGTTTCTGCAGCATCATCTGGAAGAGACATCAAGGCAATTTTGACAAATTAAAATAGTGGACAAATACATGCCAGATGCAATATAACGTGGATAAATGAGAAACCACTTTGGTAAGAAACAGATAGTAAGAGCATTATTTAGATGGTGACAGGTTGGGAAATATTCAGTCAAAGGATGTTTTATACCCCAATTGCTAAAAATTAAGTTGAAGGCAAAGCAGGCAGATAAAAAGGCAGATGGATGTTAACCCTCATTTCAAAAGATCTTGAGTACAGGAGCAAGGATTTTATATAGGACCTTGGTGATGTCTGCAGTATTGTGTATGGTTTTGGTTTCCTTACCTGAGAATGGAAATAATCATAGAGATAGTGTAATGAAGATCCACCAGGCTGATTACTGGAATGGTGGAATGGTTTTACGAGAAGCAGTTGGGTTAACAAGGCCTGTATTCAGAAGAGTTTGGAAGAATGTGAGGCAGTCTCATAGGCATGTGAAAAACATTTGAAAGGACTGGACAGGCATGGTACTCTGCGGATGTTTTCTTAGCTGGATAGAATCTTGGATCATAGTCTCAGAATATGAGGTAAAGAACAGATGACCCCTCCGTTACGACAGTTCGGGTAATGGAAATTCACCCTTGTTGAATTCACAAAGCACTAATACTAACCACCTGGGATACGGAATAAAAATTTACTCTTCTGAAATTTCTGGGTGGCACAGTGGCGCAGCGGTAGAGTTGCTGCCTTACTACTCCACAGACCCGAGTTCCATCCTGACTACGGGTGCTGTCTGTGTGAACTTTGTACGTTCTCCCTGTGGCTGAGTGGGTTTTCTCCGGGTGCTCCGGTTTCCTCCCACATTCCAAAGACTAACAGGGTTTTAAGTTAATTGGCTTTGGTAAAATTGTAAAAAATTGTCCCTAGTGTGTAGGATTGTGCTAGTGTAAGGGGTGATCACCAGTCGGCGCAGACCCAGTGGGCCGAAGGGACTGTTTCCATGCTGTATCTCTAGTCTAAAGTAAAAAAATAAATACCAATTACTTTTTTTAACTTTCATTTCTTGGCACCTGCACAGATGATGAAGCTTCATGTTATGGAAATTTGTGATATGGACTGTTTTCCAGGACCCGCTCATTGTAACATGTTGTGGTTACCTGTAGGTAGAACTTTAAACTTTCCCTCCTATCACCATAAATCTATGTCCTCTAGTGTGTGACAGTTTGAGCCTGACAAAAAGACTCCTGTCTATGCCTCTCAGTATTTTATTTACTTCTCAGGTCACCCCTCAGCCTCCAATGGTCTAGATAAAACAATCCGAGGAGTAAGGAGTAATAAGTAGTAAGTTGTTTTCATTTTCTTTTAGCATGGAATACTGGTTTCGGGCCATGGACATTGATGGGGACGGGGTTCTGTCCATGTATGAGCTAGAATACTTCTATGAAGAGCAATGTGAACGGATGGAGGGAATGGGCATTGAGCCTTTGCCATTCCATGATCTCCTCTGTCAGATGCTGGATCTTGTGAAGCCAGAATGTGAAGGTAAATAACTACAAATATATCACCCAGATGTTTCTACAATCTTTTAGCAGAGAACAACGTTATTTTCAGAAAATGAATAATCAAACATTATAGACTGATTATATACACAATTTCACATCAATGTTTTTTACTCCCTGGAATGCTGGTTTGGTAAACAGGCAGTATCTAGTGTGAAAGTAGCTATGAATGATCATCATTCTATATGTATAAAGGGCATCTTGAGCTTACTTAACAGAGCATTCTTGTATCACATGTATGTCTCTCTATTTTGTGACACGTTGACTTTCCTCAGTAGGGGAAATGGAAATTAGACAAAAATAATGAAGCTATACTAAACATTAAATAATTCGGATTTGAGATATGCAAATGTGACTAAATAATGTGAATTTTCAGTACGTTATTTTAAGGCAAATTTATCAATAAAAACTTGTTGGATAGGTTAGAATGTTTTAGTTTTTCATACATAAATGTCTCTTGCTCTATAGAAAGCTATATTACTGTTTCAGGGAATTATTGAAAACCTACTGTTTCTGGTATAGCAAATAGAAAGGAACTGCAGAGACGGGCTTATACCGAAGATGGAGTAACCTGGAGGGTCAGGCTCCAGATGCTGCCTGACCTGTTGAGTGACTCCAGCACTTTGTGTCTATCCTGGTATAGCAAGATTGTTTTCAAACCAAAGTTTTAGCAATGTGTTTGTATTGTATTTGGAGATGGTCTGTGAGCCAGGGTTTGGTGCTGTCTGTTGTAATAATCTATGGGAGACATCGGTGGATACCTGCTGCAATGCGTCCTGACCACAGTACTGTGTGGTAATTGCAAGCTCATGATGCCATCACATTACATACCCACATGACCTCCTATCATATTTACGTGCAAACACATTAAACTGTTTTCCCTCTTTGGAAAAGTGTTTCACATAGACACAGTGATTATAGGTTGTGTCCATCAACTGGTTTTCTCAGACACTTAAATCTCCTTAACTATGTTTTTATCGCTGGCATTTTTACTTTTTGTGCCATTGAACATATTACAAATTGATTAATCTCACTGTTGACATGTGTAAGCTCTTCTGTATGCAATTCTGGAACACATTTGTCATGACATATTTCTATGATACGGCATTTTTCTCCTGCAGGAAGTACTTGTTTTATTGGTTTTAATACTTTCTCGGGTTACCGGAATTCTTTTTCCATTGTGTTGTTGATGTCATTCAAAATGTTGGTTACACTACATTTCTTGACTTGCTTCGCCATAACAAGTCTATTAGTGGTTTTAACGTCTGTGGCTCATGAAGTGCCCTGCTGGGGTGCATCCTGTGATTGAGTGTGACACAGGATGATATCTGAACACAAAGTTAACTAGACTTAACAATATTGGAAGCCTTGTTCCCTCGATACTTCCAAAGAATAGAGACAGTTTTCAGTTACACTGCTAGAAGCTGGATGTTATGAGGGAATTAATGAATGCTTGATATGCTTGCTCCTCATGAAGAATTTGAAACACATGAGGCAAAATTGACATTACACCAATTCTTCAGACATACCTTGGGGTTGCAAAGATTGATCTCAGCCTCTTAATTATATGCTCTGCTAGCATACTTGATCCCCCATGACTAACTTCAATCCACTTGAACAAGAAAATTATTGATGCCTTTCTGTCAAAGAATCAATGTGATTTCAATGAATGTGGTTCACCTCTTTATCTGTAGGATTGGCACTTGTTCTGTACTATTGGGAGACTGTGCATGGTGACATTTATGTGTCTTTATCAATATCTGGCCCAAATACAAGATTTTGGCTACAGCTGTCATTTGTACTCCTGCCAGTTTGTGCAGTGTGTAATTCATCTAAGATCTATCATATCAATACGTTCCCCTCTTCAGACATCCTCGATCAGTGAATAATTATAATCTTGTTTTGAAATGGGTGCAGACCCACATTTAATATCGTTAATGGTTTTCCCCTTACATGCTTGTGAAATGTATTCATTCAATAGCCCTTATTTTGCTGTCTGAGCATAATTCCATTTACTTATGTTTAAAGTGCATGATGCAAATGCTTCTCCTGGCTATCAAATTTGATGTGACAACATTCCTGCATGGTTTAAGTAATCACAACCTTCCACCATCACCCTCTGCATCCTTCCACGAAGCCAATTTTCTATCCAGTTTGGATAGCTCTACCTGGATCCCATGTGATTTAACTTTCCAGAGCAGCCTACCAACCTCTTGTGTTGTCAACCACAACTATTGGTCCATATAACAGTTAGCACCTGGTACTTTACTTAAGTATTTCATAAAACCATGTTAAATGTGAATGGCTGAATTTCCTGCTGTAGTAGATCTATTGCTATATGAATTGTCATCTGAACATCCAGGTCATTGTTTACACATGCCTTACAATTTTGTTGTTTCCTCCAATTCTGAAATGAGTGTAGATGCAATATGTGTAATTCTTCTCCATTGGTGACACCTTCCATTTGTGCAAGTTCCTCTCTGTAGCTTTCAAATGAGGAAGGTTTTTTTTTATTTTTTTAAATTTTTTATTTATTAGAAGTACATTACATTACAACCACTTACATTAGTACTCGTCACTTATGTCTTCTTACAATTAATATACTCCATTTGTTTTTTGCACTAGTAAGGGAAAGGATAAGATTGAAAGAAAGAAGAAAGTGAAGGAAAAAGTGAGTGTAGAAAATGTGACAACAAATAAGAACGAAGACCCTATAAGAACAAAATTAAAAACAAAAGAAAAAGAGTTAAGAAATAGACCCTAGAAAAGAAGGAGAAAGAGAAAGAGGAAAAAGAGAGAAACAAATATTTTTTATGAGCATTACGCAAATGGGACATACCAACTCTTCAACTATCATCCCCCATTACCTGACCTCAATTTTTTTAAGGTACCTTTGCACCCTATATTTGTAATAATTCTATAAAATACAGACCACGTCAGGTGGAAGTGATCTGGTTTACCTGCCAGGAGGAGTCTTATCTCTTCTAGGTGTAATGTTTCATAAAACCATGTTAAATGTGAATGGCTGAATTTCCTGCTGTAGTAGATCTATTGCTATATGAATTGTCATCTGAACATCCAGGTCATTGTTTACACATGCCTTACAATTTTGTTGTTTCCTCCAATTCTGAAATGAGTATAGATGCAATATGTGTAATTCTTCTCCATTGGTGACACCTTCCATTTGTGCAAGGTTCCTCTCTGTAGCTTTCAAATGAGGAAGTTTGTTGACAGCTTTATAGATAGGTAAGGAAAATGCAGCACTTAGATGGAGACATGGCTGCAAGTAATTTGTCAATGTAAAGATATTTGTAGTTTTACTAATGTTTTCCTGGTTTTATCTTCACTATTATTCTTCTATCCAGGTAAAATAACCATGCGAGATCTAAAGAGGTGCCGAATGGCTCATATCTTTTATGATACCTGCTTCAACTTGGAAAAGTATCTGGACCATGAGCAGAGAGATCCATTTGCTGTGCAAAAGGTGACTGTTAATGGGGCAACCAAGCAGTGTGAATTGTCCCCAATGAAGCAAAAAGCATTTGTTTCAAGCTTAAGGCAGGGGATGTGTTTGAGCAACAGAGCTATATCTGATCTGAGCCTATTTACTTCATTTGAGAGGATGTGTTAATTTCACATCATGTTGCAAGGTAGTAACTTTTATAATACAAGAATATTCATAATATGGCTCGATATGCAAGTGAATTCCCGCAAAACCTACTGGTCATCAGTATCGAGACTCATCTATAAAGAATAATTTCTGACACAAGCAATTTATGCCTCGGAATCATACACTGATCAGTGAACGAGAAAGTAAGAGAAAACTGAAAGAAAGTAGAGAAGTATACCGAGAATATTGGGATTTTAATCACGATCAAGTATAACTACCTTATCATATAGCGTATCTTGCAGAGCCCTAATTGGTTGTTGTACTCTTGGTCCTCCAGTCCAAACATGCACAGGTAAGAACTTACCTGTAATTTTGAAAAGAAAGCGTCTGCATGAACCATGCTGGAAACCTGCTTCAACCCCTAGTTCTGCACTGATGCACCTGCAGATAATAGCCCACGGCTTGGCGTGGAGAGGTTGCCTGTGAGTGATGGTGTTGGACAGGCTGGTGCAAGTGGTGCCACTGCTCTGCATTGGGATATGGGCCTTAGGGGTGCACCCTGGTCATTTCAAGTGATCAGATTCCTGGATCCCGCAGCCTTTTTTACCACTTGGTGTGGGAATTGATGGAAGCTAGTGTCCTACCCTCGCTTTGTTTGGCTGCACAGCTCGTCCAAGCCTGGAGATTGCTCCATGATAAAAAGAGCAATAGTTATAGCTGCCCTTTGACCGTGCGCAACCAAAACAGAGAGGGAGGCAACAACGTCTATCAATCTATGAAGCAACCTCACTGTCCACCCAAACCCAGCCTTCATAAGCAGTCTCTATAGGCTATGCAATCTAGCTCAAAGTGAGATACCAGGGAACCTGTAATATACTCTGTTTATACAGTTCTGATTTTGTTCTTCTAAAAAATGTTCTGCAATTTGGATAACTGTAATATTGTCTATGGGGTTATCAACACTTGACAGCAATGGATAAGAGGGCGCCTTATTAAAAGCACATGTGGAGCATAATCAATCTCAGCTTTAATGTTGTAGACTATAAATTTGCCTTGAGCAATAGCAGCAAGTAGGCATGCCACTTCATGCATTATTATTTTGTTGATATTGATCATAGGGGGGAAAAAATGGAATAATGTCTATTCAATTTATATTATAGCCCAGTATAAAGTTTTACCCTTGAGTACCTAGTGTATATTATATATATACAATATATACTGTCTGTCTGTACAGTTTGCACGTTCTCTCTGCGGGTGGGTTAATTGACTTCGGTAAAAATTGAAAATTGTCCCTATTGTGTTGCAGGATAGTGCTACTGTACGAGGATCGCTGATCGGCACGGACCCGGTGGGCCAAAGGGCCTGCTTCTGCGCTGTATCCCTAAGCTAAACTAAAATGAAACCATTAGCTTCCTGATTAAATTATGCATAGTTTTTTTTGTCAAACTGACTGTTTCCAAAATAAGGTTGATTGAAATGTAAAGCATAATTAATTGTTCTTATACATTAATATGAATACATTAAAAAAAATTGCAGCATTAATCCCCTGGGTGGTCATTGACGATTGTATTTTGTTTCTTTCAGGATGTCGACAGTGATGGTCCAGAACCTTCCGACTGGGATAAGTATGCAGCTGAAGAATATGAAATTTTAGTTGCTGAGGAATCGGCCAATGAACAGTTACAGGAAGGGTAGGAGTCTTCAAATAATGTTTAGCAGTCTGAAGAAGGGTCTCGACCCGAAACGTCGCCTATTTCCTTCGCTCCATAGATGCTGCCTCACCCGCTGAGTTTCTCCAGCATTTTTGTCTACCTTCAAATAATGTTAATCAATTTTTCAATGCCTCACAGCAGAGCAGAGAAAATCTTCTTAATTCTTTCCTTATGAATCTTACGTTGGACATTTCTTGATTGCAAGGAATAAATGCAAAACAACACTTTCTGGTAACCTTTTTATAATTCATTTTACAATATGTTTTAGCTTTAAGAATAAGGTTTTAGCAGCTTAAAATTGATGGAATCAAAATGTGATCAGCATGGATCAAAACTTGATTCATTAGTAAAGAACTATCTTACGTGTAGGAAGAAACTGCAGATGCTGGTTTAAACTGAAGATAGACACAAAAAGCTGGAGTAGCTCAGCGGGCCAGGCAGCATCTCTGGAGAAAAGGAATAGGTGACGTTTCGTGTTGAGACCATTCTTCCGACTTCTTCAGTCTGAAGAAGGGTATCAACCCGAAAAGTCACCTATTCCTTTACTCCAACTTATGTCTGGTGAAATAATCCTTCGCTGAAAAGAGCATGTTAAAATAATTGAGGAAATTAACTCCCCCTCATCCTTGCCATCACTCCGTGGTTGTAATTTTAAGTGCCTAACCACAAGTTTCCGCCAGTTGGCAGCTCGGGTTAAAATCAGTTATTATCTACTTTTACAACCATAGTAAACAAAAACGTATCCCTTGGTTGCATTATCGTACAATCATTTGCTTTTTTCCCCACAGCTCATTTGAAGAAGACTATGAATCAGATGAATTATCCACTGCCCCAGAACTCAACAGCAAGATAGACAAGCTTGTCATTTCCGACCTGCCAACATAAATGCAAAGCTAGCTCAGCTGCTGGACAGTCAGGGTGACCAGTGCACATTAACCTTGAAGACTGACTGCCACCCAGTCAGGTGTGTCGTGTAAAGAAATTGTTAATACTTTTTTTGTTGGCTTTTTTGTTGAAGAGAATATGCTAGATTTTATATCAGAACAAAGTACATGCTTACTGTGTGCAATGGACTTTATTCAAAATTTTAAAATATTGTCTGTTTGTGCAATATGTCTTAAAATGCAGTGTTATGTTTGTGGATTTTTATTAGCTGCCATTGCTGCGTTTGACGCCGTTTAGCTTTGCTTGTTCTTTCCATTTTTTCACCCTCTTGTTCACCTTTCAGGGTTGACTTCTTTGCAGTGCAAACCACCCTTTAATCTGTGCCTTATCAAGGCTTCATAAAGTTCCTTTCTTCCTATTAGCAGTCTCAAGCACTGATTTTGTTTTGCTCTCATTGTCAATTGACAGCAATAGCTGAATAAGCTGATTATCTGCACAAGTCAGCAACACCACTGCAAACCTGCCTTTATATAACGTTTCAATTGTAGAAAAACATCCCAGGTACTTTCACTGTATGAACGTCTGATGAAATGCACAGTATTTCCCACAAAATCAAACCAGCCAGAGATATAAGAAGATACCAGAGATATAAGTAAACTGATTAAAGGAAACTCCCTGCTTTCCAATTTCCTTGCATGCATTGTATTTGCAAGTTTATCGGAGCCTCTATAAATTGGAAATCGGCTTTCATGAAAAAGCCACACAGTCACGATCACCAGCACACAGCAACTCTAAGGCTAATCACTTTCCAGTCAGTTTTGCTCACGTTTTTTAAGTGATCATTTGAGCCTAAATCTTGGGCCCTTGTTCTGACTTCCATCTAACATCCATCTGCTTTTTGGAATCTATAATTTTGTGCTCAATTCATGCTAATGCAATGATCCAGTATTTCATTCAATAGGCGTTTGATGTAGTTTTGAATGTGGATTAAACATTCAATGCTGAAGTAGCCCTTTCTTCCAACCACATAACAATTTTGCAGCTCAAGGCCAAACACAAAATTTCATGCTGAGGATGCAAATTGCAGGACTAATTTACAAGTACTTTATATAAGCAACCAACCTCAAATCTCAGTGAACAGTGTCAAAAAATTGATCGCAAAGTAATTATTTGAAATTCTACTCCAATGAAAAAAGGATTGTAAATTTCAGTCCTTCAGAAGTCAAAATCTCAAAAGAATTGTGGCCACAACAAGTAGAAATTTAATTTAGGACCCAAATGAAAACAACATGGTACTTTCTATTTCTGAATATTAATAGAAGAATAATTGTAAAGAAAGCAGATTCTGTGTTCCTAATAAGAAACTGTTAACACAGTGCAGAGTCTGTAAATTGAATCAAGTTATGTAACTACTACTAAATATATAATGCAGAAGCATTTACATTGAATGTAATTTACTTTTATTTTGATTTTGTTTTGATATTGTAAACTAAAGCTGCTTTGCAGCCTTAGTTAGAAATGTTGCATAATGTCGAATCAATTTTACCGGTATGATTATTTTTTCCCACGCTTTCCATTGACCCAATACCAAGCTGTCTGATTTTGCAATTTTAATGTACTCCAGTTGCCTCTGTTGTGGAGGTTAGTTTATTTCAAAAGTGAACACAATTCAATTGCCATTTCAAAATTTCTTGACTCTGCACAGTGGAGGTCAAACTTTATTTGTAGCCCATGATTTCCTCCAGCATGGGCCAACTACTTGTTTCAATAAATTACAAAGAAGGAACTTGACATCGCAGTGTTCAATAGAGAAAAATATTTTGCAAAAAGAACGGGAAACGATGGAAATATCTAGAACATAATGCAACGTATGGAGAGAGAGACACAAGAGTTACAGTTCCAGGTTGATGATATTTTGGTTTTCATGAAAGGCAATCAACGTGAAATATTAGCTCTGTTCATTTCTTCACATGCTGCCTGACTTGTTCAGTATTTACAGCCTTTTATGTTTAATTTCAGATATCCTGCAACTGCAGGACTTTGTTCTATTTTTGAATGGTGTTTTAACAGTATGGAGGGAAGCATATAAAAAGGCAATTTAAAAATATTAGACGTAAAATAATTTCAGCAAAACTTTTTTTTAAATAGTCTGACAATTAGAAATCCTGTTAAAACAAGTGATTTTATCTAATATATTTTTTGTACACACATCTTGTTCTCTTCAACATCCTACAGCCCTTATTTTGCATGCAGTATTCCTGGGTTGCTTCACCTGGCTTTGATATTGTCAATAAAAGGAGAACTGAAAATGCAGTTGGTAAATGGCAGGTCCGTAAGAATCTGCAAAAAGAAAAAGTTTAATACTTTTGATAGATTTCAGCTATTATTTATAATTTTATTTTAAACATGAAGTTATGCAGCAGTTTACCTGCCATTCAACCATGCATGTGTCAACTGTGATTGAACCAACCTTTTTTTCTTTCTAAACAATTGTTGAGCAGTTTTGACGAATGTTCATGTTTGCTGTTGACTATGTCATTTTTGCATGTCATCTTCCATCTGCCAGAGTTCTCCCATATAGCATTTGCCTTACAGCATAAGTTTGATCCTGAATGTGGGTGCTGTCTGTATGGGGTTTTTACGTTCTCTCTGTGACCGCATGGGACCGCAAAACTGATCTAACATCGAACTAGTGTACGAGTGAATGTTGGTCAGCGATGACTCGGTGGGCCAAAGGGCTTGTTTCCATGCCGTAGCTCTAAACTAAAGCAAACAAAGAAGACTATATTTACAATTTATAGAAGCAGCTTTCCCATAACATCACTAGCAATGAGCCACACATGGATTTTATAAATGGTGACAAATCTGCAAGCTAGATACTAAGGATGAGGATTCACTACCAAGACCTATTTATTACTCATCCCTAATTAAGCTCAAATCGACCTGAAGTTGTTTTCAATGGGTTTAGACTCAGATGGTAGACACTTGATGAAATAACATTAGTGCATCGGAGGGTGTTTTACAACAACCACATCGTTTAATGGTCTCATTAATGTTAATATTTTAATTCCAGATTTATTGAAATTGTGAGGTGCCAGGCAGAGTTTTGAATTCAAGATTCCAGGTCAATGATATAGGCCTTTGGAGACCAATTCAGTAATTTAATAATTTTACTATCATGCCCTCTAAATTACTAACCTTTTTGTTTAAAAAGCTCCCTCATTATTACATGAGTAAACTCCAGAAATTGATGTATTGAATATGGTGATTAATGTGCTATTATGTAACAGTGGGTAAAACAACATTTAAAAAATTAGTAACAAAACAATGCATCAAACATCTTTCATCAAAAAGTACTGTTATTGAAAATTACTTTTTTCCTCTCTCCACCTGAAGTTTTAGAATCGCATCAGTATCTCAAAGGAAATTGAGCGATATTTACTCCAAACTTTGTTCTGCTTGGCCTGTTAGTAGACTCAACATCAGTGCAACTACAGGATGCTAACGTTAATTGCCTATGTATTTTTCCATTGAAGTGAAGTATTCAACAGTTGTGGAGAAAAGCATACATCATGTACTAAAACTTATTCTCAGATGGCAGCTTTCAAGTCATTTATTTGTGGTGCCTATACACATTGCATAAGCAAAGGAGCATTCTGTAATTGAGAAAGGCAATTTATGAAAGGGTCTGGCATGCGTCTCTTGTAGGTCCCTTTTGGATAAAGAGTAGGCTATGTTTGCTGCATCTGCTATATATATTATGTAGAACATAGTGTTGAAGCAGTTGTAATATCTGAAGCCAACTGGCAAGCAGATTATGATGGAATTCCTAACAGGCCATTATTGCAGGAATTCAACCCATTGAAAGTTCGTTGGGAAATTACTAAGGCAAGCTCACAGCATCTGCCAGGTTAAGTTTTAACCTAGGATGCAGGAAAAAGGTGGTTACCTAAGAATTAAATGTAAATGTTTATCCAGTACACACAGAAAGCATTTAAGAAACATAGTTCATTATTGATTTGGTGGATTGGTTCTATTGGAAGAAGCAGGTAAGCATATAATCCTTTTGGTATTCATGGTGTCAAATTATTAGCAAGGGATCAAAATTAATTGGGAAGTAGAATTTTAACTCTGATAATACAAGTAGATGACAAAACATTATTACAAAATTTGGGGAATTGTTTGCATATTATTAACTCACAATATTTCCATGATATGATTTCCATATTAAGCATTATTTGACTGAGGTTACACATTCAATTTTAGTCAAATATTACAAATGTTCCAGTAATATTTCAATTCCACTTATTTCAGTAAGGTATATTTCAAATGATTTTACGTGTGTGTATATATCTACACATTGGATGTTTTAAAGTAAAAAATGTCTGTTAGAAAAATCCATTCTCACATCTTTGTTACCATTTAGAAAAAGATATATCCAGGTAAGAAGTCTTTAATTATCTCATTTGCCGAGCAAATTCCGAATCAAGCAAATTTAGCCCAATAAGTCAGTGCAAAAAAACAGGTGCCAAGAACGGGAGATGTTTTCTATCTTGCTATGGAAAGTATGAAATCAATGGGTTTTCACTTTCTGGATTTGATAACATTTGGTGGCACCTCATGACTGTTCTGCCCTTGATCTGCCCTCATATGAAAATGTACTGAAAACTTTGATTTATAACAAATATTGCACAGACTATACCAGTTGCTGATTTGCAGCTAAAGTCAGGGTTCAGTACAAGATCCAGCATAGATTATTATCGGGGTTGCTTGTGTAGCGATTATGGCAAATTTCGGATGCTTGCTTTGGAGATTAATTAGAGGAGAGGTAAACATCATAACAGATTTTATATGCGCAGTGGTAGTCCAGGACAAGGGGTCACAGCTTAAGGATAAGGGGGAAATCCTTTAAGATCGAGATGAGGAAAAACGTTTTCACACAGAGAGTGGTGAATCCCTGGAACTCTCTGCCACAGAGGGTAGTCGAGGGCAGTTCATTGGCTATATTTAAGAGGGAGTTAGATGTGGCCCTTGTGGCTAAAGGGATCAGAGGGTATGGAGAGAAGGCAGGTACGGGATACTGAGTTGGATGATCAGCCATGATCATATTGAATGGCGGTGCAGGCTCGAAGGGCCGAATGGCCTACTCCTGCACCTATTTTCTATGTATCTATGAAAGACTGATAATCACTTTATTTTTGCATGCTCTTTGTTACTCCAGATTTGATTACCCACGTTCAACATATGGATACAAATATCTGAGAGCAAACTTTTATAATTTGATGACAGGTGTAGCATAAAATGTGTACATTGCACTAAAAATTCAACATTTGATGTGTGTTCCAGAATTGTATTTGGGGGTGCCAAAAGGTGTAAGAATTTGACTTCCTGGTCCTGGATTAATTGTTTAGAATACTGTGCACCAAAATGTAATGCTGGAGAGAGAATTACTTCATTTCCACTAACTGAGCATTTTAACAAATAGACAGGTTATTGCTTTAACTAAATCAAATAGCAGGGAATTCAGACAACAGCATTAAGCATTCATACTAGATACATCAGGTGATGTTTTTATTTTTACCTAAATAATTATGAATTCATGGGAGTTACAACACTATAGCAATTTGATAAAAGAATGATGATGAATAGAAGCATCCAAAGTAATGTTTTATACATTGTCCAAATCACAAAATGTGACTTCTGCTTTAAAATAAATGAAGGGGTTCTGTATCTTTTGCAATAGTGTAAACATTATAGATTTGTTTATTTGTCAAATAATCCATTTTGAACAGGAGCAGGTGACAATAGAGAAGCCAGTAACCATTCCAAGACATAAGATAAAATTGTATTCGAACAATGGCATTTATAACAGCAGGTTTATTGAGGAGGAGAATGGAGTTCAAAGCGATGGAATAATAAACTCTCAGAAATATCAACAGGTGGTATGAAGTTAAATTATTTTGGAAAGTTTCCAATGGGTTAGTAAATACAGCACAAAGTCTAAATGAAATGGCAATACTGGTCATAATAGTGTGAAATGAAAGAATGTGCATTTCCAATCAACGGTTGGTGCTGAAGGCACATTGTTGGGACGTCAGAAACAACCACGGTGTACACCTTGGACATAGAGTAAAACATTCTCCAGTGCAGAGGAGTCTTTTGTTCAGGATCCTAAAACTCAGTTTATAAAAATGATTAATAAAAAAAATTATATTGTCAATCTAAATTATACATGTGACATGAACACAAAATTATTGCCGTGGTACTCCATTGGCTTGGTTGTATCAAATCAAACTACTTTGGTAAAGACATAATACTTTCTCCATGTGCTGCCAGTAAAATCTTAAGCGATTTACAATTTTGCTAGCCTTAAATCTCTTCTCGCAGGGAATCGATTACCATAATTTCATTGCCTTTCATGACAATAAGAATTCTTTGATATTTTAATTGCTTTAAGTTTTCAAAAATCCTCAGGACGAAAATGCCTGAAGTTGTAAAATAAGATGAATTACTGGACCAGGGGAACGATTTGTTTTATTTTATGTAGACTGGAAACAATTATTTGAACCTCTTGTCTGAAATGTGAATGAGTCAGATTAGTCCTAATAGGGCGCCATTTTGATTCACCTTTTCTGCCAGTGCCACAAATATAACGACTTGTCTGTTTGATATAACTTGCAAGCAGTGAAAACCTCAACTATTACAAGATCATGCACTTGTTAAATGATCAGAAAATATGTTAATCATTTTCTTAAATTTTCATCAGTGGTTGAAAGGCTGGGATGGGATGTGCTGATGTGTTTCTATGATTTAATATAAAGAAAATAAGATGTTTTGTGCATTCAAAATTAACAAAATTGAATTTTGCTTTTTTTATTCTCAGCTATCAGCCTATGCAAATAAGACCACAAACATACATATTCAGCATACTGTGTGCCAATTGGCCTAATAGTATGTTTGTAGATTATGTTGGGTTCAAGATCATGAATGGGATTGGTTATAGCATAACCTTCAACACAATTAAACAAGTATTTTATTTCTGGTATATCATGTGTCCTTTACAAAAATTGTTTCTTCTGAATCCTTACCCATTGAAATCTGCATCACTGTGATTTGTTTGTTTTGAAACCTTTGCTCTGGGCATTGTGTTAAACCTGCACCCACTGCATCCTGCACCCACACACAACTGACTGACTTCATCCGCTTCACCACCAACTTCCATCCGGCACTCAAATACACCTGGACCATTTCCGACACTTCCCTACCATTCCTTGACCTCACTATCTCCATCGCAGGTGATAGACTCCTTACCGACATCCACTACAAACCTACCGACTCCCATGGCTATCTGGACTACACTTCTTCCCACCCTGCTTCCTGTAAGGACTCCATCCCCCACTCCCAATTCCTCCGTCTACGCCGCATCTGCTCCCAGGATGAGGCGTTCCACACCAGGGCATCTGAAATGTCCTCATTCTTCAGGGAACGGGGGTTCCCCTCCTCCACCATAGATGAGGCTCGCACCAGGGTCTCTGCCATACCCCGCAACACTGCTCTCTCTCCCCATCCCCCCACTCACAACAAAGGCAGAGTCCCCCTAGTCCTCACCTTTCACCCCACCAGCCGTCACATACAACAAGTGATCCTCCGTCAGTTTCGCCACCTCCAACGTGACCCCACCACTCGCCACATCTTCCCATCTCCCCCTATGTCTGCCTTCCGCAAAGACCGCTCCCTCCGTAACTCCCTTGTCAATTCTTCCCTTCCCTCCCATACCACCCCCTCCCCTGGTACTTTCCCTTGCAACCGCAAGAGATGCAACACTTGTCCCTTCACTTCCCCCCTCCACTCCATTCAAGGACCCAAGCAGTCGTTCCAGGTGCGACAGAGGTTCACCTGCATCTCCTCCAACCTCATCTATTGCATTCGCTGCTCTAGATGCCAGCTGATCTACATCGGTGAGACCAAGCGGAGGCTTGGCGATCGTTTCGCCGAACACCTCCGGTCGGTCCGCAATAACCAACCTGAACTCCCGGTGGCTCAGCACTTCAACTCCCCCTCCCATTCCGTATCTGACCTCTCTGTCCTGGGTCTCCTCCATGGCCACAGCGAGCAACACCGTAAATTGGAGGAAATGCACCTCATATTCCGCTTGGGCAGTCTACATCCTGGTGGCCTGAACGTTGAATTCTCCCAATTCTGCTAGCCCTGGCTGTCCCCTCCCCTTCATCAGCCCTCTGGTTGTCTCCTCCCCTCCCCCAGCCCTCGGGCTCCTCCTCCGCCTTTTCCTTTTTTCCTTTCTTCTCCCCACCCCCTATCAGTCTGAAGAAGGGTTTCGACCCGAAACGTTACCTATTTCCTTCGCTCCATAGATGCTGCTGCACCCGCTGAGTTTCTCCAGCATTTTTGTGTACCTTCGATTTTCCAGCATCTGCAGTTCCTTCTTTAAAACATTGTGTTAAACCTCCTCTGTTTGCAAGAGCCAGAAGCAGCAATTGTGGTATTTGGCCAGTAAAGCTAAAGGTGAATAACAAAGGAAGGTTTATGTTTCTTTTGAGTACCAACCATGTAGGACTTTGACATGGCATTGTTTGAATTGTGGCTTGGATTATAATTTAGAAATCAGTTACATCTTGAAGTTGTGATTATATTATCACAGTTAGTGTCATGGGGTTGTTCGGAGTAGCTAGAATAACACTGCATGCTTGAAATTGTTAATTTGTCACATGTTTTTTGTGGGGGCTTATGAAAATTCTCAGAAATGTTGTTTAGAACTGCAGACAATTTAAACTTAGTTCCATAGGCTTCATTCTTTTATCAGACCACAACCAGGATGCTCAAATCATATGGGACTTTTACTTAGAGGAAAGCTACATAGCAAAATATGAAAATCATCATAATTCATAATATTTTAAGATAAAGCATTTCCCCCCATTTTCCAGACAACCCTTGGTTCTACAATGGTCCCACTAATTTATACCAGACCAGACTAAATCTCAATTGTAACATTTAATACCCCACTTAAAATGGAAGTCTATTTCTGAAGAAAGCAGTAAAGATATCAGACAAAGAAAATTGGTCAACATGGTGGCTTCACAGCTCCTTGGACGCATGTCGGCCATTTCTACCCTTCCAACACATTGCAACATCTGAGCAATGGTGAAAACTAATTTGAACACTTTGTGAAGCTTGATATAATGCACCAACACAGTACATTTCTGCAACTGCCATTTACTTTTTTTGTTAACATTTTGTTTTGAATATGTGCCTTATTTATAGCCTTTACTGTTCTAGACAATTAATGTATACACATGTAGAATTTCATTATCACTGTAAGTAATGTAATATAAAAAAACTCACTACAAAATGTGTGAAATTTGTTTGTTCATTCAGTGTGGTTTGCAAATATAGAAACCTCAGCATTAGATTCTTTGTAAATTCATAAACTACCATATAGGGTTATATATATATATATATATATATATATATATATATATATATATATATATATATATATATATATATATATATATATATATATATATAAAAAGCAAAGGAAAGTAACTTCAGAGTTTGTGATTGAAATAAAAATTCAATTATTCTTGATGAACTGGACAGATTTATACATTAAACATGAGAAGCTCCAGCTTCATGCAATACTTTCCAATGTTATTATTTATTGCAGTAGGGCCTTTGTTTGTTTTTTAAATGGTTGAAACATGTGCATTATTCAGATGCAACACAATCTGTACAAAATGACTGATTTGATGAAAAGTTGCTATTTTTCACAATAATTCTTGCTCTATGCAAACTCAATGGCGCCATCTCTGAAAATGTGAGCTACTGTAAAACAACTCAGTACAACTTTTTCAAAAAAGTTGTAACTGTTAATGGTTTAAAAACTATGGAAATGATTCAAAATAAAAGCTGTGTTATATGCTTTTTGGTTGCTGAAAATGGTGTGAAATATTGCTGGTTGCTTGTGTTAGCATGGCTTTACAGTGCAGACTTTTTTGAAATTTTGAAATTAAATAAAGAATTTTAAAGAGGTTACGAGTTTCTCATTGAATTGAATGCATTTTTTCCAAATTTTCCAGTTTAATCACACAAGTATTTGCATTCAGCTGTAGATAAAGTCAATCTTACCATCAAACCAGAAGACAGTAGATAGCAATTAGGACAGAACAGTATCCCCCTCTTCTCAGCTGAAGCACTGTGGCATTTCAGCATATCCGCAGGATCTGTTTTCTCTCAGTATCTATGAATATAGCACAATAGGTTTACAATTGCAAATGTAAGACAGAGTTCAAGATGAATTAATGCAATTTCTGGCAAAGTTAACAAGACAAGGGTCAGATTCAAACTTGTTTACCAAACATGTCAAAGAGAAAGTGTTAAGAGGTATACTACAAACATTTTTGCAAGGCAATCAGGCAAAGTCAGCATGATTTTGTAAATTGGATTTTTTTTTGACCAATTCCAATCTTTTGCATTATGTTGTGGAAAAACAAGGACAAGTGGACGTACCAAGATTTCCTGAAGGTATTTGACAAGATGCCACATCATATGTTGTTATGGAACATAAAAGCTCACGATGTTAGAGATAACATTGGCATAGATAGAAGAATGGCTACTTTATAGGAAAGATTAGGCATAAGTAGATCTTGTCTGGTTGGCACCAGATTTAATTAAGAATCTGTCTTTATCCAGGGAATGAAAGTTTAGCTTGAGTACATGGGAATGCAGAGCAGAGCTGATGTTACAATCAGATGGGACATGATCTTAAATGGCAGAGCAACAGGTTTAAGGAATCAAGTGGCAGACTCGGATTCTTAATTTATATTAAACCAGTGCTAGAGTTTCATTTGTAGACAAAAGTGCTGGAGAAACTCAGCGGGTGCAACATCATCTATGGAGCGAAGGAAATAGGCAACGTTTCGGGCCGAAACCCTTCTTCAGACTGATGTGGGGGGTGGGCGGGCGGGACACAGAGGGGGCGCAGTCAGTGAGGAGGTTGTAAAAGTCTTCGGAGGGAGGAGGAGAACTTCTTCAAAGTAGGCATACCTTGAGGAGATCTCGCAGTGGAGTAGACAAAGTGTTTAAGAGGGAACTGCAGATGCTGGAAAATCGAAGGTAGACAAAGAGTTTCATTTATTCTCTTAAATAAACCTTATGAAATATTTTAATATAGATGTAAAATATTCTGTAACTAAGGCTCATGCACACTGAAGATTTAAATCATAAATAGTAAACATGAAATAATTAACTGCCATGTATAGTAGGCAATATATGCAATATTGAAATATCTAAAATGCACATTATAAATGACAATCACTAAACAAACAGAAATCATACTCTACATGCAGTATTTTCTTGTAATTATTGTACACACCAGACCAAATCTCCCAACTTTGCCTAAGTTGTCAACAATCTTCTTATTCAGTGGCTCAAGGTCCAATCATGGCATTCCCTCAACTTTATTGTTAACATTTAAACAAGTAATTCTAGAAAGAGTACTTCCAGAAATGTAATATCATTGGCAAGTCACAACTGCAAGCCAGTTGCAACAGAGATTTTAGATCACTTTCCGAGGATAGCCATACATGTTTCCAGATGTTGTGGAAAATGAAATCCAAGTCAAAGAAAGATTTTCAATTGCCTGGAATGTCTTTAAATAACTTGGTCAACAGAATATAAAATTCTAACGATTCACCCAAATTGTTCTCACGGTGCATTTCACGATCCAGAGATTCTTGCTGAAACACTTCCTCACCCATCCTCCTCACTTCAGGTTCCAAGGAGAAAAACTTGAGTTTCCCTGGTTTCTACATAATTAAACCTCACTTTCCTGATACTGTTCTAGTTTTCTCTCCATTATGTGTGCATTAACAACCTTCCAAAGTGTGTGGCTCACAGCTTAACATAATAAACAAGCTAGTCTAAATAATGGGTTATATTATCATAACATCACAGCATCACAAAACCATGAGTCATACGTTTCAATTCATATTTATAATTTTTGCATTATTCAAAATGTAAATGTTGTGAATTGTTAGTTTGCATACATATGAAATCTTTGTTTATATTTGTCCACTTTAAATAGTTTTTTGAAAAACACAGAATGGAAGGTTCACAATCCTGTTTAAAACTAACATTTTCCATCAAGTGAAAGCCCTAAAGCAAAGAGATTTTACATAGTAAAATGCCATATAAACATCAAAAAGCTACCAGCTTTACTATTTTAGATTTAGTTGCAATATAATTCTGATTCAATGGTTTTATCTCCTAGACCATTGTTGGTAATGGACATTATCCCAATGGCAGACAAATTCCAATGGCTTTGCTTATGGATCCAAGGAGAGTGTACCATTCATATGATGCTTGTACCCTTTTATTGATACGAAACAGAAAACATTGAAAATACTCTGTATGCCATATTGTCTGGAAAGGGGGGAATCGTTTGGCTCGATGAAAGGTCAACAAATAGTGTCCTAATACTTTGTTCTATTTTTCAGACTTAAGCATGTCCAATATTGTTTCCTTTTTGTCATAACATTACTGGAAATGATTGGGGGGTGGGGGGGAGGAGGAGATATAATAAGGCACAAAATTGGAATAATTTACAAAATTTTGTGAAATGTGTTGCATTGCGTTCCACTTTTTCCAAATGTAGAAATCAAGAGATATCCTGGGAGGTGAAGCAGGCTCTAAGTAATAGTATATTCCAAGGTTCTGGAATTTCCTTTATAAGCAATTTCCTTTATAAAACAGAATTAATTGAAATAAATTCTGAACTTTCCAGACCATTGCAGTTAATTATATTTAACAATCTTAACAATTACCTTTTGAAGTATGGAATAATTTATAGTATTATCGAAAGTACGAGTTCATTAAATGTAGGACTTTAAAATTCAACTTAAAGCAAGAAATTAAAATAGTATACCGCAGTTTCAAAAAAAAAAACTTACAATGGGTAAAGTTGCATCTGACAATGTATATTAGGCTTACAATAGTTCAGAACAATAGCAAAGACCTGTAATGAATTGGCATATGGTAGACTTTTACCAATTATAACATTTTGTAAATAAAGCACGTTTGAAAATGGAGGAGGCAAAATTGCTCGTGGAAAAAAGTAGGTAAAATGCAGATAATGTGAACAGGTAGACACAGCTCCCCACAAGCTGGGGAAAGTGACATTGTAGGATTCTGTCCTATTCTTTACCCGTTCCTTCTACCCTAAAATGTAATAATCCTATAAAGGCATAGTGTTTCTAGACCCCAGTCTACAAAGAATGGACCCTGCACCCTCTCCTTACCATTCAACACTTCACACCCACTTAAGGCAAGACTCCAGTATGAAGACACTTCACACCCACTCACAGCCTGACCTCAGTCTGCAAAGACTGGGCCCTTCTACACCCACCCCCCATCCAATCACCACTTCACACCCAATCACCCACACCCACTGTGCTGCACAACATCACTTATCCAATATCAACAATAAAAATAGGTGGTGGAGAGGCTTTTCAGAAGACAAAAAAGCCGGAAATCTCCAGGACCTGACAATGTTTCCCCCTCTACTCTTAAGCTCTGTGCCACACAGCTGGCTATACAGACATTTTCAACCAGTCCCTGCAAACATGTACTGTCCCTGCCCGTTTCAAAGTTTTCACTATTGTCCCTGTACCAAAAAAGGCAAGGATTACTTGTCTTAATGACTACAGGCCTGTCATACTGACCTCTGTAGTCATGAAGACACTCGAAAGGCTTGTGCTGGCCAAGCTGAAAAAAAATCACAATCCCCCTGCTGGATCCTATGCAGTTTGCATATCGGACCAATAGATCTGTGGATGATGCAGTAAACCTGGGCATGCACTTCATCCTACAGCAACTAGACCGCCAGGGGACCTATGCGAGGATCCTGTTTGTTGATTTTAGCTCTGCATTCAACACCATTGTGCCAGAGCTACTACACTCCAAACTTTCCAAGTTGACTGTGCCTGAACCCTTCTGTCGGTGGATCACCAGCTTCCTGACAGACAGGAAGCAGGATGTGAGGCTGGGAAAGCACATCTCAGACCTGCAAACACTCAGCATAGAAGCACCGCAAGGCTGCCTACTCTCTCCTCTGCTCTCTACTACTCTACTGCACCTCCACAGACACCTCTGTCAAGCTTCTCAAGTTTGCGGATGACACAACCCTGATTGGACTGATCCAGGATGGGGAGGAATCTGCCTACAGACAGGAAGTGTCACAGCTGGCGTCCTGGTGCCATCGCAACAACCTGGAGCTCAATGCTTTTAACACAGTGGAATTGATTGTAGACTTTAGGAGAGCTCCTGCTCCCCTCATCCCACTCAACATCAACAATACCACAGTCACATCTGTGGAGTCTTTTAAGTTCCTGGGAACCATCTTCACCAAGTGGGGGGCTACCATCGACTCCACAGTCAAAAAGTCACAACAGAGGATGTACTTCCTACGGCAGCTGAGGATGCACAATCTGCCACAGGCAATGATGGTCCAATTCTACACGGCCATCGTAGGGTCTGTTCTCACCTTCTCCATCATGGTCTGGTTTGGCTCAGCCACCAAGCACGACACCTGGAAGCTGCAGCGAATCGTCCGATCAGCAGAGAAGGTTATAGGCTGCAACCTTCCCCCCATTGATAACTGTACACTGCAAGAGCCAGGAAGCGAGCGGGCAAGATCATCTCTGAACCCTCACCCTGGCCACAAACTCTTTGAATCACTTCCCTCTGGAAGGTGACTCCGGACTGTCAAAGCTACCACAGCCACACATAAAAAGTTTTTATCCACGAGTAGTTGCTCTACTCAACAGCCAAAAATCTGTAGCCACCCTTTGATCTGTTATTTTGTTGGTTCACATGCTTGATCAATGGTGTTTTATCATTAATGTTTTATTATTAATGTTTAGTGTTTTCTGAGTCATTCGTAACTGTCACTGTATGTCATGTTGTTACTTGTGGGCGGAGCACCAAGGCAAATTACTTGTATGTGAATACTTGGCCAATAAACTTACTTACGGTATTGCTGTGAGCTGAATGCAGTTTACCTGCTTTAAAATCAAATCCTTTAATGGATTCCGAGCTCACAATGTATCGGTAACCTTTCAAAATACCACGGAAATTTCAACTTACTTGGCTATGTTAAAATAGTTGAGTATTGTCCTGAACTTCAAGGTAATTGTTTTGGATCTACCCACTCAAGTAATTTAACAGATATGTCAACCTTGACATTCCATTTTGGTTGGGGGAGTGGGAAGGTGTTGGGAGCTCATTCTACCATTTGCCAAATGAGTAAAGTTTAGGGACTTCAAGTTCTTCTGAACAAAAAGGACCATAAAACCTAGTGCACACAAAAGGCACTTCAGCTGAGAGAGTAGTTGGGAAGACAGAACTAACCATTTCTCTCCTCAGAAACAGAAGAATGAAAAGGATTCCTATCATTCACCAAGACACCTTCTAGAAATAAGGAAAGACTACACTCATTAGAATCAACGACAATGCCTGCTATGGTCACATTGCATCTTGGGTAAAATATTGTATTCCAGGAGTTAACAATGAAGAGTGAAGAAATAAGTTCAACATGCTGGTAATCACAAAGGTTCCGATGCAGTATTCTTGAAATTTAAAAAACCTGGTACGCAGATGGAAGATAAAACGGTTAATCCATTCTCCCAATGCCTTGATGCAGCGGCCTATCGATCCAGAGTGCCCCTGTATGTATCTTGAATTGGGCCTTACTCTCAAGATCACAAAAATATTGTTTGAGGCTCATTTGCGAGGATCTATTTAATTTGACATCACAAGCCAAATGAATGGATGTAACTGCAATGAATAAAATATCCTCAAATAATTATTTAAATTGATACTAATCCTACCTTTAACAAATGCTGAGCACATCTTGATGGTGTTATTCCTGTTGTTCATAATTTTAAGAAACATTTCTGAATGCTAAGTGATAATCCATTAAAAAAAAAAAAAAAAAAAAAAATCGGTTCTGCTTTACTAGTTCTTCATCAAAAGAAATGTCTCCCACCAATCCAAAACACAATATGTTCATAGCATACATACCCTTGTCAAAAATCATGAAAATCTATGTTGACCAGGTATACTAATAAGACAAGTATTTTGCATTTTAATGCCAATACAGTCAATATTGCACCTGAATATAGCTAAACCAGAGTAGTATAAAACTAATGCATTTATTCATTACTTTCTCATACATGTTCCGAAAAACGGCATGAATATACCAGCATTTAGAAAAAAAATTAAGGATGTTTTCTCTAGGTTCCTCAATGGAATCTGGACCAACTTTTACCACGGGTAACAGGAAAACAACAGTGTTAATACAGCTTCACAGCTTTGCAAAAATGTCATGAAATGGTTCCACGGACTTCTTGTGGCTACATACCAGTATCTGTTTTAAATGCTTGAACAGCAAGCGTAAAGTTCATGCGAGAGTTAGGATCAACCACCTACTCAATTAATGGATTTTTTTGGTCAGCATACAGAAATCACAATACACAAATACAAAAACATAGCTTTGCTATGATATTAATTTACCACGGATGTAAAAAAAATTAAAATGTTGGTGCCTTAGGTGCCAAAAAAGACAAGAAAACTGAAGAAGCATTTTCCACCATTTACTCTCATTATCAAAAATAGTTTCAATTCTTCTTGCAAAACAAAAAAAAGAAAAAAACAACAAAAAAATACAGACTGGACACAAACATCACATTATTCCTATGGCTTCAAAACGCTACTTGACCACATTCACAGGAAATGACACCAGCTACACTATAAAAACAAAAAGGTGCCATCCGATCTCTTTCTGCATGTGAAAATTTTCCTGCACATTTACACTATGTGAATAACCATTGTTGTGCATGCTATGTGCCAAACCATAAGTGAGGCTGAGGAGTAATTTCATATACATTACAATGGTGGACAGTGGTACAAGCAGTTCAGCCACATTGACAGAAGTAATGGGATTATGAGATATTATTAATGACAAAATATTGGGATTTGCTTTCAATGCAAGGGACACGAGAGGGAGAGGAGCACATGCACTAGTCCCCATTGTTGAACTGCCTTATTGAAAGTTATTGTACTTATTCATTTCAACTTTATGTGATGATATTGGTCAAATTGCACATAAAGACACAGGTGCCAATTGTTTTGTTACTCAACTGTATTTATACCAATGTAAAACCTGAATTTGCCAATGTGGCTAAAATGTATTATGTTCATTTTAGTTAGACATGCTGACAATTAACTACCACCTGCAGTACTATCTGGTACTAGAAGGTAAATGCAGGACGATACAGTAAGTGCTATGCTACCCAATGGCAGACAACAAGTAATGCAGAGGCACTGCTGTAATATGCACGTTTGGGTTCAATGTCAATTCATCACCACTTTGCTTCCTGTATCATCAAAAGGAGACAGTGGCGAGTTGTAGCACAAATCCAGCACAGTATCAAATTATTGTACATCCCCAAGTTTGTAAAAGATCAAGCCCCTCAGATACGTTAGACACCTGCATAAACACTTGTGCACAACTTAACTGACTCAATAACCTTCATCTGTACACACTTTTGTTAACATGGCTCCGACACTGTCTCCAATTGTAGGCATCTAAGTGCATGTGCAGAGTGGGGTGGGGTCTTCCAGCAACCACCATTCATGACAAAATTACACATTGAGCACCACATGGTTCTAATAAAACGGCAAGCAACCCTGAGGGAAGAAAATATATACCATGTGCGCCTAAAATATCATCCTCATTTCTACTTGAAACTAACTACACAGGTGTTATGGGAGTGTTTTGCTTTGTGCAACTGATTCATGCTAATGCAGACACTAGAAAATAATGAGGCATTTTGTTTTAAATATATTCTTGGGTCATCTAATGACATTACCAAAATAAAACAAAACCAATGTTTTTTTTGATTTAGAGAACACAAAAATAATCTGCATATAAAAAGTGACATTATATTCTACATGTTTTTTTTAAAACTGTTCGTACTGTAGTTCACCATTCTTTTTTAAATTACACCTTAACCTTCTGCGATTATGCACAATGCATAAGCAGCAACAATGAGGTCAAATTTCTCTTGCCAAAGATCATTCAGTATAAACCACTTGCAAAAGTTCATAATTACATCTTATTCAAATTAACCTATTCCTCTTCTCTGGAGTCAAACCTGATGATTTACATTTACTTCAAGTGATCTATACCCAAAGCACTACGGCAAGTTCAACTAAGTTTTTCCCCCCAAATATAGAACTATAGCTGCCTTAAAGTTGTAGTCATCCCATTAACAGGGACATGCCTAAGGTCCACCAGATCGATTCCAATCTAACAGTCATATCTATAGTCAATAGTTTCATCCAAGTTTTTGTCGTCATGTGGACTGGCAGCTAGGAAAGTAGGTATTGGCGACCCAGTTGTGACATTGATGACACTTGCGCTCGTGCTTGCATTCCGCACCGCATTGCTGATACTGGTTAGACTGATGCCCACTGTAAGCCTGGTCTGCTCCAAGGCCTTCTCTGGCACGGCAAAAGCCTCCAACTTTTTCTCACCATTGGCCATGTACGAGTTCTGGCATCCACGACAAATGCAGTCCAAACAGGCCTTGCGATTTGAATAACAAGGGCAACGTTGCCCACGACAAGTAAGAACACTTGGGTTTTGTGTTGCACGTCCACACTTGCACCCCTTCTTCTCTGGGGGTTTTTTGTATGCTATTTTTGATGGGCTACCAGGCATTATAGTACTGCTATGAACCTTCTCCTTGGTTTTAGATTTGGTTGTTCCCTGCTTTACTTTTGAATGCGATTTCTTTGCTCCATGTTCTGCGTGCTTTTTAACATTTTTACTGGTCGCAAGCAAAGATTTGCCCACTTTTAGTGTGCCCCCGTTTGGCACAGTGACGACAGTTTCTGTGGACAACTTAGTCTCGCGTTTGGCAGGAACAGGAGCAGCAGCCCCTAACGGCGGGCCATGTATAATTCTGGAAATAGGTAGGGGCTGAATCTTTTCACTGTCGCTCTCCGATCGAGATCGCTTCCGATTCATCCGTACTATTTTGGGTGTTGCTGCTACACAGGGAATACCATGAGGGGGTGCGTTGCTAGAAACAAAAATACTGTTTATAGAAGGCAAGGAGATAGGTTTGGCATCTAAGAGAGGTCCATTGGGTGTAATTGCCTCAGAAATCGGTTGTGAATAATTGCTACAGGCATCTAGATCATTTGAAACAGTTTCTAGGTCTTGATATACATGTCCACCAGTAAGTAACAAAGAGCCATTAGGCTTTATGTCTTCACCATAACTGCAAATGTCAACACCCACTACATCAACATTACTACAAGAAACTACTTCGTTGACTGCCTGCAAACTGTCAGAAATGTCCCTACTTTTGAAGTCCTCTGCAGTGCAGGATGTATTGAGCCTTTCTGAATTTTCAGAAGAAAAAATATTTACAGTAAATTCACCAACAGAAAGTCCGTTGCAACCAGGCAACCCATTGAAACTAGAGCAGGTTAATTCTGTATTACTTGAAACTTGCTCACAGTCTTGAATATTTTCAATGATTTGTGGTGTAGCCGCCATTTCCAGGTCACTGGTGCATTCCGAGGTCGACGGGGTCGGGGAATTTGATAAATTTAAAGCACTTGCCGAAGCAGCAGCCCCTTTTCTCTCTTCATCCAACAAGAGCCCCTCTTGCAGCAGGTTTAAAATGTCAGGGGCACCATCCATTACTGTAGTGAGGTGCTGTGAAATTGGGGATTCAGCTACATATTCACATAGTTTTTTGTAGCAACGCACCAGTATGTTCAGCTGTTTATTTTCCTCAAACTGTTCATAATCTTTGCACCAACTACAGGAGGGCTTCATCATCATCTTTTTGCCTTTACACAGTTTGCAGACGTAATGCTGGCAAGTGGAGTTTGTAGGTGCAATTGGATCTTTCAGTAGGTTTCCTGTAAAAGAAAATATTATTATTATTGTGCAAAGTAGTTGATAAAAGTTAGAAAAATTGTTTCCCATCTATTTTCTGGAAAACCCTTTCAATTTTACTTTAATAAATTACTGATCTGGGAATTCTTTGAGAAATAATGTACTTCTATGTCATTAAAAATATATTAGTTCCAATATAGGAAAAGGAGAAAAAAAATTAGGATCCAGTTACTTCATGCTCATTTCTAAATTAGAGACAAGTGTAAATAAAAATCACACAAATTCAATGACCGTAGTCTATTATTTGTTAGTAAGTAATATGTGGCATTGGTAGAACAGACTAGAGAATATACCCATGTCAGTAGTTTTTGTAATAAAATACAGCACATGTCTTAAATGTGATTTTGCAACTACAATTATATTGTAAAATAGGATTCCTCCATAACAGGCTGTCAAGCCTTCACAAAGCTTGCCCTATCCAACAACATGCTCATTAATATTTCAGTCATATTTCATCTTCATGATTATGAATTGAGATCTATTATAGTTTGAGATATCACAAACAAGTCATTTTGTACCTGAAATGCTTACACTTTCATTAGTCTTTGGTGTATAAAGCACTTTACGGCAAATAAAAGAGCTACAACCCGAAGTGTTGCCTGTACATTCCCTCCCCAAATGCTACCTGACCCACTGTGTAGCTCCAGCGCTTTGTGTTTTGCTCAACCTTCCATCATCTGCAGTTTGTGTCTCCATGTTAACATTTCCCTTTGTTCACAGTAAAATTATGATCTTGTACATTTGAAAAGATATTCCCCAACCACTTCAGTGAAATGAAATGGTAGGTTTGCACTGCAGTATGAGCTTTGTTAATGCACTCACCTTGTGCTGCTGCATACTTTTGTGTACATGGCCAGCATAGATGGTAAGGCCACCCCACAAAGTGAACTGCTTTGTGAGTGACAACTAGGTCACAGGCAGTGGAACCCAAGTCTTTGTCTAGATTATCCCGATAACCTTTTGTCGGCACAAGCTATTAGAAAGTCTTCTTGCTTTTCCCAGAAGTGATCTATATAGAATTCAAATATAAGTTCAACTAGGAACACAAAGTTTAAAAAAAAATGTAGACCAGTCACCCTATTCAAATGAATATGGGTTTACTAGATACACCTAGTGCGGCTGGCATGCCGCTTTGGGGCCTGATACCAAAGGTATCCAGCCCCATGCTCAGCGAGTTATAGGACTCTGCTTGATGAAAAAGTCAGATAGATCCCTTTGACCTCCAGCACATTCTGTACACAAGTACTGACATCTGGAATGAAGCTCTTATTGGATCTTTATTGAGTTACCAGCTAGCCATGAGCATGATCTGGACCTGTTGATTTCTTTATGTATATTTTAAAAAAACGCCAGTGCTTAAAAGGAGATACAAATTTGTTGTTTAGTACTGTGTCTATCATTGCTATTTCCAAAATGGTCAGGACTGCTCTAAATCGTTCACACCTCACCTTCAAGTTTTCAACATTGCAAAAAACGTGCACAGATTTGAGGTGCAAAATAAAAACATGGTGACTGCAGCATTACAATAGAATGCACATATCAGATTTGAAACAAAAAATCTTCAAAATGCAATGTTTCTTGAGGGACAGAAATAAACAGACCATGGGATTTTTGTATCAGTGGCTTGAGTAAACTCACTCGAGATTCATTAATCACTGCGTGATCATAGTACAAGTAAAAAAGTTGTCCTTATAATTTAAAAAGAAATTCGGAAGCTGACATACTGAAACTAATGTAACAAATTCTTGTGGCTGGACATAACAGATTAAAAATGAAGAAATTTACAAATGTATTTCTTGTTAAAAAATAACAGAACGGTTTGTCATTTGTCTTCTGAAATGAATGCGTTTCATTTACATAAATGTATGATATGGATAAATATCATATTTTCAACTGATGAAAAGCTAAGGCATAGATGGTATATTTTAAACAGAAAACAGACTTACAACAGTAACATTTTGCACTGCAGTAGTCTTCTAGGGAAATGTGTTTGTAAACAAATCATTATATGTAACCTATTTTTTTAAAGATAAAAACCCACATACACTAATTTTTTAACCTAACATCACTAACCTCTCAACAATGAGCACCTTCTGAAACCTGGTATACCTCGCTCCATCAGTATAAACCCCATAAAAAAGCAAGTTAAACATGTGCAAAAAAGTCAAAAACTTAACTTGCTCACAACTGAAGATATTCCACTACTGCACTGTGCAAATACAACCATTGAGTTTCCTCTCCACTTTTATGAATTATTACTTTAGTGAGCTTTTGATGTCGTCCGTTACAATACTGTGGATGTATGGCTCTTATATCAAGTGTATATTTTCCAATTTATGGCAAAACAACTTATGGGCACCTGTAAAATGTGATCATTACGGGGAACAGCCTGTAAATATTTGCTGGTATTAGAATTAAAAGGCTTGATTATACATTTGATGCTCTGCTCATGAAATTACATCAAGTGCATTAAGGTTTGTTGATTAATTGTAAACAAAATCTTAAAATGGTATGAAGACCTCAATATAAACTCATTTATTTACATGACATATTAAATCTATCTACAAAACTCAAATTAAAGTGAACACAAACTCATTGGGCAAATCAGAAAGATTTGTCAAAGGGGACTATTTGGCTCTTTATATCTGTGGTAGCTCTTTGAAAGATCTATCCAATTGGAATACTAAAAAATGTAATAAACTTGTTTCTTTAAAAAATACATAACCACAGAATGTAAAGCTGGATACATGTCCCCTTTTTCCATTTCAGATTTAGTCTAATTGCATACACATTTTTCAGATTATCCTTGCTTTTTTTCCCTAATGCATACTAAATGACCCGACTGTTGGCACTCTGCCCAGAGCTCGACACCCAAACAATGAAGCAGACGCACAAACCATAATCAGGCACCAACCAACTAGCCATCATTTACAAAGCAGCTTATCCAACATGAGTAAAGGTGGGAATGCTCCTCTAGGTTTATTTTTAAAAAAAGGGATATTTCCAAACACGTTTATACTTCCTCATCTTAAACAAGGTACTGCACCACAAGAGATGTTTATTAACCCAATTTAATACTAAAGAAAATTTCACCCCACAATTAACCACCACGTTTAGCTATGAAGGATAAAATCACATTGTTCTTCTTCCCTTTAGGATACAATCAACTCATCTCATCCCTCAATTCACAAGTGTGGTTTAGTTCTCTGAGCTCAACTTTGTCTCTTTCCTCGACCTATATTAAGCTGCAGTCATCCTTGCATGCTACCTTGTCAAATATCTCATAAATGGGAAAGTCATTCTCCTGCTCCTGTACATTTAAAGTGATGACAAATCCCGCCAAACTAACTTTATCTGTCACAAAGTTGGACAGGGGCATGAAACATTCACAACCTATATGAAAACCACCAAAAATTGATGCTGCTACAAAACCAGCAAATTATGGTGAAAAATTGCAATGTATGAAATGTTATATCAGTTACTCTATGTACAAACCCTGCGATCAGAGGTAAGGCCAAGTATCTCAATGGATATGCATGTTCCAGGCTGGATTCCTGGACATTTATCAATGCTACTGTAACAATATTACAATAATACTTATTCTCCAAAGACTGGAGTGACATGCCTTCTGTTTTCCAAATCTAGATAAACAATTGAAATACTAGGAAGTATTAATCATAAATGTTTGTGAAAAACATTTCAATTTTTAAGTACACTGCAAATATTCCAGAGAAATTACTTAAAATCTTACATATGGAATAGTCCAAACATCTGACCTTAAACAGTATTAAAATTTGACGAAATCTTTATCTTTAACTATCAGAGCCATAATACAGGACCATCTAAGCAACAACAATTCAAAACAGCCATAGCTGTAAGGCTACCGTCAATACACCAATGATTGCAGCTTATCAATCTGTTCAAAAGAGTATCTAACATTCCATACAATGTCGTTCAGGTGCAGTTGATATCTCTTCGGACATATTAAAAGTTTAAAAATCTGAAGTGAACGGTGACCGAAAGTAATTGGAATCGAGTTGCTCACTGGCTGAACATGCTTCGTTTCCAGGCCGACGCTTCCAAAGAAGCACGTGTGTGTGTGTTTACTTTTGGGCAGAATACGCCAGCGACCGGGTGTGGTGGTCACCTAATGCGAAAATGCAACTTTCAGCGAACAAGCTCAGGAAATGATAACAAATGCAGTCAATTACGATTCCCATTTTATACTGGAACCTGATTATGAAGTGCTTACTCTCACAAACGCAATATGCTGGGATTTAAAACTATTTATGTGCAACAATAGTTTGTCAATACAAAAGAGGGAAATTATCTTACTATATTATGTTCATCGCGTTCAAATTTGCTCAATAAATGTAGCTCCACGTTTTAAAAAGCTGAATTGAATGAATTGCAAAGAGAATAATACAAGGCGATGAAACCACTACTCTCCCCAAACACGTGGTGACTTTTGTTTTCAAACCAGAATGGCAGGGTACAAGCCTACAACCTGATTTCTCGAGACCCCAAATTACAAAGAAATGGGCGTTCAGTGAAAAAAGGACATTCAAATTATGTTATATTTGTGCTTACATGCTTGTAGGAAAATTACACATTTTGATCGATACTATAAAAAGGAGACCAGTCGTAGTAATAAATCAGTACCGTCGTTATTTCAGCCGTATTGAAGCTTTCTCATTAAAAAAAACTATTTAATATGGGCAAACTATGGGTGAAAAACTCCCAACTTTGACACGACATGCCTTTGCTGGGAATTGAGAAAACACATGGCATAATCGGATAATTAATAAATACAACCCACTTGTCGTTTTATCAGATCACTGTTGTAATGACCAATGTTGTAATGGCCAAAAAAATCGCTCAAACAGGACACTTTTATAGAGATAAAAACACATGGTTGGTGTACCAGTGCAGGCCTCTGTAGCAATGCAAGTTAAATCTTCCCTACCTCGAGAAGGAAAAAACATGTTTACCCCAAACATCAACAGCCAACTACACAACTCTACTCTAACTGTTGCTCTTTAAGATTTCTCAGTCACGTTTACACAAAAAAGCATGCTGAGTGGAGCTTTTCTCCCATAATACAGCAAACGGTGGCTGCACTGTAAAGGCAATATATGAGCACGAACGTTGGGGGGGAGGCGGAAACAACGCCACTTGCACTCGACCAAAGTCAAAACAAACACACGCACACATTTACTACTGAACTTGCACCATCTGCATCGCCCAGATATTAAATAATTGAATTCTGCTGTAGTTAGTGGCAAACAGTGCAGGCATCTGGTGCAATGCACAACCCCTTCCTTGTAGAGTTCAATAGAGATAGGAGGGGAAATAACAGGCTGAAAACAGAGAAAGCACAATGTTCGGAATATAATTGTACTGATCTGTTTTCACCTCTCTGTTCCTTCAGCAAGAAATAAAAAGGCCCTTGCCGTTGCGATTTTTTTGCCTGTTTTTTTTTTTTTGCATCGTTGAGCACTCACCGCAGACACAGCAGGAAAGGGACTGGCGCAGGTAAGGCAGCAGTTTGTAAAGCTCGGGAAACGAGCCTGGATCCTGCGGCTCGCATTGCATGATGTACCGGCATGTCGAAACGTACAGGCTGGTGGCGTTCACCGGATTCATGGCGGCGTCCGAGCAGCGGCCGGGGAGGCCGCTGCGTTGTTGTTGTTGCTGCTGCCGCCTCCTCCGCCGCCGAGCGCCTTTCCGATCGCTTTTACTCCGATGCCCGGTTACCGCGGCTTCGCCAATGTCCATTTATAACAGAGCTGGGTGTCAGCGGACGATGCCGCTGCCGCGACCTGGTCTCCGGCGGCTCGGCTCCTCTCCCAGAGCCATCACTACACGGCGGCCGCGGCGGCTGTGGTTGTGAGTTGGAGCCGACTAGCCGCGAACGGCGCCTCCATCCGAGCCGCTCCGTCCCTCTGGCGATCCGCTGGGCTCGAGCCTCCGGCGCCCGCCTCTCGCCATTCGCGAGGACTCGCCTCCCGCTCGGCCCCCGGTCTCTCTCTCTCGCCCCCTCCTCCTCCTCGGAGCGGCGGTGGCGGCCGCTGCCTTCTCTATCCGCGGGAGGGAAAGGATGGGGAGAAGGAGGGAGAGAGAAGAGGAGGGGGAGGGGGGGGGGGTGGGGGAAGGAAGGAACGAGCGTGCGAACCGAAGGAAAGCTCAGCCCCTCGCAACCCGCCCCGACATGGCCACCATTACCCTCACCCCGCGGCGGCTCTCCTGCCTTCCTTCCCACCGCGGACTGCCCGCTGACGGTTACAGCCCGCCCCCTGTTTAAACGCTGCCCGGGTTCGGAGGAGGAGCGCGAGGGGCGACGAGATTTTTGTTTCAAATGGTGGAAACGTTCGGTTTTAAAAAGAGAGGAAAAAAAAACGGAAAGAGCTCGAACGCCGGTCACGTGACTGGAAGAAAAAAGAAGGTAACGAAGCGCCTTTCCCAATGCCTGATCCGTTTCATCCTTGCGAAAATAAACACACGTTGATTTTCCCCGCCCCCCATGACATTAATATCCTTTCTTTTTATGAAGACGCATGCAAAATAAATATCATCGATTGAAGTTTTTTTTATTTGCCAACTTTGGCCCTCGTGAAACCCTTGATTTGCAAGCATTTCTCCTTGTCTGCGTTCGCATTGCTTTTTGCGTGGTGCGTGTCTGAGCAGACGGGCGGGTGACTCCCTTTTTATAGGGGGGGTTGGGTGGATGCGCACCGTCCTTTAGCCAATGACAAAAGCGTCGGTGGAGGTCCTTCGTGAACGGGGCTGGAGCTCCCCGCGGGTTCTGCTGGGATTTGTAGTTCTTCACTCGCCCCATCATGGCGGACGTATCATCGCGCCTGTTTACTGCGAACTACAACTCCCAGCAGTCATACCGCATTAATTTTAGCCGTTTCCATTGCGTCTGCTCGATCCGCCAACCATGTCGACGTGTTCGAACCCGAACCCTCGTACATGATTGGTCGAAAGCTGCGCCGGCGTAGCATTTCCCGAATCCGATTGGTTACTCCGGCCGTCGATCATGCAGGGTGGACCGCGGGCTGAGCTGCCTGGTTCGCGCAAAGCTCGAACCCCCATTCGGGATCATGGCGGCTGGACTGTCAGTGTTGTGTTGTTCCCGCTCGCTTACCCGTGTGCTGCGGGTGAGCAAATACACATCTCTTTCTGCGAGCGTTAGAGTTGCCAAGGAGCCGAGGCAATGGTACTCAGTCGGCAACTTGACCGTGCAGGAGAGAATCGAGAGGAAGTCTCAAAGGGCGATGCTAGGAGGAGGTCAACACAGGATAGATGCCCAACACAAGAAGGTACGTTTGAGACATCGTCTGTATTAACAAAAAGCCTTTACGACGACTCTGGCATATGTTTAATTATTACCTTCCTTTTCTAAACGTTCTGTTTATTTTCGATTATGTCCTTGGTCTAGTAGGTACCCTTTCTGGTGCCAGACTGGGAGGCATTAATTGATGACATTTGTCACTTATGTTATCAGTCATTTGGTGGGTATTGCGACGATCGCTTACATTTTCCAGGGGTGAGATCTTATATTTGGTGGTGCTGCTTAAAGGCATTTTGTAACAATTATGTGAGACTTCCAAATAACAAAAATAACGCTAGAAATTGTCAGCAAGTCAGGCAGCATCTGTGGAGCACGAAAATATAACGTTTGATGACCGTGACTCCACCCGAAACGTTACCTATCCTTGTTCTCCGGGGATGCCGCCTGACCTGCTGAGTTACTCCAGCACTTTGTGTCCTTGTACGCTTCCTGCCAATCAACCTTCATCGGAATTTTGCAACTTCCTCACTATTAAACACATAATTTAATTTCTCAGCACGTTAATGATGAACACATAATGGTGTATTGCCAGATTTTATTAACGTTCCTTGTGTTTATTTGCATTAGCGTTCAAATATATCTTGAATTTGCGAATTTTGTCAACATTGGGTCATTAGGCGATCGTTACTTGTATTAATTGGAGACAGACAATTTATTGGAGACTGGCATTTTATGTATAAAATCTACACTTTTTAAAAACATTGTTTCTTAAGGAAGGGCATGAAACCGATGATACTGATTAATGTTAAATATTACTAGATATTACATTTTCAATTCAAATTTATATACAACCAGCCAGCTTGTTTTGCAAAAGTGAGAATGCATATGTTCCACTTACAAAAATGAATTGGGTGCTCCTTCCACTGTTTTGCTATATGGAATACCAAGTTTCCTTCACATGGGATATATTGTATCAAATTGATTTCAACATTTTTGGATTCAAAAATATTCAATTTTCTGTAAGTATTTAAGTGATATACCAACGCGAAGGAGTTCAAATTTCCAGATGTTATTTAAAATAACGTTTTTCTTGGTATTATGCCAGATAACTGTTTTTAGATACTAGTTTTTTGATGGATGTTTTAATGGCCAGTTGTTTGAGGGGAAAAAACAAATAACTATTGAGTCTTAACTGTGGTGAAAAGTAAATGTCAACGTATATGCCTCACTGGAGAAATGTTTTGATAAACTAGATAGCATTTACTCATCTTTTTTCATTATTTTGTGATGTAACAAACTGATGGGTAATAACTAGAAGTGCACACATTTGTTACCATGCTGTGGAGGAATTTGCTCATTTTTAAAATTATTTTTTCAGTTCTGGATTTCTGTCAGGAACATTATTAGGACAATGGTGAACCCATTCGTAAATTTCTCCTGTCAAAGTGAAGCTTAATGCATGTCGGAAGAACGGAACCTCATGTTCCACTTGTGTAGCCTAATGGGGCGCACACACCTCTCCCGTTAGCCCTGTCATCTTGTTCTTTTCCCATCCTCCAGTTGATAATCCCCACTTCCCTTCATTTGACTTTATATTTCATTCCTCTTCCTCTTTCCTTAGCAGACACTCCCTTGTCTCCTTCTCACCTCTCGCCTTTGCTACTACTATCTCCACCCATTTGCCAATTCCCCCCCGCTCTCCCTTCTCTCGCACCTTACCTGTATTCACCTTATTACTCGGCAGGTATTACCACACACCTGCCTTTCTTTTCAGAATGCTCCCTCCCTACTCCGTCAGTCTGAAGATGGATACTGACCTGAAATGTCGTCTGTCTACTCCCTCCACAGGTGTTGTTTGACCTATTGAAATCCGTCAGCACCTTGTTTTTTCCACATGATTCCAGTTCTGCAGTTTCTCCTGTCATATTCATATGAGCTATCACCCATCTTATCATAAATTCAGAAAAACTATGTTCTGGCCAAGTATTAACAATTTGTATGGCTGAGATAAAGTAGGTATTAGCATTACCGCAATCATTAAATAGAAACAAAATGTAGCTTATTGCTTCCATTGTTTCCATATCATGGTCTCTAATTCAACACCTGGTTTATTTTTTGAAATACTGTTTCCTTTAGATTGTTTCTGCAAAGGGGAAAAATCTACTAATTGTAGAAATCCTCAAATAAAAGCAGAAAACTCTGGAAGTGCTCGGCACGTTATGTGACCTCTGAAGAGTGGAACAGAGTTGATGTTCCAGGTTGCTGACCTTTCATCTAAAGGTCAGATGTGCTTCTAAAAGACCAGGGATTTGAAACATCAACTCTTTTACACTTCTCACAGATAAGTACTTCTTGCTTTTTATCCTTTAAATTGCTTGCTTTGGTTTTGTCAAAATGAATCAACTTTTTATTAATAGATTTAAGTGGCTGCAAATCAATTTTAATGTGTAAAGTAACCATTGGCCTGAAAGAATCAATAATGCAAAAACATGTTAAGTTCACTCATTTATGATTGGGCAAGTAAACTTTAGATGCAAATGCAGTACTTCAAGGGTTAATTAGTTCACCATGTGTATATCCTTGTGGCTCAAAGTTCTTTAGCTGTGAACCACTCACAACTAACAGAAGGATTTAAAAATTCACAATTTCAGGACTTGACATCTTACAAATGAGATTTTTTTTAAATTGCGTTTTTTCAAAAAAGCTGACAGCTTTTTCTTAAGATAGACACAAAATGCTGGAGTAACTCAGTGGGACAGGCAGCATCTCTGGAGAGAAGGAATAGGTGATGTTTCGGGTCGAAACCCTTACTCAGACTGCCATTTATTGACAATAGCTGTATGTTCAACACGTAATTCCATAATCTTCAAACTCCAGGACCTAGGACTCATCACTCCCTCTGCTTTAGGGGGATTTATTAATTATTTTTTTGGTTCTGGATTGCTTTATCAATGTATTCCTTTTGCAATTATCTGACAATTTCTTATTTCCTCTCTGGGCTTGTAATGCATTAAAAAGTCTGTACTCTACTCTTCAGAAATTTGGATGAGAAATGAATTTATTAATGTCCTCTTGGCGGGCTTGATGGCGCCTAACCCAGGCGACTCTTTGTGAACGGCTTGATTGTAATCATGTATTAACTTTCCGCTGACTGGTTAGCACACAACAAAAGCTTTTCACTGTAGCTTGGTACACGTGACAATAATCTAAACTGAACTGAACATGTAGGTAGCATACAAAGCAGTGTGTGAGAGAGCGATGTGTTGTTTGGGCACCACTGCCTGATCATTGGTGTGCTCTGATGTAATCCTTGATTTATGCAGACGATCATTGGGGCTGCACTACGGACTATAATTTTGTGGGTTCGTTGTTAGAAATAAACTGAGAGGTCTCATCTCATACATGCATTATCATGTGAGCTGGGAAACAAGGCAATGGGGACTGATACTGAAAGTCTTAATTACTGGTCTTTCTCTTGCTTTTCATTAGGCTCTGTATCATGACCTTGGGCTCTGGATCTCGCTTGCTCTCTGTCCGGTGTCTTTGATTGGCTAGATCAAGCAGCATATAACCACCCTGCGAATTCTGCAGGGTATTCTGGAACTGATGTAAGCAGCGGCTTCTCATTTTGGAAGACCAATGGTGTTTTTGTTTTCAACAACAATTCTGGTCATTGTGTGTTTCTCATTATATCTGCTCGATTATTATGATTCTAAGTTGCACTAAAGTGAGTAGTCAAGGTAGTCCTGAGTAACCAAGGTAGTCCAGAGTAACCACAGTCCCCCAGGATGTATCTTTTAAGGCTGTCTTGGTTACTGAATATGTCTAGCAGTTCAGTCCACTTGAGTGTGAAGGTGACGTGTGTTCTTTGTGGAAGCATGGCATTGTTCATGATCCATGCCCACCTAATGATAAAGGCATTGGAAATGTTTCTTGTTGATGAAAAGAACTGGATCATTAATGGGATTCCTTCAGTGGCATACAAATACAATTTGTAGCTTTCTGCACATGTTCGAAGACAGAAATAGTGGGTAATCTTAATGGCAAGGGGTGACACCTGTTTCTTAGCTGAAATATACAGTTCATGGATCACCTCTTCTGATGCAGTGGTAAGCAGCAAATTGAGAAAAATTGAGATCTGCTGCAGTCACCTTGAAAGATCCCGTGTGCTGCAAACCTGCAAACACCCGAGTATGCATATCCATTGTATAACATCGTGCTGGAGGAACTCAGTGGGTCAGGCAGCAATTGTGCAAACTGTTTGAGTTACAGTATGAATAGTTCTCTGGAATGGAACCAAGACCATGGATGTGGTCCTGTATTTAAAAATCCTCTATTCTAATAGCAACAAATGCTGTTTGCCATTGTTGTAATCGCATTTTAAGAATAATAAATTCTGGTTAAAAATTACTGTTATATAATTTAGCATCTTTGTTGTTAATTCAATCGAATAAATCCTTGGGTGCAGGTGAGTTAGTGAGAATTTTGGATCACCATTTTCTGGAGCTTTATTATTCAGCTGCCGGTTTGCATTTTTATCAGGATGCATCCCAGCTTGGTTTGGGATCAGCTCCATCCAACACTGCAAATAATTGCAGAGAGTTGTGAACGTAGGCCAGACCATCGAGCAAACCAATCTGCTTCCATTGACTCCATCTCCACTTCACGCTGCCTCAGCGACAATTTCTTCCCTAATGTTATCAGGCAACTAAACTGTCCTCTCATCAGCTAGAGTGCAATCCTGACCTTTCATCTGCCTCTTTGGAGGCAACTATATTTAATCGGACGTTATCTTGCACTAAATGTTGTATCCTTTATCTGCACTGTGGACGGCTTGATTGTAATCATGTATAGTCTTTTTTACAGGATAGCAGACAAACAAAAGCTTCTCGCTGTACCTCGATATACGTACAATAATAAACTAAACTAAAACATTGCTCTTATAGAATTAAACCTCCAGTCAAATAAATATCTCGTACATTTAATAGAATTTTAATTTTGTATATTTCTGCCTCTTGATAACTAATACATTGTCTTTTTAGTAGTTTAATTTATTTTGAAAAACTGAAGGAAGACTCTTCAAAAATGTTGGAGCATAAGAAACCGAAGCAGGAGTAGGCCATACAGCCCCTCATTCCTAAAGATTGAAGCTGATCTTTCTACTCTTTCCTGCCCTAATCTCACAAACCTTGATTTCTTAATATCTAAAAAACCTGACATTCTGTCATGAGTCATCGGCAGTCACTCGAAACGAGTATGACTGTCCTCTCCTCTCCAAAGGGTCGTCTACTTGTGGGTCTGTAGAGGCCCATCCGCGATTCACACACCTTGGTGCAATGCGGGCAGTTGAGACTGGCGGTGGTTTGTAGTCGTCAAGCCCCCTTCGCTCTCCTTACGTTGCTGTCGCTTTGTCTCTGAGACACGGCATAGTTCCATTTCGTGAAGTGCAGCTCCTTCCTGCACAGATTTCCTCCAGGAGCGCCTGTCCAGTGCAATGTTCTCCCAGTTGCTTGATGTGATGTGGAATTTCTTCAGACTGTTCTTGATGTTGTCCTTGAAGCGTTTCTTTGGCCCCCGCCGGGGGCTCGCCGACCTTCCTTCAATTGAGAGTACAGGATTTGTTTAGGGAGACGTGTGTTAGACATGTGGATGACATGGCCAATCCATTGAAGTTGGTGCTGCATTATTGTGGTGGTGATGCTGGTCATGTTGGCTTCCTCCAAAACGCTGATGTTTGTGCATTTGTCCTCCCAGCTGATCCTCAGAATCTTTCGTAAGGATCTTTGATTGTATTGTTCCAGGGCTCTCAGGTGCCTGCTGTAGGTGGTCCATGACTCGGCTCCATACAACAGGGTGGAGAGGGGAAGTGGTCAACGTTTTCAAGAGTGGTGTTGTCCACTTTTATAGTGAGCTGGGTAGACGGCTGGTTGGGTGGAGGTTGATGAAGGACCTGGGTCTTGATATTTAAGGCTAGGCCCATGGCTCTGTATGTACTGAAGCTCCATGATGGCGGTGTTACTGACTTTGCTCTTAGCCTTCAACCTATTAAGGTTGAAGAGCCCACCGTCAGTCCTGTAGAGGATTGGGATCCCTGTGGCAGCTCTTCACCAATGAGGTGAAGTATGGCAGCAATGAAGACGACAAACAGGATGGGTGCGATGATGCATCCCTGTTTGACCCCCGTTTCCACAGTGAAGGGCTCGGACTCAGAACCACAGTTGCTGAGCACTGTGACCGACATGCCATCACGTAGAAGCCTCAATATTCTGATGAACCTTGATAGTATGTTCCAAAGAGCCTGGCGGTCTACCGAGTCAAAAGCCTTTGTCAGGTCTATGAAAGCCATGTACAAAGGCTGACTTTGTTCACGGCATTTTTCCTGGAGTTGGCATGCTGTGAATATCTTGTCTGCTGTACCTCTGGATGAGCGGAAGCCACACTGTGATTATGGGAGTACCTCCGCAGACAGTGGTAGAAGTCGGTTTGCGAGGACACGAGCTAGGACTTTGCTTGTTGTTGACAGGAACGAGATGCTCTTGTAGTTTCCACATTCAGCCTTGTCCCCCTTCTTGAAAATGGTCGCTATTAGAACATCCCTGAGTTCTGAGGGAAGTTATTTTTCCCAGACCTTGATGAGTAGGGCGTGGATGTGGTACAGGAGCTCCGGTCCACCTTCCTTTAAGATCTCAGCTGGGATTCCATCTGGATCGGTGGCCTTGTCGTTCTTAAGGCTCTTGATGGCATCTTGAACCTCTGTCATAGTGGGAGGTTCTTCCATGTCTTCTCTGATAGGACTCTGTGGGATGCGGTGGGTAATGTCTGGTTCAGTTGTGCTGTCATGGTTGAGGAGTTCCTGGAAGTGCTTTTTCCATCGGGCGTTAATGGACTCATTGTCCTTCAGCAGTTCTTGTCCGTCTTTTGCCGCGGTAGCTTGGACCATAGAATGCCTCAGTGGTGCTGAAGAAGCCTCTGGTGTCACCCAAGTCTTCCAGTCTCTGGATTTCCAGAGCCTTATCTGTCCACCAAGAGTTCTTAAGCTCTCTCACCCGGCTCTGGGCGTCCGCCTTGGCTCTGGAGTGAGCCGGTCTTTTAGCCTTGCAGGTCACATCATTTTGCCAGGCACAAAAGGCTTTCCTTTTCTTGGAGATGAGCTGTTCTATCTCTGTGTCGTTCTCGTGTTTTCTGAACTTGCACCCAAGGATGTTTTTACAGGTATCAAGGACAGTGGATTTGAGCCAGCTCCAGTGCCCTTCAATATCATCAGGATATTCCTGTTGGAGGCTTTCCCCAAGAGAAGTCAGAAATCGCTGCTGGGTGGCAGTTTCCTCCAGGCTTTCAAGGTTCAGCCTTGGCTGGATCTGCTTCGTTTGAATTCTCCTCTACCTCTTGAGATTGATGGACATCATGGAGCGGATGAGGCGATGATCTGTCCAGCAGTTATCTGCATCGATCATGGCCCTTGTGATGTTCACGTCACGGCAATCGTACAATGACATAGTCAATGAGATGCCACTGTTTGGAGCGTGGGTGTCTCCAAGATGCCTAGTTTGTTTGTCTGGTGAAAGAGGGTGTTAGTGATGACGAGTTTCATGCTGAGCACATTTGCTGAGAAGCAGAGCTCCATTGGAGTTGATGTTCCCGATGCCTTCCTTTCCTATGGTACCCTTCCAGAGGTGTTGGTCCCGGCTGACCATGGCGTTGAAGTCTCCTAGAAGAATAATCTTATCCTCCCTGGGGATTTTAAACAGTGTCTCGTCCAAGCAGGCGTAGAAGGTCTCTTTTACTTCCTCTTCAGAGTCTAACGTAGGGGCATAGGCACTCACAACTGTTGCCATCTGGTTGTTGGCAAGCACTAGAAGGATGGTCATGAGACGCTCACTGATTCCCACAGGAAGTTCAGAGAGGTGGCTCACGAGCTGGTTCCTGAGTATAATCTAATTGAGCCTCTACAGCCCTCATGCACTGATTCACCACTTTCTGGGTAAAAAAAATGTCATCTTGTCTCATTAATTTATTTAATCGATGTGACATTGTTACAAAGGAACAGGTTCAAGGATCTGACTTCTTCTTTTCGTGTCCATCATGTTACAAAATGTTGACCTCGCTGTCATTGTCCGTCCTGAAAAGGGCGCAAGCTTCCGGCGACAATCAGTGGAAGCCGTCACTAGTCGTAATAGATGATGGTGGTAGCAGAATTAGCTCGGGATACCTCCAGTTTCCAGCCCCGCGACGTGGATGCTTCTGCTATGGGGCCAAGGATCTGACTAGTAGAACAGAAAAGGGCTCACTTGTCTGTTTAGTTACAAATCTGTTTTATTGGCAGAGAGAACAAAAACAATACTTGTTTTGTTATGCGTGGGGTCCGGTTTACAGCAGCACCTCTCTCTCTCTCTCTCTCTCTCTGCCTCCGGTAAGTCCTGGCCAATAGCGCTGCTCCCAAATTCAAACTATAACCAATGGCAGGGGACTGCATCCGAGTGAGGCCCCACCCTCTTTGGGAACAAAGCGCTATCAGACGTAGACTGGTGCGTAAAGCAATACACAGTGCTACAGACTTGGTGCGCAAATCAATACATACAGCGCTACAGACTTGCCACGCAAAGCAATACACACAGCGGTGCCGGCTTAGCGTGCAAAGGTTTAAACAGAGCGCTGTCGGCTTGGCGCTTGGGAATTTAAACAAAGCTGTCGGCTGCAGCGCTATGGGGTTTAAACATAGCGCTATGGCCACAGCGCTATGGGTCACAGACTGGGCAAAATTCTCGTATAACCGACATTGTATTCCAATTAAGCATGGGCGTAAAATACTACTTCTGTGCTGTAATAACTACAATCAAGAGGCCATTTGGCTCATCTGATTCATGCTGGTCCCAGCAGTGCAATCCCATCATTCCTTGCTTTCCTGTAATCCATTCTCTCTCACATGCCTACCACTGAAACCTGTTGTTTTTTTTGTCTCTTACCTGCATCGTGGGGTAATTTACAATTATCCGTAAACCCACCAGCATCTCTTCAGGATGTGGAAGGAAATTAGAAGCAAGCCAGCAGAAAACCATAGGGCTTACAAGCATAATATGGAAACATTACACAGACACCACCTGAGGTCAGGATTGAGCCCATAAAGATTATGCAATAAAGGTTACTACAGGGGTGGCATGGTGGCGCAGTGGTAGAATTGCTGCCTTGCTGCCCCAGAGATCTGGGTTCGACTATTGTCCCTAGTGTGTGTAGGATAGTGTTAGTGTGCGGGGATCGCTGGTCAGTGCAGACTCGGTGGGTCAAAAGGCCAGGGACCCGGGTTCAATCCAGACTACGGGTGCAGTCTTTACAGAGTTTGTTCGTTCTACCCGTGACCGCGTGGGTTTACCCCAAGATCTTCGGTTTCCTCCCACACTCAAGGAGTACAGGTATGGAGGTTAATTGGCTTGGTGTAAATGGAAATTGTCCCTAGTGTGTGTAAGATAGTTAGTGTGCGGGGATCACTGGTCGGTATGGACTCTGTAGATCGAAGGGTTTCCGCGCTGTATCTCTAAAACTAAAAAGTAAATATGGTTACCAGCTATACCACAGAATAAATAAACTTTTAAGTTTCTGCTTTGAAATAGGTGCCAAATTCTTTACAGCATGTACACTGTGTACATGGAACTTTGGCTGTTCTTATGAAAATACACTGGATGCATTCATTCTTTGTTTCTGTTTACCACTTCCCATTCATGTTTCTGGGGAGGAAAATATAATTTAATCTGTACGAATGACATTAATTGTGGTTGTCTCTACTTAGGGGAAGCTGACAGCCAGGGAACGTATCCAGCTGCTCCTGGACCCTGACACCTTTGTAGAATATGACAAGTTTGTTGAACACAGATGCTCAGATTTTGGTATGGGCACAGAAGACAATAAGGTATGATAAGATGTGTAGAAATGGCATTAGTTATATTTTTGTAATGGTTGTCCTTACAAGAGCAACGATCCATCATTACGTTTTTGTTTTGAGGTTGAGTAGCATACCTTTACAACATTTGGAGATTCCAATGTCTCGCAGATAAAGAGTCCTTCAAATTGACCAGAATTCTTTGGAGCCAGATAACGTCTGAACAAATATTCTGGTCAGTTTGAAGTACTCCCTGTCTGATTGACATTGAAATGGCCAAATGTAGAAAAGGTATGCTTCTCAACCTTAAAACAAATGTAGATGGGGGGGGGGGAGGATTAAATGACTTTCGTAGCATGAGTATAATCCAGTAAAAGCTTGGAATTTGAAGAAGAAAAACTAACCTTCACTCACAATTGTTTTACTTCCATCTTAAATTTTGTATGTACTTTCTTGATTTTGACCTGGTGTACAGAATTATTTTGTTACATCTTTGGAGTGCAGGATGGAATTGCATTTATGAATTTAGTGTTACAATAGTCCCTATAAAGTATGGTGCTAGCAAATAAGCAGAAGAAATCTTTCTGTGAATCATAGCTGCCATATGATGCAATGTTCTTGAGAGGAAATTGTAACTCAACCATCTAATCAGAATGTATGGATCTGTGTATTCACTGAATTGGGTAAACATCTTGAATTATGAATAATCATGATCAACATGCTGATTATTTCTGAAAGGACAGCAATAAAGGAACTTTATCATGTTCAAATGTTCATAATGCCTAACTCTTTCTGACACGGACATGCATTTCCTTTGAGTGGGAGGGGGGATTGTATTGTACAGTAAACCCTCGTTATTTCAGACCTCTTCATAACCAATTTCAATTATAGTGGATGGAGCATCCCCACAGTAATCAAACACCACTGTCTCTTTTAAAAACACAGGCTGCTGGTTATTGAAATTGACAGGTATTGAAAATGACAAGCAATGTCTTCGATCAAAACTTGTGTAATGACGAAGCTCACGAAGTGCTGAAGTAACTGAGCAGGTCAGGCAGCACCTCTGGAGAGCATAGATAGGTGACTTTCCGGGTCACCAGGAGATGCACCACCAACATTCACCGCCCCCCCCAGTCTCTCTGAGGCCGGGACCATCGAATCTGGCACCCCCCTAGCCACTTCTAGATGAGGCCTACCAACCTTCAGCAAGGCTGCCGACACCACCCTCTGGCCTGGATCACCACGCCAGCCACTTCCAGGGCGGACCTGGTAACCTTCACTGCCAGGCTCGGCTGCCAATGCCATCCCCTGCCCACACCGCCTTCCCAGCTGCTTCCAAGCCGGGCAGGTGACATCGCATGGCCTCTCTGGCTGGTCAGCTGACGCCACCCCCGGCCCGTACTGCCTCCGTCGACGCGTGCAGGCCGGGCTGCTGACACCAACCTTTGGCCGCTTGAAGGCCGGGCTACCAACATCACCTTCGGCCCGCACCCCTACCCCAGACTTCCCCAATCTGGACCTACCAACATTCACCACCAGGCTGGGCTACCGACGCCATCCCGGCCCGCACAGCTACTATGACCTTTTTCAGGCCTTGCCTACCGCAGCCACCATTAAAAGCCACTTTTAATGCACTCCTGCTGCCCGTGGGCTGGGGCCGTCAACTCACCTGGATTCCAGGCCCAGTTCCAGACCAAGAATCTGAAGAAGTATCTTGACCCAAAACATCACCTAACCATGTTGTCCAGAGATGCTGCCTGACCTGCTGAGTTACTCCAGCACTTTGTGTGCTTTTGTGCCTTAATCAGCATCTGCAGTTTTTTGTTTCTACTCCTAACTTCATTCCTGTTATTACAGTATTTGAAAAGATTTTTCACTAACTTATTGGTTCATTCTTATTTATGGCTCTTTCAGTTTCCTGGTGACAGCGTTGTGACTGGTCAGGGCCAAATTAATGGGCGACTTGTTTATGTCTTCAGCCAGGTAATAATATATATCTACATTAAATCTTTTTCTTGGAAGGATTAAGAGTTTTTGGAACTTCTACAACACCTTGCTAAAACACTTGAGGGTAGATTTGATCTGATTCTCCTCAAGTTCAGAATGCTAGAAATAGGCTGGCAGTATGCAGGGGCTAGCTGTCAGATAATTTGGTGTATTTTGGAAAACTAGCATATTTGCTGTGGGCTAATGGGTTGTGAAACTAAATAAATGCATTCTTCTCTTCTGGTAATCTGGTGGTAAGGTCTTCTGGTGCTTTCTTTCTGGTAATCTATCTGAACATCATGCAGAAAGTGAAATTGTTCTCATCCCTTACTTTTCAGATCTCCAAGATGGAGAAGTTTGCCAAACTTTTCATTAACTCAAACCATGATGATAAAGTTATGCTTTTTTGATTTGAGTGAATGAGGCATGAAACCTGATCTGAGGAATAGTAATGAAGAGAACTAAAATCAATGCTCTTGTTAGTTGCATTTGAAATGCAATAAAAGTGATTACCCTTTCTGAGAACATTGCGATGTTGAACTCATTATCTTGCCTTTTTACCTTGCATTCAAGTATAGCCAAATGGTGTTGCAAGTGGGAGTATCAAAAATATATTTTGTGGAATACCTCCAACCTGATCCAAGGGTTTCAATGGCATTTGTGCCTCTTTTGGTTATTAGGGAGAGAGAGAATTATTTTCTGCCAAGGTTATATAATATAACGACCAGTGCACCTCGTATCCCGCTTGGGTAGCTTACAACCCAACAGTATGAACACTACATTTTCCAATTGTAGGTAACCACCAAATCTTTTCCACCAACTGGAATTGTACCTATATCTCCCTCCCCCCTCCCCCCCCAAACTACAACCACCTATTACTTGCCATTACTTCCCTGTCCCTCCTCTCTTCCAGCTTTCTTCCCCCCCCCCCCTCCCCCAAACAAGTCCAAAGAAGGGGCCCACTGGGTCACTCCAGTACTCGGGTAAGTTTTAGACCTTGACTGTGCCGACAGCAAAAATCATATTCCCCCACCCTCCCTTTGAAACATTTCCATGCCTAGGTTCACTTGCTGATTCTCACACCTTTGCTGTTGTTACAACTATTCCAATGTACCTCTGGACAGTCTTTTGTATTGTACCCTATTGGCCTGAGGTAATACTCTCTTCTGATTCCTAGCCTGTAGTCTTCGTGTTTCTGTGGTTTCTACCCAAGGATATGCATTTACCCTTTTTTTTTTTAAATGTTGCTATCGATTTTTCCTTCCCATTCTCTAACCTGTTCCAGTCCCACAATTTGGAAATATGTGTTCTTTTAATTCCATCTTCTTGCACACTTCCAAGTTTAATTGCTTACTACCGGCCGCTGGGTTTTCAGCTACCAAGGCTCTTGGCTTCATTATTCCTGCCACCATCATACATCTCTAGCTCTCTATAGTTCTTTTAAAAGCTCCTCAATATATATTAAATATTAAAAGCTATGTAACTCCAGTTTTATGAGAAACTGATGCATGTTCCACTTTATATTTTCAATGCTTGCAATAATTTTATTTCCTTTTTGGCAGGACTTTACAGTCTTTGGGGGAAGTTTGTCAGGAGCTCATGCACAGAAAATCTGTAAGGTAAAACGATAAGCGACCAGACGTTGTATTCTGCATTGAGTCCATTTATTCAAGAATGGACTCTTTATGTTATAAAGCTACATGTAACTACATAGTAGAAGCGTTCACATTGCGACCCCTGTCAAGTTCCATGTATGCTCCATGTAACTTGCTAATTTTACCACCACCTTAGTGCTATTAGCTCTCTCACACCTTAGCTGTAAATGGTTCAAGATCGCAATATTAGTCAGTGTCACCAACACGGGTCTTTTTCAAGACCGGCACTGACTGTCATATCTGTGAACATCGAAGGCTTTTCCAATAGCTCAACGATGTGTACAGCAGTGGCGAGCCACAATATAGCATAAGGACACGAAAGAAGAAGACTACAGGCGAGATGTGCTATGCAAATCATTATCTTTTAAACTGAGCACTAACACTTGAAGCAAAACGTGCAAATGCTCTATGGTCCAACATTTTAGTTAAATTAAGGCAGAATATGATTGTTTCGGTCTCATTCTTTAGATATCCTGTTTTGCCGTTCCTTCCTGTCCCAACCACCACTCTAAGATCACCTTGATTCATTTGCTGCAAATGGAGGCTGCATGTTACATGGGTTGCAGCTGTTGCAGCATGGGTTCCACATGGTTACAGCTCCTGTATGGGTTTTGAAAGGTTTTATGTACTTGGGGTTTCCCAAACAATACAAAATTGAACCGGTAAAGATATACAGAAAATGGCCTGCTACCTAGATTACATAAATCCAGATTAAATAAAATGTAATCATCAGAACATCAATTTTAAGGATATTAATTTATCAAATATAATTTATTTTCTAGATAATGGATCAGGCTCTCTTGGTGGGAGCCCCAGTAATAGGTCTGAATGACTCTGGAGGGGCACGTATTCAGGAAGGTGTGGAGTCCTTGGCTGGTTATGCTGATATTTTCCTGGTGAGATTAGCAATATGTAAAATTAAACAAACATAAGAACATTAATTTTCATGCAGTTTTTGTGTTTTTAATCAGGTTTTGCGTGAAGCTGATGGGATATGGTGAAAAATATGACATTTTTAACCTTTTCAGTGCCGTGTGATTTATTTACTGTTTTTCCATGCACAACAACTTTATTTACCTGCAAATGAAAACTTAAATCAGTTGTAAATACCAAACAGTAATTAGAACATAAAACAGCCCAGTGGCTGTGCTGAACATGATGCCGAAATAAACTACTCTTATCTGCTTGCACGTGATCCATATGCATCCAATCCTAGCATGTTCATGTGTCTGTCCAACAACCTCTTAAATGCTATTATCGAATTGCCCCCACCATCTTCTACATAAAAAAAACTTGCCTCCTTTAAACTTCGACCCTCTCGCCTTGAGGCTGTGCCATCGCATATTTCACATGTCCACAATCGGATGATGTTTTGTCTGCCCTATCAATAATAAAATAGTAGCCTTTTATTCAGACCCATGGATTACTTGCTCCCAGATGATGATCCCAGTAACATCAGGCATTTCATAATGTAATCTAGAGTTTATATTTCTTATGTTGCAATTAAGTACAAAGCACAAGCTTTGTTCAGTAAGGATATTTTGCAAGTTTCAACATAGAGCCTTGGGTCATACAGTGTAATTTTTGTTTGAGCAAGGAACTTTGCTCATCTGAATGTGCATGCCACTTTTGTGATCTAGGCGAGAAGCATCAACCCCTTATAAGATAGTTTGCTTTCAACACAGTACAATGCCTATGCTGATGTAAATGTAGTTACATTGAATTCTTATTTCTAATGTTAGCCTGCCACTCTCATCCAATTGTTAAGAGGGAAAAGCTTGAAGTGATGGAATGCCAAAGCCTGTATCTGAAATTGTTTGTCAGTGAAGGTTTGTGCAAGGAGGGTTTCCCTTAACGAAGTCACTGCTGGGAATTGGAACCCAACCACATGGAACAATATCTGAAGAAGGGTCCCAATCCCAAATATCACTTATCCATGTCTTCCAGCGATGCTGCGTGACCCACTGAGTTACTCCAGCAGTCTTTTTGTAAATCAGCTTCTGCAGTTCCTTGTGTCTGGAATAGTGTTTAGATTGCAGTTACATTTTAATGAATTTTGACCTACAATCATTGATGTCTCTGAAATGTTATAAATTGCATAAATCAAAAAGTATGAAGTATCATGCAAACTTTTAATAGTATTAAGACAGTTATCCTAATATGCTTCCTTTCGTATGTTGCTGGGTACATTTAAACTAAAGATTATAGATTGATGTAGAATCAACAAAGGATCAACTTTAACTGTGAAACATGCCACAAATATTGATGGCTGTTTTAATGAATGTTAGCTGATTTATCATCTTGCTTGATGAACAACTTGCTTTATGCATTAGATTCCTATTGTATTGCAATAACAGTTTGAATTTGATATTTTGCAGAGAAATGTATTGACCTCTGGAGTCATTCCCCAGATCTCCCTCATCATGGGTCCTTGTGCTGGTGGTGCTGTCTATTCACCTGCCTTAACCGACTTTACATTTATGGTAAAGGTAAGGTGCATTAATTAATGATTCGATTACAGAAGTCCCTTGTTTTATGTTCTGCCTTTGTAACCAAGAAATCCTATTTGGAATTAGGCCATTGTTGCAATATATGTTCCAGGCAAGCTAAATGAACACAAAAGTTATTCTCAGAGATGTAACTAACATTTGTTTTGCCTGTCAAATTATGTACAACAAAGGATTACATTATATTGGATGTGCAATTCATCAGTCTGAATTGCTGATTTTTCATAACTTGCTATTTGGCTTGTTGTTTCTCCATTTGGGCTCCTTTCTGTGCCAGAATGTGCCAAGTGATTAGAAAATTGTTTAATTCAAGAAAATATTTAGAGTGTTGAATATTTTTAATGATGTGTATGTCATTAACATCAGCATTTCCTTTTGAGAGGTAGACTTATTCATAGTCTTGATAATTGATACTTATTATTAGTTTATAAAGGTAGAAATTCATTGAGTAACAAGAAAATTGTACCTTAAAAGAAAATCAATTGATAATGAATGTGTGATTATTGGTTTATTATTGTCAATTCAACCAAGATACATTGAAAAGTTTTGTCTGCATGCTATACAATCAAATCATACATAAGTAGTGCAAAGAGAAATATACCAGCATGCCGAATATAAAATTACAGTATTAGAGCGTTAGTTAGAAAGAAGTCAAAGGGCCACAGGGAGGTAGGTTGGAAGATTGGGACTGCACCCTAGCTTATGAGAGGACTGTTCATTCGTCTGATAACAGTGGGGAAGAAGCATTTCCTGAATCTTCTGGTATCTTCTGTCCAACTGAAGAGGTGAGATGGGGGAATTACTGTAGTGAAAATAGACACACACAGCTGGAGTAACTCAGCGGCACAGGTAGTATTTCTGGAGAGAAGGAATGGGTGACATTTCGGATCGAGGTCCTTCTTCAGACTGAAAGTCACGGGAAAGGGATACGAGAGATATAGAACAATGAATGAAAGATATGCAAAAATATAATGATGATATAGGAAACAGCCCATTGTTAGCTGTTTGTTGAGTGAACTGGAGAGGAGCTGGTATTCCTTCTCTCCAGAGATGCTGCTTGTCTCGCTGAGTTACTCCAGCTTTTTGTGTCTATCTTCGGTTTAAACTAGCATCTGCAGTTCCTTCCTTACGGGGAGAAAAGATGAAATGCGAAGGTAAGCTGGCCAATAATATAAAAGAGGGTGGCAAGAGTTTCTTCAGTTATATAAAGAGCAAAAAGGAGGCAATAGTGGACGTTGTGATAATGGGGAATAAATAAAAGGCAGAGGAGTTGATTACCGTTTTTTGCATCAGTCTTCACAGTGGAAGACACCAACAATGTGCCTGAAATTCAAGAGAGTCCGGGAGTGGAAGTTAGTGGAGTGGCTATTACTAGGGAGAAGGTGGTTGGGGAGACTGAAAGGGATGAAGGTGGATAAGTCACATGGGCCAGATGGACTGCACCCTAGAGTTCTGAAAGAGGTTGCTTGAGAGATTGTGGAGGTATTTATAGTGATATTTCATGATTCACTAGAGACAGGAGTGTTCCAGATGATTGGAAAATTGCCAATGTTACCCCGCTGCACAAGAAGGGAGCAAGGCAGAATAGTGGGAACTGAAGGCCGGTTAGTCTGACTTCGGTGGTTGGTAAGATTTAAGAGTCCATTATAAAGGATGAGGTTACGGAGTACTTAGAAGTTCACGATAAAATAGGCCAAAGTCAGCATGGCTTTGTGAAGGGGTCTTGCTAGACAAATATGCTGGAATTCTTTGAAGAAGTAAATAATAGGACAGACAAAGCCGAGTCAGTAGATGTTGTTTACTTAGATTTTCAGAGAGCCTTTGAAAAGATGCCGCACGTTAGGCTGCTTAGGAAGATGAGAGCCCATGGTATCAAAGGGCAGATACTAGCATGGATAGCAGGTTGGCTGGATGGCAGAAGACAAAGAGTGGCAATAAAGGGGGGGCTGCCAGTGACAAGTGGAGTTTCGCTAGGGTCAGTGCTGGGGCCACTACTCTTCACGTTGTCTATTAATGATTTGGACGAGGGGATTGAAGGCTTTGTGGCAAAGTTTGCAGATGATACGAAAATACGTGGAGGGGCAGGTAGTGCAGTGAAAGCAGGGACTCTGCGGAAGGACTTGGACAGGTTGGGAGAGTGGGCGGAGAAGTGGCAGATGGAATATAGTGTAGCAAAGTGTGGAGTCATGCATTTTGGTAGTAGGAATAAAGGCGTAGACTATTTTCTAAATGGGGCGAGAATCCAGAAATCGGAGGTGCAAAGGGACTTGGGAGTGCTGGTGCAGGATTCCCAAAAAGTTAATCTGTAAGTCAAATCGGTAGTAAAGAAAGCAAACTCAATGCTAGAATTTATTTCAAGAGGGCTTATATACAAAAACAGGGATGCAATGTTGAGGCTCTATAAGGCGCTGGTAAGGCCGCATTTGGAATATTGTGAGCAATTTTGGGCACCATATCTGAGGAAGGATGTGCTGGCTCTGGAGAGGGTCCAGAGGAGGTTTACAAGAATTATCCTAGGAATGAGTAGGTTAACCTATGATGAGCGTTTGTCGGCACAGGGCCTGTATTCGCTGGAGTTTAGATGAATGAGGGGGGTCCTCATTGAAACATACAGAATAGTGAAAGACTTGGATAGAGTAGATGTTTCCACTAGTTGGAGAATCTAGGACTCAAAATCAAAGGGTGTTCTTTTACGAAGGAGATGAGGAGAAATGTATTTAGTCAGAGGGTGGTGAATCTGTGTAATTCTTTGCCACAGAAGGCTGTGAAGGCCAAGTCAGTGGATATTTTTAAGGCAGAGATAGATAGATTCTTGATTAGTACAAGTTCAGGTTATGTGGAGAAGACAGGAGAATGGGGTTAGGAGGGAGAGATAGATCAGCCATGATTGAACGGCAGAGTAGACTTGTTGGGCCAAATGGCCTAATTCCTTATGGTTAGTATTGTACATACAGCAATCCTTTTTCTTAATATGCCACATTCGCTATATCCTCTTGCACATTGTGTGCAAAAGGTTTAGATGGTAGATATTAATAATAATAATAATAATAATATCTTTTATTGTCATTGCACATATGTGCAACGAGATTTGGTATGCAGCTTCCATCCGATGTCATAACTTAAACAACTAATAAAATTTAGATTTAGATCTTGCAATATCTTTAGATATTGCACTGTAACCTCTCACTCCAACAATAACCATCAGGTAGGATCCCTGAAGAAGTACTGATATGTGTCACTGGGAACAATCTGAAGTGGAAGAGACACAAACATGTCCTCTCCCAACACTTTGTATGCCAGATGGAGGTTGGTTATGATTTCACACAACCTTCAGTTTTGAGGACTGCTTACAATGGATATAAAGTTCCAAGTCTATTGGGAGGGCAATCCTGTTTCTATCCACAACATACTGATGATGAGGCATTTTGCAAAATGGTGCTGTCAGTCTGATGAGTAAAATGTCTAATTGGATTTGCTGCCTTGAGGACTGTAGGCAAGTTGTATGCTGCCAAATTCTCCAACTACATTGTGACTGAAGGGATTCCCCTTCAGATACTTCACCAGCTGAGAGAAGTTAGAGAGTGTGATCAAACTTGCTGGCATGTTGTGTCTGGTCAAACCTACCCTGCTCAAAGTGGATCACACATGGAACCTTTTTGTTTGCTTACCAGAAAGCTATTTAGCTTCTGGTGCACCATGCAAAAGAATGACCACTGGTGAGGAGCATGGCATTGACCAATACCACAATATCTTATAACTTATCACCGATCCTATAAATATAAATGCCTTCAAACTTTTTTAAAGATCTGGGCCTATTCGGTCCCTCAAGGGCAGGGTACAAATTCATGAGTAAGCCAATGCTTCTGGGACTAATTCCCTTCTCAAAACCACTGGATGGCCTTTGTCAGCTTGGCTAAAGTCACTGATTGATATTTACTCTGCCACTTACTGACTTCTTTAAAAAAAATCCAAGATGTAGATCCACGCCATGTTGGATTATGAAAACAGCTTAGAGACATTTTTCTCCATTGGCCTGTACGTCAGAGCTCCCTATGCAGCTTCTGGAAAAAAGAAATGCATGGCATAGACGTGACTGGAAGATCATCTTGTAAAGTGTGTCTTTCATGCCCTACAGACATCAAACCCCATCAACTGTATTGAAGAATTTTTGCATATGTTTCTGAAGTTGTGACATCTTGCTTGCTTGTGCCTGCCACGGTCTCATGAATTCAAAAGACAAGTAGCATTTAGGAAATCAGAAGCACTTTGTGAAAATGCATGTTTTGGGTTTTGGTTTGTTATTTGTTTTGAAGCAGAAACAGAATCTGAGAATTTCTGGCTGATCAGCATTAATGAAGTAGTCCATTCAGCTCTTTACTTAGAGACTCCTAATTTTTACAGTACTGATTTCCACAAATGCTAGCATGCTGTTTTGAGTTTTTTGTTTTTCAGTTTTGTCACATTGCCAAATAAGCATTTGGTTTAAAACAAAGCAAAATATACTATGATCTTAAATAGGAAGGGCTGTTAGTAACGGTCTTTTTTTTAAAAATGCTCATTTATTTGTGCTGCTTTGATTTGATTCTGATGAGATCAATGTTGTGGTTTGCAGGGTACTTCTTACTTATTCATTACTGGCCCAGATGTGGTGAAATCTGTTACCAATGAGGATGTGACTCAGGAAGACCTTGGTGGTGCAAAGACCCACACTGCAATTTCAGGTGACATGACTTTTAGAGAGTGAGAATGTTATTGAGTGATCAGTAGAGCCAGGAATTTGCCATAAATGCCATGTGCCTTTTCATGCCTTTTTTTAAAAATGATTTCAGGAAGATAATGCCCTTTTCACGATTGATTGCCTAAATCAGCCTTTTTTGCCGTTTTAACGTAACTTACACGAAAATTTACACCACCGGGGCGAAACCCGGCTATAAGTGGGTGTTAAGTGGTGATTGGAGAGGGGTGCTTGGGAAAGGGTCCAGTCTTTTCAAACTGGAATCAAGCTGTGAGTAGGTGTGAAGCGTTGGTTGGGGTTACCAGGGTTAAGTTTCTGTTTAACGAAACTGCAGTAGAACTCGTTCAGGTCATTGGTCAGCTGATGATTGTCCAAGGAGCGGGGGGTTTTCCTCTTGTAGCTTGTGATTTCTTGCAAGCCCTTCCACACTGAAGAGTCATTTGCTGAGAACTTGCTCCTTCCCTTGCAGCTGTGATTCCTCTTCTTAGCTTGTACTTAGCCTGCCTGTAGAGGTCTGCATCCCTGCTCCTGTAGGATCTACCCCTGCAAGTGTCAAAATGCCTAATGTCACGTCAACGCCTTGTAAACAAATGGAACGATTTGGTGAGAGTGTACGGGAGTGATATATTCTCTACAGACAACTAACTGTGTGCTGTTTTGCAACGCATGTGAGAAAGCAGTGAATCATGAGAAAAAAAATGTCATCTCCATGTATGTACAGACAGCTAAACACAAGCTGGTGGCAGAGAAACAGAATGTAGGAAATACGCAAGCTCGTCTCCCCACATTTACTGCTGGCTCCAATTGCAAATCTGAGTTTTCGAGTGATCTGTGCAACGCATTCATTGATGCTGGAATTCCACTGTGGAAATTGGAAAACAAATCTCTCGGAGGTTTTTTAGGGAAATACACAGAGGAACATATACCAAGTGAGTCATCATTACGGAAAAATTATGTTGACAGCAACTTCAACATTGTTGTGCAGAAAATTAGAGATGAAGTTGCATGCAACAAAATATGGATCTCAATAGACGAGATAACTGATGCTGTGGGGAGATTTGTTGCCAATGTGGTCATTGGTACACTGGAGGCAGGTCAACCATCAAAGGAGTATTTCTTGACATCGGAAGTATTGGAGAAGTAAAAGCTGAACTATTGCTCAGTTGTTTACATCTTCACTTGGTGTACTTTGTACCTAAAGTTCCTGGCGATGTAGGTGAAGACATACAAGGACAATGTGAGAGGGTGATTTTAGCTAACAAAGATCTTGAAGAAATACAAAACATAGCTAAAGTTCTCAAAGGTAGTTGTAATGCACAAGATATCAACATGAATGTAGCGTTTGTAGCTTGTTTCAGGTATGCACCAGCGACCTTAGCTGGGGTAGAAAGAAGTTTTTCACAACTGTAGCATATTCTGTCTGACAGACGGCATAGTTTAACACCAGATAATTTGAAAAAATGCTGGTAGTTATGTGCAACCAGGCAACTTTGATCATTTAATGAAGTATACCTGTATAATTATCATTTTTAACCATAGTTTGGTGGTGGAAATAAGGGCCTTTTTGTGCCTTTTTTGTAATTTTATTATGCCCTTTTGCCTGCTTATTTCAGAGATTTTTAGCGCCTAAACATCCTGGCTCCAGTTATCAGTATTTCTACTTTTTAAGTGTGCTGAATTAATGGTTGCCATTTATTTCACGTGTATTGGGATTGTTGTTTGTGTTTTCCCATCTTTGGGTGCTGCTCATTTTAAAGTGATATTTGTGTATGAAGAAGCTATTCACCTGGATTTAAATACAGATTATGAGTTAATTCATATTCATTAAATTGAGGAATTAACTGTTGTTGTAAATATTTGCACAAATCCCCTTGAGATGAATGGTATCAATTTGAAATTCCTTCCTCAGATGCTGCCTAGTCTACTGACTTCCTCCGGCTGCCCACCTTTTGTGACAGATTCTAGCATCTGAGGTTTCCTGTGCCTACACAAATAACATGTTCTGGGATTTGTAGGACGATGGTATTAGGACTGGTTAAATTATGTTTTATCACTTAATTTCAGGAAGGGGGGTAAATTAAATTCTGAGTAAAGTATTAATCATCTAGAAAAGTAGGATTTGCACAAGAACCAGAAAATAATTATTAATGGTAGATCATTTGGTAATTCAATACGACAAATGTGATAGAATTGCTTCAGGAGACATTCAAGAAGGGACGATGAAGGTGATAAATATGATGTAGTTCCACGTCTACTTCAAAAATACTTTTGACAAGTTTCCACATGATAGTGGTTAATAGGAAAGGATTATTTCTATTGGCATAAATGTGAGTTATCAGGAGCATAGATTTAAAATAATTGTTAGAATATCAAGAATATAGTTGAAAAGGTTTTAGACTCGCTGTATATTGGAGGCCTTGAACTCGTTCTCTGAAAATATGGTGAACATAGGAAACTTGCCTTTAAAAAGATCTTTGATATGCCTGTGATATACAGTAACTAATAAAATTACACCCCAAATTCGGATTGGGTCAACACAAACACAGCGGCCTTCCATTTTGTTATCATTTTCTAAGATTATTTTTCATGATTAAACTTCAATTGTTCCCTCATGGATCCGCTTAGATCTATCCAAGTCTACAACTATGTATTTTTTAAGTTTAGCAAGTAGTTGTGATCCGGTGGCACATCAGCTGTAGTTGCAGCAGTGCAGCTTGTTTGGTAGATTTATCACATGCAAACTTGTATATTCTCTCTCCCAAAACCTACATTTAGACCAGTAATGAAGACAGTAAAAGGGAAAAACCATGATGTTGGTAACTTTTCTCCAAGCAGATTAAATTTAATTGACAATTTATTGCCTGGGGACATTAAGTCAGTTCTTATTGCAGTGCCGCAGTTAAATCTGTGTTTTGTCGTGCAGTGTAACTAATTTGAAATACCTTATCAAGGATTGTGAATGATCAAATATAATGTGCTTCATGGATAACCTTCATCAATTAATAGCTTGTTTAAAAAAAATGTTTTTTAATTAGTAAAGCAAGGCCTGGCCTTTACTAGAAGCAAAAAACTGCAGATGCTCGACAGCTGAAACATAAACACAAAATGCTGTACAAACTGCATGTCAATAGTATCTGTGGAGAGAGAAACATAATGACAGGTCAATGACCTGAAATGCTAATCCTGCTTCTCTCTCCACAGATGCTGCCTGACCTGAATATTTCCAGCATTTTCTGTCTTGACAGTGCTCCAGAAGATGCACTCTCTAAGTGAGCACAGTGGTTTTCTAATAATAATTTATCTTAATTGTTACTTAAGTTAAAACTAATTGAGCTGTATTGGGAAGCAGCCAATACACTAATAAGCAAAAGGGGTAGAGACTTGCATAGCACATGCTCAATGATCTTTGGGTTAGTACCATTTGGGCCTGTAGTCTGTATAAGACTTGTTTATTTTAATATTAACATTTGTATCATTGAAACGTGCAAGGACCTGACATGGTTTGACAGCGTGGATGTCAATGTTTTATTGGGTGAGAGAATAAAGGGACATAATTACTAGATAAGGACAAAATCTAAAAACAGATGCACGGGGATTTCTTCTGAGGATGGTGATCTCGCAAATTGTCTGTGCATCAGGTTGTGGAAGCTAGATTATTAGGGACCATTTAAAGAGGAAGTAAAGTTGTTTTTGCAAGATCGGGGAGGGTAATGGGAAACTATCAGAGAAGAGTAACTGAAGCCATGATCCGACAGCCCAAATGACCTACTTCTGCTCCAGCGTTCTTATTGCAGCACGTCTGTGCTCTGTTACAGTCAAAGGGTTGCAATGTTTCAATTTGGCTGGGAAATTGTTGGCTTGGCTTGATCAAGTTCTGACTCCTTGTTTATATTGTAAATTTCTGTGCATATTCAGCGTGTTACAACTCCACTTGTAAGCTGGGGCTCCCAGTTAGCCAACAATTATAACAAACTTCAAAAATCTAATGAGAAGGAGAAAATTGAGCTAGAGTTTTTAAAACTTGATGTGGGGACACAAAGCCTTTAATTTGGAACAGAAATAAAAATGGCATTATAAAGACTGAACAATGTCACTGTCACTACCCTGTAATTGTTGTCAATACTGGTGCAGAAGGACAAGTTTTAGTTTATCAATAGTAAACTCTCTGGTCAGTTTTTCAATTAATAATAGAGAATATAGTTAAAATTCCGCTGTACGTTAATAAATATTTTGAAGCTGACATTTTCCATTGCTGACCAACCCTTTGATGCTTCATCACTTCATTTTAAGATAGTCCTCCTTCAAATATAGAAACTGCTACGTGGCTGCTGTGATTTATTATGTTGGCCAGAAGGACAACTCCAGTATGCTTTAGTTTTTTAGTTTAGAGATACAGCGCAGAAACAGGCCCTTCGGCCCACCGAGTCCGCACCGACCAATGATCCCCCACATTAACACTATCCTACTCACACTAGGAACAATTTACGCATACACCAAGCCAATTAACCTACATACCTCTATGTCTTTGGAGTGTGGGGGGAAACCGAAGATCTCAGAGAAAACCCACGTGGTCACGGGGAGAATGTACAAACTCAGTACAGACTGCACCCGTAATCGGGATCGAACTCGAGTCTCTGGTGCAGCAAGTGCTGTAAGGCAGCAACTCTACTGCTGTGCCACCGAAGCTGCCCTTATGCACAAAGGATTTCATTCAAACTTGGCTAGAAGATGCAGTGACGTAATAAATTGAGATGAAAGTATTGTTACAGGTCATTCGTAAGAATTCTCTATGAGAATGTACAACATGCCTCTCATCAGCTGGTAATTTTAAAGATGCTTGTACACGAAGATTGCTGGATCAACTTTTTTTCCGCTTTGTTTTAATTGGTTAAATTAGAATAATATTGCACTACAATAAAACTTCAGCATCATGATATAATTTCCAATAATAATCCGTATGAAATATTACAGATTCTGTGTTGTACTTTCTTTGACCAAAGGTAATGTTATGTTTTGTGTTGCCTTGAGGTCTATCTTCAAGATAAAGAACGGAGACAGCATTTTGTGTCGTAGTTCTCTTTTACTAGTACAGGGTTCTACAGGCTTCTCATTAGAAACATAGAAAATAGGTGCAGGAGGAGGCCATTCGGCCCTTCGAGCCAGCCATTCATTGTGATCATGGCTGATCGTCCCCAATCAATAACCCGTGCCTGCCTTCTCCCTATAATCCCTTGATTCCACTAGCCCCTAGAGCTCTATCTAACTATCTCTTAAATCCATCCAGTGATTTGGCCTCCACTGCCCTCTGTGGCAGGGAATTCCACAAATTCACAACTCTCTGGGTGAAAAAAAAATTCTCACCTCAGTCTTAAATGGCCTCTCCTTTATTCTAAGACTATGGCCCCTGGTTCTGGACTCGTCCAACATTGGGAACATTTTGTTTAAGAAGGAACTGCAGATGCTGGAAAATCGAAGATAGACAAAAATGCTGGAGAAACTCAGCGGGTGCAGCAGCATTTATGGAGCGAAGGAAATAGCAACGTTTCGGGCCGAAACCCATCTTCAGTCTCATTTTCTGGGAACATTTTTCCTGCATCTAGCTTGTCCAGTCCTTTTATAATTTTATATGTTTCTATAAGATCCCCCTCATCCTTCTAAACTCCAGTGAATACAAGCCTAGTCTTTTCAATCTTTCCTCGTATGACAGTCCCGCCATCCCAGGGATCAATCTCGTGAACCTACGCTGCACTGCATCAATCACAAGGATGTCCTTCCTCAAATTAGGAGACCAAAACTGTACACAATATTCCAGATGAGGTCTTACCAGAGCCCTGTACAACTGCAGAAGAACCTCTTTACTCCTATACTGAAATCCTCTTGTTATGAAGGCCAACATTCTTCACTGCCTGCTGTACCTGCATGCCAACTTTCAGTGACTGGTGTACAAGGACACACAGGTCTCTCTGTACCCCCCCCTTACCTTACCTAACCTAACCCCATTGAGATAATAATCTGCCCCCTTGTTTTTGGCGCCAAAGTGGATAACCTCACATTTATCTATATTATACTGCATCTGCCACGCATCTGCCCACTCACTCAACCTGTCCAGGTCACCCTGCAACCTCCTAACATCCTCTTCACAGTTCACACTGCCACCCAGCTTTGTGTCATCCGCAAACTTGCTAGTGTTGCTCCTAATTCCCTCTTCCAAATCATTAATATATATGGTAAACAGTTGCGGCCCCAACACCGAGCCTTGCGGCACTCCACTCGCCACTGCCTGCCATTCTGAAAAGGACCCGTTCACTCCTACACTTTGCTTCCTGTCTGCCAACCAATTTTCTATCCACGTCAACACCCTACCCCCAATACAATGTGCTCTAATTTTCTTTTTTAATTTTTCTAATTTAATAGCCTGTTCTGCATCTTTTCTCACTATCTAGATCACATGACATTACTACATTCTGCACTTAATTTACATGTTACAACCCAGTTTCAATTGTAACAATATAACAGGTAATTGCTTTGTTTGAAGATTTTAAGCAGTACTTTTTTTTGTAATGCATGTTTATATTGCAGGTGTTGCACATAGGGCTTTTGAAAATGATATTGATGCCTTACTGAACTTAAGAGAGTTCTTCAATTATATACCTCTGAATAACAAAGATCCAGCTCCAATAACAGAATGTCAGGATCCATGGTAAGTAAAAGTCTGCTTTGCACTCCATCCGCACTAGCTTTGGTTTGTAAAACTGAATTTCCAGTATTCTAGTTACATCAGTCCATTGACATTGATCATCTATAAATAAGGTGATGATGAATGTCATGTCTTTTTCCCAGGGCAGTCTAAAAACAGATGGTTTAATGTGAACGGGGTTAGATTTAAGGGAGGCCCAAGAAGCAAGTTTTTCCACATAGGTTTTGGTTTATGTTTATTATTGTCACGTACTGAGATACTGTTAAAAGCTTTTGTTTGTGTGCTATCCAATCAAATCAGATAATACTCTCCATTGAATACAATCAAGCCAAACAGGTGGAGCGAAGAATAAAAATACCAGAATGCAGAATATCATTTCTTAGCATTTCAGTTACAGTTAACATAACAGTTCCAGAGAAAAAAAGTCCAGTTTCTGCAAGAGAGTGTGGGATACATGAGCTGCTAGAGTGGTGGAGTTGGCACAATTTGTGCTTTAAAAGAGAGGAACATGGGTAGGAAAGGTTTAGAGGGATATGGTGCAAATCCAGGCAAACAGGATGAGCTCAGGTAGGCACCTCTTTTGCACAGACGACTTGGGCTAAAGGGTCTGTTTCTCTGCTTCATGACTGACTTAATGCTTCACTCAATTTTGAAAATTGACATTTTGTAATTTCTCAATTGAAATGATCTACTGCACTGCAACAGATCATAGACGTCAAGAGTGCTCCAAGATAGGACAATGAAATTCTTGCTTGCTGCAGCACAACAGAATATGTAAACATAGTACATAACAGGAGAAAAAAAGTTCAGTGTGTATACAAACACATGCACACATACTCAATAAATAAACAAATGTAATGCGATAATAATAATAGTCTGTTGTAGTTCAGAGCTTATTTGTTGTCGTGTTTAATAGCCTGATGGCTGTAGGGAAGAAGCTGTTCCTGAACCTGGAAGTTACAGTTTTCAGGCTCCTGTACCTTGTTCCCAATGGCAGTGGTGAAATTAGTGTGTGGCCAGGATGGTGTGGGTCTTTGATGATGTTGGCTGGCTTTTTGAGGCAGCAACTTCAATAGATCCCTTCGATGGACTGGGCAGTGTTCACAAATATTCCATTTGCCACTTTTATGTATCATATAAACATCACTTAGCCTTGGCAGCAAAATACTTAAACATCTGCTGTTAAGATATTGTACAAGAATCAATACCATGGGGAGATTTTCCACTTCATTGATATTGTTTACCAACATTGAGAGATATTTGAGATGGTTCATGCAGTGAGATTATAATAAGAGCAGCACTCGAGTGGCCCAGCTCATTACTATATTTGGGGTAGATAAAAATGCTGGAGAAACTCAGCGGGTGAGGCAGCATCTATGGAGCGAAGGAAATAGGCAACGTTTCGGGTCGAAACCCTTCTTAAATTAACTATATTTGTGGTTTTGTCCAGGAATAAATACATGATAGACCATGTAGAGAAAATGAATTTTAAAAAAGGTACTGAAAATAAAAATGTAAACTCGTCATCAAAACCATGGCCTTCAAAATGCAACTGTTATATGCACGAACACATTTGAGTCGTGACTGAATCATCTTTACATTGGGAATTACACCATTGTGCTGTATTGAAAGAGATCAATACTTTTTAAGGGAAATGGAGGAAACACTAGTAAATGTAGCTTTGCTATTAGTCAGCCAGGATCTGCTACCAGAGCAGAGACAACCTGAAGGCTAACTTAACTACTTTGCTTCGATTACTTTGCTGATAGTGCATAAATGTGCTGGTATTGAGGTGTTAAGTATAGGTCATCATAATTTAAATATTGTCTGAATAGAAATACCATGATACACTGTGGAATTAAAATTGAATAATAACCATCTAGATCAGAAAGTTTCAATGTGGCATGAGCTTGTATGTTGAATACACTGATTAACTATTGAAAAGTGCAAGTCTGCCCTCGTGTGGCTGCATTAAACATTTCTCCAGCAAGTGCTCTTTTCACCAGGGGAAGTCTGCCATCTAGTGGCCATATTGAATTGTACATCTATGCCAGAGGACAAGACACTTCGTAGACACCTTGTCTGAAGAAGGGTCTCGACCTGAAACGTCACCCATTCCTTCTCTCCAGAGATGCTGCCTGTCCCGCTGAGTTACTCCAGCTCTTTGTGTCCATCTACACTTTGTGGACGACCCATTTTAAACATGAAGAATATTTTTTTAATTGATGTGTGATTATTCAATTGAATAAATAATTTCACTGTAAATTTCCTTTATATAATAGTGGTTACATTTTTATTCAGATGAATAAATATTTTTTGACAATATCATGAGCCTATGCATTAGTTTCACATGTCTCTGAAATATGGAGATTTTGCCTTAAAAGTATAATACCAATGTTAAGTTAAAGAACACAAAACCCTTTATTACTTAAGATACACAAAGCACTGGAATAACTCAGCGGGGTCAGGCAGCATCTCTAAGAAAACTTGTTCTTTCAGAGAATCATGACCATGTCTACTATTTTACTTACATTTTTCAGCATCTTCAGTATTTTGCTTTCCAACAAAGGTAGGAAGCTGGATGAATAGCCATGAGAACATTAGAAACAATCTGAAAGATGTAAAGGGATTCTTTTGTAAATGTGCAATTCAATGTAATACATGTAAGTGGGAAGTTACACACTTTAAAAGACAAAGGAATATATATTAGAAATGCAGGAGGGTGTGGGGTAACCTCATTGAGGTGCAAAAGGTTGAGGAAACAGATACATTGTACACTCTGTCTTTATCCCAGGTAGAAAATTATAAAACTAGATGGTATAGGCTTATGTGAGACAGGAGAGATTAAGAGAGAGTTCAGAGGCAACTTTTTCTCTCAATGAGTAGTCAATCTCTGTAATGAGCTATAGAAGTGGATACAAATACGACTTTTAAAAGGCATTTGTACAGACATGGATAGGAAAGGTTTAAAGGGCTCTGGGCTAATTACAAGCAAATGGGACTAGCCCACTAACCCAACTTAGTCATCATAGACAAGGTGGGCCAAAGGACCTTTTTCGGTGCTGTACAACTTTATGACTCTGACTCTATGCAATTATCAGAAATCTAGGGTTCGTGGACACGATTCTCTGAAAGAACAAGTCCAGATTGGTTAAGCTCAATTTACATCAAACCAAACTATATTGAGTTGTGTATCACATTTGGGATCAAAGGCATGAGTAGATTGTGCAAAACATAAATACCCCACATGGAACACCTGTGTAAAACGTATTCAGCACAATTTTCATATGATTGATGCATGAATTTACCACCATATACATAAATGATTGACACGTAATGAAGAAGAAAAGTGTTTACTTTTGCCCATTTCTGTTCAAAGTGACAGGTTGCTGCCGGGCTTGGATACATTGGTTCCTCTTGAGTCTACAAAAGCATATGATATGTTGGATATTGTCCATGCGGTAAGGACCTGTTTAGTTTTAACTCATATTCTTGTAATCCTGTATTTGCAAGAAAAGGGGCAGAGTGTACTTTAAACTTTGTTCCTCTCACCTTAAAGCTGTGCCTTTTAGTATTTGATTTTTCCATCCTGGGGAAAAGGGTTCTGACAGTCTATCCTATCAATCCCTCGCATAATCCTGGCAGTTGCTAGCACAGAACTCTGGCGTATAAGAGCCATATTGTTCAATGCAAAGCCTTGTTTGTATTTGGCCATAGTTTGAAGTTCAAAGTGTTGGAGAGGTGGGAATTAATTTTAACATTCGCCACAGTTCAAGAAAACCTCTTTCAAAATTCTGTTTTAGATTGTGGACGAAAGGGAATTTTTTGAGCTTATGCCCAATTATGCAAAGAATATTATTATTGGATTTGCCAGAATGAATGGATGCACAGTGGGAATTGTGGGCAATCAGCCTAAAGTGGCTTCAGGTGAGTGCTCAGTTTATGATGCAGAGAATGCATTGTTTAATGACATTGCCACACTTTTGTTTATCTCCCACCCTCTTGTCCATGAATCCAGTGTAGCTGCAATTTATGTACCGTTTCCAGTTTGCTGTGTAGCTGCAATTTATGTACCATTTCCAGTTTGCTGTACTGCACTCTGTTGTAACAATCTCATCTTGAGATCGGAGAAACTAAATGCAGCTGAACTGCAGTCTCCAGTCAGTGCACAAAGATGACCGAGATTTGATTAGCTTGTCAGTTCATTTTTTCATTCCACTCCCACCTCTGCCTTTGGCATCTAGCACTGTTTGGTTTAATTTAGTTTAGAGATACAGCACGGAAACAGGCCCTTCAGCCCACTGGGTCAGCGCCGACTAACGATGCCCACATATTAACACTATCCTACACCCACTAGGGACAATTTTTACATTTACATTTACCTTTGATTTGGACTGAAGACTTGAGTCCGAAGTAGGGTCTCGACCCAAAGCATCACCCATTCCTTCTCTCCAGAGATGCTGCCTGTCCCGCTGAGTTACTCCAGCATCTTGTGTCTATCGTCAGTATATACCAGCATCTGCAGTTCCTTCCTCCACATTTTGACTGCTCCAATGAAATTCTCTATGCAGCCGTTGGAACATTGCCTATCTTCCATCACCGTGGCTGCCATGTGGTTCCCATGGAAATCTCGTATTCCACTGGGAGAGCATAGATTTTCAGCTCTCAAATTCCCCCCCCCCCACTTTTTGATGTCCTCTGCACTGGGAATTGTCGATTAAATAATTGTTCATTTAAAAAATAGCAGGAATACGAATGTTCATTTGACAATAGACAATAGGTGCAGGAGTAGGCCATTCGGCCCTTCAAGCCAGCACCGCCATTCAATGTGATCATGGCTGATCATCCACAATCAATACCCCGTTCCTGCCTTCTCCTCATAGCCCCTGACTTCAAGAGCCCTATTTTACTCTCTCTTGAAAGTATCCAGAGAACCGCCCTCTGAGGCAGAGAATTCCACAGACTCACAACTTTCTGTGTGAAAAAGTCTTTCCTCATCTCTGTTCTAAATGGCTTACCGCTTATTCTTAAACTGTTTGCCCCTGGTTCTGGACTCCCCCAACATCGGGAACATGTTTCCTGCCTCTAGCGTGTCCAAACCCTTAATAATCTTATATGTTTCAATGAGGTACCCTCTCATCCTTCTAAATTCCAGAGTATACCATCCCAGCCGCTCCATTCTCTCAGCATAAGACAGTCCCGCCATCCCGGGAATTAACTTTGTGAACCTATGCAGCACTCCCTCAATAGCAATAATGTCTTTCCCCAAATTTGGAGACCAAAACTGCACACAATACTCCAGGTGTGGTCTCACTAGGGCCCTATACAACTGCAGAAGGACCTCTTTGCTCCTATACTCAACTCCTCTTGTTATGAAGGCCAACATTCCATTCACTTTCTTCACTGCCTGCTGTACCTACATGCTTACTTTCATTGACTGATGAACAAGGACCCCCAGATCCCGTTGTACTTCCCCTTTCCCCCAACTTGACACCATTTAGATAATAATCTTCCTTCCTGTTTTTGCTACCAAAGTGGATAAACTCACATTTATCCGCATCTGCCCACTCACCCAACCTGTCCAAGTCACCCTGCATTCTCATAGCATCCTCCTCACAATTCACACTGCCACCCAGCTTTGTGTCATCTGCAAATTTGCTAATGTTACTTGTAATCCCTTCATCTAAATCATTAATATATATTGTAAATAGCTGCGGTCCCAGCACGGAGCCTTGCGCTACCCCACCAATCACTGCCTGCCATTCTGAAAGGGACCCGTTAATCCCTACTCTTTGTGACTAAGTTGTCATTTTTTTTAGGTTGTCTGGACATTAACTCTTCAGTGAAAGGAGCTCGTTTTGTCAGATTCTGTGATGCATTTAACATCCCTATCATTACATTTGTGGATGTGCCTGGATTCTTGCCAGGTAAAAAACTAAAAATAGCCTATCATAAACCAGTCGAGTTTGTATTCCATTCTTGTGTTCAACGTTGATTCCAATTAATCACACTTCCACTGTTACTGCCAAGCAGAGCACTGTGCCACACTATTTAAAGTCACATTTTTGGATCAGTTTATAACGGTGAGTTAGAACAGCATGTTTGTACTTGCCCCAGGTGGACTCCCACCTATTTCTCCCCTCCACTCACCCTCACCCTTACCTCCCCCGCCCCACCTGCCAATTTCCTCCCTCTGGATTTACAATCCGCAACTTTTCAAACCTGTCTCGCACTGATGTTGACCTATTATCTGTGGACGTAGGCGTGGTCGTCTTAATGGGTCGCCGGTTGTCGGTAGCTTGACGTCGACTAGGTGGTAGGTTGTTGTAGCTTGTCGTAGACATTGGCAGAGAGAGGTTCAGTCGCCAGATTTTCGGCGACCTGCTACGACTATGACAGTCGCCTAAGTGGGACAGGCCAATAAGGTGCGAAAACGAGACATCAAAAGAAATGAGGATCAAGGAAAATGTAGAGTGGATCATTGTTAGCCAGGAGAAGGTGACAACAAAGCAAAGAGATAAAATGTAATCTGAGGACAGTCAGACTGGTTGGAGAACTGGGAAGGGGGAGGGATGAAGAGAGAGGGAAAGCAAGGGTCACTTAAAGTTAGAGAAGTCAATATTCATACCGCTGGGGTGTAAGCTGCCCAAGGGAAATGTTTCATTGTATTCATTAATGACTGGATACTGTAGGGTCTCGACTCGAAACGTCACCTATCCATATTCTCCAGGGATACTGCTTGACCTGCCGAGTCTCTGCAGCTTTTTTCATTCTTTGTGTATTAACCAGTATATGCAGTTCTACTGGATACAATGTAAATAATCACCCCAACAGTACCCATAATCAATGAAATGAAGGAATTGGATCAAGTGTACACAGAATAATGTGATACAAGTTACAATAGAAAATGGACATTTAAACCTGCAGAGAAATCTGCTTACAAACCATTATGTAACGTGGGGAGTGTCTGTACTCTCCATGCCAAAATGGATTTCTAATCACCACCTTCTGCTGCGCTAACCCCATGAAAATTTTTCAAGTGCTGCCTATTCTCCACTGATACCTAAACCTGCAGCATGATGCTTTAATAAAAGGTTCACTTTATTTATGTGTTTTTGATTTATTGCAATTGTAGTTCCATCGGGTGGCGCCAGCCTCACCAACAGTCTGTCTGTCCCTTCCTTTGTGTTTAAATATTATGTGTTCAATGGATGTTTTTAGTGTTCTTTAGCTTTATGTGGGGGGGGGGACCTTGGAGCCTCAACCGTGGGTGCTTGCGGACTTAAGATCACGGAGCTAGCGGTCTCTGGTCAGAGACCGACTTCGGGAACTCCAAGCTGCGGGGGCTTTGACTGCCCCGACTGCGGGAGAATAAAGAGAAAGAAGATTCGACTTTTTTGCCTTCCTCACAGTGAGGAATGTGGGGAATCTGCTGTGGTGGATGTTTATGTTAACTTTTATGTAGTTGTGTGTCTTGTTGCTTTTTATTTTCTCGTATGGCTGTATGGTAATTCGCATATTACCGTAATTGGTACATGTGACAATAAAAGACCTTTGAAACCTTTGTAGTTTCCTCCAGTATTTTGCTTTTACATGCAGGAACCAATCAGGAATATGGAGGAATAATCAGACATGGTGCAAAGTTGCTTTATGCCTTCGCTGAAGCGACAGTTCCCAAAATTACGGTGATCACTCGAAAGGTAAGATTGCACTGTTGAAAGTCTGAAGAAAAAAATAGTACTTGGATGGATGAGGAGTGCTGGAGAAACTAATTCCATATAACCATATAATAATTTTGGATTATAAACACAATGTAGACAAAGGGTGTCTTGAGCATTGCTGAGTGCACAAAATACTATAATATGTGACCTAACCACTGCATGTAAATATTCCTCCCAGAACTAAAATGTTTTGCTTTAAAATTGTTTAATCAACCTGATGTTAAAGTTTGAATTCAGCCAAACCAAACACTACAACAGTGTATTTGCAATGATGTAACATGGTGTATTCAAAAAGTAATTGATCATTGATGCAGTGAAAATTATATTCAACATGTACACCTGCCACACACTTGCATTGTCACAGATAGCTTCTATGCGTTCCTCAATATGTGGTCTAAATCTTGATGTCAGTCTGGAACATTTGCTTTTGTCCAGTTTACAGATGGGAAAATCTAGTTTTGGACAAATGAAATGATTAGTGTTTGCAGTGATCATGCAGTACTGGTTGGTCTTTGCTTCTGTTTGACTGTAGTTTGTAGACCAGAGTTTTACAGGAAGGAACCATGACAACAACCACCACATAGTTTTATGTGCAGTGTACTATGAAATTGGCACTCTGCCTGCACAAGAAGGATCTGTTGGGTGGGCCATTGTCCTAATCAAGCAATTTGAAGCTGGGTTAAAGTTCTGATGATGAAGTCTTCTACAGCAAAGTCACTTTGACTGTTGTTTTAGGAAATTGCAAACTCCTTTATGGTGCTCAGAATGTCACTGTTCATGACCCACTTTAGTTGGAACATTGTGTTGGGGGCAGACTTGCATTTAAATTGAATGTTCATTCCTCCAGAAATCTGGATTTCTGATTGAGGATGCTCCACATAAACTGGGCATATGCATGCCCCTGACGATCCTGAGGTAGAATAGATGTATTTCTACTTTACAATTTGCATTTAACATGAGTGCCTTTTGACTGGGGGAATGAGAGAAAATGTAAAGAAATACTACTGATGTAACAAATACTGTATCTTTACCTTTGTTTCACCCATTGCACGAGTTTGACTTGATTGTATTTATGTATATAGTATTATCATGCAAAATAGAACTTTTCACTGTACCTCGTTAGAAGTAACAATAAAAACCTAGGCCACTGATCATCATTGCCTGCTATTGCCGTTGGAAATTATTCTAACCCCTAAACAATATTCATCAAGATAATGACTTTTTTACTAGTCATTTTAAGCTTAGCAGAGATGTATTAAATTAGCACAGCTCTGCATTTTTTTTTGATGATTCACTTAATTGTTCCAGTTATTTGAAGTTAATTTGACTTTTTCCATTGTTTTCTTTATATTTTCAAATTACATTTATGTGCTTTCCTATACAGGCATATGGTGGTGCTTACGATGTGATGAGCTCCAAACACTTGAGAGGAGATGTGAACTATGCTTGGCCAACAGCTGAGGTTGCAGTTATGGGCGCTAAGGCAAGTGACAGCACTGCATAATGGTGCTTATGGCTATAAATCGATTCATATTCTGGATATACTATTCCAGGCCTTTTAATAGTAAGTGTAGTTGCAATAAACAAAAATGTTGTGGAGTTTGAGATCTAATTTTTAAAAGTTGATGCTGCAAATTTTAAATGTTTAGCTGAGACGATCATATTCAATAGAGCATGCCGGTAGTAAATGGTCAATTTCCTCTTTGAATAAATCAAAATTTGACCGATCAAAGCTCCAACAGATGTTTGCAGTTCTGTTGCAATCTAAACTGCTTTAAATTGTGCTGAAAATGCAGTAAAAGTGCATCTTCAGAGAGACCTGGGTGTCATGGTACACCAGTCATTGAAAGTAGGCATGCAGGTGCAGCAGGCAGTGAAGAAAGCGAATGGTATGTTGGCTTTCATAGCAAAAGGATTTGAGTATAGGAGCAGGGAGGTTCTACTGCAGTTGTACAGGGTCTTGGAGAGACCACACCTGGAGTATTGCGTACAGTTTTGGTCTCCAAATCTGAGGAAGGACATTATTGCCATAGAGGGAGTGCAGAGAAGGTTCACCAGACTGATTCCTGGGATGTCAGGACTGTCTTATGAAGAAAGACTGGATAGACTTGGTTTATACTCTCTAGAATTTAGGAGATTGAGAGGGGATCTTATAGAAACTTACAAAATTCTTAAGGGGTTGGACAGGCTAGATGCAGGAAGATTGTTCCCGATGTTGGGGAAGTCCAGGACAAGGGGTCACAGCTTAAGGATAAGGGGGAAATCCTTTAAAACCGAGATGAGAAGAACTTTTTTCACACAGAGAGTGGTGAATCTCTGGAACTCTCTGCCACAGAGGGTAGTCGAGGGCAGTTCATTGGCTATATTTAAGAGGGAGTTAGATGTGGCCCTTGTGGCTAAAGGGATCAGAGGGTATGGAGAGAAGGCAGGTACGGGATACTGAGTTGGATGATCAGCCATGATCATATTGAATGGTGGTGCAGGCTCGAAGGGCTGAATGGCCTACTCCTGGACCTAATTTCTATGTTTCTATGTTTCTATCTGCAGACTTCACTGCTTGGATTGCTTGTATTTCCCTCTGTTCATCTTTTGAAATAATATAGTAATGTTGTTACAAATCCACATTTAATCCAATGTGAAACAAAAAAATAAGCCGAGGGAGAAAGCTTGCTTTTTTGCTCCAGATCCCAGCATCTGCAGTCTCTCTGATCCAATATGGTTGTCTTTATTTCAATTTTGTAATGCAGTTTAAATTAAAAAATGTAATTGACTTCTGTACTTTCTACTGTACCCACCAAGATAGTGACCTTCAATGCATTTGTTGGGGAATGGTGTCTATATAAGTAGTAGAACAAAGAACGAATTGGTTAGATATATTGCATTAGCTTAATCCACAATTGTTATCCCAGAAAGATAGAAATTGCTCTGCAGCTTTCACAGAAATAGTTATCTGGTACATTGTTTGTGGGAAGTTCATATTTATCTGAAATGAGTTGATTGAGTTGAACGTTTGAGTAGGAGGCTGTTAAATAAAAAGTGGATGGCACCCACCAAAAGAAGCAAAAAAAGCAAATCGCCATTTTGTATTCTTCTTTCAAAGGGTGCTGTGCAGATTATCTTCAAAGGGAAAGGGAAGGTAAACGAGGAGAAAGCAGAGGCACACTATGTGGAGACCTTTGCAAACCCATTCCCAGTAGCAGTGAGAGGCAAGTACCAGATGTTGCGCATTTTCTAACCTAACATTTCTGCTTCCTTTTTTTCCTTTAATGCAATTTACCTAAATTGACATGGCCACACAAGAATTGTGCAATTTGTATCTTGTTTGCAGAAACTTGAGCATTTAAAAAAAAAAAAACGTTATTTGTCCCACCTAAAGTGCAGCCCTTGATTCTCAAGGGAGTGAAATCACCATTTAAATTTGTGTTACTAATTGAATACATTAGCAAGCTTGCAGGCAGATTTTATAAATGAAACTTTTAGCCAAAGACATTTTGTCGATATTGTTTTTTAAAAGGGTCTCCTGGGTGGATTGACTGTAATTGTTTTCTCATTGACTTTTATGTGTATGTTCAAATTAGTCCACCAAGTTACCATTTAAGTACATAAAATTACAATTTTAAAGCTCCCCATTGTCATTGTCTATGATACACATATGTTTGGAAAGTGGGGGAAAAAAGCATTTCAAAACCGGTGCTCTCATGCTAGAATCAGCAATTGGAAAGTACCTCTAATTTAAAAGATACTTCAGAGCATATAATGAAAATTAATTTACAGAACTTTCCATTTGTAACAAGATGTTAAACACAGATAGCAAGGAGTCATATATTTCACGATGCATCATGATTTGGTGGCCTTAACTTTTTCTACGGAACAGAACAAATACCTATTCACCCTTGATCGTAGACTACACATTCTGTATATACACATTCTCAATAGCTCCTATTTCTCCACAGCATGCCAGTAAATTAAATGTCTATTGTACATTGCCTGGGTTTGAGTAAGCAGGGAGGTGAAGTGGTAATGGGCATGTGTTCCAGAGAAATACAGAGCTGTTATAAACAAGAAAGATTGAACGACTTGTCATAAGAAACACTCAGCATTGACTCATCTTTGCACTGTTAATGATAATTACAGATTTTTGGAGAGGGGATCAAACATTCCTAAATCTGGGAAAGGGGAAAATGCCAAATGCATCAAAATATGTTTTGTTATACATGAATTAAGTAGATATTATTTTCAAGACTGTCTACCTACTTGTGTCCTTGCAGGTTTTGTCGATGATATAATTCAACCAGCAACCACTCGAATACGCATTTGTCGAGACCTAGAGATGCTGGCAAACAAGAAACAGACCAATCCTTGGAAAAAACATGGCAACATCCCTTTGTGAAACAAAACTTTTAGGATTATATGCAGATAGCACAGAAAAAATTTCATTTCAAGAAGACTCGATTATTTAAAATCAAATAAATCTTCATTTGTCGTAGCAGGAACTTCTTTTAGGTATAACAAATTAACAGAATAAATTGTTCTTGTTCTATTCTCCTTGTCTTCATTGGTTAAGATATTAAAAAAATAGCAACAGTTTTAGATTGAAAAGTAGAATACATTTGTCAGAGTCATAGACAACACAACAGTAAACGCAACTTGAATCCCAATTTTGATTTAGCCACGTGACTGGAACCAGATAGCTTTGGATCATACATTTGTTTCATGTTCAACACGGGGGTCCCTGGATTATTTTTCTGCATATATTCTGTGAATTTTCTCCAAATCAGAATTTAAAAAAAACATCTAAATCGTAATGTGAAATCTTTAAGGCTGATAGGCTTTGGGGCCTGACTTGTAAAGCATAGACTGGGGAAGATCAGCGTGGATGATAGGTGCTACCAGCTACGGTACTGTGACAGATGCTTCTGAATGCAGTGCTGAGGAGCTGATCAGTGAGAGAACTAACAGCAATCCAATAATCAACAGTGTGCATGAACGAGAGGTGATTTGGAGTCGTAATAATTTGTCTTACCTGAAGAAGCGTTTGCAGGAGGAAATGGCTTTTTTAAAATAGAGAGCACAGGATAGGAGAGCTTGTGTCAAGTCAGATTTTCGTATGTCAGGGCAGGAGAAGGTCACAATTTCAATAGTGGAGGCAGAGTGAAGCATGCAGCAGCATGTAAGCTTTAAAAAGAGCCTTTTGTTTGGGTCAGTGAGAGAAACTGAAAACCATTAAGTGGAGATATACAGAGCACCTTATTGGGAGATGTGTTAGTGCTATGTTGAGGATAAGTGTGGAGGCTTAGGCACAAGAGGCTGTCCAATAAGGTGTGGTTGTTTCATGTTCCTCCAGTAGCAGTGCAGTGAAAATGGTAGCTAGGGCACTTGGACACTCCTCCTGCTTGATGTTGGAAGTAGGGCACCTTTAGTGCCTGAGGACTACACCTGTGGGAAGTACGCCCAGCTGGAGCTCCTGACTGACCATGTGAGGAACTGGACGACCTCAGGATTGTCTGTGAGAATGGGAGCATCATAGAGAGGATTTATAGTGAGGTGGTCACACCCAAGGTGCAGGCAGAAAGTGAATGGGTGTCCACCAGGAAAGGGAATAAGCAGAGAGTGCAGAAATTATCCAGATGTTGGCACAAATGACATGGGTAGGAAAAGGGATGAGGTCCTGCGGAGTAGAGAGAGTTAGGCAAAAGGTTAAAAAGCAGTACACTGAGGGTGATAATATCTGGATTAGTCCCAGTGACTTGTGCTAGTGCGGGTAGGGCAGGTGAATGTGGCAGTGTTCGTGGTGCAAGAGGCAGTGGTTCTGATTTTTGGACCATCGGCATTTCTTCAGGGGCAGAGGTGACCTGGGAGTGGGAAAGCTTGTACCGGAACTGGAGGGAGTGCTAGTGCTACTCGGGAATGTTTAAACTAGAATAAGGAGGAGGTGGCAACCAGAGTAGGTCAGCAAATAGAAGGATGAATGACCAGTAAGTCTCAAAGGAAGGTCAGACAGTGAGTGATTAAGGAATATGGTAAAAAATTAATGGTCTGGTGTGATTATTTTATCATGGGTAAAGCAAATGAACCATGTGTAAAGCAAATTAACAGTCTGGATCAGTACTTGGAACCATGATGTAGTGGCCATTATGGAGACAGCTGTGAGAGGGACAACCCATGGAGTTACTCCAGCACTTTATCTTTTTCTGCGACCAGTGGAGTTCTGCAGGGATCTGTACATAGAAGCAGGAGTAGGCCATTCGGGCCTTCGAGCCAGCACCACCATTCAAAATGATCATGGCTGATCATCTAAAATCAGTACCCCGTGCCTGCTTTTTCCCATATCCCTTGATTCCTTTAGGCCTAAGAGCTAAATGTAGCTCTCCCTTGAAAACATCCAGTGAATTGGCCTCCTCTGACCTATGGCAGAGAATTCCACAGATTCACAACTCTCTGGGTGAAAAAAAATGTCCTCAACTCAGTCCTAAATGACTGACCCCTGGTTCTGGACTCCCCCAACATCGGGAACATTTTTCCTGCATCTAGCCATATAACCATTACAGCACGGAAACAGGCCATCTCGGCCCTTCAAGTCCGTGCCGAACACTTTTTTTTTCCCCTTCTTTCTTCCTTCCCCCTAGTACCATCTACCTGCACTCAGACCATATCCCTCCATTCCTTTTCCCGTCCATATACCCATCCAATCTATTTTTAAAGGATAAAATTAAACCTGCCTCCACCACTTCCACTGGAAGCTCATTCCACACAGCTACCACTCTCTGAGTAAAGAAGTTCCCCCTAATGTTACCCCTAAACTTCTGTCCCTTAATTCTCAAGTCATGTCCCCTTGTTTGAATCTTCCCTACTCTCAATGGGAAAAGCTTATCCACTTCCACTCTGTCTAACCCGCTCATCATTTTAAAGACTTCTATCAAGTCCCCCCTTAACCTTCTGCGCTCCAAAGAATAAAGACCTAACTTGTTCAACCTTTCTCTGTAACTTAGTTGCTGAAACCCAGGCAACATTCTAGTAAATCTCCTCTGTACTCTCTCTATTTTGTTGACATCCTTCCTATAATTAGGCGACCAAAATTGTACTCCATAGTCCAGAATTGGCCTCACCAATGCCTTGTACAATTTAAACATTACATCCCAACTTCTATATTCAATGCTCTGATTTATAAAGGCCAGCACACCAAAAGCTTTCTTTACCACCCTATCTACATGAGATTCCACCTTCAGGGAACTATGCACAGTTATTCCTAGATCCCTCTGTTCAACTGCATTACTCAATTCGCTACCATTTACCATGTACGTCCTATTTTGATTTGTCCTGCCGAGATGTAGTACCTCACATTTATCAGCATTAAACTCCATCTGCCATCTTTCAGCCCACTCTTCCAAATGGCCTAAATCTCTCTGTAGACTTTGAAAGTCTACTTCATTATCCACAACACCACCTATCTTAGTATCATCTGCATACTTACTAATCCAATTTTCCACACCATTATCCAGATCATTGATGTACATGACAAACAACAGTGGACCCAACACAGACCCCTGAGGCACCCCACTAGTCACCGGCCTCCAACCTGACAAACAGCCATCCACCATTACTCTCTGGCATCTCCCATTCAGCCACTGTTGAATCCATCTTGCTACTCCACCATTAATACCCAACAATTCAATCTTCTTAATCAACCTTCCATGAGGTACCTTGTCAAAGGCCTTACTGAAGTCCATATAGACAACATCCACTGCTTTACCCTCATCAATTTCCCTAGTAACCTCTTTGAAAAATTCAAGAAGATTAGTCAAACATGACCTTCCAGGAACAAATCCATGTTGACTGTTCCTAATCAGACCCTGCTTATCCAGATGCTTATATATATTATCTCTAAGTATCCTTTCCATTAATTTGCCCACCACTGACGTCAAACTAACAGGTCTATAATTGCTAGGTTTACTCTTAGAACCCTTTTTTAGCCTGTCCAATCCTTTAAGAATGTTATATGTTTCGATAAGATATCCTCTCATCCTTCTAAATTCTAGTGAATACAAGTCCAGTCTGCCCATTCTTTCATCATATGTCAGTCCCGCCATCTCGGGAATTAACTTGGTGAACCTACGCTGCACTTCCTCAAATTGGAACAAAATTGCACACAATATTCCAAGTGCGGTCTCACCAGGGCCCTGTACAACTGCAGTAGGACCTCGTTACTCCTAAAACTCAAATCCTTTTGCAATGAAGGCCTACATGCCATTAACTTTCTTCACTGCCTGCTGTACCTGCATGCTTACTTACTGTGACTGATGTACAAGTACACCCAGGTCTCGTTGCACCTTCCCTTTTCCTAATCTGACACCATTAAGATAATAATCTGCCTTCCTGTTGCCACCAAAGTGGATAACCTCACATTTATCCACATTATCTGCATCTACCCACTCACCCAACCTGTCCGTCACCCTGAAGCCTCATAGCATTCTCCTCGCAGCTCACATTGTCACCCAGCTTTGTGTTATCCACAAACTTGGAGATGTCGCATTTAATTCCGTCTAAACCGTGAATATATATTGTAAATATATGTGTAATATATTGTAAATATACAGTGACTTGTTTCTTTTTTTAAATATTTCAAAATAGACTTTATTTGAGAAATAAATATATACAATACATGATCCTTACAAAACTCCATCTGACATTCTTGGAGGCTATACATACATTCAATACAGTTTTCCCAAATCACAATTTTACCCCACACCCTTGCCACACATGGCCACTGCCGTGGAATCCCTTCCTTTATTTTGAGGGGCATCTCCACCACACCCTGCCCCCATGTCCAGCAGTGGAAGGAACCTAGACTGTGGTCCTCCCCCACGGAGCCCTGGCGTTGGCTGCACCGAGCTTCAGTGCGTCCCTCAGCACGTACTCCTGCAGTCTGCAGCGGGCCAGTCGGCAACATCTGGGTGGTCAACAACGCTCGGGCTGACCAAAGAGCGTCTTTCACCAAGTTGATGACCCTCCAGCAGCACTCGATGTCTCTCTGAATGCGTCCCTGGGAACAGTCCGTAAATCACGGAGTCCTCTGTGACGAAGCTGTTCGGAATAAACCGTGACAGGGACCCTTGCATACCTCTCCAGACTCTTTGCGAATCCACACTCTGCAAAGAGGTGGGCAACCGTCTCCTCTCCATAGCAGCCGTCCCGAGGGCAGCGTGCGCTGGTAGTGAGGTTCCGACGGTGCAGGAAGGATCTGACTGGGAGGGCTCCCCTCACCGTCGGCCAAGCCAGGTCTTGGTGCTTGTTGGTGAGGTCTGGCGATGAGGCATTTTGCCAGACAAGCTGAGCAGTCTGCTCTGGGAACCACGCACAGGATCCATGGAGTCATTTCCCTGCAGGGCGTTCCGTGCTGACCACTGCCTGATGGACTTGTGGTCAAAGGTGTTGGTCCGGAAGAACCTTTCCACGAATGACAGATAGTGCGGCAATGTCCAGCTGACTGGCACATTGCATGGCATCTGCGCCAGGCCCATCCTTGAAAAGCGCTATATAAATAAAATGTATTATTATTATTATTATCCTTTGCAACACCGGGGACAGGTAGAACCTCAGCAGGTAGTGACACTTGGTGCCCACGTGCCTTGGCTCTATGCTCTGCCTGATGCAGCCGCACACAAAGGTGGCCATCACGGTGAGGGTGACGTTGGGCACACTTTTACCCCCGTTGTCTGCCGACTTGTACATTGTGGCCCGTCGCACCCGGTCCATCCTTGTCCCCCAGATGAACTGGAAGACAGCCCGGGTGATCCCTGTGGCATAGGAGAGTGGGACAGGTCACACCTACGCCAAGTACAGCAGCCCCGAGAGCACCTCACACTTGATGTGCTCCCCGTTATAGAGAGGGAGCGTTGCTTCCACAGATCCAGTTTCTTCCCCACCTTGGCTATCCACTGCAGCCAATTCTTATCACATGCCTCAGCCCCCCCGAAACCAGATCCCCAGCACCTTCAAGAAGTCAGGCTTGATGGTGAAGGGGACAGAAGATTGGTCAGGCCAGTTGCCAAAGAGCATAGCCTCACTCATCCTGCGGTTCACCCTGGCTCCCGTGGCCGACTCAAACTGGTCGCAGATGCTAATCAATCTGCGGACCGACCCTGGATCCGAGCAGAAGACGGCAACATCGTCCATGTACAGGGAGGTTTTGACCTGAGTGCCCCCACTGCCTGGCAATGTCACTCCTCTTATGCTCGCGTCCTTCCTGATGGCAAAAGGTTCAATACTGCAGACGAACAAGACAGGGGAGAGAGGGCAACCTTGCCTGACTCCAGACCTGACGGGGAAGCTGTCTGATTCCCACCCATTGATTTGGACTGCACTACAGATGTCGATGTAGAACAGTTGGATCCAATTTCTTATTCCCTCCCCAAAACCCATTTTGGAGAGCACGTCCCTCATGTACGTGTGCGATATCCTCTCGAAGGCCTTCTCCTGGTCCAAGCTGACTAGGCAGGCATCCACCCATCTGTCCTGCACGTAAGGAATGGTATCTCCCAGAAGCGTCAGGCTGTCTGAGATTTTCCTGCCAGGTACAGCACAGGTTTGATCTGGGTGGATCACCCGTCCCAGAGCAGACTTGACCCGGTTGGCGATGGCCTTAGACAGGATCTTGTAATCAACATTCAACAATGTGATGGGTCTCCAATTCATTATATCCTTCATCTCCCCCTTCTGCTTGTAGATTAGGGTGATGCTGCCCTTTCTCATGGAGTCTGACATGCTGCCCGCTAGAAGCATGTCGTTGTACACTTCCAGCAGGTCCGGGCCCACCCAGTCCCACAGAGCCGAATACAACTGTTTCTTACAATATATATATATATATAAACGATTCGGACATAAATGTAAATGTTTAGGTTGCATGTTTGCAGACAATACCAACATTAGCGGCGCTCCAATGAGGAAGGCTGACCAAGTATACAACAGAGTGTACATCAACTACAGAAATGGGCAGATAAATGACAGATGTTTAATCTGACCAAGTGTGGGGTGTTGCACTTTGGAAGGACGAATGCAAGGGGAAAATATACAATTAATGGCATGAACCTTAGCAGCATTGATGCATGGAAGGATCTTGGTCCAAGCCCATAGGTCCTTGAAAGTGGTAACAGAAGTGGGCGGAGTGGTAAAGAAGATACATGGAACGCTTGCCTGAGCGGCAGCAGGTGCCTCAGCAGCGGTGGAGCTTTGCGATTGACCCTTGATCAGCGGTCGATGAGCGTGAGAGGGTGAGGCAATGGAGGAGCCGGTCTGGGGGAACTGCTGTGAGAACAAAGGGGGATCTGGTGTGGGGGAGGGGTGGGGCACTCTAGTTTTAGAATCCTCTGCCCAGGGGATAAGCCTTTGTTCCGGTTAAGACACTGTGCACACGGCAGCCCGCCAATAGTCCCTTGTCTTTTTTTTTTACACATTTCATTTAATTTTAATTTCAAGTTTTCGTGCACCTTGTGTGTTGTAACTGTCGGCAGACCAATTTCCCTCTGGGGATGAATAAAGTTCTATCGTACCGTATAGCTTTAAGTTGAGAGGAACAAAGTTTAAAGGAGAAGTGCGGGGAAAGTTTTTTTTTACACAATGGAGTGTCTGGAACATGCTGTTAGGGTGATGGTGGAGGTAGATGTGATACGGACAAGTAAGAGGCTTTTATATAGACACGTGGATGTGCAGGCAGAAGAGATTAGTTTAGCCTGTTCCTGTTCCACTGGTGTTTGAAGTGAGCTCAGATTTGATAGGATGGTTCCTTGTGTGGAGAAAAAAAACCCTAAAACTTTAGAGGTTGTTTAAACTGAGATGAGGTGCATTTGTTTCCTCAGTTGAGGTGGTCCTCAAAGGGTGGTGCAGAATTTTCACAATTTACGAAGAGAATGTTAGGTTATTGTGGGTAGACAAGAATAGGGAATTAAAGCAGTCAGATCAGCCATAACAAACTGTGGAGCAAGCTGGAGGTGGCCAACTACCCACTTTCCTGTTTCTCAATTTGTATGTTCATTCTTCGGATTCAAATTTGAATATGTTCTGAGCTTTGTAGTTTAAATCACGCATACTGGAGCATCTAATCCAGCCTGACACTTAAAGGAAATGCTGCATGCCAGAGGTGGCTTCTAAATATAAAACGTCAAATCATGACCTCTTTCCCCTTGTGGAAATGGGAGATTCTCAACGGACTGTGTAAAGACAATTGTTTTCTGTTGTTGTAGTCAATATTTATCCCCAGACACATCTAAAACACTATCTGGTTGCAAATTGGCTGTACTGTGCGACATCAGATTAGTGAAATAGTGCAAGTACCTTTATCTTGTTCAGTGATTCATTGTGAAGATGAAGGAATCGGTTTCTCATTAATAGCAGGTGCACAGCTGGAATAGAGCATCTTACCTTTCTTTACAAATTAGGAAAAATAACATCTCCAGCAACAGTTTACACAGAGCCTTGAATATATTTAAAACAATTTAAAGGGCCTTTACAGGATCAATGGGCAATACCAAGACTTTTTAGTTTGCAGGAAGTGTGTCCAGCTACAGTTCCTGAGACCACATGTATCGAATGGAGTGGCAGTTGGACTCAGAGGCGCAGAGAAGACAAAGTGTCGTAGATAGGTGCTTCAGAGAGGTGGTCACAACATTGTGTAGAAAGGAACTGCAGATGCTAGTTTATACCGAAGATAAACACAATGTGCTGGAGTAACTCGGGGCCAGGCAGCATCACTGGAGGAAAAGGAGGGAAATATTTAATAATAAGAACTGGAGGTGCAACACTTACACAGAGAGGTGAGTATGTGGAACGAGCTGCCAGAGGAAGTATTGCAGCTCGCAGTGCTGCTGGCTCTGAGCATCAGTGACCCAGGATCAATTCTGTCCTTGGATGCTGTCTGTATAGAGTTTGCATGCTCACCCACTCATTGCATGGGTTTCTTCTCACATCTGGTGACATGCAAGTTGGTAGATTAATTGACCACTGTAAATCGGCCCTAATGTCTAGATAAATGGCAGAATCTGGAGTGTACATGGGTGTTGATTACTGGCACCGACTCAGTGGGCTGATTCTGTGCTGGTTCTTTCTGACTATGATATGATTTATATCTAGGTTGAGATTTAGATGCTGTTTCATTGATAAACATTTATATTTAACACCCAGTTTGCAGTTGCTAAAGAACAAAGTGCAACATTTTGAACAATTTCCCAATTTAGCCAGCTAGGAGAATATGCTTCCTACTAAAATCTACATTTATTAGAGCACAGGAATAAATATCTGAGCATTGAAAGCCGTGGAACATATTTTAGGCCACATTTAAGCCTTGCAATTTATTTATTTTTTAAGATACAGCATGGAACAGGTCCTTCAGTCAACCGAGTTCACGCTGACCATTGATCACCCCTTCACACTAGTTCTATGTTATCCCACATTTGCATCCACTCCTTACACACTAGGGGCAATTTCTAGAGACCAATGAACCTACAACCGTACATCTTTTGGATGTGGAGTGAACTGGAGCACCCAGAGGGATCTCAGGCAATCGCAGGAAGAACATGCAAACTCCACACAAGACAGCACCCGAGGTCAAGATCAAACCTGAATCTCTGGCCCTGTGAGGCAGCTGCTCCACCAGCTGTGCATTGTTAACATTTAAACCCTGAGAACTATATCCCATGATCAAAAACATTATAAATGAAGTCTTTCAGCCAGACAAAAGTTTCTATTTAAGTCTGACAAGACAAAGTGGGACCCGTTGGGTCCATCACACGGGAGGCCTGGTCCCCCAACGCAATATTCCACCACTCACCCATAGCTCCCAACTGCGCAGTCGCAGCTCATTTCGCCTCCTCCCCAGCACTCTCTCCCCCTCTTCACCCTCCCTCTTCTTTCCCTCCCCCATCTCCCCCTCACCTCTCGTTTCCCCTACCCTCAGTCCCTCCCTCCATAACTCCTCTCCCTCCCTATCCCTCTATCCACCTCTCCTCACCTCCCCTATCCCTCACCTCTCCCACTCCCTACCTCCTCCCTCCTCTATTCCCCACTCTCCCTCCTCACCTCCCTTTTCCCCTACCCTCAGTCACTCCCTCCCTCCCTCCATAACTCCTCTCCCCTCCTTGGATGCCGGAGCAGTGGCTGCCTCGGGCCGCCGTGGCTGTGGGCTTCAGGTTGCGACTTCGGGCAGCGGCCTTCGTCGGCAGCGGCCGTCCCCTCCGACCACTTCCGGCCGACTGGCTGTGGCCATGCAACGTCGGGCGAGGCGGGCGCCGCCCTTGACTGACAGCCGACCCGGCCAATCAGTGCAGCAGGGGATGCTCATGTGCGTTTTTAAAGATGTTTAAACCTTAATAACTTTTAAACTATACCATCGATCGGAACAAAACTTGTTGCACTCGAGCAGAGGAGAATGGCGAGTAAGGTGGCGAAAAATCGTAGCGCTATCGTCTGCCGTTTTTGCGCAAATAGAAAAACCACGCAAATCGGAAGAGCACAAGATCAGAGTTTTAGTTATGTATAGATACTTAGGACAGCTTTACAAAGGTTGGCACTCACATTCTGGTAGTTTTTCATTTTCCATATCCATGGTTATCAGTTCCTCACTTTCAATAAGTAAATAATCAATCCCTTCTTCGTGAACATCTTTTTTAAATGTATGATCCAACTTACTTGCAGGTTCACCTTTGGGTCACTCCTTGTTGCACGCATTTTCTCAACAGAAATCATTTTCTTTTCACTCTTAACATTACTTCCTCTCGGCCATCTTAAGTTCTCCATGCTATGATGAATGAAATGTGAGCAGGTTCCGTGGATTCAGATCAGTGATGAAGAACACTTAAACAATATAAAATTAAGAGAAACAACATATTGAAACAATGCAGCAGCAAGTAAACACAGCATCCCAAACGTCCTTTAGTTGCAAAAGCTCATCAGGAATTCCATATGACATCTTGGACTGAAGATTTTCCAAAGTATCATAAGGTCTGTGCACCCAGGGGCCATTCTTGATCACAGCCCCAGTTGAAGTTCGATGAGCTCGCTTGCAGCATGGACCCATGTAATCAATTAGCCCCAAAATCTACAAACAACAGCTAATACTTTTTAGTACTGACAAGGGGTTATTTATTACATCAGGTGCAAACCTAATCTCAAATGCCTCTGAGAAAGAAAGGTTCACCTTATCTTCTTATTATGTGTCCTTGCAGATGCATGATCAGAGGCCTCGTGATTTACTAGTGAATCCATGTATTTTCCCTAGCACCTGTTTTACTCAATGAGCCTGCTTGCTTGACATATGGAGCTGTTCAGGCATCTCGATTTTAAGGCAAACTCCTGTTTAACCTTTACTTGACACGCATACACAACTGATCACATAAATCCATTCAACTATAAAACAGAAGAGGCACATGAGGAATACACACCAAAACGTCACCTATCCACGTTCTTCAGAAATGCTGTCTGATCTGCTAAGTTACTCCAGCACATTGTGTCTTTGCTTGATCATAGTAGTTTCGAGGGCTGGTACTCTTGCCGAGACCTTGTGGACTCAGCAACCGTTTCGCTGAACACTTGCACTTGGTTTGCCAAGGCGTACTGAATCTCCCGGTTGCTAAACATTGTAACTCCTCTTCCCATACTGTCTTTCTATCCTGGGCTTCCTCTGTTGCCAGAGTGAGGTCGCATGCAAACTGGAGGCACAGCACCTCATATTCCATTTGGGTAGCAAGTATGAACCCAACAGTATGAACATTGAATTCTACTATTTCAGGCAACTGAACACCCCTTCTTGCTCCACACCCTCTTTCTTTTTTCCTCTTCTCTCCTGTCACCTGGACTCACACCCATTTCTCCACCCTACATTTCCTCCTCCAGTTTCACAATTCACAACTCTTCAATCCTTTTGTCTAACTCCTTGTTTTTTCATCTCTGGCCTTTGTCCAACTATCTGCCTATAAATACCTACCCTTGCCTGTATCCACCTATTATTTGCTAGGCTTTGTCTAGCCCCTCCTCTCTTCCAGCTTTCTCTCTCCCATCCCACAGTCTGAAGAGCCCCGATCTGAAAACCAGGATGGGAATTCAAGAAATCTGGGGCAAGGCTGCTAGTGATGGAGCATTTCAAGTATCAGATGCAGAGGAATTCGATCAGAAATGTAGAAAAATTGGCAGAGGCTACAGGAAAATGGAGAATTACTTTAAAACAAGTATATACATTTTAAAATTGTGTCCTTAACCTGTTTAGATAAACATTGGAGAAATGCTTGAGCAGGACGTGATGCTGAGAATATTCCGCACTCTGTGTCTACCCCATTGCTTTATCTATTATACCTGAGTTTAACTTGATTGTATTTATACATAGTATAACTGATCTGTTTGGATAGCATGCAAAACAAATCTTTTCACTGTACTTTGATCATGTGACAGGAATAAACCTAAACCTAAGCAATTTAGAAAATTTGGATGAGTTTTGTATGATCTTTGGTTTATGCAGAGCAGAAGCATCAAGAGTGGTCAATTCAAAATAAATGGAAAGCATTTCAACAGCCTGCAAAGCACTGCAAGGTCAGTCAGGTAAGATGTGTAGGAAGAAACTGCAGATGCTGGTTTACACCAAAGACAGACATAAAATGTTGGAGTAGCTCAGTGGGTCAGGCAGCATCTCTGGAGAAAAGGAATAGGTGACGTTTTGGGTCGAGTCTTTCTGGCGAGAAAGGTGAGAAAAACAAAAAAAAAACAATATTTCGATAGAATTTCTGGCTTAACTTATTCTGGATCAAGAACAAAAAGATAATTCAAGGGTCAATGAAAACAGTAGTGAGAACTGGGTGATGTCAGTATAGTTGTGGAACTTGATGTGTTTCTGGGATGTGGTTCGTATGGCGGAATGTGTATTTAAGTAGGCGGAGGAAATGCTAAGTTAATGGTGCATGAGTGGAAAGTGAAACCACCTTTAATTATATATTCAGTGTTCTTCATAACCTTGTAATGAGAACTATTTTAAAACTGAAAGCCATTTTACCAATACCCTTTCCTCCATTAAAGTATATTCAGCTATTTCACAACAAAAATGTTGGATATTCTTGGATAATTCCCTCTATCATTATTAAAGGGTGCTTTTTGTAGTACGCAGCAGCTAGGGCTTTAACGGCTTTTAAAATGATAAATCAAATTAGCAAGTTAAAGAATCTAGGTTAGGTTACGCAGTGGAAAGTTTTGTTTTGCATGCTATCTATATAGATCAGATAAATAATACAAAAATACAACAAAGTACAATAGATAGAGCAAAGGGGAAGATAGAGTGCCGAATATGTTTCTCAACATTGAGTGCCAGTTCCATAGACAAATGTCCACAATGAGGTAGAAGCATATAAGCCACACCCTAGCTTATAGGACCATCCAGAATCTATTACCAAAAGCATAAAATTAAACATAAAATAAAGACATTTAAGTTTCAAAGAACTCAAAGTCTGCAAACAATTCTTTCAAACAGTTTATTAAAGGAAAGGTGAAGCATCAGCTTTAAAATGTACAAAAAGAAATTTTATACTGAAAATGTACAATTTACAGTATTACTAATAAAACCGATCAAGGTAACACTCAAAATATAAAACTTATTAACTTCAAACTCAATTTCAAGCCCAACAAGGAGGTACCCAGACATGAAACCATTGTTTCACATTCTGCTACAATACTGCTGAAGAATTCAGATTTAAATAGATGACTGCACAGCCTAAGTTGATGCAGTGATGGTTTCAACCACGCAGTACCTATCGTCGCGCCACTCAGTCCACAGAACTATTTTGAGATCATTGACAATTTAGTTTGAAAACTGTACAAAATTAACCAAAATTGCATATTTCCACAACTGCTTACCAGTACTACCAAAAAGTCAAGACCATTAAATTCTGTTCATCCAAGTTAATAGTTGGTAGATTAATAAATGAAGCGTGATCATTGAATTTAAAATCTACAGTATTATCTACTTTTTAGATGTGAACAGGTTAAATTTTTAATGCATTATTCTGCCCATTTACTGCGGTAGCCTTCCAATATTTTCTGCTACCATTTCATACAAGATTTTTTGATTAGGTTTTGTTTTGTGTAACTTCAATTGTCAATTTCTACATTGGAAATGCCAATTGACCCAAATTATGAAAAAAAATGTTAAAACTGTGATTGATGAAATTATCTGACATTTTAAATATTATGATTAGACAGTGAAAAATGAATCAAAACATTTTGATTCTGCAGGTAAGTAATCAGAAGCAAGACAGATGGAACATTCTAGCACATTGGGTTAATCCTCCATTAAGTCAATTACTGAATTCTTCTGTATAAAATTAACATTATCTGTAAAAGTACATTTAGACAATTGTGAAAGTCAAAAAATGGGGTGTTCCTTACTACTGTTTACAGTAAATCGAGAATCAAGGGCAAAGGGGCATCAAAATGTAACTAATAAATGTGCTCTTAACCTAATTTTTTTACACTTCTGGAAGTGTACAGCATTGATTTATACAACCTTTCTGTAAATAAAACAGATTGTTAACTGTTGTCTAATAACGAACATTTCACAATCGACAGAACTTTAAAGAAGCTTTCCAGCCTCTAAAACTTCACCTGTTGTGTTCCGAACATTAAAACCAAAAGCAAAATGCACAGGACTATGATAAGAGTGCACATCTCAACTTTCTGAAGTCAAACTCAAAGCAGCTAATGAGTAGTTTTCACAGTAATAAGGCAGCTTTTATTATGAAAAGAAGTAGCTTGCTTGAGACATACACATAAGACCTTGGTAATAAAAAGGAAGGAAATCTCTGGATTATTCTGTTACCTCTGTTTTGCGGCAGCAATACTTCACATATCTAAAAAGCCCCCGCAGAACCTACTACCCATTTATACATGTATTGTATATAGTTCTTGCAATTGATTTCCAGTTACCCTTCCCACCCCCTCAATAAAATAAATGCGTACCACAAAGAAACCAAACTCCAGTGTGAGAAAATTGCGTTGCTCCTAACCTAGGTTTTCAGCTTTGCTGCCATCTGAAAAATTTATAAGCTAGAATTAAAAAACATAACATAAACTGCTGATCTCAAAAGTTCTTTATATTAAACTGTACAGCAGAAAAAAATTACAAAAACTCATAGGGATCTCTGTACTTTTGGTGTCATCTGCTGTATGTTCCACCCTATCTTTTTAAATATGCCTTCATGATTTCAATACATTTTATTCCTGGTTGATATATATAATTTCTTTTAATCCTACTGTCAGCACTCTTCAGCAGTGGCACCGTCTGTGAATCAGATCAATTTTGGGGGATGGGGGGGGGAGGGTAATTCATCGAAGAAGTTGCCACATTTTTCAGTCCATAAGAATAATGTCTCAGAAACAGACAATTAGTGCTTCCTTCTTCATGCTTCCCCATTTATCATAATCAAATCTTCATCAAGTTTATCCTTTGATAAAAAATAAATCAGATCTTGAATATGTAAAATTTAGTTTAAAAGTTGCCGTCACAGTATTTAGATCGCGGAGATTCTCTCTAGACGATGGAGTTCTTAAAAATATAAAACTTCCAGCAGTCTTTCAGAACATAGGCATTCCAAAGCCCTAAGGGAAAAGAAAAAAACAATCTTCAGACTTGACAGTCGAGATAACTCAAAGTGTAGAAAATTCTGAAATATTCAAATAAAAACACTTTACGTAAAAATATGTTAAAATAAAACAGGTAGTAGTACAAAAACTAAATTTACTAATGTACCTTTATAAATTCACAACATATAATAAAAAAACAATATTAAACTTCCAAAGCAAGACAACTAAATGTCCTCTTCTTTGCTGGTGCATAATGAATTAAGCATGTCAAGTTGGCAGGTAATCCACCAAACATGCTTGACATTCAATAGTCTCCAAGGTGTAAAGTTTCAAGCTTAAAATTATTTTTTAACACCCAATAAAAATTAATCATGGTGATAAAGAGGAAATAGTTATAATTCTGACTTTAAAAATCGTTGCCAAGTCTAAAATATTAATGTAAATCATATACATAATTCAAAATGTAATAGACATAAAGGAGAATAATTCTGACTTATGTCATACATAAATATAAAGCATTAAAAAGATGCATGGTTTAGTAAATTGACTGTGTCAATAATCCAAGGGAGGAAGCTCAAATCAGAATTCTCGTAGTGTTGCCTCTTCAAATAATTACAATATACTTTTATAAAAGTATGGCATTAGTAAAAAAAAAACACAGCTCAGAAGTAACCATTTTAATAGTGACAAGAAATGATAAATTAAGCCTAACTAGAGAAAACAATACTTCAACAATTTACTGTTAAGTGAACTACCATTCTTTGAAACTGCAAGTACATTTCACTCCCAAATCAAAAAAATAAAAGATGTTTGGTTGAGCACTTGTTTGAAGAACAAATAAATTCCAAATTCCAGTTTTTTTCTTAATTCATTCATGTTTTACTATTGCTGTAAGAAATGTATTGAAACACGGGCATAACTCCTCAAAATAATTAATCCTGGGTTTTAGCAGCTATGATAGATGGCATTATTCTTTGATACCCACCGAATCGTCTTCCATTATGGCAGTGGAGTCAAAGAAATCCGGTCTGAGTTCAGCTCGCTCTCGTCTGTTTCGTGATGGAGGCTGTAAAAATAGTTCAGTTATTGCGATTACTGTTGAATAGCTTTAGTGTCAAAGTCTGAGTATAGTCGAGGATCTGAGATCAAAAAAAGCAAGGAAATACATTGATTCCGCTACAATAAGATGTAAACATATTCAATTTATTTGGGAAAAGTAATGGTGTGTAATAGGCCTGAATTACAGACCCCCCTCAAAGTGAAGATCAATTTATTTAATATCTGATTTTCTACATCCTGTAGATTGTATTAAATTAGAATAAGGAAGTGATTCCATTTAATTATTTAGTCAGGTACTGACATTTCTTAATCCATTTGAAATAGAGTTTATGCAATCACAATGTTTTATAACCAAGACTGGCTAAAAAAAAGACAAAAGTGTTGTCCTATTTAAACATATTTCCTTTTCCAAGAACAATGAACACCTTTTTAGCAATGGGAATGTTTTGAAATCAATAAACATCTATTTAGTTGTAAATAACATTTCCTTTATTCCCGATGTGTGGCATCGTATCACTGGCAACATTAATTACAAGTACAAACCCCTCAAACTGCTTAATTCTAATGAATTTTGAAACTAAACCATCTCATGATGAAAAGTTGATAAATAAAAGACGGTAAAAATGTGTAATAAAGTTAGAACAGGGTGAAAATACTCAGGTCAGGCACCATCTAAAGTGAGAGAAACTGCATTATTTCAATCATGGATCAGAAATGTTAATTGTTTTCTTCTTCATAAATGTTGGCTGGCCTGTTGCATATATTCAGTATTCTGCGCTTCCATTTCAAATGACAGTGCCCGCTAACTGTTGTAATTTCTATTAGACAATGAATCAATTGAGACTTTCATTAGTTGGCATAAGCATAGTTGTCCTAGTTATTTATATAGAGTTATCATAAGCAGTCAATAAAATGCTTGGTAAATCAAACATCACTGTTATGTCTTCATATGTCAAAAGCAAATTATAAACACCTGTTTTTGTTTACACTCAACAAAATCCTCCAAAGTCACTATGGTCAGGGTGAAGTTCTTCCCCTATTATTGGAGATAAATTTTAGATATATATATATAAATGACCACTGACCAGATCAATAACCATAGTGTCTTCAAATTCTTCATTCATATCTTCCAACTGTCCCCTTGATGACATCATTACATCTTCAAAAATTGGTTCTGCATCATCTTCCATTAAACTGTGGCTGCGGCTGTACAAAAAAAACCAAAGAAAATTAAATATTCAATAGGGTTGAATTATTTGTTTTTCAATACATTTTTAACAGTCTGAAATTTTTTGCTGGGAAAGAAGTCCTCTTTTAAGGAGGTTCCTCTTTTAAGGTAACAGGTAACCTCTGACTTTGAACCATTATGATTTTTAATACAGAAAGCTCTGCTATAATGCGATAACTATGTTTATTTTTGTTACTGCAAGTTAAAAATACAGTAGCCTGTATGCCACTTTGTTTAATGGAGTATCATTGCACAAATATCAATAGAGGTAATTCTTGTCAACTCTAATGACCACCCATAATGCACGCGATCTTGGGAAATAATGGTGACTGATTATGGTGGGGACGTTACATAGAAATAATTTATTTTGCTAAGACTATTTTTTTTCTCCAAAGGAAGCTTTTTTTCCCAGCCTATCATTTTTAAGTGGTTCTCTAGTTCTCAACAGAAATTGTGTTACAACCAATTTGGCCCACATAATACAAATAGTATAACTTAATTCAACAATTACATTATATCCAATTTGCTTTGAGAAACGTTATAGCAGAACTACCTGTATGGTTAACCTTATCAATATTTGCCTTCAGACATATTGAATTCCTGTAACAGTGGGAAATGTTAACCCCAAGGGAAAATCAGGTCTCAGCTCCAAATCCTAATTCTTCCCAGAAACATAATTGTATCACTCTAAATGTCTTGTTGCATCTCTTTAATGGTGCTCTTGTGGCAGCTTCAACATACAGAAGATAAATAACTGCCTTGCAGATATCTAAAGTGACCTATGATGGCTGGTAAATTCAGTAATACACAAAGTTTACTGTATTATTCTTCACCTTCAGTTGTAAGGACCAGCAGCACACAATATTTATCAGGCTTTTTTAAAACAGGTGAAATTCAGAGCTAAGCATCTTCAATTGATTGGTACATGAACTTGCTAAACTTGAGCTCAATCTGTTTATCAACCACTTGTTTTATGGTGCAGTCGTGCACATGAACAATGGCAGGTATTTCTGGGAATAATACAGAAGGTGCAGGATCAGTTCATTCCAAAGAGGAAGAAAGATTCCAAGGGGAGTAAGGCTGACAAGTGAAGTCAGAGATAGTATAAAAATAAAAGAGAAGTAGTACAACGTAGCAAAGATGAGCGTGAAGCAAGAGGATTGGGTAATCTTTAAAGAGCAACAGAAGATAACTAAATAGGCAATATGGGGGGAAAAGATGAGGTACGAAGGTAAGCTAGCCAAGAATATAAAGGAGGATAGTAAAAGCTTCCTTAGGTATGTGAAGAGGAAAAAAATAGTTAAGACCAAAGTTGGACCCTTGAAGACTGAAAAAGGTGAATTTATTATGGGGAACATGGAAATGGCAGATAAGTTGAACAGGTACTTTGGATCCATCTTCATTAAGGAGGACACAAACAATCTTCCTGATGTAGTAGTGGCCAGAGGATCTGGGGTGACGGAGGAAATGAAGGAAATGGTGTTGGGTAGACTGATGGCTGATTAATCCTCAGGGCCTGATGGGCTGCATCCCAGGGTACTTAAGGAAGTGGCTCTAAAAAACGTGGACACATTGGTGATCATTTTCCAATGTTCTATAGATTCAGGATCAGTTCCTGTGGATTGGAGGGTAGCTAATGTTATCCCACTTTTTAAGAAAGGCGGGAGAGAGAAAACAGGGAATTATAGACCAGTTAGCCTGACATCGGTGGTGGGGTCAATCATAAAAGATGAAATAGCGGCACATTTGGATAGCAGTAACTAGTCAGCATATGAGTCAGCATGGATTTACGAAGGGGAAATCATGCTTGACTAATCTTCTGGAATTTTTTGAGGATGTAACTAGGAAAATGGACAAGGGAGAGCCAGTGGATGTACTGTACCTGGACTATCGGAAAGCATTTGATAAGGTACCACATAGGAGATTAGTGGGCAAAATTAGGGCACATGGTACTGGGGGTAGAGTGCTTACATGGATAGAAAATTGGTTGGCAGACAGGAAACAAAGAGTAGGGATTAACGGGTCCCTTTCAGAATGGCAGGCAGTGACTAGTGGGGTACCGCAAGGCTCTGTGCTGGGACCGCAGCTATTTACAATATACATCAATGATTTAGATGAATGGATTCAAAGTAACATTAGCAAATTTGCAGATGACACAAAGCTGGGTGGCAGTGTGAGCTGTGAGGAGGATGCTATGAGAATGCAGGGTGACTTGGACAGGTTGGGTGAATCGGCAGATGCATGGCAGATGCAGTTTAATGTGGATAAATGTGAGTATCCACTTTGGTAGCAAAAACAGGAAGGCAGATTATTATCTAAATGGTGTCAAGTTGGGAAAAGGGGAAGTACAACGGGATCTGGGGGTCCTTGTTCAATGAAAGTAAGCACGCAGGTACAGCAGGCAGTGAAGAAAGCGAATGGCATGTTGGCCTTCATAACAAGAGGAGTTGAGTATAGGAGCAAAGAGGTCCTTCTGCAGTTGTACAGGGCCCTAGTGAGACCACACCTGGAGTATTGTGTGCAGTTTTAGTCCCCTAATTTGAGGAATGACATTCTTGATATTGAGGGAGTGCAGCGTAGGTTTACAAGGTTAATTCCCGGGATGGCGGGACTGTCATAAGCTGAGAGAATGGAGCGGTTGGGCTTGTATACTCTGGAATTTAGAAGGATGAGAGGGAATCTTATTGAAACATATATGATTATTAAGGGTTTGGACACGCTAGAGGCAGGAAACATGTTCCCGATGTTGGGGGAGGCCAGAACCAGGGGCCACAGTTTAAGAATAAGGAGTAAGCCATTTAGAACGGAGATGAGGAAACACTTTTTCACACAGAGAGTTGTGAGTCTGTGGAATTCTCTGCGTCAGAGGGCGGTGGAGGCCGGTTCTCTGGATACTTTCAGGAGAGAGCTAGATAGGGCTCTTAAAGATAGCAGAGTCAGGGGATATGGGGAGAAGGCAGGAACGAGATACTGATTGGGGATGATCAGCCATGATCACATTGAATGGCGGTGCTGGCTCGAAGGGCCGAATGGCCTACTCCTGCACCTATTGTCTATTGTCCTATCAAGGTACAATTTCCAGCAATGATAAATGGCTGCTTTATTACGATGTCATTTGTCTTTAGGAAATCTACACTGAACATATTAAATTAATGTTTGCTGATGCAAATGCACAATCTAAAAATATTTATTTTATGTCAGATCAGAATTTTGGTAAGGAAAATGCTTCCATGGTTATTGTAACATAATAGCACAATTAATTTGACATATGAATAATCTCATCCTGACAACTATGCTGCCAGAAAGCAGTTTATAAACTTACACTGGTTGCCTTACACCACCTCGTGCCTTCATGTAGTTCATGGCTACTCTGTCTTTCCGGTGTGCCTCCTCCAGCTTGTGCTGGCCCAACCAGGTCATTTGCATCTGAGGACTAAAGAAAAGGTTTCATTTAAAAAAAAATCTGACATTCTATGCTAAATCTCTAAGATTCTACAATGATAAAAGAACCCACGGATGGCTGAAAACAAAATTCAGGTACTCAATATGTGCACAATAGCACTTAAGTGCCAATGAAATTCCACTAGAAATTCACTCACTTCTGTACAAAATCCGATTCCGAGCCACGTTCAGATTCCTGATCCTCCATATTGTGTTCTGCTGCTTGCCGAGGGTTTTCCCGCATAACTGTGGAAGTTAGTTGTGGAGTGTGCAGAACTGCTGGAGTTTGTATGGTATCATTCCTGTTCAACCATGTGCTATCCACATTCTCTTCTATAAAAACATGCAAAAATACATAATATGGCCATTATTACTGCTGTATTCTGTTTCTGATTAATCCTATTCTGAACTAACACTGAGAAAGCATCATCATAGGAACTAATTATGTATTCATTCAAGAGGTATTTACTGAAAAGGCGTAATTTAAAAATATTTATGGTTTTTTAAATGTTCTGTTTGCTCTGTACATTATCAATCCATTGAAAGTTGACCTGGAATTTTGCAGATGGCTCCAAATACTTTTTCTTTATTCATTCAAGGGATGGGAGCTGCTTTCCTAAACCACTGCAGTCCTGGACATATAGGTATACCAACACTGCTCTTAGGGACTTCTAGGATTTTGACAGCAATGGTGAAGACATGGCAATATATTTCCAAGTGTGGCTTGGAGGGCAACATTCAGGTGGTTTATCCATGCTTTCGCTACCCATGTCCTTCTAACTGGTAGACGTTGTGGGTCTGGAAGGTGCCATCGAAGGAGTTTTGATGAGTTGCTGCACTGTATCCTGCAGATGGTACAAACTGCTGCTGCTGTGCGTCGATGGTGAAGTGATTGAATGGTTGTGGGTAAGCATGCCTATGCAACGGGCTGCAATGTCTTATATGGTGTCAAACTTCAAGTGTTGCTGATACTCCACACATCCAGGCAAATGGAGATGATTCCATCACATTCCTAACTTGAACCTTGTAGTCTTGAACCTTAGTGAGAATGTGAGTTACTCACCACAGGATTCCCAAGTTCTGACCTGTTCTTGTAATTTTGTCTCATTCACTATGGATACTACCTGACTTGCTGCATATTTGCAGCATTCTCTGCATCCATTTTAATTTGTGAATATTGAGATGAATGATTTCAACACTGATCTTTGCAGAGAGCTAAAAAAAGTGTTCACTAGTTACCGCTCTCTAGCTTTCCATCCCTCAGCCACGTTCCAATTCAATGCTAACATATCAATGTCTGCCTACTATTTTAAACAAAAATCCCTGTTTAGGATGTCATTCCACATTTTTTGAGCATGTATTCATTTTCTTTTGTAAATTTCTCAAACACAATTCACATCGAGGCTGGTTGAGAGTTTCAATTTTTAAATATTGCTTAGATTAAAATCTTTCAGAATTTCATGGAAAGCAAGACTAGATGGAAGGTATATGTAGGAAGGAAATGCAGATGCTGGTTTACACCGAAGATGGACACAAAATGCTGGAGTAACACAGCGGGACAGGCAGCATCTCTGGAGAGACGAAATTGGTGATGTTTCGGGTTGAGACCTTTCTTCAGAAGGAACGCTGGCCTATCTCAGTTTGGATACTTCTAAGCAAATATTGTCTGTTTTACAATAAGCAAATAAATACAATATTTGTCACATGTAAAATTAATGCTCATTGATGTTTCAGAGTTTTAGGGCTGTGCTTGTCAATGGTACATTGTGTACATAGTTTATAAAAACTGGGAAGTTAATTATTTTTGTTATTTAGACATTACAATAAAAATTACGAATGGGATCACTTTCAATCATGAATAAGTGAAGTTTCTCCATAATTTAAGGGTGGTAAAACTAAATGCTTTTGTTACTTACCTTCAGTTCGCCTCTTGCTTGGAGGAGGACGCCCTTTCTTACTACGTATTGATGAAGTTTTACTGCTGCTACCTCCACTAATCACTGACATCCTGTCATCGTCACCTCCAGTAAGCAATGAATTGCGATAGGAGATTAGGGGCAACCAAATATCCTCTCTTCTCTCCATCATTTGTTCAGACATGAATTTCTCCAGGTATGAATGCCTGAAGAAACCAAATACATAACTGTATTAACTGAACAGACAACTAAATTGTTTTTGACAATATTACATATCTATTTGCCACAGAAATACTGTGCAACATGTTTCATCATATGGCCCAGGTATTCCTTATATTAAAACATAATTCTATTTGTAATAATTTATCTGTGCCTCATCATCTTTAAAACAAGACTATTGAAACAAATACATTGGTGAGTTCAGAAAATTAGTTAACAATATTTTACTTACACAGTTTTTTTGTCTTGTCGCAGAAGCTTAGATGAGAATTCACTCAGAATTTCAAGGAACGCAAGATTTGATGGAGGGTAGTCTGGTCCATTTGGACTTGGATACTTAAAAGCAAATTCTATACCATCCCTGTTGCAAAATCAGATAAATGTTTTTTAGAGACGATGTACGTAATCAGTTTTGGAATAACTAAGAAATGAAATAAAACAATTCTTCATGATAAACTGTTGAGAAACATTTCTGCTTATCAACCAATGGCCATTTGCCAACATATCCTCAGTATAGTTTGGGGCAGGGGGGGGAGACACTTAAAAAAGTAAAATTAACAATAGTGTGGGTAGAAATGGAAATTAAATTGGATCTTAAGTTTTGAAAGCAGCAGAGATTAATATTAAGGATATTTTTCTTTTACAAACTATGGCATATATGCATCAAATAAGATATACTGTTAAACTGGAACAGGAAGGGCTTGTCGGGAATTAAAGGGTGTTAGTAATAAGGAAAAACTCAAAAATCAACACCAAGTGTAAATCCAATTTCTTTGCATTGTGCTAACCGTTTCTACTACCAAGTCAGAATAAACGAGACGAAGACTCCAAATGATTCATAAAATATAAAGCTGCTACAAATAGCATTAAAATATTAACTGACAGTGTTTTAGTCAACTACAATATAGTAGAGGTAGGATTTGTAACACTCAGCTGCTACTCACTTGTGTAAGGTGGCAACAGCTTCCCTGGTCTTGATCTGGTCCAGTCCAAACGTAAGAGCAAACCGTCGTGCAAGCTCTTTAATACCACTGACGTGGGCTGATGATCTGTCGAGGTTAGGGCCTTGCTCCTGGACAAGCTCATTGAAGAGCTAAAATATAACGAGTGAAAGTTAGCATTTCATTGAAGTCATTTCAAAAATTGTTATTGAACATAAGAAAATCCTCACCTGCTGTAAGCTGAGAATAAGTGTCTTGGCACATTGGATTTTGTCGATTTGTCTGGTTTTACTCAGTGTCTCTTTTATGATGTCTCCATAATCATTGTAGTACTGTTTTAAAGAGATACACAAACATGAGGGCATGCTGGTTACTTTGATGAGGTTCTTTCATTTTTCCAAATACTACTCCGTGAGAAAAATTCCAATAAACCGCCAATTAATTCAACCTTAGCACATAGTATATCATTCCAAGGGGCAGTCTTTAATTCAATATGGTTTATATAATTTGCATTTAGGCAGAAACTGTGGCTAAAATCGCAGTGCACCCCTCAAGTCAAACGAGTAAAAGCATAGCCCTTTACGGATTCTATTCTCTGTCTATTATGAAACAGTTGAGCTCAATTGTGGCAGTAATTAGCAGGGGAAGATGTCAGATTCTTATTCCAGTAAATCCTACCAAAAATTGAATAAAAGGTAATAACTTTAACTAAATGGTATTTAATTCTAATTTCAAGAAAAAAAAAACCTAAAATTACCTTCATATAGTGCTTGAAAATGTCTGCACCAGCATTCATATCCACAACATCATAGATTATTAGCTTGCAAAATCCTGCCAGGAGGTTTCTTCTTTTGTGAAGAGCCTCAATCTTGTTTGCTTCATCCTCCTCATCTCCTTCTGAACACAAAAACATAAAGAATGCTTAAAATTTACATTTTATTCTCATCTGTGCCATATTACAATGGTTGCATTACAGGTACTACTGCCCCACACCCACTAGGGGGAAAAGAGCCAACAGTACAGCCATTTCCAAATTAAAACCTGAACTTACTTGAAACCAGTTGTAACTTATCTATCAGTTATGTTATTATGTTACTGAATGTCTAAAATGTTAAGAGCTCACATAAAGCAGTGATTTGTTTGGAGAAAAGGAATAGGTGATGTTTCGGGGATGAGACCCTTCTTCTGACTGCGATGTCCAGAAGGGTCTCCACCCAAAACTTCTAATCTGAAGGAGGGTCTCGACCCGGAACGTCACCTATTCTTTTTCTCCAGAGATGCTGCCTGATCCGCTGAGTTACACAAGCTATTTGTGTCTATCTTCGGTGTAAACCAGTATCTGCAGTTCTTTCCTACACTCCTTCATTTGTTTATTATAATTGAATGTTTAACTTTACTTTCACATAGACATTCTTACCCATGCTCTGGTTCTCCTCATCTTGATCAATAAATACATGATCCATTATAAAGCTGAGCAATTCTGACTGGAGCCCAGTATCTGGGTTGTAAACAAGGGGTTTGAGTCCATCCCTACCACCAGTTATCAACTGGTGACTAAATATCATCAGAAGATCACAAAGCAACATGAATGCCTATTAAAAAAATGAAAGGATTTACAATGCATGTTAAAGTTACACTTTTTATCCTCAATTCTTTAGCTGGATTTATCACAAAGCTCATTTGATTTTGTTGAAAACAATTACTACTGAAGAATAAATAAATACAAACTAAATCTGCACAACTCAGTCTTCCAAAGCCTTATTTCCCTTTTGGGTAAAAACATTCAATATAAGTGTAACTTTAAATAGTGTAATCGGCCCACCAATTTATCATTATTACCCATAAAATGTCTTACAACTTGTGGATGGATTTATTTACCTGTTCTTTGACAGAAGGGTTGACATTTGTCAAACAATGCTGACAGACGCTACAAAATGCTTTCACTGTTTTTCTCAAACCAAGTAGTTCTTCCTGAAAGAGAATTTAATAATAATTTTAATTTATATAACAACATCCTATTGCAATGACTGCCACAGCTCAAGGATGCCAAAATAACCTTGACCATTCTCTGCATGTTATGTTAGTTGTATTACACTGACATTGCACATTTTGCATGCTATCAAGACCCGACCAAAGAAGATGATGCAAAATGATAGCAGCTCAAAATTTTATTAAATTATGTCTTCCCTTCTACAGCACCTCCATCCTACTATCTTGGCTTTTCTCCCCTCCACTGTTTTCACTTTTCCCCTCCTGCTATTATCAGCAGCATAAACTTGTGAGTGGCTCAACAGGACATACCAAATAATTAGTGAAGTACATTAATCAACAGTTTCAGGATGTCAAAAAAATGTTTTCTCCTCCCCCCTTATTCTCTAAAGCAGATGTATCCCAGAACATACTATTGTTAGCTGTCACTCAGTCTGCTACACCAGCATTCTTCCTGGTTTTAAATTAGTTCCTTTGATTTCAAATCTCCGCCCTGCTGTGCTGGGTAATGGTGCTTTTGCAAATCAGCAGTAAAAGCTGAGGCTGAAAGACGCAGATTGTTATTTAAATAATTACAGCAATGGAGAGGCAGCATGCATTAAATACCAGCTCCTGTACTGCATTGTCCCACTCTTCTCTGGTCATTCTGCAGAGTGGCATTTAAACACAATCTCTTACTTTCAACTTAATCTTAGGCTACATCTGCTGCCATTAACTAGAAAACAGTCAAACAGTAAAACACAGAATGAGAAGCTTTCAATCCTGCAATGAAAGGGTTTTCAATGTTGTCCATTAAAATTCTCAGCTGTGCAAGTAGATGCAGACAAACCCAGTACAGCACTGACAGGAGCAATTATTACCACAATTGATCTCCAAGAAAGCAGGGTCTACACTTTTCATTGTATGAATGACTAAGAGGCAATAAAAGAAACAATATTGGAACTGCTTATTCTTTCCCAGCACCTCAAAAATTTCCATGCCCAGGCTCAATGACTGAATTGTTATTATCAGATACACAATTGCATTTTCAACAACGATAGTGTGCTGCACTACCGATGTAGCCAATTGATACTGATTTCTCAAACAAAACCTTTAATAAATGGAAATTTAAAAAACGTAGAAACTGGGAATCTAGAAAACCCCCAGAATTGCTGCACCCAGCAGGCCAGTCACCATCTGTGAAAAGCGAAATAGTTAATGTTTCAGGTTGGGACCCTTGCTGAAGAGGTCAATCTTTCAGTTGACCTCTTATGGTCAAATTCTCAGATGAATGCAACAATTTTAAACTTCTAAACGAAGAATCTCAGTGATTCTGTAATTGACGGCAAATAACTGACATTCATTATTTGATTTTAGTCATTTTGAAAAATCATCTGGTTAAGACCCTGTGTAATTATGACCAACATTGTAGATTAAAATAACTGTTCTTTTAGTAAAATTATCTTGTACAGATCAGCAGAGAGAACAGTAGTTTACTAACACAGAGATTTAATTTTCTTGAACAACCTGCAAAATGGATTAAGTGCTGGAGGTATCACACAATGTAAAAACACAAAGAAAATCAGAATTAAAAATCATTTAAGCATCCCGAAACATCGATATTAAATAATTACTTTCAATAAAACTGTTAATCAATGCATCTTTCCAGAACTGACACAAATCTATTTGGAAATCTTAAAATATCAGCCCTTGACAATGCAATATAATTGCATAGTCACAGTGTTAAGTTGCCGAGCAAAAAGGACTGCTGTAGTTTCAGAGCAACCTTAGAAATATTCTTATACAAATTTCAGTCAACAAATTAATTGTTAAGGAAAATTTGACATAACCACCATTTCAGGAACAATTTCATGGTTTAAAAGATTTAAGTTTTAAAAGTATTTAGGTTTCAAAAATAATATCATCAGTATTGTTGACCATCAGACTGTTTCCTCACCTTAGTTGGGGAACTATCTGCTATTTTGACAAGCTGCCACAGGATTGAGTAGTGGCAGCACTGTAGTGCCTGGACCACTATCTAAATCAATAAAACAAACAAAACAGTGATTAAACTTGATCATTCATATCCTTATGGACAAGGAGAAAAATAGTTTCAATAACATGGAAAAATGTTCACAATACAATATTGAATGAAGGACGATATTAAAAGATGTGAGCAGACACACAAAACATTTGTCATTTTGTTGATAAGTCATATTTAAATCTCACACTGTATCTCATTTCTATTTAAGCACCTTTTATGCTCGTGGTAAGCACTCAAGCAGCAGGTAAGTATTCAACCACTCAAATGTTTCAAAACAATAGAAAATACTTCAGATAACAAAAATACTCGCAGACAGTATTTTATTAAGAAATTCTTACCTGCTCTGGCATAGATCCCAGTTCAATTCCACTTTTCAGAAGCCTGTAGCAGTTTCCAAACAGTTCCCATTTTGTGAGATCATGAGCACTAACAAAAAAGAAAATATTACGTTAAAGCAAAAAAAAAAACCCCACCCATTTAGGTTCAGTGCTCTCGTCATTTAAAAAAAATATTTAAGCTGAGAAATAACACTTATAAACTACAAATGTATTTTCATAGGGAACAATTACACTTTCAAAAAGCAACACAAAGTCTCAAACATTCTGATAACTAATTACTGCTAATAATCAACCAATTACATAAAGGACAGAAATGACTTAAATGGGGAAAAAATTATACCCCATAATCCCATATGCTGTACCCCATTTTATCCCATAAAATTAACTTTTTCTAAAATGTTCTGATAAGAATTATAGTTAACATGTGACAGGCATGCCAGCAATAATTCTGTAAATTATATCACACAAACAAAGCTTGGACGGAATACAAAATGTGTTCCCTTTTATTACAATTTTGAATATTCAATTAACGTTGTTAACATACCATCAGTATATTTTCTGAACATTCTTTCAATTTAGTATCTAATAATTTGCTCACAACAGGCTAACTGCTTTAGAAGACCATGAGTTATATCTTTCTAAATACCAGGGAAAGGTACTTGTTCTGTGGCTACTGGTTAATCGCTGCAGGTGGTAGAAACGTGTAAATGTATGTCAATGTAAGGTTCCCATGTAAATGTATGTCTTAAATTTGCTGCCCAATTTTTTAATGCAACTTCCCAGATGCAATCCACCAGTGGACTCTATGTAAAGGATTCCCAACATGTACATGAGGGAAACTATGATAGCATAACCCACATCATGTTAAACCATGCAGGATTCAAGAAGCTATTAATTAGTTTTGATTTATTGTTGTCATGTGTACTAAGGTACAGTAAATAACTTTGTTTTGCATGTTATCCAGACAAATCATGCCATACACATGTACATTATGTTGTGCAAAAGAGAATATAAATAGAGTTCAGAATATGGTGTTACAGCTACAGGGAAAGTGCAGATAATAAAAAGTACAAGGGCTGCAACAATCTAGATCGAGAATGTTTCCTTGGCATATGAAAGGACCGTTCAAAAGACTGTCCACACAGCATCCTGAAGTCAATGACTAATTCCTTAATTTTCCTGACAATGAGGGAAAGATTATTGTCCTGATACCATGCTTGTCACTGCTTGTATCCCTTCATTATCACCTCTGCCACAGCTAACAATGGACCATTGTGGGCTCCACCTTTTTTGAGACATCAGTGCCGGCTGTTTGTTCTGTACCTTTTCAAACCTCTAGTTTCCCTTTAACCTGGCACTCAGACTGAAGAAGGGTACTCGAAAAGTCACCACCATGCTACTACTCTCTTTCTCCTTCTTGTGCTCACCTTGTACCTTGTGGTCATCACTTCCAAAGAGTCTACCAGGGACTATACTGGAAGTTGGACAATTTTTACATTTATCAAGCCAATTAACGTACAAACCTGTACGTCTTTGGAATGTGGGAGGAAACCTTGGATCTCGGAGGAAACCTTGGATCTCGGAGAAAACCCGCGCAGGTCATGAGGAGAACGTACAAACTCCATACAGACAGCACCCGTAATCGGGATCGAACCTGGGTCTCCGGCGCTGCATTTGCTGTAAGGCAGCAACTATACCACTGCGCCACCACGAATGCCTGTCACCACTGTTTGAGACCCAGCCTATTTCAATGCTGTCATCTACAAAATTGTAAGTTGAGTTAAAACAGAATTTGGTCACACAGTTGTGAGTGTACAGCGAGTATAGCAAGGGGCAGAGAAGAACCTGCAAGACATTGGTGCTGAGAATTATCATCTAGGATGCTTTAGTTTATATCCTTACTGTCAATAGGAAAAATGTTTGCTTGTGCTTTTAATAATTTAAGTGTTTTGGAGTGATTTAATTTATTTCTGGAAAGTTCTGCCTCCCTGACCTATATGGATTGGTACGTAGCCTTATAAGCTGGAAACTACAAATTCAGAAGGTTCAGAAGCAAGTGTGGGCAGCAAAGTGTTTTCAGCAATTTCAGGCAGGTAGAAACGCACCTCACGACATCAAAAGATTCCAACAATTACCATCTTTCCCAATGTAAATCCTGGGCAAAGAGCCTCTCTTCCTGTGACTAAGTGAAGTCACCCTGTGGCTGATTCTAGGTGGTCTGAAATCAGACGGTGGTCACCTGTCCCGAGTGAAACAATCGAGCCCTCACCATTTCGGTGAATGTAGGACCAAAGCCACATTCCAATATCCCATTCCACTTGACCCAAACCACTGAAATTCTCCATCAGCCTAAAAACACAAAGGTCTTACGGCACAGAAAAACCTTGCTCTTACGTACTTGTGGAAGGCAGTTAATCTCTTCAAAGTAGAAAGGACATTGTAAATGTCATCATCGTCAGCTTCTTCACCCTAGAGATAAAAGTTTCAGTATTCAAAACTATAAAATACTCTTGACGTGATTATTTACTACATACTTTCCTTTTGCATTTGAACTCCCAAAATGCATCATCACCTCACACCTATCCACATTCAAACTCTTTCTGCCAGTTTTCTGTCTGATTTCCAACTGATCTACATCCTAGGTAGACACAAAATGCAGGAATAAATTGAAGGTAGACTTCTTCGTCTGAAGAAGGGGCTCGACCCGAAACGTCACCCATTTCTTCTCTCCAGAGATGCTGCCTGAGTTACTCCAGCATTTTGTGTCTACCTTCAATTTAAACCAGCATCTGCAGTTCTTTCTTACACATTTGATCAACATCATATATCCTTTGACAACTTTCCTCAATATCCACCAGCAATTTTTGTGTCCTCTCCAAACTTTCAAATCAGACCACCTACATTTTCACCCAATTACAAACCATGTCTCAACATTGACCCTCCAGTGTGAAAAAATACCCCTCCTTCACTACCCTCTGTCTTCTATGACCAAACCAATTTTGTATCCCATTTACCAACTCACAACGGATCGCATGCTACTTGATCGACAGGACCAGCCTACCACAAAGAATCTTGTCAAATGCTTTATTGAAGTCCATGTTTATCAAAATCCACTGCCCTATCCTCAATCATCTTTGGCACTACAAAATTAAAACTTAGCAGAATTTCAAATCATAATAATTAGAATTTATATTACAATCAACATATTGCCAATATACTTTTAATTGCACTATGCCATATGAAACAAGTCAAGTTCCTATTCATAAAAACTCAGTCACATAACGCAAATCTTTGCATTCAATTTGATGCAGGAAGCGGTCCTTATATTTCTACCACCTTTAAGCAGATTATTTATTTATTTATTGTTAGAATTTGCGCTCACCTCCTGTAACAAGTCTTCAACTGACTGGCTGAATCGTTCGACCAGCTCATCAATCATCTGACTGCGTGCAATGTTAACACGATTCTGGATGGTGTATTCTTCACTGCACAGAATGTTATACGTTTTGCTGCAAGATTCCAGAACATCTGATTCTATGTGTTTCTCAACAACAAACTTGGTTTGTTTTAATAATGCATCTAAATGCTGGAAGGGAAAAATGTGAAGTAAGCACAAGTTCCTCATTTAAAAGGATAATTTCAAGTTCTCATGCAGGATTAGTCTCTTTCACTATATATACTTATTACAACATGGGAGGCAGCTATTTGGCCCATCGATTTGATGTTGGTTTCCAGCAGAGCAATATATTGCCCACTCTCCTAATTTCCCTGTAGCCCAATATTTCACTCTCTCTGCTATGCCCACCACTCCCAATGATTTTTTAGTCTTGGTTCTTGGTTTCTTGGTCACCTCAGGACAGGAAGGGGTCATTTACAGTAGTCAATGAATGTACCAGTTATGTTTGGGATGTAAGAGAAGACTAGTGCCCCCAGCAGAAATCCATGATGTCACAGAGAGAATACACAATTCCATGGTCAGGGGAAAATCCTGTTCCCAGACAGCAAATTCTCTACATGTGCTTTAAACTCTTTTAAGGATATTCTAATATGTAAAGTTGTTCACATACACTTTCTCTTTGAGGCTACACGCCTGGCCTATACATCGCTCACATGGTTTGAATGTGAAATCCTATCCTGTCATTTAGAGCAGGGATCCAATGTGGAACACTCTCACATCAGATTCAAGAACATAACCTAAACATTAACTCTGCATCTTCAAAACAAACTTCTTCAGCTGGATAAATGGGATATTTTGGGCCAGAAATTACTTCAACTATTCTAAACAGCTTTCACTGATTAAAGCAGCAGCCTCACTTACAGTACAGGGATTGAACATTTTTTCTGTCTTCACGATATTCACCCCAAAATTTAAACCACATTGTTTGCTGTTTACTTTCACAGTAAATTCATGTTGAGATCACAAACATCAGCTTGGCGTGCAACGCGTCATTCAAGGCAGATAGCATACAATCTCTTTAGACAGTCCATACTTCTCCTTAAGGAAATAAAAATTTAATACATGCCCAAATTTTGGAATATACTACAGTTAAGCTCTTGCTTATCAGTACAGTGTAGTGTCACACTGAGCAATAATTTCACACTGGTGCTGAAACAGCATCAGGAGAGCTATTCTTCCATAATATAATTTAGGTATATGAGTATAAGAAAACAAACAGAAAGTTCCAGGTTCAATTTCAGTTTTTGTTCTCACCAATTCTAGAGATAGAATTCCCACCTTGTAAGTCACCCAGTCAATTGTCATTTAATGTGTGATAAATGTAGAAGACAGAATGTATTATAGAATAATTCCAGTTATCTCTTACCTTTTCCATTCTTCCAGTACTATAAAGCTCCAAGTCAAAGTACTGAGGGATTTGCAATAAATTTGCCACTTTTTCAGAATCGACTGAGTACTGGAACACAGAAGAAGTGTCTAAAGTCCATAAAATGGACATTCCAAAGTAACATCAAGTATCTTATAACTTATGAATTATCATCTGTATGTTCAAAACTATACAGAAAGTGTTACCTTTCCCAGCAGCACAGGAAGTGCTACGATGAATTGTTCCGTCAACTTAATCCGGTCATCTATTTGTGTCTTTCTCTCTTTTGCAGTCAGTACCTGCAGAGAAGTGGTATTGCAACATTCCAAGTCTCATCTTTCAGCAAGGATTAATGTTCAAATAGGTAACTGTAGCAGAATGGATTTATAGTTTCCTTTTCAAAAAAATTACCTAGTTAAGTTTGTTATGACATCTGGTACATCTGATCTACTCAAAAAAATGTTGAACACCATGCTAAACTTTGGCAACCAAAGAACAGGGATATTGCAATTTAGAAAACAACAAACGCTTTTCAGAGCTTCTGGGATTGGACAGAAATGTGCATCATTGTCACCTGCAAGATCACAATGTAAATTTATAGTCAGATTATCCAGAACACATCAAGTTATGAAATGGCGCACAGAGGATCTTGAATGAAGAATTACACTAAGTGTTTCCGTTTGCAATCTTTTCCTCTCAATTGTGATTATTCAAATAAAATAAACTAACTGGCATTTATATCCACAGGGTCCTGGTTATTAATTACAACTGAAATGTTGCTTTCTTATTTTAAATATAGTCACTACTCAACACCAGTAAACGAGCTGTATATTGATTTATGCTAAATGCTAAAAATATTTTGCATTAAATAAAATATGAATCAAACAATGCAAGATGATTTGTTTCAACTGTTTTTCTTCAGTGGTGAAGAATACTTACCCTTTTGCCTGTTCCTCTTCCAACAGGAGGGTGTGCCTCTGCAGCTTGTCGAATTGTACAGACCATCAGCTCCATAAGTGCAGTCTCCTGCCTATCAGTCATACCTAGCAAAGATCAAGCAATTCAACATAATTTTTGTACCTTTCAAGATGGCATACACTTATGTAACTTATGTAAAACATTAAGAATATTTCTGAATTTACCTTCTTCTCCTTGTATAGGTTCTTCCTGAAGCAGCTCTACCATACATTCCCAATCTTTCAGAAGTTCCTGGGAGCTTTCCCACAGACTATCCACTAGATATGCTGCATGTTCATGCAACTAAAATGTAATTTGGAAAACAAAAGGAATTAATTGGATGGCATAATAAAGTTTTATTTATTTCAGAATATGCATGCTTTTGAGTTTTTCTAATGATTGAAGTATGTAACATTGAACATTCAAATAAACGCTGCTATAAAAAGATATTAATCCTCTTATCCAGCAATAGGATGTTTTGTAGTTATCATTCATTTACAATCCCCAAACAAATAAATCATGGAATTTCAATACAAACTTCAATGGATTTGTATGAAATGGCCTGAGGGCTATTAACCGTGGCCCTTCCCCTTGGAACCTTCACATTTGTTTCCAATTCAAAATATTCTATCTAAAGTCAGAGCACTAAGTTCCTTTGTTCAGGTGCTGCTCCCTGAATCCTGGAATTGAAGAGACCCGATGAAATTGTTAAAAGAATATGAAAGACATAGACAAAGTAGATAGTCAGAACTTGTTTCCAGGGTAGCAATGTCAAAGACTGGAGGACACAGCTTTAGGTCTGAGGGGGAAAGTTGAAAGGAAATTTGCAGGGAAGGTTTTTTTTTTTTTTACATAGAGGTTGGTGGGTGCCTGTTATTGTGCTGCACTAAGCTGTGCCATGTTCTATATTTAAGTTCTATGATTGAACGGGGATTCACACTCTCTCTTAAGATGTGGGGATCTTAACTCTCTCTCTTGGCAGTCGATTAAGATCACTGCATTTAGCATCCTAAAGCAGCCAACCACCTGCTGATAAGGTATGCTGAAGTACACCCTGCAAGTGAAATCTGATATCTTGAGTTCTTCCCCGTCTGAAGCTACTCGCCTCAAGTAACATTTTTTTCACGAAAACTCCTCACTCCCACCGTGCTGCATCTTACGATTAGAATTGTCCCACAGCCTTTTCAGTACAGCTCTTGAAAGAATTATTCAATCCTATTAGAACATAGTTGGTAGAGGCAAAGGCCAAGTAGAAAACATTCTCAAATTTCAATGCTACATAAGAGGAGTTTGACTTGGGTTTAGAAGCAAAATTGAGGACAACTGACCAAATTCCACAAAGTCTAAACACCAAAAAAACAATTAAATGCTTAGTACATTGCACGCTCAAAAAATGAGAAGTTGTTATAATCATTAAATTTTAAAAATCTATAAATGTATAACTTATGCCAGACTGCAGAATGGATATGCAAATGAGATGGACAAACTGGATATATTTGTTCCCATCAATGGTATTAAAGAATTTTTTATTTTTTTCTCTTCAAGAAATTAACATCAGATGTCAAGGGATTGTTGTAGAATCTATAGCTTTTGAAGTAAGCATTCAAAAACAACTCAATCAAACAATATTAACTTTCTGCAATTTCAATGAATATATCCCATGACATTGATAAAGCATTGATGGGATACATATTAGAACATACTTGTGTAATTAATCGATGTAGGATTATTAATGTGTGCATTTATCATTTAGTACCATCCACTTTTTATTTATTTCATTTCCGACACAATTTTTCCTTATGTTGGATGAACCCTAAATCTAAATGCATCAGCTAGCAATGGGCGAACAACATGTTACCAACTCAGGTAGAAGCAAAGTATAAACATAGCTCTGGACTACTTTTATTTGTTATTTTTATCTTATCTGTGTGCCCTTCCATTAATAGAAAACTTTTGCTTCGTGTTTTTTATTCACTTACCTCACTCTCCAGGAAGAAAAGTACCAACATTTTAATAAGATTTCCGTTTGCACTATGCCTTCCTCTACTCTTAGCATAGGCTTCCTCTGCTTGTGGATCATGTCTGCTGAACAACCTACAAATTTAAAGTTTTGAGATGTAGTTTGTCTGTTAAAGAAGCAATTGCATCTATGACATTTCCAACAGCAAAAACATTTCCTCAATTCATAGTTTAAATTACCATAGCTTTTTTTGAATGTGCATTTGAAACAATGAGAGATTCAAAGAACACTGACAGAAATTACTTAAAGAACCCCAAAAACTTTTCATAGTATTTCATGTAGTAACAAGTAAACTTCATCAATGCAATATAATTAGTATTGAAAAAGTCAAGGTAAATGATGCATGGTAAAAAATTATGTGATTAATATAACCACTTTAGTTAATTGGTTAAGTTATTAAATCAATTAAAATAGAGATTGCACCAATAAATGTTCAAGTCTGGATGACAAGATGAGGTTGTCAAAAACATTACTGAAGCAGAAAATAATTACCATAGTGTGCTTAAAATAGCTTAAATCTGGTAATTCAGCATTTTTACTATTAGACATCATATTTCTTATTTTGAACAAAATTATTTTCAATTATTTGTCATTCCAAGAGAATGTTCCAATTTCTGCTTAAATGCTTTCACTCAACGGCGCCATCCAGTGGACATCAGCAATGTTTATTTTGCTACCTGCTGCCATCCACTGGACTGTTTTCACATTGCAAACGCTTGAATTACCACAAAAGACTTAATGTTTTTTAAAAAAGTGAATTTAGAGAACACCTTTCACAATCTCAGGAACTGAAAATTAAAAAAACTGCAGATGTTGGAAACTTGAAACAAAGAACAACAAAATGCTGATAATACTTCACGTTACACAACATCTGTGGAAAGAGAAATTGAGTTAAAGTTCAGAGACGTTTTTTCCCTTCAAAAGATCAATCTAATGATTCCACTTTTTCGGTTTTTATTTCACAAGCACTGGATGCCCCAAAAAGTTTTACAGTCAATCGAGCATTTTAAAAGTAAAAATCAAGACCTTTAACAATCTGTGTTGAACGGGAAAACGTTGTTCTCCAACATTGGAACACTGGAAGAGCCCAAAGACAGAGATCAGAGTGAAAAGGAAAAGGAAACTGGGGGTCAGTGTGCTTAGTTTCTCGAATGCACAAGCCATGTTGTGAGCATTAAATTATAAAACGTTAAGCGTTGTTTCAATTGGGAGGATCATCTGGTCCCTGAAGAGTGGGGAGGGAAGTTATAAAAGGACGAATATAGTATCACCTTCAGTTGTATGGGAAGGTGCGGCGACATAGAACGGATGTTGATGGAGAACAATGAGTGAACCAGGCAGTGGTGAAGGTATTAGCATCTTTAGTGTACTGAAAAGAGTGAGGGGAAGGATGTGTCTGGCAGTTGCATAAAACTTAATGTGCAGGAATTAGATAATAATCCATTGAATGAGAGCCTGTGTAGCTGCAATGGATTTTAATCAATCTGATCTAATAACTGTTTTTCTACTGATGCTGCTTAATGAGTATTTCCCAGTGTTTTCTTATTTTATTTCAACCATTTTAATTTTTGTTTGTGTTTTTCCACAATTGTCTATGAGATACATTTTGTTTTCATGATTGTGGTTAATGATTTCGCCAGAGCACAGCGACCACCGAGTCAGATCCACAAAGTGTGTCATACACTTTTTGATGGCCAGCAGAAAAGTGAAAAGAGGCCATGTTCCAATATTACATCAGAAAGTCGGCATCTCCAGCAGTGTCGCACAAGTTGTTTTTCTGTTTCAGCTTATATTATGGACAGAATTCGAATCCCTGACCTCTGACTCATACAGTGCATCCATTACACACACCATGGGTGCTAAAAAAGCTGAAATATAGGTAGTTAACTAATAATGCCACAAATTTAAAATCATTTATTTTTTACAACGTACAAAATAAATAATTATGAAAGCCTTACTTTAGTAAAACAGTTCTTAGCAGTTGTTGAAATTTATTTCTCTTTAACCGTAATCAAATTAATCACCCTGCCAGTTATTTGATAGACTCCAACCTGATTCTTGATTCTACAATGTGAAATTGTGTGTGTGTGCTTTACCTTAACAAGAAATCTGAATGAGAGACTTATTTGTAGAGTCATCCAGCATTGATAGAGGTCCTTCAACCCACCATATTAATCATTAGGTACCCATCCGTACTAATCCCATTTAGTCTGTACTTCAGTCTTAATTCAAGTGCTTGTCTCCATACTAAAATGTTGTGAGAACAGCTGTTTTCCCGGTCCCCTCATTTAATTACATGTTTCACTGATTAATACTCAGTTATTTGAATACAACATCACATCTTACTAACAATAAAGGTTAAAGAATGCACAAATGTGTTACTTTTTGTTCAGGAATTCCCCTGCAGCCACAGCGATGGGACGGTGTGCAGAATATACCAGGTGATACACATTTTCACAATCTTCATTAGACAATGCTTCCTCACTTCCCCTAAAACAATCGAAAAGCCAAGGAGACCAAATAAATATGTTACAAATTTGCAACATAATGTATTTTATAAAGCATTTCATGAGGATCAAAACCAAATGATTATCACAACTAATCTTACAAATACGGAAACAATCTCAACCTTGCGACAGCATTTCAGAAAATAATTGCTGTAGAGGTCCTTTTGGTGGAAGTCATATGCAAGTGCATCTGACCACTGGACCCATCCCAGAACTCTGAGTTATGGGCCAGTCCCACTTTGGCGATTTTTCAGCGGACTGCCGGCAACTGTAAAGTTGCTGGTAGTCGCCTGAAAAAACGGGAACTGTCAGAGTGGAACACATACACACAGACACACAAACACATCGCAAAGGCGGGGGCCAGGGCAAGCAGGGGAGCGCTATCTGAAATTCACACGGTACAAAGCCAAGGTGATACAGACACACACCGCGATGAACAGGAATGTTGCCGCTGTAATTAAGACGGCTAGCACAGTGTACGGTAAGTCTTTTAAAAGAGGAAAGGGGGAGAAGGAGTGGAGACAACTTTTAAGAAGCCAGACAACTTTTAATAAGCCAGAGATACACAGCTGTGAATTTTGGCGGACATTTAACATTACCGGTCAGTTATCCTTGGTTCTGAAAACTCCTGCTTATGTTTTTTTTCCCCAATGAGCCAATGAAAGTGACTGGTCAGCAAAGGTGATTAACTAAAACTACCTACGACTACCCATAATACATGGTGAACCCATTACAACTGCACCTACGACTACAGGATTATCGCTTTTCTCCATGGCAACCAATTTTTGGTTGCTGAAAATGTTTCAACATGTTGAAAATTTTCCGGCGACCATACTGAGGCCGTGACTAGTTCCCAAAATGCGGGAACTCCTCGCGACCATGAAGCAGACTCACCAGAGACCATCAGCAAACATGTTGCGACCATGTGGTGAGCGCAGTCTCCTACACCCGCCTAAAAAGTCGCCTAAGTGGGACAGGCCCATTAAGGTGCAGAACAAGCCAAACACAATCCATTCCAGGAGGCACAGAAACTGCAAATGCTGGAATCTTGAGCAAAAAACAAAGTGCTGGAGGAACTCAGCGGGTCAGGCAGCATCTGTGGAGGGAATGGACGTTTTGGGTCAGGACACTTCAAGCGTCTCAGTGTCTGATGGAGTGTCTCGACCAGAATAGTCATCTGTCTATTCCATCCACAGATGCTGCCTGACCCATTGAGTTACTCCAGCACTTTGTTTTTTGCTCAAAATCCAGCCCAGTCAGATTGTCATGAAGTTCCCATATTTAAAAGATTCTATGGAGATCAACTTTTAGAAATGTTTGTACAGATATTTAGAAAGAAAACAACCTTTTAAGAACTACTTAGGAGGTCACAATTTAATGGATGATATCAGAAAATGAAAGAATAAAAATACTTACTGCAGTATCAAAGTAACCAATCGGATAGCTTCCACAGCAACATCATATTCTTTGTCTAATGTCATAGACACAATACGATCCTATAGATAGAATTTCAAGCAAAAGCTCAATAATCAAAATGAAAGGAATTTTATTGATTAGTTTTGGTGACAATCCTATTTTGCAAACGTTCCACATGAACTTTGCTTAAACATGCATCTGAATAGAGTGGTGTAAGGTGGACATAATAAGTTACACTGCCTCTTTGCTGCACACTTCCCTTTCTTTACTCGCCAGGGATATTTTTAATTAAGCAGGTAATTTGGTGTGGTATTGACGGTCATGGTATTATAATAATCAAAAGTTACATAACTATTGTCACTCTAAATTTCTGTCACCTTCCTCCATCAATTCATTTTTGAAAGATGTGCTATATCATGCACAGGTTGCATTAGCAGTACGAGTCTGAACAAACACTGCTTACATTCTGGTTTTACACCTAGAGAAACTGGCAGCTATTCAAAAACCATGATTTAATTTTTCCTCTTTAACCATTGTTCATTCAAAAGAGTTAGATGCAGCTCTTAGGGCTAGCGGAATCAAGGGGTATGGGGAGAAGGCAGGAACGGGGTACTGATTATGGATGATCAGCCATGATCACATTGAATGGCGGTGCTGACTCGAACGGCCGAATGGCCTACTCCTGCACCTATTGTCTGTATCGATGTAAAAAAATTGCCAGCTCCTATTTGTTTATCAAGCATCCAGTTCACTTAAATAAAATGTTGTTACCTTGAACCTATTGGTGAAGAGTTCTAGTTTTGGAAAAAGCTCCTTATTGGTGTAGAGTGACTGCAAAGCTTTCAGACATTTCAGTCTCACCTCACCTTGCTAAATGCAAATGAGACAAAGCATACCCAATTAGCTTGTAGCCAAACGATATAAACGCAGGAAAATAAATAAAGAGATACACCATCTCAGATGTTTCCCCATCCTTCAAAAAATGTTAACAAACATATTAGAAAGAATGTAGGTAGTGTAAAAGGATATCGACAGCTTAAAAGCACTCGCGCCACAAATATCTGCTGCCATTTCTAATCAATGGACGGAATTACACATCTGTGATTAGGATTCCAAAGCATTATTATGCTTGTAAAGAAGCAAAATCAGAAGGCACCTGCTGAAGCTGAAAACTAGGGCTTTGTTATACACAAAAAGATGTGGAATAACTCAGGATTCATTGTCACTATTTCTATAAAGTCTGTTTTAACTACACAAAGATCTTTGCATTCATAACATTATTTAAATACAACATTGACTTTAGAAAATATTCTCACCCGATCATGTAATGTCCATCCCACATATTTTAAATAACTGTCATTGAGGAAGGCATCACTGTAGCTCTTCATCCATACACCAATTTCCTCAATACAGATGGCTCGTATCTCTGAAATTGCATCACTAGGAAAGAGTGCAATTTAAATTTAAACTCTCACATCATGTTGTAATTACTAAATAAATATCCTATGGTCCTACAAGATTCTTTTAAACCATTTTCAAATGAAACCATGCAATATACAAAGGCTGACTATAAAAAATGGCTATATCTATTAAATAACTATTTTGAAAACTGCACTCGAAAATTAAACAAATTTATTTCATGTTACATTGTATGAAGTAGCAATTAGCTGCAGATAAATCCTGACAAATATATTCACAAGTAAAATAACTGATATAATACAAAAAAAATAGGCAATCTCTCTGAATAACGGATTTGGGATGCTTCCGGTCAAGATCCTTCTTGTGAGGAGAGGGAAGGGGAAGAAGAAAGCTGAGAGAGGAGGGGCAGAACAAATCCTGGCAAATGATAGGTGGATAATAAGTGCGGGGGATTTTGTTTGGCAGATGGTTGGACAAATGTCAGAGATAAAAAGATAGAAAGTGTGAGATGAGGAGATAAGGATAGAAGAGATGTAAATTGTGAAGCCAGAAGAAGGAATATTGGTGGGAGGGGACAGGAGGAAGGGGAAGGTGAGAAATGGGGCAACTCACCTGCCATAGGTCAAGCAGCATCTCTATCCTTTTAATTTTTCTCTCCCATAATTTTATTCTGTATCTTAAAAATTGATGTAACTTTTTCTAGTTCTGATGAAAGATCACTGATCTGAAATATTTCTTCACCCAGTGTTGCAGACTGACCTGCTGCCTACAGCTCTTCTCAGATTTCCAGCATCTGCAAAATTGTACTCTGGCATTTTATAATTCATGACCTCGACTCCGAAAAATGCTCAAATGCTCACAATGTTCCCAGGTATACAAATACCTGGGAACAGCCTTCGACAACCTGCTAAGGTTTTCCTCTAACACAGAGGAAATCCTTAAAAAGTGCCATCAGAGACAGTACCTACTCAGGAAGCTGAAGTCATTTGGGATTAACAAAGACATTCTCACCACATTCTACTACGCATTCATTGAAAATGTAATAACTTTCTCTTTCACTAGCTGGTTCCACTCCATCACCCTGCAAAACAGAAACCGCCTGTTGAATGTGGTCAAGGTCTGCTCAAAAATCATTGAGCAGCCCGTCCGAACTCTCACTGCCCTATGCGACCAACAGTCTGTAAAGTTAACACGCAGGATTCTTCAGGACCCCTCTCACATCCTGTTTCCTGAGTTTGAGTGGCTCCCCTCAGGACGCAGACTTCGCTGTCCGGGTTGCCGGACACAGAGGAGGAAGGCAACCTTCATCCCCAGGGCTGTCCAGCTTCTTAATGCTGATCACTGACTCATGAACATATGAAATGAAATAACCTTCTATATGCACTTTTTAATTGAAGCACTAAGGAAGCACTTTAAAAACTATTACTATGTGTTGAAAACTATTACTATGTGTTGAATGTTGATGTGCGGTGTGTGTTGTGTGATTGTGCAGTGTGTCTGTGAAATGCGTGTGTTGGTTGATTGTGCAGTATGCGTGCTGCTTATGTTTGTTGATTGTGTCCCTTTTTTTTAAAAAGCTACCGTAATGCGCCCTTTTAAATTGCCCCTCGGGGACGAATAAAGTGCTTTGAATTGAATTGAATTGACATTAAAGTTCTGTTCTGCTCTCAGAGAGGACTTCAATCTCTTTTACCTTATTCACCTTCAAATCTTTATTTCTTTTATTTTTCAGAAATCAAATAAAACTATTTCCTAAATGACCACATTAGTACACATTTGGAGGGCAGTAGCTCAGAATAAATCAATATAAAAATTGTGATCATATTGATGCCAATAGTTTACAATGAAAAGACCTAGAGAGGGTGAGTTCCCAGAGGGAGGAGCTTACGTGCATCAATAATTCCTAACAAGGGCCCTCTAAGAGGCAAAGATTCCATCAAAAAAAAAAATATGGGTCAAAGATTACAGAAGAAAATGTCAATGCCCAAAATTTATTGAGGTGGAGATATATTCAATGAAGGCGATTCTTCAACTGATGACTATGATTCAAGATCAAAATAACTTGTGAAAAGATCCAAGAGATAAAACTAGGTGAGATAAAAGTCAAAGGAATGGAATGGGAAAGAAATATTGAGGTGAATGTTTTGTATCTAGCATTTCTTCAAGTTTGCAATCATTGACAGCTGAAATGTCGATTTGTTTATTGTCAATTGAGGTCAAGGATTAAATGATCAAGGCTTATTTCCTTTATGACCATCTCCATGTAAACTGATTATCTGTAGATCTCTAGATTTAAAGAGATGCATTTCCACATTTTATATTTTGTATTCATCCACATGTACCGACCGATAGCTCTAAGATATTCAAAGTCCATCAAATCGCTGTTCATGCCTCATGTCTACAGTTCCTTTTCATCTCATGTAAAACTTGAATAAAAAGTGTATCCTCAGCTTTCAGCTCTCAATGATTGCAAGCTTCAACAAGTATTGGATACAAACACGAGGCTGAAAGTTTTCTCTCCATCCCTTTCTTCTGACCTCTCTTCCATATTCTCAGCTTTATTCCTTATGCCCCCATCTCAAGGAATTAGACTTAACCTAATATGGAGATCACACTCGTTTTTGTGCCTGGATTTTTGGTCAGGATCTTTACCCATAGTGGGGCCTTTCTTGTTTTCTCAGAACTTTGGATCCATCTGGAGGTCTCCTTCTAGGTTTTTACATAAGTTATCTATTGGTATCACTTTGACCACAACAATTGTTCTACTCCACTCACTTATTCTAATATACTGAGCTCTGAACTTGCATCACTATCACTTCATGCCAATTACTGACATTAATACATTACTGTTTGATGATCCGTGCTTTATCTTGTAAGGGTGAAAACTTACATTGGCACATTTCTTTGTCTTATTCTGGATTTTAACATAATTTAATAAAGACCAATGTTTTCCGCACTGTCTATGCTTTCATCTCTGAAAAACTCTAAACGCTTCAATTTCTTAATATCATGCACACCTGCTTCTTCCTTCACCTTGAGATCCATTCGCAGGACTACCCATGTCAACCCACCATCTCACCCTTTTCTTGCCCTATAGAACTTCCTACATCACGTTTTCCCCCTTCTTTTTAAGTCTGCACCTCTTACATCTACTGCACCTCCGATTTGAGCATTTATGCACTTTTAGCTCTTCCCACATCGTCTAAGGGCAGTACTTACAGCAAAAGCAATAATTTAATTTACTTGAGTTAAAAAACAACCTGCTGGAGGACCTCTGAACTACTGACTTACTGCATTCATCACTCCGGTTTTGTTTTTTTCTCAGCATCAGAAAGACAAGAAAATTAATTGTTTTGAAGAAGATCCCTGTTCAATCTAAAAGGGTGATTCAAGGTTCCACATACCTACAACTCAAATTGTTTTTCCTGGTCCCATCTTATATTCTTGTTCCGTTACTCGTTTGCCTTGTGCCATTATTATTTGTTCATTAAGGATCTCCTGCATTTTACTCTAACACAAACATCCCTACTATTTTCTTCCCTCCCATTTTCAACGATTTAAAATTTCTGTAATGGTTTCATTTCTGATGAAATTCATCAGTCCAAAATGTTAACTCTTTTTCTTCACAGATGCATTCTGACTTGCTTGGCATTTCCAGAATGTTTTGCTTTACCGGCAATATAATAAATCCAATTGTTTTAAGTTATTAATTAATGCAGTTTGCAGATGTCACTTACCGATATCTGTGCACAAAGATACCCTTAAACACAGAGTTCATCATGTTTTCTATTTCATCTTGATTTTCCTGAAGCTAAAAGGAAACATAAAAGATTTGGTAACAATGAACTGCATAATACCTATTTGAACAGAAATAGAAAATGCACGCATTGTGTAACATAATTCAACAAACTAAAACTGGAGAAATAGTCAAATGGTAAAGAGATACTTGAAGTAGAGAAACATCTTAAAATATCAAGAAAGAAAAGTAGCAAAATTAATTTTCAGCAAATGTGGGAATGCTGCCAAGCATAACTTTCACATTAAGCTCATGGGGAAAACCTCCTGAAGTCTGTACAACAACTTATATAGTCATAAAATCCAGAAGCAGGCCATTCGGCTCACCATATCCAAACCGACCACCTGTATCACCATCTGTATTAATTACATCTTAAAGCATTTGGCCTGTAGACTTAAATGTCCAGATGATTCAAGTTCTTGAATGCTGTTTATCGACTCTGCTTTCACAACTCTATCCAGCAGTGCATTCCAGGTACTCGCCACCCTCTGGGTGGAAAACGGTCACCATCCGATGCCCTGAAATCTTGTGTCCCTTAATCCAAATCCATGTTCTCTGGTTGTAATCATTTCTGAAAATGGGAAAATATTCCTGCAGTCTAGTTTATCTAAAACACCATAGCGTTTTATACTTCAATCATATCATCTTCTCCAGGAAAACAGATCGAGCCTCTCCAGTGTCTCCTCTTAACTACCCACACAACATTCTGGTGAATCTTGTCTGGACCCGCTACAACACTATCATATCTTTCAGATAGTGTTGTAGCGTGTCCAGAACTACAGGCAGCGCACCAGCTGTGGTCTGATCAATGTTTTATAATGTTGGAGCACCATGCTTTTTTTTTTTTTAACTTGGTGGTTTTGAAGGAGGATTCTTGTTCCAAAATACCGATTCTGATTTGTTCCTCCCTGATCCTGCTGAGTGTTTCCAGCATTTCCTGTTTTTGTTTTGGAGTTATAGTATTTGCTATTATTTGTTCCAATAAAGTATGTTAAGAGATATTTTTACTTTATCCTGAAACATCTACAAAAGCTAGACAAAGTCAAAAATCTGTATGAATTTGATGTATTTGAGTAACTAATTGTTGCAATCATGTGAAGTCTTAAAATATCTGTAATGAATTACCAGAATTCAGCAACATTATCAAAAAGTAAATTCCTTCATTGAAATGGAAGAGCAAAAATACGGTATATCTTGACACGTGAACCTCATTTTATTTTCTTGTGTACAAGGTGAGGAGTATTAGTTCTGAGAGTTCAACAACTTATTTTTCAGTTATCTAATGCCAGGCAGGATCAGGCAATCCCATCTGAAATGCAGCAGCGCTAGAAAGGAATGAACATTACAACTAATCTGCTGCAACATCTCTGCCATGGAAAGAAATCCCTGATGGCATGACCCTTTAAAGTATAACTCGACTAATTACCAGATTTCTGTGACCTCTTAACACACCATATCCAATAAATAAGATGTTAAGTAATTAGTCACGGCACTTCACCAGTGGGATTTATACAAAAACCAAAAGTGTACTCCCCTTCAGCAATCTTAGTATAAACTCATGCCATCAAACAACTGTTGTATATTGGCAGTTTATGAAATCTTCTATTACATATCAAAGCCTTCTTTCTTCTTTCAATTCAATAAGAATAAATTCCTGATGCTGCAGGAAAAAGTTTAACAACCTTTTGTGAACTTTCCTTCTATCGGTGCTCCACTCAGTCTCCAAATCTTTGGACTGCTCTGTAAATCATTTCATTATCTCCCTCACCCTCAGTCTATTTATTTAGCCATACCAAATCTTCTTGAATCCCAGTTCCTCAACAACTCCTTTCAATTGTCTTTTTTCTTGTGCCCCAATATCACTTGTGTCTTGAGATGATTGATAATGCTCCAAAAGGCAATAAAGTAAGCTAGAGTTGGCCCAGACGAGTTGCTTTGGCACATTTTGAAATTTTGTTTAAATTTAATATTTTAACATGCACTTCAAAAAAAGCCTACCCCTGAAATGATGTATGTTTTAATTCTGATTAATGCTCCAAATAGCAATGATAAGCTAGAGTTGCCTCTGACTAGGTGCTTGGCACATTTTGGTTTTGCATTCTTACGTTGATTGTTCACTTTTGCTTGCTTTTATCACTCCAATGTTTGCGATCTTTCCACCACTTCACTTTGTTATTCTAGTTTTCTGTTAAGCAATTTGAAAAATAATCAGCCAACTGGCTTTCCATCAAGAGACTGGACCATTGCAGATTATCACCCTCTTTCATTGGACTTTTTGTAGACATACTTATTCATCTTCAGCTCTGAAAAATCTCTGAATTAGAAACTTGTCTTATTTTAATAAAGATGTTTAGTGCAATTTTCAATTTTAATTTTTTTTAAATGAATTTCCAACATTTAGAATTCAGATGGACACAAAAAGCTGGAGTAACTCAGCGGGACAGGCAGTATCTCTGGAGATAAGGAATGGGTGATGTTTCGTGACCCTTCTTCGGCAGCTTACAGCCCAGTGGTATGAATATTGATTTCTCTCACTTCAGGTAGCCCCGGCAATCCCTCTCCCTCTCAATCCCTCCCCCACCCAAGTCGCACTAGCTTCTCATTTTCACCCAACAGTTTACAATGGCCTGTTTCTTTTATCATCTTTACTTTTTTGCATATCTTTCATTTATAGTTCTTTATCTCTCCACATCACCATCTATATCTCTCGTTTCCCTTTTCCCTAACCAGTCTGAACGAAGAAGGGTCTCGACCCGAAACGTCACCCATTCTCTCCAGAAATGCTGCCTGTCCCGCTGAATTGCACCAGCTTTTTGTGTCTATCTTCAGTTTAAACCAGCATCTGCAGTTCCTTCCTACATTTAGAATTCAGATGTATTTTAACATGAAGTCTTCAATCATGGCACATACTTGTAATACAGCAAAGGAGAAGATGTGTTGATAATAAAATGCAACCAAAACACAGTCACCAACTTAAAGGCCAAATGCTATGGTCTATTGATCAGATTTATTTAAATGTAATATTTTTTCTTGCATCAACTAAGAGCTTGCATATCTAAAATGTCTACTGCTGAAAGTTTGTATGTTTTACTTCTGAATCAAATGGCTAACAAGAGCAGTACTACTACAAAAAGTATAATTTCTTCTCCCATTTGTGTATTTGCATAGTTTAAGAATTATGACTACTTATACCCCAAATACAACATATTTACCAAAGTAAAAAAAATATATGCCAGTCCAGCAAAAAAACTGCAGATGCTGGAAATCTGGGAAAGAAAAGGGAAATGCATGAAAAACTCATATTGAGTTTTTCTTGCTTTTTCTGTATTTATTTTTAATTTCCACCATCTGCAATTTCTTTGATTTTTTCTTGGTAAGATAATAGAGCATACTAACAGGGCATATTGGAAACCTTACCTCTTTTCTCTTCTGTAAAAGCAATTCTAATCTATCATTAGCTCGTTTGCCTATCATTTTATTCCTCTCAGCTTCGTACTGTCTTTGTGTGTTATCCTGGTGTATACTTAAGTTTAAGGCCACATTCACCAATGCGGTCATCAGCTTCATAGCTGCAATGAGAGAAGTAAAATCATTAACTGCAAATTATTACATTGTAATGTGTTAATGGCAAAGCACAAACATATTTATATCCTCACAATTTGTGAAAATAGACATTTCATGTTAGCTCACGTTATTAAAATAATTTAAACACCACCTAAATCATATTGAAAATGCCCATGTTGAATTTGAGCTGAATACTTACTATGTCAATGCAACCAGGTGATTTCAAGTATTTATTTTTTTAATTACTTCTTTGGAAGTTCTTTGGAATACAGCAGCATGTAAATAAACAATTCCTGATCCAAACAAAAACATCTACACAAATATATTTGACAAACTCTTGCTTTTCAATAAGTGAATGTCAAAGTGTATGGAACAAAATGAACTGTTAACCTACTTTTAGCTTAGCACATAAAAAATTAAATACATGAAACAAACAGGATACTTGACAAGCAGAATTGGTGCTAAGCTAACTGGATGGAAGCTGATAGGGTTAGAGCGGCACAGTGATATAGCAGTAGAGCTGCTGCCTTACAATGCCAGAGACCTGGGTTCGATTCTGACTATGGGTGGTGTCTGTACGGAGTTTGTACATTCTCCCTGTAACTGCATGGGTTTTCTCCAGGTGCTTCGGTTTCCACCCACACTCCAAAGACGTACAGGTTTGTAGGTTAATTGGCTTCAGTAAAATTGTGAATTTTCCCGAGTGTGTGGGATAATGTTAGTGTATGGGGTGATCGCTGATCACATGGATTCATTGGGCCGAAGAGCCGGTGCTGTATCTCTAAAGTCTAAAATTAGCACTAGCTGGAATACCAGGACAATTGCATATTGGTAAAAATACAAAGCAACTGCAAAGTACAAATGCATATTGATTCTTTTTAAAACCTCAATTTCCAGTGTTGCTGTAAAAATTTAATTGACTGCAAAAGAATCTTCAGCAAATATTACAGCGAGAGAGGGACTAACTTGCTGAACCATGGGAAGTTTTCATCTATAGACTCAGATGAGCAGAGTCTGCATGTGATTGCTTGAGAAAGAATCTGATTGCCAGCTGACAAAACCAGCCATCATCTCAAGTGTTTAATCTGAATTCAAATATAGGCCCCAAGACAAACCACTTTATATAATTCAATTCACTATTTGGCTTCTGATTACTGAAATTTGAGCAGTTAAAAGAATCTATGCAAATCTAAAAATGGTACACTCCACCCAAAACATCTGGTCCAAAAGAAAACATATTTGTAAAATTAAAGTAAGTCATTTCTCAGCATCAGTAAATAGGACACACACATTACTAACGATGACTCAAACTTAACTATTTTCCAAACTGACTGTCACTTTGTAAAAACAATTGCTGTGCTCCTTTAATTGGCTTCCAATATTCATTTCAGATGTCACACCTGCCCTTCTACAATTTTCACTTTCAGACATCTTAAGATATAACGTTTCCTAAGGACGTCGCTTTATTTTAACATTACAGCAACGCAACAAATCTACAATGTAGAATTATTTAATTTCCTTTGAATTTCCATTAATATCTATACATATTGGGTTCTCATTCCCTAATATTTTCAATTTAATAGTCTAATTCTTGCTTTTAAATCCCTTCATGTCTCGTGACTCACTGGCTCTGCATCTTACTCCATTACAACTCTCAAATGACCGGTTCCTCCCAAGCACTCTCAAAATACATTACTTTGCCTGGGCATTTGATTATTTCTTCAATCTCCTATTTTCCCTCAATGCCCAATTTTTGCTGATCAGATTCCATGCCATACATACTATAAATATATGTTGTTGTTCAATTCAGGATTTGCATTAAAATCTAAACCATCTGCAACCTCAGTAAGACCAGAATTTCGCACACGTGTGCCCAAATATTACAATATACTCAAGTTGACAATTAAGTGTAATTTACATTCAGTAATTAACTTATTTATCACAATATATACTTCAGATTTAATAATGAAACTTACATAAATAATTGTTTACACCATTATTTTCTATTTGTTAATTTTTAATTTAATTGTTTTAATTATTAATTTACACAACTTACCAGCCAACGTACTGGTGTGCCTAAAGGCTCGGACTTGGGAATCTGAAAGCCCAGTTAGCAGAGAAATCACTGTATCCATCATGTATTCATCATAAATAATACTGTATTGACACTGCCGGATCAGTACTCCAATAAACTCACAGAAATTTGAGCGAAATTTCTTCCACTGTGGACCAGGCATTGTTAGTGGATAATCGCCACTGTCCTGAAAATAAATATACTCTCATTTGTAATCTTATTCAAAGCCATCAAATGATCTGTAGCACTTGGGTTTTCATCACTATAATCAATATTCATTTTATTCCTGGACCCATTACAGACAAAATTCCAAGAAAACATTTATAGAGCACAAGAAAACATTGCTCATCAAAATACTCAAAGCTTAGAAAATTGAGTCTTGAGTAAATAAAACGATGACAGGTTCAAATTTTTTTTTGTATCATTGCAAATGAATAGTAGATTTAAATGTGAAATTAAAAATGCTTAGAAGATGCTTGTTATTTTACACCAGGGCTAACTAGGATTAAAAACTGCATTCATTTAAATGGTTTTAAATCTAAGCGAAGGGAAGTAGTTTAGTTTTACATTATTTATTGTTATTTTGAGTGTATAATTAAATTCAATTATTAAAAAAAATAACCACTATTAAAAATAACTATTTAAATCTATTTGAATAGTTTTTGGTTCGTGACTGTCAGAGAAATGTTGAAGGCAGTTCCAAAGCACTATCAAAGGGACCCTGTGCACTCCAGGGGCAAGGTGACTCAGGATCCCAAGTGTCAGCTTGCTCCAAGTTTGAGCCTGTGCCACAGTGGGATGCTTTTCAGGAATGAGGGGATAACTCCGCTGGTCGTATACATCTGAATAAGATTACTGTGGGTGGGTGGACTTTGCAAATGACTTGCCAGGGCAGCAAATCCAGAACAACTGGCCCTGTATTGCTCTGTCCCTTAGAGGCAGCAGCTTTAAGGTTGTGGGGGGGAAATTGGACTCACATATACTTTCAACATTGTTGTAGATTAAAGTATTTTTAGAACTTGCATTTGACATTATTCTGATACTTCAAAATAGAAGTTACCATTTAAAATGGATTTCTGCAATCCACATAGAAATCACGATACCTAATATTCAGCTTTTATGCCAAGGAATATTAAAAAGACGTACAAAAGGTTCAATCTTGGGACCAGCCAAATTTGTACAAACTGTACATTGTTCAATGTAATAAAGAGACTCACTTCATCAAACTCTTCAGTCATTTTCCTGATTATTTCTGTATTCTGCATATTTCGAAACATCTCAATTCTGACAGTGCCTGGAAAGGAAATAAGCACAAAAATTGATATTTTGGTGAAATGACTGCAAACATGGCAGATGAAGTTTAATATAAAGTGAGGTAATGTATTTTGGGAGCATTAACAAGGCTAGGGCATAATGGTAAGGTCTTAAGGAGAACTGAAAAACAGGGATGTCCGGGTTCAAGATCATAGATGCTTTAAGAAGGCAGTGCAGGTTGGGAAGGCATATGAGAAACTGGCCTTCAGTTTCAGTGGGGGCATCGGGGAGGGGGGGGGGAGTTAGAGGTTTCAAGGGGATACAAGATCACCTTCTTACCCCAGAGAGAGAGGTAAGTACCCAGAACAGAATGGTGAAGCTGGGTTGTTGACTACATTTAATAACTGCACGGGTGAGCACTTGAATTTCTTATCCATGGCACTGTATGGAGAAAGTACTGGGTGAGGAGGTTGATAGTGCAGGGTGCCAAATGGTTGGTGTGGACAATTGGGCCAGGTGGCCTGTTTCCCTGCTGTGTGATTCTATGATTTCCTGATGAATCCTCAAATAAGTAATTAATTAGCTATTTATATTAACTATATTTCCCTTAAAAAGTAGACAGCTTTTGTTGAAAAGTATGTGCAAAAATGTATCTTGGTTCAATTAAACCAAAAAAACCTCCCTGCTGCAGAGGTTGAATCGTACAGATATAGGATAACACTTTCATAAATACTTCATCTTTTAGATTTACCTTTACATCCTGAGCACTGGATGAAAAAGTTGATCAAGTCCAAAAGTGCGATATCCCTGTCTTGCTTGTATGATTCTATCCAGTCATCAACCACAGACTATGGAAAATATGTTATCATTAAATTACAAAAGTTGAATAGTTTATAACCCACTGCATGACTGCTCACTGGAAAATACTTCACAGAACTATATTTGTATCCTTGCATCATTGAGTAAAATGCTATATCTGGCACATATCTGATCTGTTCTATTACTGAGAAATGTTCCTCCTATGTACAATGGTGCTTTTACAAATAATTAATTAATTATAGGCAATAAGAATGCACCCAGGCGAACTCCAGTATCTAAATCAGACAAGAATATAAAAGATGTTTATGTTTAAGAAGGAACTGCAGATGCTGGAAAATCGAAGGTAGACAAAAATGCTGGAGAAACTCAGCGGGTGAGGCAGCATCTATGGAGCGAAGGAAATAGGCAACGCTTTGGGCCGAAACCCTTCTTCAGACTGATGTGAGGGTGGGGGGTCGGGAAGAAGAAAGGAAGAGGAGGAGCCAGAGGGCTAGAGGGGGAGCTGAGAAGGGGAGGAGACAGTAAGGACTACTTGAAATTAGAGAAGTCAATGTTCATACCGCTGGGGTACAAACTGCCCATGCAAAATATGAGGTGCTGCTCCTCCAATTTCTGGTGGTCCTCACTCTGACCATGGAGGAGGCCCAGGACAGAAAGGTCGGATTCGGAATGGGAGGGGGAGTTGAAGTGCTGAGCCACCGGGGAGATCAGGTTGGTTATTTCGAACCGAGCAGAGGTGTTCAGCAAAGCGATCACCAAGCCTATGCTTGGTCTCACCGATATAGATATGCTGACATCTAGAGCAGCGGATGCAATAGATGAGGTTGGAGGAGGTGCAGGTGAACCTCTGTCGCACCTGGAAAGACTGCTTGGGTCCTTGAATGGAGTCAAGGGGGGAGGTAAAGAGACAAGTGTAGCAATTCTAAAATATATATAAAAGATATATTTTAACTTTATATACACAAACAAATGCAATATTGAGTTAGGAACTGGAAGATTCAATAGAATCGCATGGCTCATTACAATCGCATGGCTCATGATGTTCAGAAATGAGGACTTCTAGTGCAAAATATAAAACTGCAACATGTTCTTTGTTATATTTTTAGACCCTTACAAGTGGAGATAAAATTCTGTTTTCAGAGGAAAATATTAATTTATTTATTTATCCTTCTTCTCCTGATAATTTATCTCAACTAAAACTCAAAAGCCATTGTCTAAGGATTTGAAAAATTTGATGTTTTAAATTTGGTGCCACAGCAAACAGCATCTTATTTCTGAAATTCTGCAACCCTGTCTAAAATGTAACGCCATTTAACAGAAAAGATGCTTCTTCCATCAGCAAGGATAGAGATCCAACTTTACTAATAGAAATTCAGCACATTCAGGATTTAAAATTGGACAATCCACATAATGGGGGAAATGAGCCAATGTACTAAATTACACTACTTTGTTTCTTTTGCATCCTTGCCACGAACCTGAATGCCTAACCCATTGTCTGGCTACACAATAGTGGGTATAGAGATAGGAGGGCAGGGGACTGAGCACATATCTGTGGGGTGCTCCTGACATGATGACTATTGAAGAGGAATTGTTGTTGCCAACTCAATCTAATTATGAAAGTTGTGGATACAATGGTAAAGGGACTTGCGGAGACTCAGTTCCAAGTTTATTGCAAAGTATTACATGAACTTCCACCTACACTGATAAGACCAAAGCAACACAGGAGTACCCAGAGAGATTTGCTAAGCTCTGTTTTGAGTTTAGCAGTATCTCTGAAAAGCATGCATGACCACTAATCTCACAGGGGTAGAAAGCTGATGAATAGCTGGTCAGATGGCTTGGAATGGTTTAATTTTTCCATGAAAAATGATACATAATAACATGATATTCAAATTTTCATTTACCTGCATCGCACTCTTTCCCATTTTTACCACCTCAAACAGTGTGACAGGTTCAACTTCTCCATTTTGCTGATGGTGACCATTAGCTCTTCCCTGATTTGCTCTACCACTTGCACCAAGGCGACCTTTTTCCCCTGGAGCGCGCCTTGCCTTCTTAGCAGTCTTGGAAATAGAAGGATTTTTTTGGTAAATTTTTAAAGGGGGCACATTCACAACATAAGAAATTTTACCAAGCACCATTACTAAATACATTCAAAATTCATTGGTAGCAAGGTGATGCAATGATTGCCTCAAATTGTCACATCAATGCAAGCTGTCTTCATAATAACGATAATTCTACTTAATTAATCCAGCTACAAAATTGAAAACATAGATTATTAAAAATTATAAATATAAACAAAATCGTGAAATAGTTAGTAGGTCACCTGGCATCAGTTGGCAGAGAAATAAAATTAGCATTTCAGGTCAATTATTCTATCAGACTACATCCAATTTATTGGCGGAGTAATAATTCTGCAGTTAACCACAGTATAAAGAAGAAATGGATTATTCTATTCAGCCGTGAAAATTAAAGGACAACTGTAAAAGAAGTATGAATTGACAGAAAAATGAGTGCTGACAAATTTAGTGAAGCATATAATGGTACTCCTCCACAAAATACTGTGCTTTTATACAAAACTGCATTATTTCGTGTTTTAGAGATTTATTCTGGACACGTCATTATGCTGTTTTTAAAGTCATTATCACGTTGATACTTAAATTTCATACCGGTGGTCTGCCAGGACCTCGAGCTCTGCGCTTCCGCCCTTTCACTTCCGGGTCTTCGAATTCACCAGTAACATCGGAATGAATAGTTGTTTCATTGGTAGACTCCCTGAAAAGATTACAAAACACAATATAAAATTGAAAATACTAAATCTTCACAATCTACACTAGCAACAATAACAAACAATCTGAAATCATTACCACCAAGGAAGGGGGTTTTACAGAAATAGAAGCTTTTTACCATTAAGCCCAAATTTCTTTGAAACTTAAAATCTACAGCATGCATCTTCGGTCCAGTGTCTTTTTAAATAGTTGCCACACAAAATATGGATGGAACTTGAAAATGAGAAACATAGCTATATGATTATCATAAAGTAATTGCCAGTTATAAAAAGTGCTGCAAAGAATATAAAAGGATTAAAAGCAGATGTTAATTACTTATGCTGAGATAGATACATCTTGTACGGAACCTAGGAAGAAATCTATTTGAGCAAAACACTAGTGAAATTCAGGAGATTTAGATAAGAAAATAGCACATATTCCTACATTATTCAAAATAATCAGGAAGCTGAAGGCCAATTAGTTCAACATCATCGGCAAATGTTGGCAGTTATAATTCAAGACATAGCATAGGATAAAGAAAACTTTTTGATAATCATTCAGTTAACAGGGTTTTATGAAAGCAACATGAGGTTTGACCAACTTACTGGAACGAGATGAAGTGGTAACGTAATCCACACTTTCCCCAAAAGGGAAGCAGTAGAAGTAACAGGTTTAGATTTCCTGAAAGCATTTGACATCGGTGTGCTGTCTCAAAGTTTACTTTGGAACTTAAAAGCTTGTGGTGGAAGAGGCAACATATTGGCATAGATGGAAGAGACAGAACAGATTCAAATTGGTCTTTCTGTAGCTGGAAAGAAGCAACCATTGGTGCGCCAGTAGGATAGAAATATAGAAAAATAGAAAATAGGTGCAGGAGGAGGTCATTCGGCCCTTCGAGCCAGCACCGCCATTCATTGTGATCATGGTTGATCGTCCCCAATCAATAACCCGTGCCTGCCTTCTCCCCATAATCCCTTGATTCCACTAGCCCCTAGAGCTCTATCTAACTCTCTCTTAAATCCATCCAGTGATTTGGCCTCCACTGCCCTCTGTGTGAACATTTTTCCTGCATCTAGCTTGTCCAGTCCTTTTATAAATTTATATGTTTCTATAAGACCCCCCTCATCCTTCTAAACTCCAGTGAATACAAGCCTAGTCTTTGCAATCTTTCCTCATATGACAGTCCCGCCATCCCAGGGATCAATCTCGTGAACCAACGCTGCACTGCCTCAATCACAAGGATGTCCTTCCTCAAATTAGGAGACCAAAACTGTACGCAATACTCCAGATGTTGTCTTACCAGAGCCCTATACAACTGCAGAAGAACCTCTCTACTCCTATCTATGCTGGACCTAATTTTTTACAATTTAGATTAATGCCTTGGATGAATGCTAAATTGCTAAACTGGCTGATAACACAGAGGTAGTAAAGTAAATTGCAAAGAGGGTGCAAGGAAGCTAGAAAGGTAAAGTGAGCAAAGATCTAGCCAATGGAATATAAAGTTTGAAAATGTGAAATTTATCTTTTTTTTTGAGAAAACATTTTCTGAATGGTGAGATTGCAGTGCTCTTGGACGCTGAGGGATCTAGGTGTTCTGGTACATGATTTACAAAAGGTACACTGTACACTTCGCAGGTACAAAGAATAATTAGGTAAGTTAACAGAATATTATGGCGAAGGGAACCAAATACAAAAAAAGAGCATTGGAATACTGTGCACAGTATTCCAGGTATGGTTTCACCAATGCTCTTTTTTTCTGAAGGGTCTCCACCCAAAATGTTACCCATTCCTTCTCTCCAGAGATGCTGCCTGTCCCGCTGAGTTACTCCAGCTTTTTGTGTCATCTTCAGTTTAAATCAGCATCTACAGTTCCTTCCTACACATACTGTGCACAGTATTGGTTTCCATATTTAAAAGGAAAGTTAATATGGTATGACAGGCAAGGCTAACACTGCTGGAGTTTAGAAAAATTAGAAGGGGCTTGATCGAATCACAAGATCCCACTGGGGACAGACAGAGTGGATGTGGAGTGCATGTTTCCTTTTCTCGAAGAATCCAGAATTAGCAGTCGCTGTTTTATAATAAGCAATCCCCCTTAGATGTGACAATCTCTTTTTCTGAGGGCTGAAAGTCTTGTGAACTCTCTTCCTGAAAGGGCAGTGGAAGAGAGGCAGAGGTGGATAATTTTTTATCAAAAGGGAAGAAAAAGTTTACCACTGTATAGCCAGACTGTAGAATTAGATTTACAATCAGATCAATATGATCTCAAAACGGCAGTGCAAATTTAAGGAGCTAATTTCTGCAATTTTGCGTGGCATGTTATCTCAGTAATTTTCACAATAGTGATCAGTGCAAAGTGATCCTGCTTCACAGTCAAATAACCAGTCATACTACAAATACCTTACCCAGTATCATAGTGTAATGAATTGGTGCAAAGTCTTGCAGTATTGGCCTTTTATGTAAGGCCAATACTGCAAGACTTTGCACCAATTCAAATTTAAGTACACCACATTTAAACTGCAATATAATGGAGCTGATGTTTTAATTGATTAAAACTGTGCAGAACAGAAAAAAAATCAAAACAGAGGACTGATTCTATGTATGGGTCAGCTGCCAAAATGAATAACAATAAAGCAACCATGGCCAATTGCATGTACCACATTACGTTTTACAATTTGAATACATCAACTAGCTTTTTAAAATAATGTTGAAATATTTTCAAATAGTTTTTGTTTGCAAAATTTGAAATACCAATTATGTAGCAACAATAATATTAATATATATTAATGATTTGGACGAGGGGATTGAAGGCTTTGTGGCAAAGTTTGCGGATGATCCAAAAATAGGCAGAGGGACAGGTAGTGTAGAGAAAGCCTCTGCAGAAGGACTTGGACAGGTTAGGAGAGTGGGCAGAGAAGTGGCAGATGGAATATAGTGTAGCAAAGTGTGGAGTCATGCATTTTGATAGTAGGAATAAAGGTGTCGTACTATTTTCTAAATGGGGTGAGAATCTAGAAATCGGAGGTGCAAAGGGACTTGGGAGTGCTAGTGCAGGATTCCCCAAAAGTTAATCTGTAAGTTGAATCGGTAGTAAAGAAAGCAAATTGAATGCCAGCATTTATTTCAAGAGGGCATCTTGAAGAGAGCGGTCATGGTGGCGCAGCGGTAGAGTTGCTGCCTTACAGCGAATGCAATGCCGGAGACCCGGGTTTTATACCGACTACGGGTGCTGTCTGTACGGAGTTTGTACGTTCTCCCCGTGACCTGCGTGGGTTTTCTCCGAGATCTTCGGTTTCCTCCCACACTCCAAAGTCATACAGGTTTGTAGGTTAATTGGCTTGGTAAATGTAAAAATATTGTCCCTAGTGGGTGTAGGATAGTGTTAATGTGCGGGAATGGCTGGTCAGCGCGGACCCGGTGGACCGAAGGGCCTGTTTCCACGCTGTATCTCTGTACTAAACGAAAAACCTAAACTAAAAAAGAGCTTGTATACAAAAACAGGGATGTAATGTTGAGGCTTTATACGGTACTGGAAAGGCCGCATTTGGAATATTGAGAGCAATTTTGGGCACCATATCTGAGGAAGGATGTGCTGGCTCGGGAGAGGGTCCAGAGGAGGATTACAAGAATGATCCCAGGAATTAGTAGGTTAACCTATGACGAGCGTTTGTCGGCACTGGGCCTATACTTGCTGGAGTTTGGAAGAATGAAGGGGGACCTCTTGAAACATACAGAATAGTGAAAGGCTCGGATAGAGTGGATGTGGAGAGGATGTTTCCACTAGTGGGAGAGTCTAGGACAAGAAGTCATAGCCTCCGAATTAAAGGACGTTCTTTGAGGAAGGAGATGAGGAGAAATTTCTTTAGTCAGAGGGGGTGAATCTGTGGAATTCTTTGCCACAGAAGTCTGTGGATGTCAAGTCAGTGGATATTTTTAAGGCAGACATAGATTCTTGATTAGTACAGATGTCAGAGGTTATGGGGAGGGCAGGAGAATGGGGTTAGGAGGGAGATAGATCAGCCATGATTGAACGGCTGAGTAGACTTGAGGGAAATTTCAGGAAAAATCATTGCCATCCTGTGCCACCAGAACCGATCTTTTTTTACAATATCTGCTTTAACATTCTGACAATCTACTATTCATATACTTACTGTAACACTGGTATCTCTGGAGTGATCATCTCCTCAGCAGTCCTGCTGCCCACAAATTTGGGCTAGTGTTCCAAAATTTCTTCCTCTTGTTTTTGTGTAATCTTTCAAATAGCTTGATTGTGTAGAACGTAATTTCACTTTCCTTTTCTTGCTTGGTCTTTATGAACGACATTTTTGGGGAAATTCTAAAAAGAAGTGAGAAGTGTAAGAAATCGATACCCGAAAGATTCACTTTTTACAATTGCCAAACTTCTCAGTTTCTGGAAGTTCTTCATTTCAGTCCACTCCCCCCACCCTCTCAAAAATTGAAGGAGTGCCCAATTACACTTCTGCCAGCTAATGTGTCCCCACTTTTTAAGAAAGGAGGGAGAGAGAAAACAGGGAATTATAGACCAGTTAGCCTGACATCGGTAGTGGGGAAGATGAATGAGTCAATTATTAAAGATGTAATAGCAGTGCATTTGGAAAGCAGTGACGTGATCAGTCAGAGTCAGCATGGATTTATGAAGGGGTAATCATGCTTGACTAATCTTCTGGATTTTTTTGAGGATGTAACAAGTAGAATGGATAAGGGAGAACCAGTGGATGTGTTGTATCTGGACTTTCAAAAAGCCTTTGACAAGGTCACACACATTGTGCAAAATTAGAGAGCATGGTATTGGGGGTAGGGTATTGACATGGATAGAGAACTGGTTGGCACAGGAATTAACAGGTCCTTTTCAGAATGGTAGACAGTGACTAGTGGGGTGCCGCAAGGCTCAGTGCTGGAACCCCAGTTATTTACAATATATATTAATGATTTAGACGAAGGAATTAAATGTAACATCTCCAAGTTTGAGGATGACACAAAGCTGGGTGGCAGTGTGAGCTGCGAGGAGGATGCTATGAGGCTGCAGGGTGAATTGGATAGGTTGGGCAGATGCATGGCAGATGCAGTATGATGTGGATAAATGTGAGGTGGCAAGAACAAGGCGGCAGATTATTAGCTGAATGGTGTAGCAACTGCAGATGCCGGTTTAAATCAAAGGTAGACACAAAATGCTGTAGTAACAAGAAGTGTCTCGACCCGAGACGTCTCCTATTCACTATCTGAATGGTGTCAGATTAAGAAAAGGGGAGATGCAACAAGACCTAAGTGTTCTTCTACATCAGTCACTGAATGTAAGCATGGAGGTACAGCAGGCAGTGAAGAAAGCTAATGGCAAGTTGGCCTTCATAGCGAGAAGATTTGAGTAAAGGAGCAAGGAGGAGTTGTACAGGGCACTGGTGAGACTGCACCTGGATGATTGTGTGCAGTTTTGGTCTCCTAATTTAAGAAATAACATTCTTGCCATTGAGGGAGTGCAGCATAGGTTCATCAGGTTAATTCCCAGGATGGCAGGACTGACATATGATGAAAGAATGGATCGACTGGGCTTATATTCACTGGAATTTAGGAGGATGAGAGGGATCGTATAGAAACGTAAAATTATTAAGGGATTGGACAGGCTAGATGCAGGAAACATTTTCCCCATGTTGGAGTCCAGAACCAGGGGGTCACAGTTTAAGAATAAGTGGTAGGCCATTTAGGACTGAGATGAGGAAAAACGTTTTCACCCAGAGAGAGTTGTGAATCTGTGGAATTCTCTGCCACAGAAGGCAGTGGGAGGCCAATTCACTGGATGTATTCAAGGGAGAGTTAGATACGGCTCTGAGGGTTAACTGAGTAGGGATATGGGGAGAAAGCAGGAAAAGGGTACTGATTCTGGATGATCAGCCATGTAGATTCTGGATGATCAGCCATGTAGATTCTGGATGATCAGCTGGCTCAAAGGGCCGAATGGCCTACTCCTGCACCTATTTTCTATGTTTCTATGTAATCCACATTCTTCAAAAGATTATCACACCACAACCCTTGCCTCATCCTATTAGAGAAGTCCAAAGAAGGGTCTTGACCTAAAATGCCACCTATTCCTTTCCTCCAGAAATTCTGTCCGGCCTTCTGAGTTATTCCAGCATTTTGTGTCTATTAGAGGTTGAGTCTTTCCATCCCTTCCCCACTCCCTCAGCAATTAAAGCTAACAGTTTATTTCTTTCCTAGTTCCGATAAAGGATCTCAGACCTAAAACATTAACTGTTTCTCTTTCAACAGGCATCCTGGACACACTGTACAGAAACAGACCCTTCAAGCCAACAAATCTATTCCAACTTTTACATGAATCCCATTTTATTCTCTCCACTTTCCCATGTATTAGTTCTTCCACATGACTTGCTGTTTCAAGCATTTTCTCTTTTTATTTCTGATTTTTAAGCATCTGCATTTTTTTATTTTCCCCACCTTGGCTATAATTGGTATCAAGTAGATCAAAATTTCATCTGTGATGACCACAGATTAAAAACTGAGATTTATGTAATAAATGATGCAAGCTTTGAAGAATAGCAAAATAAGAAAAAACACTGAAAGTACAAAATTCCTTTCAGATCAATTACTTGTAATTAACAATATTAGGGCAATTTTAAATCTCAGAATCAGATATATCTTAATTTGTTTATGTAATGTCTATGAAAAAAGTATTAATGCAGCTTGATGTCACTAATTAAAATACAGTTACATTCCAGTCATCTATAATCCAAACTATTTGGAAAATGCTGTTGGTTTGGCAGTAGCTCAATAGTTCCCCAAAACTCACCAGGACCCCGTTCCTGTGCTTTCTGAAATTAACAACAGCTGCTATTTCACTGCTCCCTCAAAAGCTGCTGAGGCAGATCTCCGCTTACCCATTAAGTTTACAGTAACCAAGCAGGAAATTCATTACAACTTGCTATTAGATCTTTAAAAAAGTGAATTTGTATTGCATTAGTGCACGAAATGGGAATAACAGGTCAACAATGGAACAATCAACAATAGAACATTGAAATTCTTGCTGCAAGGCTGGAAAATCTGCCAGTCTAACACCAAAGTTCTCAGCATGCAAATTCAGAGTTTTTCCATTCAACTCCTCTGCGCTTTTACAAAAAAATTACATTTGTAGAAAACTATATGGAAATATTAAAAACTGAGGTTGATAACGAGCTCCATCATCAAGTTCGCCGACGACACCACTGTTGTGGGACGAATCACAGATGGTGATGAGTCAGAGTATAGAAGTGAGATCGACCAATTGACCAAATGGTGCCAGCACAACAACCTGGCTCTCAACATCAGTAAAACCAAGGAACTGATTGTAGACTTTGAAGAGGAAGGATGAGGACCCACAATCTTGTTTATATAAATGGGACGATGGTGGCGAGAGTCAAAAACTTCAAATTCCTGGGCATGCATATTTCCGAAGATCTTTCCTGGTGCACACTGATGCAATTATAAAGAAGGCACATCAGCATCTCTACTTCCTGAGAAGATTACGGAGAGTCGGTATGTCAAGGAGGATTCTCTCTAACTTCTACAGGTACACAGCACAGAGCATACTGACTGGCTGCATCATGGCCTGGTTCGGCAACTTGAACGTCCAGGAGCAGAAAAGACTGCAGAAAGTTGTGACCACTGCCCAGTCCATCACCGGCTCTGACCTCCCCACCATTGAAGGGATCTATCGCAGTCGCTGCCTCAAAAAGAATGCCAACATCATCAAAGACCCACACCATCCTGGTCACACACTCATCTCACCATTGCCATCGGGAAGAAAGTACAGGAGCCTGAAATCTGTAACATCCAGGTTCAGGAACAGCTTCTTCCCCACAACCATCAGGCTATTAAACACGACATCAAATAAGCTCTGAACAATAACAGTTTATTATTATAATTGCACTATATCTGTTTATTTATTGGGTATATATAGTCTATGGTCTATAGACACACTGAACTTTTATCTTCCGTTTTGTATTATGTTTACATATTCTGTTGTGCTGCAGCAAGTAAGAATTTCATTGTCCTATCTGGGACACATGACAATAAAACACTCTTGACTCTTGATAAAGTACAAAAAGAATTTAATCACAGAGTAGACTCATCGCAGATCCTTGTATGTTTACATTGCTTTAGTAAATCGCTTCAATTTATATTGGAAGTTCAGCCCATCTTTAATTGTGCAGGTTGAGGGGCGTTTTTAAAACATATTTTATTCACTTTGTGCCCATTTTTGCGTAGTTTTAAGTAATCACTTGGGAAAAGAGACACCCACAGGAATAATTCTGAATTGCACACTATAACATTAGTCTTCTTTCCTTACGTATATACTTATTCTTACTTCTGAAAAACGTTTTATATTGTATAACCACAAAGTACAGAATCAAAATTTCTTGCAAGATATCTATAATTTAGTGTGAACTTGTTGAAACAACAAGAAATCAGATTGTTAGTTAGGATTGAAAACCATTTTCTTGACTTTTCCAAAAAACTTCTACATTACAAGTTCCATCCATAAATATCACATAGAAGATCCTTTAAAAATGCAAAGAAAATCTCAGACACATGAATTAAGCAGCAGCTGCAAACCAATCTTGTGGTATATTCGTTTCCCCTATCAATCTAACTTACAGTTTAGTATCGCCACCGGGGGCAGTGTTATCCACAAGCTTAAAATGACTAAAATATTAACCCCCTCAGTTATTGGTTTCAAAAATAATTCTCAAATATCAATCATTCAAAATGTAACAGAAATCTTAATAATCTGAACTTTTTCTATAATTAGGGCACCATCACAAATAAAAATTCAAATAGGTGGCATTGTGCAAAAATGAGTACAAAAATAATTTTACTGATTTGAGGGTGTCAATTCTGTTCAATGATCAGGCATTAACAAACCCATCACTGCCACTGTATTTTTACTATTTAACAATGCATTGATTCAAATGCATTGAACATCCATATAATTCTATACAGTTTTATAAAAAGTACATCAAATAACTTATTTGCCTGCCACTAGATGGCTGCATTGCAGGTAAGCTGGTATGAGGTTAGCTGGGATCTAACAGCTGTGATAAACTCAAACGTTGTAAAACCACAGCCTGCAGCCTCTAATTTCTGTAACTTACACTGGTATGCATATTGTTTCTCAAGCAGTGTGCAGCATGTTACCAGCAGAGGGTTCTGCTGGATAATATGAACAATCTCACTCACTGATCATCAAGATTCAAGTCAGAGCTACAATAGGCATCACAACTCAAAAGGAAATGTGTTAATTCAGAATCTTAGAAGTCAACATTTCTTAGATTACATCTTTAAACATGCTTTCCTGCTAGACTTGGAAAATTGGCTCATGCCATTTTGTATTAGTGTGCTTTCTTTTATTTTTTTTAGGTTTTCCAATGGTTTGGCATTCTTGCATGTTCCCTGGACAACAGAAATTCAGCTTATTGTTTAACTGACAAGCCTGACAACACAGCTGTAAATTGCAGGCAGTCATTCTTGCCACATCGAGCAAAGGAGCAGTAACAACCAACCCCCACCCTGTTACCAGTACACTCGGTGGACAGAAAAATTCAAGGCAGCATGACATTCTTGATTACAAACAAATCAGCAGCTATTTTCCTGCATGTTTTAAATAGAAACAAAACATGATTTATTTTAAGTACAAAATAACTGACTATCCAGATACAGCCAGAGATTCCTACCAAAAAAATGCAATTCTATCAATACTGACTTATGGTTCTGACTTTGCAGTAGTTTAGGACTCTGCACACATAAGTAGGACGCCAAAAGCCTCTCATTTCTTAACAGCTGATGTTGCATACAGAAGCTGCGAACTTAGTACCGTAATGTAGATTTTGTTGGCAAAACTGCATGGGTTCATCTACTGAGCTCATGCCAGCTTAAATTTGGCACAGGATGTGCCAATCCATCATTTCAATTGAGAGGAGTGGCTGGGAGAGAGATGGACAAGTTATATTTTTTGAGGTAATTATGTTAATTCAGAACTTTTAAAGTTTTGCATTTAACCACTCTGATGTTTTAAATCAAGTTTTAATACATAATTGATTTTAAGTTTGTGAACGTCAGACAACCACACAACTCTTTGACAGCTGTTCATTCTGAAAGTACGACTTCACTGACTACTAAAGTATTCTTGAATGGCAGGCTCCTGGCTCGTTAGGGCCTTGCCAATCAGGTTCCAGCCAGCTTCTTTGAGAAACTCTGCACCAGTGAACTTCCTCAAACCAATTGAACCTCAAGCCCTTCGGAGGAAATTCTAGGCCATTGCTTTACTCCTTCCAGATAGCTCCTCCTTTGACAATAGGACATTTATATTAATAATACATTATTAAAGCAAATAGTTTTTGGTTTTATCGACAGTATGGTTTGTAAACAAATTACAGCCTCTGAAGAGGTATTGAAAGTACATGGCCAATACATATACAAGAAAAAATTGTGTTAAGTATTCAACTGGTATGCGAGATATTCCCAAACTTTACACTATCCACAAAAATAATTAAATATACAAAGTAGCATCTCTACTTTCGTAGTTTATTATGTTGAAAAAGTTTGTCACCCACATAATAATTCAAGTACAGCCAAGCATTAAATTGATGCGTTTGATAGCTGGCATCATGCAACAAAGTGATCGATATCCTGAATACAGTGCACCAAATAACTGGGCTATCTCAACATGTAGGTGATGAATAGGATCCAATTCAAGTAGTGCTTTCTTCAACAGTAGAAACCCATTTATAGGGCGATGAAATCATCTTTGAAAGCAAACTCTATACTTATGGCCAGCATTCATGAAGAGAAAGTGAAAAAAATTAAGCATTTAACTTGATTGTGGCATTTGGAGAAAGGACTACATACTTCAAATTTTTAGTTTTACAAAGAAATATTCCTCATCGCAACAGAAAATGACAAGAGCATTCCTTTTCTTGCATTATTTGTCCATCAAACTCTTGATTATGGAAACTCCTTGATTATTTGTCCACCAAATTCTTGATTATGGAAACTCCCATCACGTGAAATAGCAATCACAAACAATAAAAATAAGTGCAACCAAGAAATTTCAAATCAGCTAACACAAGATTAACTGATCGACACACCAGTACAACAGATACTTCAATGATGGTCTGACCCTGTCCAATCCTGGTCTGACCTTGCTAGGTTAGTAAAACAAAGGGAGAAAGTCATGAACCAAAATTTCCCACTCTCCTATTCAAATACATGACAAGAATAAGTACACAATACCCGATGTGAACAGATCCAACATACGTTTTGACTCCCATAATTATATAACTCACCAGTTTTGTTTATTGTTCAGATGCAAATATTCATAGAACACAAAATCAATGGACTTAGAAAAGGGAAGGGAAGAGGCTGAAAGAAACAAATGTACCTTTCAATAGGTTTAGATGACTTTAGATTTCTGTATAGGTCTGTGATTACAATTTATGACTGAACACTAAAATGATATAAAAGTTTTGTAAGATAATTTATATTCATGTCACACAAGATGCAAATTAAAATGTTTGTAAACTTTCTCCACTGATGTCATTAATTAGAGATATAAATCTTTTCTATTTAACTTGTGGCTAAGGGGATCAGGGGGTATGGAGAGAAGGCAGGTACGGGATACTGAGTTGGATGATCAGCCATGATTATATTGAATGGCGGTGCAGGCTCGAAGGGCCGAATGGCCTACTCCTGCTCGAAGAGCCGAATGGCCTACCCCTGCACCTATTTTCTATGTATCTATGTAACTGGACAAAAAATATTACAAACAACATTACCATTGAAGCGGATGAAATCTTGCACACAGACCTGCCATATAAAACCTGAGACAACTCATCAGGATGGATGTGGTCTGTTCCTCCTGGTTAATGAATCTATAACTGAGCCAGTATCCCAAAATAAGGAACAAGCTATTTAGAACTGAAATAAGGAGAACATTGGAATTCTCCACCCCAGAGGGCTGTGGAGAAATTCATTGATTCCATAAAAAACAAAATGGAAAAACTTCTGGATATTGTAGGAATCAACAGATATGGGGAGAAAAGCAAAATATACCTATTTATTACCTATTTAAGCATCCTACACTCCAGCAGAAAATATGAGCCAGTCCACAGAAGTCAGTGGAGGCCAATTCACTGGATGTTTTCAAGAGAGAGTTAGATTTAGATCTTAGGGCTAAAGGAATCAAGGGATATGGAGGAAAAAGCAGAAACGGGGTACTGATTTTAAATGATCAGCCATGATCATATTGAATGGTGGTGCTGGCTCTAAGGGCCGAATGGCCTACTCCTGCACCTATTTTTCTATGTTTCTATCCAGCCTCTCATCATCTCAAATCCCCCAGACTCAATAACATTCTTGCAGATCTTTTTTGCACTCTTTCCAATTTAACATCCTGGTGATTCAGTATCTGGCTCACGTGATGTTACTGCAATCCCTTGTGACTCACTAGGGCCTTCGTTCCCAAGCTCCTTGCAAACTTACTGGATTCACTGAAACATTTATTATTCCAATGTGCACCTTCAAAACAAATCTGATTTAAAATCGTGTCGGAATAATATGAACAATATCCCACTGTTCAGAAAATCTATGAGTTGGTCAAAGTCCTGAGTGTGCTGGATTAACTGAATTGTCCTTAGGAATCTAGCCTACGGATGCTTCACCCCATAAATGATTCATCGACCGTTGTTATCAATTTACAATATGTGATCATAGGTGATGTAGAAGGCAGCCATTCGGTCCATTAAGTACATTCCCCTTTTCTAACTTCAGTCTTTCACATTTATTTCCTTTGAGTTTCCATCAAATTTTCTCTTGAAATTAGTGGTCATCTTTCTCCACTTACTTGGACAATGAACTTCAGATTTTTACCAGTTGTAAAAACAATGTTCCTCACACGTTCACATCTCTTACAAAATTTTAATTTGCATCTCTAGTCCTTGCAACATCAACAAATGATAACAGCTATTCTCTGTCTTCCTCATATCAACCTGTCACAATCTTGTGCACTTCCTTTAAATCTGTCCTCAACATTCTTTCCTTCAACCTAACCTAGCCTGAAAAATCATTCTTGTACATTTCCTTTGCAACCTCCGAAGGAATTTCACACCTTTCTGAAAGTGTGACAACTAAAGCTGATGCAATACTCTAATTGCGGCCAAGTCAGAGCTATAAAGAATTGAGGCAATATAAAATAAAGCCTTCTGCTGGATGACAATGTGGTCATCTCTCAAATGCAGAAACATTTTGAACGATGCTACTTTATCGCCTTGGATAAAGGAAACATTCTAGCATTCAACAGAATGGCTGATATAACTCACGAGTTAAAAAAGGAGCGCAAGATCATGCGTGACAACCATAGGTCAGTCCAATTAACCTAAATTGGTAAAAGCTGAAATATATTTAAAGAAAATGCAACATTTGTAGGAGTATGAATAATAAAGGTACAACACTGAGTTATTAAAAGCAAATAATGTTTGATGAACCAGATTAATTTTACTTTCAAGAGATTCAAGATTCAAGAGACATTTATTGTCACATGCACCAATTGGTACAGTGAAATAAGCCAACAGTGAAGATAGACACAAAATGCTGGAGCAACTCAGCGGGACAGGCAGTATCTCAGGAGAGAAGGAATGGGTGACGTTTTGGGTCGAGTCCCTTCTTCAGACCTGACCCATCTTAACCCGAAACGTCACCCATTCCTTTTCTCCAGAGATGCTGCCTGAGTTACTCCAGCTTTTTGTGTCTTATCTTCCTGCACACAAGCCAACAGTGAAAGCTGATTAAGAGAATGCAGTAGATATTTTTTACATGGATTATCAGTGTTAATGTCCATACGACAGCTTTTTAACAAAATTCAGGCCTATGGAAGAAATGGAAACAGCAGTGATATGTAATTAGCTTTAAAGCAGTAAACAGTATATTCCTTGCTATTCGTAACAGATTGGGGTATGGACTTCCTGCAGATCACAATATTCAGATACTACTTGAAGACTATTCATAGAAAATGAAAATAACATGCACAATGTTCTAAAACATTTAATGTTTTAATTGTATTGATGTGTATTAAATAACTAACAATATTAGCTAGCAAACTACTTTCCATTGGAATTTACAAGCAGCGATTTTGAAATCACGAGGTGCAGCTGTGCAAACAAAGACGGCTCTCTATTAGAACAGCACACAGCAGGGTCTGGAACCTATCACCATATTTATATTTATGTTTTTTTCTAATGTGTTCAAGAATAAAAGTGTTCTGAAAACCATTCATAACACAAACAACTCATGCTGGAAATGGCAGCACAACAAAATATTTAAATAAAACCAAGTACAACGTAGTTAAACCAGGGCGTTCAACTCAAGCATTCACATATTGCCGTGAAGCACGTTCCCACATGGCAGAAAATGCCTGCAGCCACACAACAGCTGGCAAATCCATCCCGCCAGTCTCCTAAACACTCATATGTACAAACTGTACATAAGTCGGGCATTCGTAACTTGCGGAAGATCTCTATAGACAGACATGTAAGAAATAATTTGATATGGCGCCTGGTGCTGAATCTGCAAACTGTATATACCAATTCAATGGATAATTAGGATTAAGTGTAAGAAAGAACTGCAGATGCTGGTTTAAATCAAAGGTAGACACAAAATGCTGGAGTAACTCAGCGGGACACGCGGCATCTCTAGAGAAGGAAGTGGTGACATAGGACAAGGCAGTAATATTTCCCAGGACACAGTACCAAAACCATTGTTTAAAAAAAAAATGCAAATACCTTGGATAAGGGAGTACAGACTGAAATCTCCAATGCAAGTGACACAAAACTTAAGGTAAATGTCGCAATGCGTTCTTGAGCTAAGATAGGGAGCTATGATATGGAGAATACTGATGTGCCTATTGAGGCCCCAATGGTATTGTAATCTCAGTCACTGAGACAGATGTCAGTAGATTCTTCAGGAGGGTAAACCCCTAGACAGCAACTGGACCTGATGGCATTCCTGGTCTTGTTCTCAAAACATGCGCAGACCAACTGGCTGGATTATTTGCAAACATTTTCGACCTCTCATTACTGAGATCTGAGGTCCCCATCTGCTTTAATAGGGCATCAATAATACCAGTGTCCAAAAAGAGTAAGGTGACATGCTTCAATAACTAATGACCTGTGGCATTAACGTCAGTGGTGAACATTTTATTTGAGAGGATGTTTATGGACATATATCAACGCTCATTAGCCCCCTACTCTGCTGATCACGGACAAAAAAACAACTCTTATCAGGTTGCTATTCACAGACAAAACACCATTATCCCCTCCAAACCTGTTACAAAGCTCTGGGAACCAGGTCTGTGTGCATCCCTTTGTAACTGGATTCTCTACTTTCACATCACAGAACAGTCGGTACAAATTGGCAACAGCATTTCCTCCTAGGTAACTATCAGCACAGGAGCACCTCAAGGCTGTTTGCTCAGTGCCCTGCTCTACTTGCTCTATACCCATGTCTGTGTAGCAACATCATCACCATCTTTAAATATGGCCGACGATATTACCGTTGTTGAACGAATTGCGAATAATGACAAGCCAGAGAATAGAATGGAGAACGATCGTCTGATTGAATGCCAGCTTTTTGTGTCTATCTTCGGTTTAAACCAGCATCTGCAGTTCCTTCTTACATAAACCAAGGTAACTGATTGTTAACTTTCGAAGAGGAAGGCCAAGGAACACAAACCAGTCTTCATTGTGGAGAGATTCAAGTTACTGGGTGTGCATACCTCTGAAGATCTGTCCAAGAGCCAGCACATTGATGCAATCATATACAAAGCTATCAATGCCTCCAGTTCCTTGGAAGATTGAGGAGATTTGGTATGCCGATGAATACTCTCTTGAACGTCTACCGGTGTATGGTACAAAGCATATTGACTGGTTGCATCATGGCCGGGTTTGGCAAATGGAACGCCCAGGAACAGATTGTAAAAAGTGGTGGAAACTGCAGGGTCCATCATGGGTATTGACCTCCTCTCACCATCAAATGGAGCTATAGTTGCTGCTTCATGTAGGCAGCCAGCATCATCAAAGACCCACACCATCCTGGTCACATTCTGAACTAATTCCTGCCATCACCATGAAAGTACAGGTCCACCGGCAACTGGCGGTGATCCAGCACCTCCTTTAATCCGGACAAAATTACAAGAGCGTATTTGAAATCCCCCCCAGGAAGTCCCCCCAAAAATGTGGCCAGTAGGATCAGCTGATCTCAACCTCATTGGTATTCACAGACATAACACCATTATCCCCTCCAAACCTATTACAAAACTCTGGGAACCAGGTCTGTGTTCATCCCGCTGAGTTACTCTGCATCCAATTGCCCATGGGCGGAAATCCCAGGGGGGGGGGGGGTGGGGACACACATGTTCCACCCATGTTTTGAGAAGTGGGGGGACAATCCGGATTTTGTAATCCGGATTTTGAAATTGGGTGAAAAAAAACTATTAAAATCTCCGCTTTCCGCGAGACAGTGGCGCTTGTTAAATGTCTCTATTAACATCGTATTAACACGATGTGTCACCAATTGTGTTTTGACCCTCAAGTATTACTGAAGGTATTCACAGGGAATTTCTCAAAGCTGTCTGATGCGGGTACAATTACCATTTGAACTAATTGGATGTATTGGTGGATGGGAAAGATTTAAACGAATATCGGATTTAAACGGGTCAGGTCATTAAGGGCTCCGGTCGAACGTGTTTCCTGGCTGGCTTGCAGGTAAGTCCCTCATTCACGGTCACTCGCGTTATTTAGTATTTCTTTCCCCATCTCTCTCTCTCCCTCCTCCAAGGTTGGTTCTTCTGTTTGCCTTTATTTGCTTCAGTTTTATTTGTTTGTGCTATTTATCACATTGTAGCTTTTGAAAGATTCAAGCAGGTATCAGACGCTTTCTAAGGGCTCAATTGGAACATTCGCAGGGCCTTTCATCGCCTGGCGCGGCTTAAATTAAACTGCTGCGTCGAGGCGATCGAAGCTCCCGATGTTGAAGCCCCCTCCGGCCGATTTTAAGCCGCGCCGGGCGATGAAAAGCCCCACGAACAGGCCGATTCATGCCCCACGATTCGGGGTGGACAAAGCTGCTGTTGCTGGAGTTCAGAGTCGGTTCACCAACCAGATCAGCTCCCGATGTTACCGTCCAGAGGGCCCACGGCCGAAACCTCCAAAGCCGTGTGTGTGTGTGTGTGTGCCGCGCGCGATGCCACCAAGAAATTGCGGCCTCGCCCCCCGCCCCCCCCCCCCCCAAGATAGCGATTTCCGCCCCTGCAATTGCCGGTTCCAATATGTGCCCTTCAACCCTGGTTCTGGAATTCCAACCCTGTTGGAGACTACATATCCATTCCCATAGCCGACGTCTGCAGCGGATCGAATTTGCACCCTGCGGCCGGATGTCTGGAACTCCGGCCTGGCAGGAGCCAGCAGATTTGTTCCCATATCCCTCTAAACCAGGGGTCGGCAACCATGTTCTGCGTAGGGGCCAGGACACATGCCTGTGAGCGGATGGGGGGCCACATCTATCACGTGTATACATGGATCCCGCCCCATCCCACCCCGGATGGCAGGCATCAAATCACGTGTTCACAGAAGGTAGACAAAAATGCTGGAGAAACTCAGCAGGTGAGGCAACCTCATGCTATCCTTGCATGTCTCACCCGCTGAGTTCTCCAGCATTTACCTTCGATTTTTCCACCATCTGCAGTTCTTTCTTAAACGTGTTCACAGAAGGTGCGCGGCCGTGCCGGCGGATTTGCTCGGGGCGCTCGGCCGCGCTCAGGGAAGCGCTGGTGGGTGGGCGAGCCGGATGATTACGGAGAAAAAAATCCGCCTGCGGGCCGGATGATTCGGGTTACGGGCCGCAGGTTGCCGACCCCGGCTCTAAACCTTTCCTGTCCATGTACCTATCCAAATTACTTTTACACGTTGTTCATGTACCTGCCTCAATTACTTCCTACAACAGCCTGTTCTATATACTCACCACATTGTGTGAAAATGTTGCTCTTCCGGTTCCTAATTAATCTTTCCCCTCTCACCTTAAACCTATGCTCTCTAGTTTTTGATTCCCCTACCCTGGGAAAAAGACTGCATTTAGTCTATCTATTCCACTCATGATTTCATACACTTTTATAAATTCACCCCACATTCCAGAGCTTTGACTCTGACAGTTTATGGCATGTTAGCAAATGAACAATCAAAACTCAGGGGTGCACAAAAGATTATAATTAGAGAAGCCCAGAGATCTCAGAAACACTTGCACATTAGCAAAATTCACCTCTGAGTGTGGAAGCAAGAATGAAAACAGATGTAAGAAGCATGAAGTAAAGACAAAATGCTGGAATCACTCAGTAGTCAGGCATCTATGAAGATATAAAGCTTTAGTTCAATAACTTTTCATTAGAAGAATGTAAAGTTCAGTTGCTACCAGGCTGGGAGTCACTGTCCAGAATGCAATAGGAGAATGGTGTATTGTTTGAGCTCGGATAGGAGATACAGAGTTTGGATGAAGACTAGTTTACAGTGGTTGGACAGAGGCAACCAGAAGAGCACAACAGAAAAGTGAATTGTGGATGATAAACGTAGAGTACTACATTTAGCCAGTGAAATCAGGAGTGCTGTGGCATGCTGGGTCAGTTACCCATTGACCGCATAATGCCACCACCACCAGCCAAACCACAACTTGGCCAAGGCCACTGGTGAGGGAACAATGAGGATCTGTGTTAGGCCATAGAGTAGACCAGGGTAGACGCCAGGATTGGACCTTTACAGGGACAGAAAGAGGGAAGGGTCCAAGAGGGAGGGGCGAGAACAGGGTGAGAGAACAGCCAGTTCTCTCCTGCCAAACTTTGTTATGTAGGCTTGCACTAATACCCATGTACTGTGGATTCTAACATCAGTTGGCTTACACTGTGAGCCAACCAGCAACTGAGGCAAGATTCCCCAGGAATGGCCACAGACTTTTCTCAGAATTGAACATGGGCATGAGGAGGACTTGAGAAAGGGTTGGAAAGGATGACCTAGAGGGGATAGGATGCGCTAATGGGAGAGAAGGAACTGAGGATGAAATACAGACAGCCAGAGAAAAAAGGGTGAAGGGAAGGATTATAGTAGAAAGCTTTACTTTGTATCATCTTAATCCCACGTCATATAAGTGTGCTTAATGATGATACTGGTTGGCCTCAAACACAGACAGCAATAGAGACATTGCTGCAAAATAAACACTGAAGATGTGCAGAGAATTTTTCTCAAACTGTGCCTCACAGACCATCTGACAATCCCCAACCCACAGAAGCTAAAGAGTTTCTATAGCATCTAGATTGTCTTTAAATCCAGCAAAAGTAGCAAGTATGAAGAAATTCTTGGCTCTTCTATCAGAAAACACTAGAATTGGTCTGATGAGTCCTGCATCTCCTGATCATTCAGTGTCCGTATACTGAAAATTTGACTCTGCCTTACATATTCCGTTGTGCTGCAGCAAGCAAGAATTTCATTGTCCTATCTGGGACATATGACAATAAAACACTCTTGACTCTTGAAATGAAAATAGTTATACAGACATGAAGGTCCAAAAGAGAAAACCCATGACCTAAAATACAGATAGCAAGTGGAAAGCGAGCCTAAGGTCCTCAACTTACTTTTCACCATAGCTGGCCCCATCAAGAGGAAAGATTGTATGTGAGCCTTTTGTTAACTTCCCATTAAAAACATTTTGGAATCCTGAACATGTGCAGTATTCATATCATTCCACAGATAGCTTTCAATTTAGCCTCACTACCCCCGATCAAATAATCAAAAAGGTCACATGACAACTAAAAATATTAAGCCCCGTGGGATGCTCATATTCTAAAAAAACTTGACAGAAATACATTTATAAATTATAAATTATAAATAAAGTCATAAATTCACAACTTCATATTGCATGTCATGTGAGGAGAATGCAAGATACAAACTCCAGGATCAGCACAGTTGTGAACATCTCCAATTATGATTACAGGAGAGTTCTCATCAGTTCATAAGTCATAGGAGCAGAATTAGGCCATTCAGCCGATTGGGTCAACTCCGCTATACAATCATGGTTATCTATCTTTCCCTCTCAACCCCATTCTCCTGCCTTCTCCCCATAACCCTTAACACTAATCAAGAATCTCTAAATCTATGTCTTAAAAATACCCAATGACTTGGCCTCCGTAGCTGTCTAATATAATAAATTCCACAGATCCACAAGAAATTCCTCCTCATCACCTTTCTAAAGGTATGTCCTTTTATTCCGAGGCTGTGGCCTCTGGTCCTAGGTTCTCCCACAATTGAAAATATCCTCTCCATTTCCACTTTAACCAGGCCTTTCACTATTCGGTAAGTTTCAATGAGGTGCCCCCTCATTCTTCTAAACTCCGAAGAGTACAGGCCTAGTGCCAACAAGCTTATCATAGGTTAACCCAATCATCCCCTGGATCATTCTCGTAAACCTCCTCTGGACACTCTACAACGCCAGAACATTCTTACTCTGATATGGTGCCCAAAATGACTCAATACTCCAAATGCAGTCTGATCAGTACCTTATAAAGCCCATGCACTACATCCCTGCCTTCCTCTGACTAAAAATGGTCGCATCTTAATCACAGTGCAAACTCATACATTTAGACACTCAAAACATGATCTTCGCAACGACAACTCCCAAAAAAATACAAACAGCAAAATAATTTTAGTTTGGCCCTTTGTGACCCCACAAAAGGGATTGTAGAGAACACTTTAAAATTGTCTGCCAGGCAATATTCATCCCCATCTTACCTCCACATTATGTCATGTAAGCTGTGATTTTAGTCATAGAGCCCACATAACAGACCGAATCTCAGGATTGCTGCATCACAGATGTAACAATGTTCTCAATCTTTCTAGCTATAATGTAGCGATGTTACAATACTTACCTTCAGCGGCGCTGCAGTTCTGCCACTGGCCGAGTGCGTGACTTTGGCACCTTTGAGGGGGGGGGGGGGGGGGAGGATTAAAATCCAGTTTTCTACCGCCTGTCCGAGGCCGATTTCCTCGGGCTGCCAGCTGCTGCAGAAAAATCGTTCCGACTTCCATTCCCGTTTCCATTACATTTTTTTTTTTAATCGCGAGACAATTTATTGATTATATTAAAATAAAAAGCGACTTCTAACGCCGTCCACGCCTACAACGTGACGGATCTCACATACGGGACAAAACAAAATGTAAGTCTTTATTTTACATTTAAACTTGCTTCTTGGGATGACTTTAATCAATCCTCTACAGGCGAAAATGTTATTTGGGCCCCATACGAACCGGCAGTGTTTTTCCTGCCGATATGGGGTTCAAATTCACTGCAAATGCAACGTTCCAATCGATCGCGTTCCAGAAGCAAGATGATTAAAAGGCCCATTTTTTGGGGAGATAAGCCGCCTAAATTGTCTATATTTTGTGTTATTCTCTCTCTCCATGATCATTATTTTTAAACTAAATATTCACAACAGTCACATGTATTGTGCAAAAAACAATAATTTGATTATATTTTGGGTGGATATTTCTAGATTAATTTATGGGAATTAAACATTAAATTCCTTCCACCTGGGATATAAATTCATGACAGTGAGATTTAAAAATCATGTTATATTGTGAATACTTGTGTGAATGGGATTAGTTTGTTATTTGGATACTTAGGTTATTTTTTAAAAAAAATCATTTTCTTAAGAAATGGAATCTACAGGACATTGTTAATGGGAAAGTAGTGGGCAGAAAGGCATGTCATGTGTGGTTTAAAGAGCAAAAACTTGTAGTTTACAATGCCAAAATTGAAAAGTTGAGGAAAAACAAGGTGTACAGAGTTGCTTATTGGTTACAATCTGACAAGTCTGATGATGCTACTGATTATGATATGCCAATGTATCAGCTAGCAACTGATCTTCTCCATAAAGACTTGGTCTATTGCTAGAAATTGTAATTTATTTACCTATCTGTTATATATTATACAATAATATTAAAGTTCTGATCTTGAGAATATCACATTTTTGAATTTTCAAGGCAGTCTGGGTGTTTATTACTATTTCCATCAACGGTCAATTTTGTAATTAACTACAATTAGGTAATTAACTAATTATATGCTTAAATTTCAGGTCATCCAAGTAAGATGTTTTATATTTGTTTCAGAATGCTTCAATCTATAGTAACTGAAAATGTCATTCAGTTCTCTTGATTTTTAAGAAAGTTATGGGCTTTTGACTGTCCTCGATCACAGCTTTTGTGTTAAGTCAATGGAAAAGCAATAGGGAACAAGATGCTAATTTCCAAGTATGAAAATGGCCATAACTTTTTTAATACTGAAGATATGAAAGTGAATTAGGTGTCAAATTAAACTTCTTTTTATGCTTTATCTGATGGGATTAATTGCAGACTTGATTTTTTTAAATCTCAAAATTTTGTAACATTGCTATATAATGCTGCACCTTATTACCCATACGTTTCCTGCTTGGTTCAGCAGGACAAAGGAGAAACCGTTCAATTTATGCTACCTCTATACCAGTCACAGTAACCCCCAATTTAGAATGAGATGTGGTTTTCCAAAGACACTTACCTACACTCATGTCAGGCACTGAGATTCAGATTTTCATGCACTCACTCATTCACTGAAGTATACAATAGGCCTCAAATTACCATCAACAAAACAAAGGTTCTTCTTTGCTCCGCCTGCATAACATCTTCAATGACAGAATTCTGGAAAATATGGACCAAATTATTGGCAATGATTTCACTATTGCTTTCAGTTTGCTGGCGTAGCCTATGGCAGTGGGAAGTGAATTTGAAAATCAAAATCAGTGACGTAATGTTTGATTCATCAATGTCTTCTCCTCTGCCAAAATCCAGAGCAATGAGGTCCTAACTACATGGGTTCTGATGGACAATTACATTGTACACATGCCCAACACCCGACATCCGGAACATGCCCGTTTTTCTGGAATATGCTACTGCAAGAGATTAATTAACACGTGGATATTAGAAATTAAATAGAACAAAGGAGAATCTTGTTCATTCATTGGATACAGAAGTCCAGTGTAAAGCATGGAAGGGATGCACTCTCCCCCCAACTTTCCTCTTATCTGCTATGTAAATCCTGCTTCAATTGTGACAGAGAGTGTGGGCCACACACTAGTCTCATCAATCACCTTAGAACCCACATAATTGTGGGAGCAAGTCATCCTCAAGCTCGATTGACTGCAAGTGGAAATTGTAATGCAATATCATGAAGTCACATGGGTCTATTCTCTCCAATGTACGCTCCCCAATGATCTCTCATGACTAAAAAAATGAAAGTTACTGACTGAACAAATTATCTCAATTTAAAAATTGAGAATTTTAACTAACATCTCTTACACCTGCTACACTGCATCAACGTTTGAAATTTATTTAATTAAACACCGATGTTAAAAAAAAAGCAATTATTCTAAAACCAATTACGGCTTCATGGCTTTTCTTCAATTTAAATCCACCAACCTTATACCACATTTAACCAATGAACATGTAAAGATGCTGGAGTCAATAATCAAAGAAGAAATAGCATTGAAAAGCTTTATACAATCAAGCCAAGTTAACATGGTTTTACAAAAAATACAAAATAATTTGAATTTGTCAAATTCGTGTCTAAACTCCTGGACCCAGTGTTTCCACTTTGAAGGAAATTACCCGAAATTCGGGAGATTCTGGTAGGCTTCGGGTAATTTTAGGGAAATTAAATAATTTCGGGAAATTACCCGGCCCAGTAAACCTTCCCCAACTGCGCATGTGCTACTGCCACCCCAACTGCGCATGCGTGGGGAGACGCGAAGGGATTTGGGGAAAATTATTTTTTTCCGATCATCCGAGCCTGCGCAGTTGGGGGAGACCCATCACCGCGCACAATTGAAAATGGCGCAGGTGACGCGGTAGGGACGCAAAATTACGCTGTCTCCTTGCGCAGTGGGCCCGGTATCCGCGCGAGCGCAGTTGGGGCGGCAGTCGCACATGCGCAATTGAGGAAGCCGTCTCCCCGCGCGTGCGCAGTGGGCCGGGTATCCGCGCATGCGCAGTAGGGGCGGCAGTCGCACATGCGCAGTTGGGGAAGGCTTACATTTCAGGAAATGCCATCAAATTCCAGGAAATTTGGGAGTTTATATTGGGAATTTTTTTTTGAGGTATGGAAGCACTGCCTGGACCTGGAAGTGAGCACCCACTCTGCAACTGGATCATTGACTTCCTAACCCACAGGTTATTTAGTAAGGGCAACAAAACATCCAACATGATAACTCAAATCCAGTGCCCCACAAGGCTTTGTTCGCAGCCTCTTAATATGCACCCAACACACTAATGACTGTGCAGCCAAATCTGCTTAACTCCATTTACAAGTTTGCAGATGACACTACTGCAGTGGGCCATATCTTGAACAATGACAAGACAAGAGTACAGGAAGGAGATAGCGAGCTTAGTAGCATGGTGTCAAGACAACAGCCTCTTTGTCAATGTCAGCAAAAAAAGGAGCTTGTTATCAACTTGAGAAAGTGGGGTGGAATACACATCTAAGCCTGCACCAATGGTGCTGAAGTTGAGATGGCCGAGAGCATCAGATTCATAGGTGTAAATATTACCAACAACCTGTCCTGGTCCAACCACATTGATGCTGCAGCCAAAAAAGCACAACAATGTCTAAATTTCCTCAGAAGGTCAGGGAAATTTGCATGTCTCCAATGACTTAACAATTTCTACAGATGCACCATAGAAAGCACCTTGATGGTCGGCCTCAGTTTAGTATGGCAACTGCTCTTCCCAAGATCACAAGAAATTGCAGGAAGATGTGGATGCAGTTCAGTCTATCATGCAAATCAGCCCCATGTGCAATCGACCCAATTAAGACCACATGCTGCCTTGGAAAAGCAGTCAACATAATCTAGGACCACTCTCTCTTAACCCCTCTCCCATTGGGCAGATGATACTAAAACTTAAAATCATGTAGCATCATGTTCAACAACAGCTGTTTTCAGACTTGAATGGACCTCTCGTATGCAAAGGATGGATTCCGATCTCCCAACCTATCTTGTTGGAAGATCTATCTCCCAAACCTATGTTTGCACTTTAAAAAAAATCAGCATTCTCTGTAGCGGTCACACTATATTCTGCACTGTCTCCATTTCAGTTTGCACTGTCGTACTTGTGTATGACATGATTTGCCTTGACAGCATGCAAAACAAAATTTCACAGTACCGCATTACACGTGACAATAGTAAACCAATACCAAATTTGCTAGAGTTCAATGAAAAACAAGTAGAGATAATAGGAGTGCTGATAGATGTGGTGTGTTCGGATTTATAGAAAGCATCTGATGAGGTGCCACAAAAAAGGCTGGTGTAAAGTAAGATCTCTCAATAATGGCTTATCCATAGGAAAGAGTGAATCAAACCACAAAATCATAACCAATGCAGTGTTCCAAAGAGATACAAGGAACTGCAGATGTTGGAATCTTGAGCAAATCACAATTGTGACCCCCTTGATGTAGAAAGAAAGATTAGAGCCAGTCAAAAAATAATTTGGCTAATTCTTTGGATGAGAGCGTTACCCTATCAATAATAGTTAGAAAAAAGGTATATTTATATTCTAGAGTTCGGAAGAAAGGTGTCCTAACTGAAGCGTAGAAGAATCTAATAGGGTATAACAAGGTAGATATTGAGACATGACCATAAGTGGGAGAGGTTTGAACAAGGGAGCAGTAAAAAGATAAAGCAACACTTATTTAAACTGAAGTGTGTTCGAATTCCATCTCGCAAAGGGTGGAGAATCTCTGTGATTCTCTACCCCAGAGAATTGTGGAGGTGAGATCACTGGAGCTACCTAAAGAGTTAAATCAATTTTTGAAAGATCAAAGAGAAGATTTAGTGGTACTGGCACAGGAGTGTTTTAGCCTGAGGCTGATCAACTATGATAATATTGTACGGTAGGATAGGATTGAGGGCATGGTGCACTATTCCTCTCATTTGTGTCCTATTGCAATCACCAGAGATTAATTCATCTACATTTGTTAGCCTAAATAAGTGCACAATATGGAATTATAATATGCAATCTATTATAATTGTAACAGATAAGATTTAAACAGAAATTGTAAACTCTATGGGCGTAGCGAGAACCAGATAAATTTGCATTTCATTCTCTCCAAATGCTTCCTATTATGGTGGCGATTAACAGTAATGGATTGAAAGCCCCTCACCCAACATACTTGTTTTTCATAGTTACAGGCCACAAAATAATTAAACAATCATCTCATATTAGAATCCATTAACTTATGGATGGGTGGGCATGAGGGTTAATGGCCGACTTCAACTTCTATTTATGTTGTAGCTGCACAGGACCAAGAAGCCCAGCAAAATTATCAACTCCGCTTGTGCACATTCAAACAGGACTGTTACATGAATTGCCCTTTAGAAACAAACACCAACATTAAGTAAGGCAATGGAATAGATGGAGAATGGAAATGGCAGAAGTTGACATGACATGAGGAATCATCAATCAGGTTTAGTTTAGAGATTTAGGTTTGCTAAAGAACTCTGCAAAATAAGTTGGACAAACTGATACTAAAGGCAGACCAAGTAGTTATTGTAGTCCCAATGCAAATTATAAATCACTTATTCAACAATACTTTAAGTTGTCAAATAGCCTTTAAACAGTTGAAATCTTACAATCATCATCATCATGATATAGATAAGATATAGATTATATCTTAATTTTAAGACACAGAGATTCAATTATCTTACTCAAGGCATTTCCTTGCCTTTATGAAATAATGGGTTTTAATTCATTTGACTGTAGCGGAAGATAGTGATATCTGCATTAATGAGTCACATAGGTTTTGCTGGGCTGTTTGATTCCATCTCCGGAGGTGTACATGTCATTATAACATAGGAACTTCTGAATGAATTCCAGGACTTCAGAATGTTCAGTAGCAATATTTAACTTAGTTTGAAAGAGCTGCATAAAATGGTGCAAAGTGTGAATGATGGAGTGAATCTGAGCATCAAAGATTCCAAGGAGGGTTCCATTGGCGGCTGAAAGACCGAGGATGATGAGTGGTAGCAGTAAGGCACAGTTGTAATCACAATGTTTTATAAACATCAATTAATATGACATTGGCAATAAGAACTTCAAATTGGAACTAGCAGGAAAACTGAACGGGGAGGTTGAAAGGAAAGGCTGAAGACTTGCAACGAATGGACACAACTGAAAGAGAAACATTTTTTGCAGGACGTAATGCAATGTTACATGATCGGGTACAAGTGCATGTTGACAATGTAACTGATCATGAGACTCAGAAATATGTGAACGATAATTAAACTGGAATAGACAGTGAATGGAAGTGATCAATTTTATGGATATATTAAATTAACTTTAAAAAAACAGATTGGTGCCCCAGGAGGGAGAATTGATAGTGGAAAGCTTGGGAGAGATTACTTAGTTTGAGAGAAAGGCAGGCAGCTTTAGTAATGTTTTATCTATGAATTATTACCAAGGTTTAAAAATACATGACCCAAACTGTAGAAAATCTACCATTGCCATATCCAGTTGCAATTATTCTGTTCTGCTCTCCCAAACCTTAAATTGGGGACCAAGGCATTAATAATACAGATTTCAAATTAAAAGTTTAAAATTCCCTAATGAGCAGTGCAAACAAAACAGTAACACTGCATCATTACAGAAAGACATTGACGGGTAAAAGGATAGAGATTCTAGTGAGATACAAACAGAAACATTCATTCATTTCATATTCACGGTTGCTAATGAACACTAGATATATTTGTCAATCAAAAGTCAAGATTTTTAAAGCATGGAATGAATCCAAGTGATTACAGAAAGGAAAGTATTTCAGGGGCATAAGTCAAATTACTAGAATCATATGCCATGAATTTTCTACAACGATGCATCTGCTTTTTACCCATTTTAACTTTTTTTTTGAACCAGCACATCACAAAATTACAAAAGCTATTACAAAATGAGATTCTATTTTACTAGTAAACTCAGGAAAAAAGGTGCATGGTTAAACCGAGAGAAGGGAAAAAAGAAAAACAGATTTAGAAAGGGCAATTTTCACATTTTGTTTGGCAAGTACAGCCTGTTTTTCTGTCCATTATCAGTTTACTAAACTGTAACAAAAAGTAAACTGAGCAATAACAAATACTATGATACTTTAAACTCCTCAGAGCAGAATTCTGGCACTTTGTCCAAAACCACTTGTTTCATTTTACCCTTCAGTAAATTAGCCTTCACATAGTCAGTCAGACCGCAATTTACAGAAACGATACAACCAGATGCATGGTCAGGAAGACAAGATCTGAACACTGAAAAGATACAAGTCAAGAAACTGTATCATCGGGTGGCGCCGCGAGCTGCAGCCTCGCCAGCAGCGTGTACGTCCTTTCGACTTTTTTTGTTTTTTAGTATGTCTAAATGTATGTTTTAGTGTGGGCGGTGGTAGGGGGGAATTGGGGGAAACCGTTTTCAGTCACTTACCACAACGGGGAGGCAAGTTTTCTCTTTGTCACATCCTCGCCCCCTCACGGCCTAACAACTGGATTAGTGCGGCCTTTCTCCGAGACCGGCCCAGAGCTTAAGCAGCAGGCGCGGCCCAGACTGTAACATCACGGAGCGGGGCGATCCCTAGCCGGGGATCGCCAGAAGTGCTCCGACCGCCGGCCTGCGGACTATAACCTCGTGAAGCCGCAGTCTGGGGAGCTGCTAGCCGAGGGCGCGGCATGGACTTTCCATCGCAGAGCCTGGGATCCCTTGCCGGGGATCGCCAGAAGAAGTGCTCCGACCGCCGGCCTGCGGCCTATAACATCGTGAAGCCGCGGTGTCCGGTAAGAAAGTGGCCAATTCCGGAACTCCAAGCCGCGGAGTTCCCGACGAGAGGGCTTGTACAAGGGGCTGTCCGTAGCCACGGGTGAACAAAGGAGGAAGATTGACTGAACTTTATTGCCTTCCATCACAGTGAAGAATGTTGATTCCACTGTGGTGGATGTTCATGTTAAATTCTATTGTGTATTGTGTTCTTTTTGAATGTATGGCTGCATGGTAACTCAAATTTCACTGTACCTTAATTGGTGCATGTGACAAATAAATGTGAACTTGAACGATGCAGATTATTTAAAATATTAACAAATCACTTATTGTAGGATGGGAATGTCAACTGATTTTATTTTCCCGATGATGAGGGGAATTCTATCCTTGCTTTGTCCAGGAGATTAGGCGAATTAGGTGAGAAGTAGTCAAGATTCTATCAAAGGGTAAAGGGGAAATTATGGTTCAGGAAGGAGGAAGGTTTCACAGAGGCATCTGCTCAGAAATGTAAAATTAGCTTCCACCCTAAAATTCCACCCTGCTTAAATGTCCTTGACTCCAATGTATTACATTTAAAAAGACTAAGCTAGTACAAGAAATATCAGTATTGCAGGAAATGCATGGGATAAAAATGCAAGATGAACAAGAGTGTTAGATTGTGGTTTTGGAATCAGAGCTGCATAATCTTTAGGGGGTACCAATGTTAAAATAATCCACATTCCTTATAACAATATACGCCAGTGGTACAGAATCTCTTTGGTCCAAGGGCTGTCAATCTGAACCAGTCAATTCATAATATAGATTTATTGGCAGCCTCCGCATTACTGGGAAAGGAGAATAAACTAATCAATCTTGAGCCGACAGAGGACAATGACGATACTGCATAGAGTGTATGGCTGTATCAATTAAATCTGGCTCCCAGAACAAAATAACTGAATAGGAAAGTTCAAAATACATGGCAGGGTTAAGGTGTTACACTTAATCCCCAGTAATAAAAATATTTAGAGATTTCCAAGGAATATTTGCATGGTGGTGTAGGTGCCACCGCTGCATAGTACCAATGCGAGGAGTTTGCATGCTATCCCTATGGTCATGTGGGTTTCCACCAGTGCTCCCGTTCTCTAAATGTGCAGATTGTTAAGTTAATTGACTGCTGTAAATTGTCGCTAGCGTGTTGGCGAGTGGTAGATTCTGGAGGGGTGGAGGATGGGAAGCTGTTGAGAATGACAGAACAGAAAAAAAGTGAGATTAATATAGGACTGATATAAATGGGTGGCTGATGGTTAATGTGAGCCACAAGACCAGTTTCGATGTTGTCGCTTTCTGTGACTGGTGACATATAGTGAATAATAATTTCCACTGTGCAAGAAAGGGACAGTTCTACAGCATCAAAATAAAATTTGGGGCTTTTCTCACGTGAAGGATCATCAGAATTGGGAATGTTGACCTGCCAGCAGAGAGAAATCCATACAATTTGCATTTGAGGTCTGTAGCATAACTGATGGCATAAGATACATTTCAGAAATGATTAACTCCAAACCAAATAATGTCAAGAAGATGACCAAAACTTACCCAAGCAATAGGTTTTAAAACTATCTTAAAGGAGTAAAGAGTGTTGAAATGGAAGATGTTCAGCAAGATAGTTCTATAATTATATAATTATACTGGACTAAGTGGGACCCGTTGGGTCCCAGCATCACACGGGAGGGCTGGTCCCCCAACGCAATATTCCACCTCTCCACCAATTCCAATATTGGTGGCCAGTGGGGGGGGGGGGGGGCTTTCTGGAGCGCTAGTATGGGTGTTGTGGGCTGAAGGGACTGGTTTCCAGAGGGGCTAGTATGGACATTGTGGGCCGAATGGATTCTTGGGCTAGCAGCTCAGTCACTCAAGCCTGTTGTGCTGGCAGCTCACTCACTCACGGCTGGTGGGCTGGCAGTTGATTCACGGCTATTCCTTGAAATTCCATTTCAAGCAGGGTGCAAGGCCACCAAATTCAAGTGCAGTTTCTTACCACTTCAAGCAGGGTGCAAGACCACCAAAGACAGCGAGTCGTGACCTCTCCCTCCTCGATCTTGCAGAGACTGAGCCACGCCCACACTTCTGGGTTTTATAGTCCCTCCCCCTCACACCAGAAGGGGCGTGGCCTTCATGGCATGATTGACAGGAAAGAGAATCTCAACATTTTTTAAACACTAATAACTCTTTTATTTTTCATCGATGGGAAACATCCTCGGCACCTGATGAGCGGAGGGGGACTGAGTAAGATGGCCAAAAATCACAGCCATACGTGGTAGCGTTTTTTCTAAAATCAATATAAAGCACAAACAGGAAGTGGTCAAGATTAGACTTTTAATTATATAGAAGGCAAGGCAAGTTTAATTAGGCAAGGCAACTTTAATTAGGCAACACAGCTTTAGCATTTCCAAACCAAAGGCAACACAGCTTTAGCATTTCCAAACCAAAGGCAACACAGCTTTAGCATTTCCAAACCAAAGGCAACACAGCTTTAGCATTTCCAAACCAAAGGCAACATAGCTTTAGCATTTCCAAACCAAAGGCAACACAGCTTTAGCATTTCCGAACCAAAGGCAACACAGCTTTAGCATTTCCAAACCAAAGGCAACACAGCTTTAGCACTTCCAAACCAAAGGCAACACAGCTTTAGCATTTCCAAACCAAAGGCAACACAGCTTTAGCATTTCCAAACTATATTTTCAAACCACATTAAGGGCACTGACAGGTCAGTAAAACCACTCACAGTTTAGTAGACATGTGTTCAGTGTTATTCACAGCTCAGACTGAGAGACGTGACCCTCTCGCTCCCACATCTTGCAGAGACTGACTGAGGCGCTCAACACTTCTGGGTTTTATAGTCACTCCGGAAGGGGCGTGGCCTTCAGGAGAGAGTATCTCAACCTTTTTTAAACACTAATAACTCTTTCATTTTTCATCGATAGGAAAAATCCTCTTGTCCTGCGCAGCGGAGTGGGACTCTGAGTAATATGGCCAAAAATTACAGCCGTAAGTGGCAGCGTTTTTTCTAAAATCAATATACAGAACAGGAAGTGGTCAAGATCTGACTTTTAATAATATAGATAAGTTCTATGACGCCGACGTCATCGGGTGGCGCCGTGCGCGCCAGCCTCGCCAGCAGTCTGTTTGTCCTTTCACCCTTTTTGTTATTTTTAGTCTGTTTAAAAGTATGTTCCTGGATGTTTCTTACTCCTTTTTATGTGGGGGAGGTGGGGAGGGGAAGGTGGAAACCGTTTCCCAGTCACTTCCTGGTCGCATCTCCACTCCCCCCTTGCGGCCTACCATCTGGATTGGCGCGGCCTTTCCTGCCAGAGACCGGCCAGAACTTCAGCGGCGGCGCAGCACTGAATTACCATCGCGGAGCGGGCGATGCATTACCAGGGATCGCTGTGTTGAGGCTCCCGAGTGTTGGGCCAGCTGCTTTAACATCGTGGAGCTGTGGTTTGCGGGGCTTCCAGCCACGGGCGGCGCTGACTTTTAACATCGCGGAGCCTGGGATCTTTGTCGAGTATCGCCAGTGTTGGAGCTCCATCCAGCTCGGCCTGTGGACTTCGGGAGCTGCGGTCTCCAGTAGGAAGTGGCCGATTCAGAAACTCCAAGCCGCTGAGAGTGTTCTCCGTTCCGACGCCGGAGCTCCGATCATCCGGCGAGAGGGCCTGAAACATCGGGCCGCCCGTGGCGATGACTGCGGAGAGCCTCATCCTCTTTTTTCTGAAAAAAGAGGATGAGGATTGAACTTTATTGCCTTCCCTCACAGTGGGAAACGTTGATTCTGCTGTGTGGGGATGTTTATGTTAAATTCTATCGTGTATTGTGTTCTTTTTTATTCGTATGGCTGTATGGTAATTCAAATCTCACTGTACCAATTGGTGCATGTGATAATAAATGTCTCTTGAACTCTTGAACAAACTCTTAATTAGAGCTTGAGCAGCTAAAGGATCCAAAGCCAATAATGGAATCTGTAAATTCAAAAATGAGCAGGGGGTCAAAATTAGAAGGGAACAGATATCCATGGATTATAGAGTTTGGAATAATCGCAAAGGCAGGGAATAGCCGGATCTCAATGACGTTATCTAAAATAACTTCTTGCTTAACCAGGAACAACTGTACGCTATTTTGTATAGGGATAGCATTTTAATGACACTAGACCAGGTGTGGACCTGTGGGGCCCCGTTCCCCAAGGCAATATTCCACCTGACCCACAGCCCCCAATTGCGCAAGCGCAGCTGAGGGGTTCCCGTTGTGACGCCAGAGATCCCCGTTGTGGCAACCCTCCCCAACTGTGACTCGCCATCCCTTATCCTACCCCAATCCTCCTCCATTCCCCCTCATCCCCTACTCTCCCTCCTCACCTCCCACTGCCCTCCTCTCCCTCTATTCCCCACTCCCTACCTCCCACACTCCCCCCCTCCTCTTCCACTGGTCCACCTCCTCTCCCACTGGTCCACCTCCTCCCCCACTCTCCCTCCTCACCTCCCCTCCCTCTCCCCCCCTGCTCCCCCACTGCTCTGCTCCCCCCCTATCCCCCCCCACAATAAAAATCGCAATTTTTCTTTAAAATAACCATATCACAATGTTAGTTGTGAATGAAAACAGAAGAATTTGATTAAAACTGATTTTTTTGTTGTTGAAAATCGCGGTTTTTAACGTAAATGAGATTCGCGATCCCACTGTGACATCATTGTGACGTCGACGAACGCGGCTGACGACCAAGTGGAAAAGTGGTTTGAAAAGAGTTTTTTGTAAAGTTTAAAATGTCAATAACTTGTAAAATATATCAATCTGAACAAAATGTTTCATTTACATCGCAGGACAATGGTGAGTAAGGTGGGTCATAAATTGTAGCGCTATCGTGTACGTTTTGGCGGGGTTTTGGGATCTCACGCACACGCAGAAACAAACAAGATGAGTTTTAGTAATATAATAATAATATAAATATATATATATATACACTAGACCAAGTTGGGTCTCTGTCACACAGGCCTGGTCCCCCAACACAACCGTTCCCCCATCGCAATATTCGACCACTCACCCATAGCCCCCACGGGAGGCCTGGTCCCCCAACGCAACGCAACGCAATATTCCACCACTCACCCGTTCCCCCCAACGCAACCGGTTCCGCCAACGCAATATTCCACCACACACCCATAGCCCCCAACTGCGCAGGGGCGGCTCATTTCCCCTTATTCACCCTCCCTCAAGAGTCAAGAGTGTTTTATTGTCATATGTCCCAGATAGAACAATGAAATTCTTACTTGCTGCAGTACAACAGAATATGTAAACATAGTACATAACGGGAGGAAAAAAAAGTTCAGTGTGTATATATACACATACACACATACTCAATAAACAAACAATTATAGTGCAATAATAATAATAAGCCTATTGTAGTTCAGAGCTTATTTGTTGTCGTGTTTAATAGCCTGATGACTGAAAGGAAGAAGCTGTTCCTGAAGCTGGACGTTACAGTTTTCAGGCTCCTGTACTTTCTTCCTGATGGCAATGGTGAAATGAGTGTGTGGCCAGGATGGTGTGGGTCTCTGATGATGTTGGCTGCCTTTTTGAGGCAGCGACTTCGATAAATCCCTTCGATGGTGGGGAGGTCAGATCCGGTGATGGACTGGGCAGTGGTCACAACCTTTTGCAGTCTTTTCTGCTCCCGGACGTTCAAGTTGCCGAACCAGGCCATGATGCAACCAGTTAGTATGCTCTCTATTGTGCACCTGTAAAAGTTCAAGAGAATCCACTTTGACATTCTCAGGAAGTAGAGGCGCTGATGTGCTTTCTTTATAATTGCATCAGTGTGCTGGGTCCAGGAAAGATCTTCAGAAATATGCACGCCCAGGAATTTGAAGCTTTTGACTCTTTCCACCATCGTCCCATTGATCCGGCATGAGCCAGGGAAAAACTGAAAAAAGAGGAAGAGAGATGGGGTTCCAGGGAGCATTACCTCCTGGTAAGGTTCCAAGGGGCAATGTCCCAGGGTAAAAAGGGGCAGCGCCCCCATATGCAGATAATTGTACCTTGAAATTCTTGATAATTGTACCTTGAAATGACACAGTTTTCTTGCCTGTTTACCCTTAATTTATACTGTAATTTTTTTTAATTATACCTTAAAATAACACATTTTACTTGCTTCTCACGTCTTAATATACACAGAAAATTTGTGATAATCGTACCTTAAAATGACACCAACTCCTTGCTTGTTTACACTTAAGTCATATTGAAAGTATTTTATATTACACCTACTTGTGACATGATACCTGTTCCTTGCTTATTAGAGAGAAGTATCCTTTACCATTGTATTTAAATGCAAAACTAATTTCAAATCCAACTTTTAACAGGATGAAAATGATGATCCATCTACTTCAAAGATGATCATATTGTGCTACATAGCTACTCAGTCAAATTAAGTACAGTGGACAAAATAGTAACATCTCAACCTGGAATTTAAGACATTATTTGAAAATAACACTTCCCAAAATTTAAAATTAAAGATTTCTTTAAATCTACGGTCAAATTAAGAAGAAATTATTAAATTATTTAAAAAATAATTTAAAAATAAGCGAATAATCTTTTTTCTTTTGATTGCTGGACATTTTCTGATTGCCAGAATTTGCAAAGTCAGTGACTATTAAGGAACGCTAATTGCTGACTCAATGGCGAGTTCAAGTTGGAAATGCAACAATACATTGTATTGCGCAGCCAGAAGGCATCCCGACGGCCCGCGGCTGTGAACTGAGAACGCAGCCAGAGGCCTTTATCGAGGCGCCATGGTCTCGATGCCTCCCGGATCGCCGCGTAGAAGCTCGGGTCAGGGCCTCGCGGGTGGAAGCCCGGGTCGGACAAAGTGGCCATCGGCGCCCATGGCTGGGGCCCGGGTCGACACCATGGAGGCGTGAAATGGGGTGTCGACAGCAGTGAAGCCTCGGCAGTGGCAGCGATGAAGCCTCGCAACGATGGGGCCACGGCGGCGGTGAAGCCTTACCAAATTTTGAAATCCACGGATGCACAGAGAAATCTCATGCCTGCATTGATATGAACAGGATTGTGGGTCCTCATCCTTCCCCTTCCAAAGTCCACAATCAGTTCCTTGGTTTTACTGATGTTGATGATGTTGTTGTGCTGGCATCATTTGGTCAATCGGTCAATCTCACTTCTATACTCTAACTCATCATCATCTGTAATTCGTCCACAACAGTGGTGTCGTCGGCGAACTTGATAAGGGAGTTCGCACTATGTCCGGCCACACAGTCATGAGTATAGAGTGAGTAGAGCAGGGGGCTGAGCACGCAGCCTTGAGGTGCTCCCGTACTGATTGTTACTGAGGATGAAGTATTTCTGCCAATTTGAACAGACTGTGGTCTGTGGATGAGGAAGTCGAGGATCCAATTGCAGAGGGATGCGCTGAGACCCAGTTCCGTGAGCTTGGTAACCAGCTTGGAGGGGATGATGGTATTGAACGCCGAGCTGTAGTCTATAAACAACAGCCTGACGTAAGTGTTTTTATTGTCCAAGTGGTCCAAAGCGGAATGGAGAGCCAGTGAGATTGCATCCTCCGTTGACCTGTTGTGGGATTAGGCGAACTGTAGTGGGTCGAGGTTCTCGTCGAGGTAGGAGTTGATATGCGCCATAAGCAATCTCTCAAAGCACTTCATCGCCACGGACGTCAGTGCCACTGGTCGACAGTCGTTGAGGCACGTCACCTTACTATTCTTGGGCACCGATATTATTGATGCCCTCTTAAAGAAGGTGGGAACGTCAGACCTAGAAGTGAGAGGCTGAAAATGTCCGCAAAAAATGTCTGCACAGGTTTTTAGAACTCGACCGGGTATACCATCAGGTCCAGGCGCTTTCCAAGGTTCATCCCCCTGAAGGATCTTCTGACGTCGGCCTCTGTGACTGTGACTGTAATATCATCAGGGCGAATGGGGGCTCGGGAAGGCACATCAGTGTTCTCCCCATCAAAGCGGCATAGAATGCATTGAGCTCGTCAGGGAGTGATGCATCGCTGTCGTTTGAGCTGCCTCCTGATTTTGCCTTGTTGGAGGTGATGGCATTCAAGCCCTGCCACAGTTGCCGTACATCCGCCTCATCCTCCAGCTTAGAGCAGGTCCCTTTCGGCCTTTTTGATGGCCTTGTCAAGGTCGTATCTGGACTTCTTATAGACCTCTGCGTCACCAGACCTGAATGCCCGAGATATCTGGTCTTCAGAAGAATGCGGATCTCATGGTTCATCCAAGGCTTCTGGTTAGGAAACACTCGCAAGGTTTTTGTTGGAGCACAGTCCTCCACACATTTCCTTATGAAGTCTGTAACGACTGTGGCGTATTCATTCAGGTCAATTGCAGAGTCCTTGAACATTGCCCAGTCTACTGTCTCCAATCAGTCCTGTAGTTATTCCTCTGCCTCTGCAGACCAGCTCTGTACAGTCCTCACCTCTGGGGGTGCGCCGTTCAGTTGTTGCCTGTACGCAGGAAGAAGCAGCACCGCTGAATGGTCGGATTTCCCGAAGTGAGGGCGAGGGATAGTGCGATAGGCATCCTTGATGGTCGTATAGCAGTGGTCAAGGGTGTTTAATCCTCTGGTGCTGCAGGCGACATGTTGGTGGTAGTTTAGGAGTGATTTTTTCAGGTTGGCTTCGTTGAAGTCCCCGGCTGTGGTGGTAAACGCCCAGGGGTACGTTGTCTGGTGCTTGTTGACCACCGCGTGCAGCTCTTTTTAAACTTAAAAAAAAATATGATTGTAATTGCTGCCAAGGAAAAAAAATCTAATTGCACTTGCTGCCAGGACTCTGTGTCCTGGGATTTGCAACATTGTAGCGGGCAGGGTTACAATCCCATTGTGATGTCATAGCTGTAACCGCCGCTGCACCTTCGTCATTTTTTCTCAAACTGTATAATGTAAAGTTAAAAATGCGAATAATTTGTAAATATAACAACAATCTGAACGAAACTTTATAAAAACACACCACAGGACAATTGTGAGTAAGGTGGTCCAAAAATTGTAGCGCTATCGTGTACCGTTTTGGCGTAATTTCAGGATCATATACACAGACATCCACACACACATAGAAACAAACAAGATGAGAGTTTTATCAAAATATAGATACTAGACCAGGTGCCCAAGGCAATATTCCACCGCTGACCCATAGCCCCCAACTGCGCAGGTGCGCCTGAGGGGTTCCATTTGTGACGCCCGAGATCCCCATTGTGACTCGAGTCACGGCAACCCTCCCCAACTGCGCCTCGTCATCCCTCTTCCTACCCCTATCCTCCTCTATTCCCCCTCATCCCCCAGCACTCCCTCCCCCTCCTCTTCACCCTCCCTCTTTTTCCCCTCTCCTCCTCCCCCTCACCCTCCCCTACACTCAGCCACTCTCTCCCACCAAAACCCCTCGCCCTTCCCTACACCCCTCCTCTCCCTCTATCTCCCTGCTCCCCCACTCCCCCCTATCCCACTCCCCCACTCTCCATTCTCACCTCCCCCTCTGTTCTCCTCTCCCTCTATCCCCATTTCCTACCCCCATTCCCCCCCTCCTCTCCCTCCTCCCCCACTCTCCTTCCTCACCTCCCCCACTTTCCCCTCCCTACCACCTCCTCTCCCTCTATCCCCCTACCCCCCCCCACAATGAAAACCACTGGTTTTTTTTAATGAAACCTCCCCCTATCCCCCCCCCCCACAATGAAAATCGTCTTTAAAAAAAAAAGTTCTCAATGAAAATCGCTTTTTTCTTTGAAATAACCTAAACACGTTAGCTGTTAATGAAAACGGAAGAATTTGATTAAAACAGAGTTTTTTTTTAAATCGCGTTTTTTTTAAATGTAAATGAGATTCGGGGTCCCATTGTGACGTCGAACATGGCTGACGGGCAGGGCAAGTGGAAAAGTGGTTTGAAAAGTGATTTTTGTAAAGTTAAAAATGTCAATAACTTGTAAAATATACCATCAGTCTGAACGAAACTTGTTTGATTTACATCACAGGACAATTGTGAGTAAGGTGGGCCAAATATTGTAGCGCTATCATGTATCATTTGACAGGGTTTTGGGATCTCACGCGCACGCATACAAACAAACAACATGAGAGTTTGTTATAGATATATAACTAAAACTCTCATCCTGTTTGTTTGTATATATATATATATATATATATACACATACATATATATATATATATACACACACACACAGACACATATATATATACATTTATATATATATTTTAGATAGATAGATATATAGATAGATAGCTATCTACAATTTAAATCAGAGACCAGCCTGGATTGTACAGGAATGCTGAGGCATGCAGGTAACAAATGCATTGACAAAGATTTAAGCTGCACAGAAGACTTAAGCTGCACAGAAGACTTGAAAGAGACAAGGAGTTGGATAAGCAAATAAGGTGGAATAATCTGACCCGGAGTGAAAGTGCAAATATGTCCATAGCATGCCAAAGTCAAACCAGCCAAGACAAATCACCTTGGTAAAAAACTTCCTCCAAGTTAATCCTCAAGACTGGTGCCCCGCAAGGAAGCGTTCTTAGCTCCCGACTATACTCCTTATACACTCATGAATATACAGTCAAATACCAATCCAACTCAATTTACAAGTCCGCAGACAACACCACCCCAGTGGGCCAGATATCGAATGACAAGATGGAGCAAAGAAAGTAGATCGAGAACCTCATAACCTGGTGCCAAGACAACAACCTCGCCCTCAATGTCAGCAAGATAAAGGAGATTGTGATTAACTTTAGGAAGCAAGGCAGTACACACACCAGCAGTATATAGTGATGATGCCAAAGTAGAGTTGGTCAAAAGTGTCAAGTTCATAATAAATATCACCAGCAATTTGTCCTGCACAAGCGACATTGAAGCTATGGCCAAGAAAGGATACTGATGCCTCTACTTCCTTAGAAGGCATAGGAACAACCCTCACCATCTTCTGCAGATGTGCTGGAGACAGCATCCTATCGGGATGCATCACAACATGATTTATGAACAGCTCCATAGAAGACTGCAAGAAATTGCAGAGTTGTGGATGCAGCCTATGCCATCACACAAACTAACCTCCCTTCCATCGACTCATCTGCAATTCATGCTGTGTCGGCAAGGCCATTTGCATAATCAAGGACCAGTCTCACCCCGGTCCCTCCCTCATCTCCCCATACCCATCAGGCAAGAGGTACAGAAGTTTGAAAAGGCATACCTCAAAATTCAGGGACCGTTTTCTTCCCAGCTGAACGGTCCTCTCATCAGCGAGAGTGCAGTCCTGACCTCCCAACTACCTCATTGGAGATCTTTGAACCATCTTTAATCAGCCTTTGCACTACATGTTGTATGCTTTATCTGCACACAGTGGATGGCTTAATTATATTCATGTATAGTATTTTCTTTGACTGGATAGCATGGAACAAAAGCTTTTCGCTGTACCTCAGCATGCAATAATAAACTAAAGTCAAGACAAATCAAGTTTACTGTCATATGCACAAGTATGATGAGACATAGGTTCAATGGAAATCTGGTTAATCATTGCTTAGCAGCTGTGATGGAACACTTTGTTGCAAAGAACAAAAGGCAACAAATTCTGGCATCTTAATATTTAATTACAGGAGACTTGTTCATGGATAGCAGATAAACAATTCAACTTAAGAGGATGAGATCAAGAGAAGTGGTGAGGAAGTATAGGTGGTTGTCATCACTGTACAAGAGAAAATGTTACCATTTTTCAAATGTTGTCAAGTTAATGAGGAGGTGGCCAACAATAAATCAATGAAAGGTTCTAGAGCAAGAGGAGAAACTATTGCCGGTGATTCTTTGCAGTAAATGCACAATCAAGAATGGCACAGACAACAGCAATTCCATCCTTGGGCAATAGTTTAACACTGGAGGGACTGTCAAGCACATCACCTTGACAAATGCCACGGGCATGAATATAAACATGTTTAGAAGAATTAAATCATGAAGTATACAGATAGGTGGATATATATAAAGCTGTAACACATTCTTTGAAGAGATAGCCTGAAGATGGATGGGAGATTAAAGGGTCAGAGGGATCAAGGATTTTTTTCTTGAGGAAAATGTTATGACAAAAGTGGAGAAGGGAGACGAGGGAGGAAATGTCTACTATCAAAGATATTACACATTGTTGTTTTGATGGTAAACAACATCATGTAATATCTACTAACATTGGGCCAACAAGGAATGTTGGTTGGCCAGCAATATAGTAGAATTTGTGTCGTGGAAACAGGCATCGGGGACAAAATGAAATCTCAAGATGGGAGAGAACTGAACTAAGTTGCAAGTTCACAGATAATGCAAGTTGCGAAGGAAAACATAGGAAAGCAGCAGAGACAGCAGATCACGTAATCTGAACAACAGTGAGATAGTAGCTTTTCGCCCCCTCAAAGGTATTGGTGGAATAAACAAGAGGATTTAAATATGATGGTTTGAAGTGTAAGAAAAAGTTATCTTTGTATTCTAGGATGATGCTGAAATATGAAACTAGAGAAGAGACCATTATTAGTGCTTTTGTCCTCCAACCACCTCAAATGCTGAATGGCTAAACTATCCCTCTGCAGCATACATTTATATCTACAACCCTTAGAAGCTGAGGAATAGCAATAGGGACCATAAAGGGGGAGCAATCAGGCTGATAAAATCGAACAGGCAAAGAATATCAACTGGTGAAAGCGATCAAACAGATTAATAGGTGCATAAATACTGTGCCAAATGAAAAGCAAGAAAGAGTAACGTTTTTCAAACAAATGGGTCAAATACTGCCAATAGGGACAAATAATGCAGTTCCTATTCATATTTCTGACATGTTCCAGTTTTTCCCCACCAGTGTAACTTGTTGAAAGAGGTGGGACGATGGAATTTAAAATATTGCTGACAGCTAGCAAAAATTTGATGGGCCAAAACTCCCAACCTCCATCACACTCTAAGGTTAGGACATGATAATGCTCTTCATTTCCACAGTTGTATTATTTATGGTGACTAGTTTGGGATTTATTAATCGTTTCAATTTTATCTTTTTATATACAATAAGCACCTCTCTCAGCAACTGTACAGAAGCCTCCATTATTGAACTTTATGCACCCCTCCCATCATGAACAATCACATTTACTTTAGACTTCAGCGTCGGCCCACCGAGTCCACACCAACTAGAGATCACTGTGTACAAACACAATGCTATACACCAGGGACAATTTACAATTTTATCAAAGCCAATTAACCTACAACCCTGCACGTCTTTGGAATGTGGGAGGAAACCAGACCACACGGAGAAAACCCACGAGGTCACAGGGAGAACGTACAAATGTGTACAGACAGCACCCGTAGTCAGGATCAAACCTGGTTTTCTGGCGCAGTAAGGCAGCAACTCGACCTTTGTGCCACTGTGCCGCCCCCTTGTTGACCATTAACTCATAACTGACCATTAGCAAAAGTGTCTACGTAAAGGTCAACAATTATCTTTTGATTAGACCAAGTTGCAGGAATCAAAGCAGCTACACAGCATACAAGCTTTTACAAAACCAATGTAATCATGACCAGTTACTCCATCAAGGAATGTCAACGGAAGGAAATTCTTATTCCTAACCACAATTTCCCCAAAATATTTATGATCAAAAATCCTTGATACAAAATGAACTTGTTCATTCTAATGTACCATCATTAAAAAGAAAGAGAGCACTGGTGAGCTTACCAATCGCAAAGGGACTGGCAGGCTAAGGAAGACCTCCACAGCTGATGACAGAAGAATTCTCTCTATATTAAACAAAAATCCCCAAACACCAGTCCGACAGATCAGAAACACTCTTCAGGCATTAATTTGTCAATGACCACTGTCCGCAGAAGACTTCATGAACAGAAATACAGAGGCAAGGTGCACACCACTGGTTAGCCGCAAAAATAGGATGGCCGGTTTACAGTTTGCTAAGAAGTACTTAAAAGAGCAACCTCAGTTCTGGAAAAAGGTCTTGTGGACAGATGAGACGAAGATTAACTTATATCAGAGTGATGGCAAGAGCAAAGTATGGAGGAGAGAAGGAACTGCCCAAGATCCAAAGCATGCCATCTCATCTGTGAAACACGGTGGTGGGGGTGTTATGGCCTGGGCATGTATGGCTGCTATAGGTACTGGCTCACTTATCTTCATTCATGATACAACTGCTGATGGTAGTAGCATAATTAATTCTGAAATGTATAGACACATCCTATCTGCTCAAGTTCAAACAAATGCCTCAAAACTCATTGGCCGGCGTTTCATTCTACAGCAAGACAATGATTCCAAACATACCGCTAAAGCAAAGGAGTTATTCAAATCTAAAAAATGGTCAATTTATTGAGTGGCCGTCAATCACCCGATCTGAACCCAATTGAGCATGACTTTTATATGCTGAAGGGGACTAGCCCCCAAAACAAGCATAAGCTAAAGATCGCTGCAATACAGGCCTGGCAGAGCATCACCAAAGAAGACACCCAGCAACTGGTGATGTCCATGAATCGCAGACTTCAAGCAGTCATTGCATGCAAAGGATATGCAACAAAATACTAAACATGACTACTTTCATTTACATAACATAGCAATGTTACAAAATTTTGAGATTTTAAAAATCAAGCCTGCAATTTATCTCATCAGATAAAGCATAAAAAGAAGTTTAATTTGACACCTAATTCACTTTTATATCTTCAGTATTAAAAAGGTTGGGGCCATTTTCATACTCGGAAATTAGCATCTTGTTCCCTATTGCTTTTCCACTGACTTAACACAAAAGCTGTGATCGAGGTCAGTCAAAAGCCCATAACTTTCTTAAAAATTAAGAGAACTGAATGAAATGTTCAGTTATTATAGATTGAAGCATTCTGAAACAAATATAAAACATCTTACTTGGATGACCTTAAATTAAAGCATATAATTAGTTAATTACCTAATTGTAGCTAATTACAAAATTGACCACTGTGACGGAAATAGTAATAAACACCCAGACTGCCTTGAAAATTCAAAAATGTGATATTCTCAAGATCAGAACTTTAATATTATTGTATATCTTTGTATTCTAGGATGATGCTGAAATATGAAACCAGAGAAGAGACCATTATTAGTGCTTTTGTCCTCCAACCACCTCAAATGCTGAATGGCTAAACTATCCCTCTGCAGCATACATTTATATCTACAACCCTTAGAAGCTGAGGAATAGCAATAGGGACCATAAAGGGGGAGCAATCAGGCTGATAAAATCGAACAGGCAAAGAATATCAACTGGTGAAAGCAATCAAACAGATTAATAGGTGCATAAATACTGTGCCAAATGAAAAGCAAGAAAGAGTAACGTTTTTCAAACAAATGGGTCAAATACTGCCAATAGGGACAAATAATGCAGTTCCTATTCATATTTCTGACATGTTCCAGTTTTTCCCCACCAGTGTAACTTGTTGAAAGAGGTGGGACGATGGAATTTAAAATATTGCTGACAGCTAGCAAAAATTTGATGGGCCAAAACTCCCAACCTCCATCACACTCTAAGGTTAGGACATGATAATGCTCTTCATTTCCACAGTTGTATTATTTATGGTGACTAGTTTGGGATTTATTAATCGTTTCAATTTTATCTTTTTATATACAATAAGCACCTCTCTCAGCAACTGTACAGAAGCCTCCATTATTGAACTTTATGCACCCCTCCCATCATGAACAATCACATTTACTTTAGACTTCAGCGTCGGCCCACCGAGTCCACACCAACTAGAGATCACTGTGTACAAACACAATGCTATACACCAGGGACAATTTACAATTTTATCAAAGCCAATTAACCTACAACCCTGCACGTCTTTGGAATGTGGGAGGAAACCAGACCACACGGAGAAAACCCACGAGGTCACAGGGAGAACGTACAAATGTGTACAGACAGCACCCATAGTCAGGATCGAACCTGGTTTTCTGGCGCAGTAAGGCAGCAACTCGACCTCTGTGCCACTGTGCCGCCCCCTTGTTGACCATTAACTCATAACTGACCATTAGCAAAAGTGTCTACGTAAAGGTCAACAATTATCTTTTGATTAGACCAAGTTGCAGGAATCAAAGCAGCTACACAGCATACAAGCTTTTACAAAACCAATGTAATCATGACCAGTTACTCCATCAACTGGTGATGTCCATGAATCGGCCCATTAGTAAGACAGGCCCATTAAAGAAGCAAAATTTCACAAGACACCTCACAAATTATAATCAATTTTTTTCAGTCATAGATAATGAAACCTTGGCCCAAAGTTAATAAGTTTTAAGAAGCATCTTAATGGATAAGAGAGGCACAGATGTTTAGGGAGGGAATTCAAGAGCTCAATACCCAGGTAACTAAAACAATGACCAGAAACAGAGCTGACTAAAACCAGAGTTAAGTAAAATGTCAAACTGATTGAATGCAGATATCAAAGGCTTGAACAGGTTGAGGAGATTACAGAGATCGGAGGGACAAGGCCACGGGGAAGCTTCAAAATATTTAAAATGTTGGCAGGTGCAGAACAGCTAAAAGATTAAACAATGGAAATTAAAGTACAGGTTGCAGAGAACAAATATTCTTCCATATCTTAAGGGCCTGTCCCACTTACGCGACCTTGGCTCGCAAATTACGCGACCTCATGGTCGCTTGAGGCCGCGCGGGGCCGGTCCCACTTAGAAGCGCGGAGTTGTGCGGGGCTGGTCCCGACATCGCGCGGGGCTCCGAAAATATGACAGTGTCCGAAATCTTCGCGCGCCAACGGCCTGTCGGCACGCAGGCACATTGCGGTCGTACGCAGCGTCTTGACGGCGTACACCTAGCGCGTGGCGTTGCGCAATGACCTCACCGCCCGGCGTGGCGTTGCATGATGATGTCACCGCCCGACGCCCAAATTCAGTCGGCCCGCCTCCTGCCCAGCTGATTGGTAAGTATGATGCAAATGACGTCACTCGCGAACTCCGCTTCTGTTTGGTCGCGCCAAACGCATGCAATCGCATGCAAGTGGGACAGGCCCTTTATGGCCCTTTATGGATCTGGCTACTGCATTTAACAGACAAATAGTGGACAAATAAACAAAAAAGTAGCATCTTCAGATCAAAAGATAATGAATTTTACGATGTAATAAATATATTCCTCAATTCTAAGCTGTCATGAAAAAGTTTACACATCTGAATCATTTGTTGATTTGAGAAAGTTGGGACCTACATCTTCAGAGAACATTTCACATAACTGCATTTCATATATCAATATATTCTTAAATTGGGAATTTAACATGATTCCTTACACAATTATAAGATTGCCAAATACTTTAAATTCCCTTTCTATTTGAGGATATAACTTGAACTTCACTGTACCTTAATTGGTACAAATTACAATAAACTGACCTTGAAACCTTGAACTCTGGATGAAGTTTTTCTTTTGCAGCGTTGTAGCAGAGGATGATCTCCTTCCAGAGTAGAGGATGCCGTGCACAAATTCTTTTGACATAAAAGTGGCTGTTGTATATCAACTACCACACGGTCTTAATATTGCAAGGACCAAGCTGATTGGAAACCAGACTCTGCTGCAAAATTTGATACACATACAAATGCAGATCCAAGCACCATTACTCATACACTACATGCAGGCAGACATTTACGGATACTTACAAAAGGTGGATACAAACACTCCATTCCTCATCAAATCGCCCTCTCCCTAAAATAAACCCAACCTCTCTTCCAGGTCTTCCACTTCCATACATTCCCTCTTTCCATGTTAACCTCCTACTCTCTTCCCTTTATTCCTTCTCACTGCAACCCAGAATAGAAATGCTAATGGAGACGCAAGAAACTGAAGATGCTGGAATCTTGAGCATAAAAGTGGTGGAGGAACTCAGCGGGTCAGGCAGCATTGGTGGAGGGAATGGATAGATGCTATTTTGCGTCAGTACCTTTCTTCAGATTGATCATACTGATGCTAATGACCATATCCGTTAAAAGGCAACCAGCAGATCGGCTTAAATTAATTTTGTGGGTTTTCTGAGAAATATATATGTAAAATATATACAAGAATGTTATTGATAATGGTCACAAAGATTACCCATTCTACCATTTGAGTTTACACTATATATACACCAATGCTACATACAAAAAAAGAAGTATAAGATTGGATAAAATAAAATTTTTGTACATTACATCAATTCACCGTTGACTATAATAAATAATTCACAGTGGACAATTAATTGTTTCTTTCTACAAAATGCTGTGTACAATGAATCCACAAATAAGCCCAAATTGATCTACAAGCAAGGTTTTCAATCTGTTTTTCAATTAAATATGACAAAATTCTTGACAGATTACTCATTTAGTACTCCCTAGCAGTAATTAATTTGATAGTTTCGGACACCGTTGATATGAACAGATGCGATAACTAAGCCTCATTTCCCAATACAGCTATAGTTGTTGTCCTGATATAATACAGCGTAGCATTCATTCAGAACTAACTGCATAACACATCACCAAAATAAAACTATTCAGCTGTTCATTGATGAAGAGAAATTCAATGTTTTAATCTGAAGGCATGACTTCCAGATAATTGCAGTACCTTGATGTACCTAACAATCTTGCAGTAATCTATTACCAAATATCTGGAATGAAATGAAAATTGGTATCTTCTTAATGATAACTAAAAGGCTGGAGCAACTTCTCAGCTGAAAAGTTACCATTTTTCAGTACACTAGTCTTGACTTTTGCATGGGATATATCAGTCTTCTTAATGATTGGGACAAAAACCCATCATTTATTTATTTGCCTCTGTACTCCACAATTTGAGATTTGTAATTGAAAAAAAATCACATGTGGTTAAAGTGCCCATTGTCAGATTTTATTAAAGGACATTTTTATACATTTTGGTTTCACCATGTAGAAATATACATAGTCCCCCCATTGCAGGGCACCGTAATGTCTGGGACACATGGCTTCACAGGTCTTTGTAATTGCTCAGGTGTGTTTAATTGCCTCCTTAATGCAGGTATAAGAGAGCTCTCAGCACCTAGTCTTTCCTCCAGTCTTTCCATCACCTTTGGAAACTTTTATTGCTGTTTATCAACATGATGACCAAAGTTGTGCCAACAAAGCCATTATGAGACTGAGAAACAATAATAAAATTGTAAGAGACATCAGCCAAACCTTAGGCTTACCAAAATCAACTGTTTGGAACATCATTAAAAAGAAAGAGAGCACTGGTGAGCTTACCAATCGCAAAGGGACTGGCAGGCTAAGGAAGACCTCCACAGCTGATGACAGAAGAATTCTCTCTATATTAAACAAAAATCCCCAAACACCAGTCCGACAGATCAGAAACACTCTTCAGGCGTTAATTTGTCAATGACCACTGTCCGCAGAAGACTTCATGAACAGAAATACAGAGGCAAGATGCACACCACTGGTTAGCCGCAAAAATAGGATGGCCGGTTTACAGTTTGCTAAGAAGTACTTAAAAGAGCAACCTCAGTTCTGGAAAAAGGTCTTGTGGACAGATGAGACGAAGATTAACTTATATCAGAGTGATGGCAAGAGCAAAGTATGGAGGAGAGAAGGAACTGCCCAAGATCCAAAGCATGCCATCTCATCTGTGAAACACGGTGGTGGGGGTGTTATGGCCTGGGCATGTATGGCTGCTGTAGGTACTGGCTCACTTATCTTCATTGATGATACAACTGCTGATGGTAGTAGTATAATTAATTCTGAAATGTATAGACACATCCTATCTGCTCAAGTTCAAACAAATGCCTCAAAACTCATTGGCCGGCGTTTCATTCTACAGCAAGACAATGATTCCAAACATACCGCTAAAGCAAAGGAGTTATTCAAATCTAAAAAATGGTCAATTTATTGAGTGGCCGTCAATCACCCGATCTGAACCCAATTGAGCATGACTTTTATATGCTGAAGGGGACTAGCCCCCAAAACAAGCATAAGCTAAAGATCGCTGCAATACAGGCCTGGCAGAGCATCACCAAAGAAGACACCCAGCAACTGGTGATGTCCATGAATCGCAGACTTCAAGCAGTCATTGCATGCAAAGGATATGCAACAAAATACTAAACATGACTACTTTCATTTACATAACATAGCAATGTTACAAAATTTTGAGATTTTAAAAATCAAGCCTGCAATTTATCTCATCAGATAAAGCATACAAAGAAGTTTAATTTGACACCTAATTCACTTTTATATCTTCAGTATTAAAAAGGTTGGGGCCATTTTCATACTCGGAAATTAGCATCTTGTTCCCTATTGCTTTTCCACTGAATTAACACAAAAGCTGTGATCGAGGTCAGTCAAAAGCCCATAACTTTCTTAAAAATTAAGAGAACTGAATGAAATGTTCAGTTATTATAGATTGAAGCAGTCTGAAACAAATATAAAACATCTTACTTGGATGACCTTAAATTAAAGCATATAATTAGTTAATTACCTAATTGTAGCTAATTACAAAATTGACCACTGTGACGGAAATAGTAATAAACACCCAGACTGCCTTGAAAATTCAAAAATGTGATATTCTCAAGATCAGAACTTTAATATTATTGTATAATATGCTGTAAGTCCGTAACAGATAGGTAAATAAATTACAATTTCTAGCAATAAACCAAGTCTTTATGGAGATCAGTTGCTAGCTGGTACATTGGCATATCATAATCAGTAGCATCATCATACTCCTCAGATTGTAACCAATAAGCAACTCTGTACACCTTGTTTTTCCTCAACTTTTTAATTTTGGCATTGTAAACTACATGTTTTTGCTCTTCAAACCACACTTGACATGCCTTTCTGCCCACTATTTTCCTATTAACAATGTCCTGTAGATTCCATTTCTTAAGAAAAGGATAATTATTTTAAATAGCCTAATTATCCAAATAACAAACTAATCCCATTCACACAAGAATTCACGATATAACATGATTTTTAAATCTCACTGTCATGAATTTATATCCCAGATGGAAGGAATTTAATGTTTAATTCCCATAAATCAATCTAGAAACATCCACACAAAATATAATCAAATTATTGTTTTTTGCACAATCCATGTGACTCAAACTGTTGTGAATATTTAGTTTATAAATAATGATCATGGAGAGAGAGAATAACACAAAATATAGACAATTTAGACAGCTTATCTCCCCCAAAAATGGGCATTTCAATCATCTTGCTTCTGGAACGGCATCGACTGGAACATTGCATTTGCGGTGAATTTGAACCCCATATCGGCAGGAAAAACACTGCCAGTTCGTATGGGGCCCAAATCACATTTTCGCTTATAGAGAATTGATTAAAGTCATCCCAAGAAGCAAGTTTATATGTAAAATAAACGACTTACACCGTGTTTTGCCCCGTACTTGAGATCCGTCATGTTGTAGGCGTTGAGGGCGTTCGAAGTCACTTTTTATTTTAATCCAAATATTAAATTGTCCAGCGATTATTTTTTAAATATAGTGCGAACGGGAGGCGGTTCGATTTTTCTGCAGCAGCTGGCAGCCCGAGGAAATCCGCCTCCGACTGGCAGGAGAAAACGGCATTTTAATCCCGCCCCCCCCCCTCAAAGCCGCCAAAGTCGCGCACACGGCCAGTGGCAGAACTGCAGCGCCGCTGAAGGTAAGTTTTGTAACATCGCTACATCAAATTGCTGTGTCCCAAATATTATGGTGCCCTGAAATGGGGGGATATGTATAAACACTGCTGTAATTTCTACGTGGTGAAACCAAAATGTTTAACAATGGTCTTTAGTAAAATCTTAGTGTGCACTTTAACCACATGTGATTTTTTTCTATTACAAATCTCAAATTGTGGAGTACAGAGGCAAATAAATAAATTATGGGTCTTTGTCCCAAACATTATGGAGGGCACTGTGTATATTGGTGCCCAATAAATGTTTATAAGCAGGAACCGCAGATACTGGTTTATACCAAAGATAGACACAGAATGCTGAAGCCCCGACCCGAAACATCATCTAACCATTTTCTCCAGAGATACTGTCTGACCCGCTGAGTCACTCAGTATTTTGTCCCTATCCCAAACACATATTCTGACTGCAAGGTACTTTGCGATGCTTAAGAATACCAATCAAAGCTTAATTTTCATCAAATAAATGGAGACTAGCCGAGTGCCATAACAACATATTGTGGGATAATTTTGCCAACCCACAAAAAGATTCAAGTATAATTATAATCAAACACTAATTTAATTACCTGTAATAAATCACCCATCTATTCTGATGCACTAACTGTACTTTTATGAACTGCTTAATTCAAACACTTAAAGAGCCGACACAAATGTGGAGTAAAAATGTAAATCTAAAGGCAGAAAAATTATTAACACCCAGCAACTGGTGATGTCCATGAATCGCAGACATCAACCTTGGAACAAATGAAATCTTGCTCCACTGATTCAATCAATTTAATTGCTAAAATGTATAGAACAAGGGAGAGTTAAAAACAAAGAAATGTATTCAATCTAGACAGCAGACAACAAATTAATGAAATTCCCAGGAAAAGAATGTTAGGCTATGTTCACCAGGGACAATTAATAATGTATGCAAATGCCAAAGTGCTAAGGATCCAAGAATGCAGTTGATTTTACAACACTGCACAGAATGGAGTGGTATGAAAACAGAATTACAGGTGAAGTACTTAAATGATCAGATGTGTTCATTCCTGCACAAAGCAGCATGCATAATGAAAATGGCACAAAGGAGAAAACACACTTGGAATTTATTTATTATTTATCCATTTTATTTTATTATGTTTATTTATTTATTATTTGTTATTTACTTATTCACTGGCATTTAGAAGGATGAGAGGGAATCTTATAAAACATATAAAATTATTAAAGGATTGGACAGGCTAGGTGCTGGAAAAATATTTCCAGATGTTGGGGGAGCCCAGAACCAGGGGTCACAGTTTAAGAATAAGGGGTAGACCATTTAGGACTGAGATGAGGCAAAACCTTTTCAGCCAAAGAGTTGTGAATCTGTGGAACTCTCTGCCACAGAAGGCAGTGGAGGCAAATTCACTGATGTATTAAAGAGAGTTAGAAATAGCCCCGAGGGCAAACGGAATCAAGCGATATCGGGAGAAAGCACAGGGGAAACTATTTCCATTGATCATAGAAACAAACAGAGGCACGTATGTTGAATTTGTGAATTTAATATTTTGGGAGCTTAGTTCAGATGCAGGAGTGTCCATAAATCGGACATTCGTAATCTGGGTACGGGCTGCAGTACAAACAAATGAGTTGTATGGACATTACATACATCAAATTAATGATGAAAGTTACAATACTGTGTCAAATGCTTTCAATGATTTATATACACATCTCAAATATTAAAGTAGAGCCATTTTAGCTGCAACAAAACAAGAATTACATCAGGGCACTGAAAGCAAGAGAATTTAGAATCATATAACATTTTTGAATGACGGAATTAATTAATTCACAAAATTTGTTTTTATAAATTCAGTGGACTTAAAATTGAGGAGGTGTGTTAATGGGCGTAACCGAGCATAAAAAGTTCCAGACATCAGCGGGGTGGGGGCATGGGATGAATAGAAATACTAAATGCTGGTTGAGACCTGAATGGCCAGATGGCCTTCTTTCTATATTAGAATATGAGAAATATGAGAATGAAAAACAAGTTATGATATATCACTACAAAATATAATTATTTTTTCATGCACGTATATATCAAAAGTTCTCTGCAATTTCTTATAGTATTTATACATCTTTAGTCACCAACACATGCGATACAAATCAAATTAACAAGTAGGGATCTGCCCTACTTTTTTCAAATAAATTGTTTTCCTTCCACCTGGAAAGCTGCATTATAGCTTCAATTCCAAGTTGTTTGCATCATAAGAGTTTCTCTCTCACCCGAATCTCAGTCTGAAGAAGGGTCTTGATCCGAAACGTCAGTTATTCCTTTTCTCCAGAGATGCTGCCTGACCTGCAGTTACTCCAGCATTTTGAGTCTATCTATAAGAGTTTATTATTTATCCACACAAGTCTGGATATCTACTACTGAATGACACTCAAACTGAATTAATGTTCCAAATTTAAAGAGAAAAGAAAAACAATGAAAGAATATCAAAAAGGGCAAGATTTAGTACAGCATAAATAAATAGCCACATAAACTAAAACTAGGCTATTTCTGCTTCCTCTAGGTTTACACATTTTGTGAAGTTAGCCTTAATGACACCAACTACACCAGAGGCTTTGAAAAAAAACTTAACTTTGAAATTCATAAAATCCACACTGTAACATAGACATCCTTATAGAATTTGCAATATCATTGCACAAGACAGAATAATAATTTCCGTGCCTGTCCGACATCAAGGTTGCAATAATCACAGGGAGCGCAATTAACTGTTGAGCAAACCAAATACAGTAATACCCCATTTGGCACTCAAGATATGTTCCTAGAAAGTGGAGCACTAAACAAAGCAGTGCTCTATGGGGCCATTATAACATAGCATAAAGGTAGATGCAATCCTTACGAGTTATTTTTAACTCACTTATTCAATTTGCGGCTCCCAGTATAAAAAGAGACATGCAACGACCGGATTCCCTCACACAGAGTTATCGTGTTAGATTTCCCCCACACAGTTATCACACTCACAGTTGGTAAAACCTTCCTTTATGAGTAGATCTCTTTCCTTGGCTCCTGCTCAAACTTGAAAACCTCTCGGTGAGTGGAAGAGCAAGAATGCCCAGTAACTTGAAACCCAAGAGAGGTGACGGACAATTCTCCCCGGACAGTGTTCCCACTGGTGCAACTGAAATGGAACTGGGCGTGCAGCTGATGCTGCTGCCAGTGCCCCATGTGTTAGTTGCTTGCCGAGCACCAGCATATCATGGCAGCACAGAAATCGCTCCGCAAGCAACAGCAGCGGGAAACGGAGCTGGGGCCGATCTCAGTCCCGCTTGTGGTTGACAGAAGCAGCAGTGCCACCAGCACCATCCGGAACAATTCACAGCACTAAACCAGAGTCCAGCCATCAGCTACTATTAGGCGGAGGGTGATACCTCACTCTCGGACAGCCATGGACATAGAGGACAGACATGACGGCGGCAAAAGAAAGGACAGTCCGTCTGCCTATATGATCCATACTTCCACCCAGTTTGGTAAGTAAAAGCAATGCAAACTAGTTCAAATATTTTCTAATGTACTGCATAACTTGTAACTCATAGAAGAGCTAGAAGAGAAATGTTCACGTCATGTATTCAAAGGGTGATACTTCAAGTTTCTGATGCTAAATCCTGTTTTGTCATTAAAATCAATCAAATAAAGCTCCAAAATGCTAAGTGGGGTAGTGAGGTATACGTATGAACAGTAACTTCCAAAAAGATTCAGACATTGGAATGAGATGAGTTTTATTTTTTAAGAACGCTATGCCAATCTACATTTGAAGGGACAGAATAAATACAAATGGAGCAATGGATCTGCCTAAATGTAATATAGTAACAATATTTTGATGCATTTCTCCATAAATGTTACAAGCTTAAACAAAACAAAATAGGTACCAGCTCAGAAATGTAACTGAGATGGAAAAATGGTGACCCAGATTGGATGCTTCTTAGAACAGCTAAACAGACAACCTCACTGGCACAAAATGCTGGAGTAACTCAGCGGGTCAGTCAGCATCTCTGGAGAGAAGGGTCTCGACCCAAAACGTCACCCATTCCTTCTCTCCAGAGATGCTGCCTAACCCGCTGAGTTACTCCAGCATTTTGTGTCTACCTTCGATTTAAACCAGCATCTGCAGTTCTTTCCTACACAACCTCACTGCCACTACATTTTGAAAATAGAAGCAAATTAAGCAGCCTCCATATGTTAAAAGTGGAAGTTGTTGCCAGTGATGCGCTGCTCCTACGCAGGATGTACTGTGGTAATCTCATGCAAATGTAATAATTTTTGAAATCACAGAAAGACAAAAAATGGAAATATTCACTACTTTTGTTGCTTAAATGCATGAGGTTGAATTGGTTATTGCCAGGATGGAAATTACTGCGCAATTACCAAGAGTGAAATGCCGCACAGGTTGAAATTTGGTCTAAAACAATTACTGAAAATATCTACCAGGTCACATATACAGAGGCATAAGTAATACTAATGATCATGTCTTTTATATCTGTAATAGGTATTAATATATAGAGAAATGGGTAATACAATATAGAGAAAAACAAACAAAAAGTGAGATCTAGGAAGGCAAGAGAGCATACATGCTAAAAGGAAAGATGCAAAAGTGGACAAGAAATAAAGGATGGATCTACAAATGAAGTACATGGAAGTAGTGTAATTATACAGCACTTAAATTCAATGCTAAGAAACTAATATTGTAACCTGCCAAATGAAATGAGATTCTATTCTTCAAATAAATATTGAATTCCAATGGAACAGTGCAGGATGCCGAGGACATACAATGCAGAAAGGGAGTAGATGAAGAAATACAGAGGCAGCAAGTAGCTTGATATCATGTCAATAGACCTGAATAAAGATGTTGCACAAAACTATACCCAATTTTTATTTGGCTCCCCAAAGCAGAGAAAACTATGTTGAAACTAATTAATATATAAAGTGGAATAAAAATCGTCAACCAAAGTGAAACTCAGGACCACTATACTAGTTTGCCTCAAGCTGAAGAAAGAAATTGAATAATCGTGAAGGTGAACAAAGATGAAAGGGGACACAAACAGAAAAATAAACAAATGGATTGGACCATGATACTGAAAGAATTTTAAAGGAAGGAAAATGTACTCCACAACTTTGAAGATTCTTCATCATATTGCAGCTGCTTATTTTCCTGTCAAAAAGAGAACAGCAGGAAATCATTTAGCCCTCAATTACCTTTTTAGCAATTTATTGCATCATTTTTGATCTTTGGTCCAACATTACCCACTGTTCATTAAAAACTTATTTAAAATAAAGTTGTAATTACCTTGTAATTACCTTGTATTCAAAATGATTAACTTTCATGTGCAGAAGCAAGTTATTACAAATCTATTCGGTGTTTCACTACTGAAAAGCTTGGTTTATTTTTAGAACACGTCCATCAGTTTCTCTTCATATCTTGAAAACTTGAATATTAATCACCCCTTTACCGTCTAAATGACACAGAATAATCCTAGTTTATGTTGCATCCTTGTAATTGAACGTGGAGCACTCTAGGTGTGATTTAATCTCTCTTTATCTTCCTCCGTGGATTGTCTTCTTGTCGTGGTAAAGAAGCTTGTGTGGTCCTGAGATCCTGAGACCGATGCCACCTGGAGCTATGCTCCTGGTAGGGCCACCCATGGCGGTACGGTCAAGGGGGAGGTCTCTGACAAAGAGCAATCCAACCAAGACCTCAACGGTGGAACAGGCGAAGGATGATGGCTGACCTTAGTGGAGCGTCACAACGGCTGGGAAGGTGGATGAAGGCTGCAGCAGAAAAGGGTCTCCGGTCGTCTTGGACTCCATGCCACTGGATCCTGACCCAGATCTGTCAAGGACCGTGTGGTGGCTGTCTGTGCCCCAGTCTCCCCACGTTAAACAGTCACACGCAGGCATCCTCCATATAGGGAATCCACCCTAACTCCCTGGACTAAGTCCTATGGCGACCAGCCAGTGGCGACGGGGGCAGGATTGTGAGATCTGGAAGCCCCTAGTCATGAGCTGGCACATCAGGCAGTGGGTGCTAGATTCAGTTGCTGGACTCTTGGAACGAGGCAGATGAGCCCTACGGCAGCTGCACCCACGACTGAGCAGTCTTCTTTAGGATCCACTCTGCTCACCCCACTTGGGGAAAGGGCTAGAAAAGGTGCCCTAAAAATAGCCTGCCTCAAACTTACTGACTGGATTACCGCGTCCAGAGGTATCACCAAACGCGGTCAGAAACACAGAAATATGAATATGAACTTTGGAGAATGGAATGTGCGCACATTGATGGATAGTAATGATCAATGTGCATTCATTTCCATTTCTCTTTGGGCCCCCAATGCAACAAGCTTTTAACCATTTAAAAAAATATTCTATTCTTTTCAAGTAAATAAAGTCAAAGTTGACACAGTTTGGACTATTTATTCAGTTTTAGTACATTGACAACATGCTGCATATCAACTAGCTTTAATATGGATTCTATTTTGTATTTCTATGTGTGTGTGAATGTTAATACTGGCCAAATTAAATACACCATAAAATGGAGGACCCCTGCACTTGTCAGAATTGCTTAACCCTTGTCAACTGAAATTTACAAGCTTTGGATGGCGCCAGCCAGTCTAGGCTCAGACTGGTATGCAAGATGATGAGGGGTCCAGGTGTTCTCCTTGTTTCTCCTAAATTGATAAAATTTTAGCAGTTTTGCAAACAAACCCTAAATGCATCATTTCGATTGGATCGCTGCAAGGGCATTGTAAATAGTATAAATAATGTTGCGAGACGGTCATCCTGTTGGTTAATGATTGGTCGAACTGTTGATCCTTGGAGAAACTGTTTGAATCTCAGGGCACATGTTTCAATGTTTATTCTTGTTTGCTTCCTTCTAGAACGCTCTTTCAAATACATTGTATTAGTCACTGTATTATTGGGTTAGATACATAGATACATAGAAAATAGGTGCAGGAGTAGGCCATTCGGCCCTTCGAGCCTGCACCGCCATTCAATATGATCATGGCTGATCATCCAACTCAGTATCCCGTACCTGCCTTCTCTCCATACCCCCTGATCCCCTTAGCCACAAGGGCCACATCTAACTCCCTCTTAAATATAGCCAATGAACTGGCCTCAACTACCCTCTGTGGCAGAGAGTTCCAGAGATTCACCACTCTCTGTGTGAAAAAGTTTTTCCTCATCTCGTTAGGAAAATGTCTATCATGTACTGTGTTAATCGATATCTGTTATTGGACTGTAAAGAGACCACCCCCATATGGTTCGGCCCCTCAAGGTTCGGGGACCTATAAAAGGTAGCTCCCACGAGGTCCTGTGTCGATCTTCTGGGAGAACGCTTAGGACTGCGTGAACTTTTGGAGTGTCTCTGCTTGCACGAGGCTAGGAGGGCTTGGCCAAGCAGATACAAGGATCGAACCCGCGGTGGTTATGTATAGTAGTGGGGAACTGTTATTGTGTTTTTCCAAAATAAAGTTTAGATGCGCAAGTGCTTGACTCAGTATTTTATTGACTGAAACTAGACTGGGGGGGAGCTTAGAACGAGCTATTTACAGGGGGAGTCCAGAACAGCTTTTACTTAAAAAGATTCTTGGGGTGCTCGTCACATACTAATAATCCGAGTACCTTTTATTTCTACAGCGAATCCTGCTCCCTTTTTGCTTCACTTTACTTATCGTTCTTGGCTTCCTTTTCCTTCTTGACCTCTGGGCAACAAAATCAATTTCATTTTTCCTTGAGCAAAGGAGGTTGAGAGGTGACAAGAACAACGTACATAAAATGAGAGACATGTAGGCTAACCAGTGCGTTTCTCATAATGGGGGTATCAAAATCCAGAGGGCATGGGTTTATGCTGAGTAAGGAGATTCAGAGTTATCAGGGGTGAATTCTTCACACCAATAAGTTAATATCTGGTAAGCTGCCAAAGGAGGTCGCGGAGGCAGGAACAGTAACAACATTTAAGAGGCATCATAACAGGTACTTAAATGAGAATGGAGGAGGAATATGAAATTCATGTAGGCTAATGGGACTAGTATCGATAGGCATGATGGTTGGCAGAGACATGGTTGCCCGAAAGGACTGCTTCTGTGCCATATAACTCTACGACTAATAAGAGCGCTGAAAGAGTGTGACTGAAGGATGGAAACAATAGCAGGAAAAAATAGCAGTTCTGAACTGCAGGATAAAAGAATAATAACAACCATATTATCTATGGGGAAAAATAAAAATAAAATTCTGCTCAATGACCTTTCTTCATAAACAAGAAAGAACAATCACTTTAAGGGGCAAAGAGAGCATGAGGGTCATTTTTGAGAGGGTGGAGACCAAGACTGAACAATAAAAACAGTGGTGTATAAAAGAACTGCAGATGCTGGTTTAAATCGAAGGTAGACACAAAATGCTGGAGAAACTCAGTGGGACAGGCAGCATCTCTGGAGAGATGGAATGGGTAACGCTTTGGGTCGAGACCCTTCTTCAGACTAAAAACAGTGGTGTTGCTGGCCGAGGGTCAGACACTGAACATCTCTAGAGATATATTTCTCCGTAGCTCCTGACTTTAGTATCCCAACCATAGAACCTGCTTCAAACTCCATCTTAAGCAGCAATGACCTTGCAGAACATACAGTGCCCTCCATAATGTTTGGGACAAAGATCCATCATTTATTTACTTGCCTCTACTCCACAATTTGAGATTTGTAATAGAAAAAAAATCACATGTGGTTAAAGTGCACGTCAGATTTTAATAAAGGCCATTTTTATACATTTTGGTTTCACCACGTAGAAAGTATAGCAGTGTTTATACATAGTCCCCCCCCCATTTCAGGGCACCATAATGTTTGGGACACAGCAATGTCATGCAATTGAAAGTAGTCATGTTTAGTATTTTGTTGCATATCCTTCTGAAAGGGTCTCGACCCGAAACGTCACCTATTCCTTCTCTCCGTAGATGCTGCTTCATCCGCTGTTTCTCCAGCATTTTGTGTCTACCTTCGATTTTACCAGCATCTGCAGTTCTTTCTTAAACATTATGGAGGGCGCTGTAGTTTCTTCTTGTACTTGTGTCACACAACTTGCTTTTAGTACCTTAAATCTTAATTTCTTGTCCACTTTCTTCCCACATATCAATAGTATCTCTGATAGCCCCCATTATTTCAAGATTCCAGTTCTCATCTTCACATGGTTTTCCCAATCCTCTGCACCACCATCACACATCAGGATGAACCATGGGCCCTTCACTTTTTCCTTGAATAGAGGCTCAACCATTTCTTCTGCACACTACCTATTTTGACTTGAATGAAATTATTTTCACATCTAATGAATTTCCACCTTCTCTCATCAAAATGTGTAGCTATATGAACATAAATGGTTCCAAGCTATGCCATTGGCACACTCAAAATAGTCCCTGGTTCAGTTCCACCCGACTCTTCCTCACACATTTTCCAGTATATAAAGAACTGCACTGGTGCGCCAAAGGACACGTGCACCTTTGGTGCATAATTTATGCATTGTTCTCACTTACACATGGTCAATCTCTGACGCTTCCTTTACCTTTCGTGACTTCTCCATCAGAAGCTCTCGGCTAGTGTTCAATATTCATCACAAGCCCAGAAATTTCTACAGATATCTTGGCCACATCCCCTTCCACCCAGCCTCCTGATACTGCATTCTATTTCCCCACTTTCCCATTTGTTCTAACTTTTTCTCCGCCCACCTAGAAGAAGGAAAGGACTCCCCTTGCCTTCACTTTCCACAATACCAGCCATACACTTAAGAATCAAGAATCAAGAATCAAGTTTCCTTTATTGTCATTCAGACCTTTCGGTCTGAACAAAATTGTGATGCCTGCAGTCATACACAGAACCAATAAACATACAATAAACACAAATTAAACATCCACCACAGTGAGTTCACCAAGCACACCCTCACTGTGATGGAGGCAAAGTCTTAGTCTCCGTCTCTTCCCTCCTTGTTCTCCCTCTGCGCTGAGGCGATCGATCCAGGCCGAAGATGCCGCCCTCCAGTCCAGCGGACCTCCGTGGTGATGTCGCCGCCGCCGAAAGCCGGAACGTCGTCTCCGCTCCGAGACGGCCCGCCACAGCATCAGCCCCGGGTCCCGCAGTCTCCGCTCCGGGCCACCGCCCCAGCTCCAGGTCCCGCAGTCTCCGCACCGGACCCCGCTGTATCAGCTCCAGGTCCCGCAGTCTCCGCTCCGGACCCCACCGCACCAGCTCCAGGTCCCGCAGTCTCCGCTCCGGGCCACCGCCCCAGCTCCAGGTCCTGCAGTTTCTGCTCCGGACCCCGCTGTATCAGCTCCAGGTCCCGCAGTCTCCGCTCCGGACCCCGCTGCATCAGCTCCAGGTCCCGCAGTCTCCGCTCCGGACCCCGCTGCATCAGCTCCAGGTCCCGCAGTCTCCGCTCCAGACCCTGCTGTATCAGCTCCAGGTCCCGCAGTCTCCGCTCCGGGCCACTGCCCCAGCTCCAGGGCCCGCAGTCTCCGCTCCGGACCCCGCTGCATCAGCTCCAGGCCGCCGCCGAAAGCCAGAACGCCGCACCAGCAAGTCGGGCCACCGCTGCCTCAGCCCCGAAGACGGCTAGCATCTCGTTGGTAAGTCCTGGCTGGCTCTGCCTCCGTAGCCTCGGGATCCGTCACAGGATGGAGGCGGCCAGCTCCGCCATTAGGCCTCACCGCAGACGGAGGCAGGGAAGGGGGATACGACACGAAAAAGTCGCATTCCCCCGAAGGAGGAGACAGAGGACATGTTTCTCCCCCCCCTAACACAACCCAACAAACTAAAACTTAACAAAACAGGACAAAAAAAACCCAACAGAAAAAGTAAAAACAGACGGACTGCAGGCGAGCCGCAGCCGATTAACAGCGCCGCCACTTCCGGATCACCGCCACTTAACTGACCACCCTCTGATTTCCACCACGTGACAGTTCTTCCCCTTTCAGAATCACAAAGGCATACTCCACAATTTTCTGGTTCACTCCACCACCAACACCTACTGCCTTTCTAAACTCCTACTACCTATGCAGCCAAAGGAGATGCAGACCTGCCTATTTACCACAGGACTCATCAATTCAATGATTTCAGATGAACCAGTTTTACAAGTTTGTGCAGAACTGGCCAAGTCTGTTTAAAGATTATCAACATGCTTGAATCACATTTATATTTCATACCAAGCTTTATAAGTATGTTAAATTACTTTATCTTACTCTAACCTGCTGGGCATTTCAACATTCTCTGTTATTTGGATTTCAGCAACTGTAGTGTTCGTTTTCTCACATTTCCAGCATTGCTTTATTTTTCTTTCCCCTGTATTGTTATTCATCTCCTATCTACCCCTACCCTGGAGAGATCAGCTGTAACTAACAAGCCATCACCTCACTTTCTTAGTAGCAAGCTAGTATTTGCATCAATCCATCATTTAAGTTTACGTTTTTTACTGCCATGTGTACTGAGGTACAGTGAAATGCTTTGTTTTGCAAGCTATCCAAGCAGATCTGATTTACCATACATAAATACAGTCGTCAAACTCAAGCACAATCGATTGAGCAAAGGGGGGAGGTTGCAGAGTGCAGAATATACAGTGTCCTCCATAATGTTTGGGACAAAGACCCATCATTTATTTATTTGCCTCTGTACTCCACAATTTGAGATTTGTAATAGAAAAAAAACACATGTGGTTAAAGTGCACGTTGTCAGAAGGGCATTTTTATACATTTGGGGTTCACCATGTAGAAATTACAGCTGTGTTTATACATAGTCCCCTCCATTTCAGGGCACCATAATGTTTGGGACACATGGCTTCACAGGCGTTTGTAATTGCTCAGATGTGTTTAATTGCCTCCTTAATGCAGGTATAATGGCCCTGTCCCACGGACAGGCGGTGAAGCGCGGCGTCCCTGGAAGCGGGGACTGCGCGGCTACCGCGGGAGCGCCGCGCGGGGGCCGAGTGTTCACCGTACGGCCGGTCCCACGAGCATGCGGCAAGCGCAACCTAACCAGAAGCGGTTGCCGCGCGGAGGCCGAGTGTTTACCGTACGGCCTGTCCCACGAGCATGCGAATGCATGCGGCGAGCGCGGCGTCGGGTGATGTAACTACGCGATGCGCTACGCGATGACGTCGGGTGATGCGCTACGCGATGACGTCGAGACGGCTCGCGGCGTACAGGCGGTGCTCGCGGTGAAGAGGCGGCGGCTGGGCGGCAGGCCGAGATTTTTGGACAGTGTCAGTTTTTCTGAGCACCGTGCGGTGTCGGGACCAACTACTTACGGTTCCGGCGATCTGTGTGGGACCGACCCCGCAGGCCATGCGCGGCCCCTGGCGGTCCCAACTTCCTGCTACACCGCGCGTCACCGCCAGTAACCGCCTGCCCGTGGGACAGGGCTTTAAGAGAGCTCTCAGCACCTAGTCTTTCATCCAGTCTTTCGATCACCTTTGAAAACTCATATTGCTGTTTATCAACATGAGGATCAAAGTTGTACCAATGAAAGTCAAAGAAGCCAGTATGAGACTGAGAAACAAGAATAAAATTGTTAGAGACATCAGCCAAACCTTAGGCTTACCAAAATCAATTGTTTGGAACATCATTAAGGAGAGAGAGAGCACTGGTGAGCTTACTAATCGCAAAGGGACTGGCAGGCCAAGGAAGGCCTCCACAGCTGATGACAGAAGAATTCTCTCTATAATAAAGAAAAATTCCCAAACACCTGTCCGACAGATCAGAAACACTTCAGGAGTCAGGTGTGGATTATGTCAATGACCACTGTCTGCAGAAGACTTCATGAACAGAAATACAGAGGCTACACTGCAAGATGCAAACCACTGGTTGGCCGCAAAAATAGGATGGCCAGGTTACAGTTTGCCAAGAAGTACTTAAAAGAGCAACCACAGTTCTGGAAAAAAGTCATTTCTTCTCCCTGCTCATGTTCATCAGCGGGTACAGGAGCTTGAAAGTGCACACAACCAGACACGGACACAACTTCTTCCCTTCTGTTATTAGGCTTCTGAACAATCCATCCATAAGCTAGCATACTGGTTGATTTCCCCTCTAACCCACCGAGGACATTAGACTGTGTCTAGGGAACTGATGTGTTACAAAGCTGAGAACTACAGTGCCCTCCATAATGTTTGTGACAAAGATTCATGATTTATTATTTGGTGACGTTTTGGGTCGAGACCCTTCGTCAGACTAAAAACAGTGGTGTTGCTGGCCAAGGGACAGACACTGCACATCTCTAGAGAGTTATTTCTCTGTAGCTCCTGACCTTAGTGTCCCAACCATAGAACCTGCTACAAACTCCATCTTAAGCAGCAATTAACTTGCAGAACATACAGTGCCCTCCATTATGTTTGGGACAAAGACCGATCATTAATTTATTTGCCTCTGTACTCCACAATTTGATATTCGTATTAGAAAAACTCACATGTGGTTAAAGTGCACATTGTCAGATTTTAATAAAGGCCATTTTTATACATTTTGGTTTCACCATGTGGAAATTACAGCAGTGTTTATACATAGCTCCCCCCCCCCCCTCCACAATTTCAGGGCACCATAATGTTTGGGACACAGCAATGTTATGTAAATGAAAGGAGTCATGTTTAGTATATTGTTGCATATCCTTGGCATGCAATGACTGCTTGAAGTTTGCAGTTCATGGACATCACCAGTTGCTGGGTGTCTTCTCTGGTAATGCTCTGCCAGGCCTGTATTGCAGCCATCTTTAGCTTATGCTTGTTTGGGGGGCTAGTCCCCTTCAGTTTTCACTTCAGCATATAACAGGCATGCTCAATTGGGTTCAGATTGACATGGCCACTCAAGTATTGACCATTTTTTAAGCTTTGAAAAACTCCTTTGTTGCTTTAGCAGTATGTTTGGGATCATTGTCTTGCTGTAGAATGAACCGCCAGCCAATGATTTTTTGGCATTTATTTGAACTTGAGCAGATAGGATATGTCTATACACTTCAGAATTCATTATGCTACTGCCATCAGCAGTTGTGTCATCAATGAAGATAAGTGAGCCAGTACCTTCAGCAGCCATACATGCCCAGGCCATAACACCCCCACCACCGTGTTTCACAGATGAGGTGGTATGCTTTGGATCTTGGGCAGTTCCTTCTCTCCTCCATACTTTGCCCTTGCCATCACTCTGATATCTTAATCTTCGTCTGATCTGTCCAGAAGACCTTTTTCCAGAACTGTGGTTGCTCTTTTAAGTACTTCTTGGCAAACTGTAACCGGACCATCCTATTTTTGCGACTAACCAGTGGTTTGCATCTGGTAGTGTAGAGTAGCCTCTGTATGTCAGTTCATGAAGTCTTCTGCGGACAGTGGTCATTGACAAATCACCACCTGACTCCTGAAGAGTGTTTCTGATCTGTCGGACAGGTGTTTGGGGATTTCTCTTTATTATAGAGAGAATTCTTCTGTCATCAGCTGTGGAGGTCTTCCTTGGCCTGCCAGTCCCTTTGCAATTTGTAAGCTCACCAGTGCTCTCTTTCTTCTTGATGTTCCACCAACAGTTGATTTTGGTAAACCTAAGGTTTGGCTGATATGTCTAACAGGTTTATTATTGTTTCTCAGTCTCACAATGGCTTCTTTGACTTTCATTGGCACAACTTTGGTCCTCATGTTGATAAACAGCAATATGAGTTTCCAAAGGTGATGTAAAGACTGGGTGAAAGACTAGGTGCTGAAAGCTCTCTTATACCTGCATTAAGGAGACATTTAAACACAACTGAGCAATTACAAATGCCTGTGAAGCCATGTGTCCCAAACATTATGGTGCTCTGAAATGGGAGGACTATATATAAACACAGCTTTAATTTCTACATGCTGAAACCAAAATGTATAAAAATACCCTTTACTAAATTCTGACAATGTGCACTTTAACTACATGTGATTTTTTTCTATTACAAATCTCAAAGTATGGAGTACAGAGGCAAATAAATAAATGATGAGTCTTTGTCCCAAACATTAAGGAGGGCACTGTATGTGCTAGGTGAAAATGGTTTGACTGCGAAATCCCGTCTTTGATTATCTTGGCTGTTTTTCAGAGGCAGCGTGAAGTGCAGATGGAATCAAAGGTGGGAAGTCTGGTCTGTGTGCTGCACTGCGCTACATCTACAACACTCTGCAATGTCTTACCATCTTGGGCAGAGCTGTTCCCAAACCAAGCTGTGATGCAATCCAACAGTATGCTTTGTCTGGTGCATCTGTAGAAGTTTGTAAGAGTCACTGGAGACATGTCGAATTTCCTCAGTCTCCTCAGGAAGTAGAGGTATTGATGTGCCTTCTTGGTTGTCGCATCAATGTCATTGGTCCACAATAGATCATCGGTAACATTAACGCCAAAGAACTTGAAGCTTTCAACCAGTTCCACTTCCGCACAATTGATGGTGATTGAGACATATGCTCCACCATGTTTCCTGAAGTCAATAACTAGTTCCTTTGTCTTGTTGACGTTTGCAGAGAGGTTTTTCTCCAGACACTATATTACTTAGTTCTCCAACTCCTTACTGTACTTCGTCTCATCATTGTTTGTGATCTGGCCCACCACAGTGGTGTTATCGACAACCCGGAATTAGAGCTGAATTAGGCCACAGTCATGAGTGCATTGGAAGTATAGTAGCGGACTGAAAATGCATCCTTGCGGGTAGAATTAAACTAGTGTTGAGAATTATTGTGGAGGTGTTGTCACCTATCCTCAACAAATGAGCTCAGAAAGTCAAGGATCCAATGGTAGCGGGTTGACCCGATTACTAGATCCAGGAGTTTGGAGATGAGCTTGAATGGGATTATTGGGTGAAGTCAGAGCTATAGTCGATAAATAAGAGTCTGATGTAGGAGTCCTTGTTGTCTACGTGTTCCAGAGATGAGTTTAGGCCCAGGGCAATGTCAACGGCTGTGAACCTGTTCAGACAATAAGCAAATTGCAGTGTATCACGCTGGCTGGGAGGCTGGAGTTAATGTGTTCTATCACCAGTCTCTTGAAACACTTCATGATGGTGAATGTCAGAACCACTGGACAGTAGTCATTAAGGCACACTGTCTTACTTTTCTTTGGCACCGGAACGATAATGGTGTTTTGAAGCAGGTGGAGACCTCGGGTCTGTCCGGAGTTTTACATTCTCCCCGTGACCGCATGGGTTTTCTCCAAGATCTTCGGTTTCCTCCCACACTCCAAAGACGTACATGTAGGTTAATTGGCTTGGTGTATGTGTAAATTGTTCTCAGTGTGTGTAGGATAGTGTTAATGTGCAGGGAACGCTGGTCCGTGCAGTCTTGTCAGGCCGAAGGGCCTGTTTCCGCGCTAAATAACTAAACTAAACAAATATCAACATTTCCTTTGCTCTCTTTGCCCCTCCCCTGCAACTTAAACATCTCCAATTCCTAACCCTTTGTAGGTCTAATGCAAGGTTATTGATCTACTGCATTAACTCAATTTTTCTCTCGTGATGCTGAGTATTTCCAACATTTATATATTTCAGGTATTCCAGCCAGTGCAATATTTGGCTTTCCAACATACATATGTGTCTTTTTACAATATTGGAGGGTTTTTGACAAAGATTAGTATTCACTTTTTTACACCAATACACTGTTCTTAACAAAAATCTGCCCATCATGTGAAACCTTATGTAGCAGATATAACTTAGATAACTTCAAGACCGAAATTCATAAACTTTTTTCATAATAGATACATTTTCGTCGTTTTTCCACCAATTTGGACACCAAAAGTGTGACATTTAGTCATGAATATTTAATTCATAAACAAAACTTCATATGGTCCCTCATACATATACGTTTTGATAATGGTCTAGGGAAATATTTTCATCTATACTAGGAGAAAAATACAGTAACATAAAGGTAATACGGTACAGTAAAGATCCCGTAACAGTCGTTGTGCTTGGTCACAACGTCCGTTATCTGGGTCGGTACCTCCGTAAGTGAAACCATGGAGGCTCCAAACCTCTAATGCTTTTCAAACACCTAACGAGGTATCCTATGGTGATAGCGATCTTTGGTGTGAGTTAATCATTTTTTTCTTATTTTGCAAATTAATATATCAAAAACATCGTGGTGTCGAAAACGCAACGTCCATTTACAATATATTTCCCGACTTTAAAAAAATAATCATTTAAGATTTTTTTAACATAAATTGGTCATCAAAACTCAGAAACTGAGCCAATCTTCAATTTGGCAAGACACTGTCTCTTGTTTACCTTTTGTAAGTACCAAGTTGCTAACTTCATTCCTTCGTGTCAACTTTGGGAAGCTCCGTAACGACCGTTAGGGAGACATTTTACTTACAAAAAAATCAGTCCAAATTAAACGATCTGACCAATCATTGGCCATCGATGTCGCTCAGATCCATAAGGTAATGCACCGTTTAGATCGCATCGGTGAAAATGCTTGGTTTTCGCTGGGACACCAAAACGAACATTTTTTTAAAGTGTCCACCGCAACGTACGTTTATGTGTATGATGTGTAACGCGCGTTGCGGTGTCCACTCAGATGGATGCAGTATTCTACTACATAATCAGGTAAATGAAGTGGAAATGGTGTTTACAATTTTATTGTTCCATGTGGTATTCATAAACATAGAAAGGAATATGAAATATGTGTACTTACTGTGCCAACTAGGTCACTGGTGGACATCACACAACAACCGTTACACAAAGTGTATTTGTGTATTCTCATGCCATTTTCAGAAACTTGCCATCAATATGTTGTCTTTTCTTATATTTGTTGTTGATACTATGTTAGTCATGAACCCAATAAAGTGCCTGTCAATTTTTTTGAAGGAATTTGAAATTTGACCCCATTTGTCACATTTTTGTGTGCAGCATTGTAAAAAGACACATATATCTGCTCACCTAAAAATGAACCCACAAAAGCCACAACCAATTAATGATCAGACGTCAAAGAAAGCACCTTGTTCAAAATGGTCACATCTCAGATTGAGCATTATTTTGCTTGGCATAAAATACAAATTTGATTCCAGTAGGGTGTACAGAAAGCCAAACAAAGATAAATTCAGATGCATGGCAGATGCAGTATAATGTGGATAAATGTGAGGTTATCCACTTTGGTGGCAAGAACAGGAAGACAGATTATTATCTGAATGGTGTCAGATTAGGAAAAGGGGAGTTGCAACAAGACCTGGGTGTGCTTGCACATCAGTCACTGAAAGTAAGCATGCAGATACAGCAGGCAGTGAAGAAAGCCTATGGCATGTAGGCATTCATTGCGAGAGGATTTGAGTTTAGGAGCAAGGAGGTCCTACTGCAGTTGTACAGGGCCCTGGTGAGACAGCATCTGGAGTATTGTGTGCAATTTTGGTCTCCTAATTTGAGGAAGGACATTATTGCTATTGAGGGAGTGCAGCCTAGGTTCACCAGGCTAATTCCCGGGATGGCGGGACAGACATATGATGAAAGAATGGGTTGACTGAGATTGTATTCACTGGAATTTAGAAGGATGAGAGGATATCTTATAGAAACATATAACATTCTTAAAGGATTTGACAGGCAAAATGTTCCTGATGTTGGGAGAGTCCAGAACCTGGGGTCATAGAAACATAGAAAATAGGTGCAGGAGTAGGCCATTCGGCCCTTCGAGCCTGCACCGCCATTCAATATGATCATGGCTCAGTATCCTGTACCTGCCTTCTCTCCATACCCCCTGATCCCTTTAGCCACAAGGGCCACATCTAACTCCCTCTTAAATACAGCCAATGAATTGGCCTCAACTACCTAATGAACTGGCCTCAACTACCTCACAGTTTAAGAATAAGGGGTAAGCCATTTAGGACTGAGATGAGGAACAATTTCTTCACCCAGAGAAGTGGAATTCTCTGCCACAGAAGGCAGTGGAGGCCAATTCACTGGATGTTTTCAAGAGAGTTAGATTTAGCTCTTAGGGCTAATGGAATCAAGGGAATGGGGAAACAGCAGTGAAGGGGTACTGATTTTAGATGATCAGCCATGCTCATATTGAATGGCGGTGCTGGCGCGTAGGAGTACCTGCACCTATTTTTCTACGCACTATTTGTTTAATAATAAAAAGCAATGAAGAGACTGAACCCGGCAAACTGAAACATTGGAAAGGGTGCACAATAGATTGGGTTAAAATAAAATGAAACCAACTAACCAACTAAAAAACGTAATGTACAATTACATTAACTGTTTTCAGGCTGGAAGTAACAGTGAAAAAGGGCAGACAGGTGGCATAAAAAGGGTATTAAAGTAATGGGCCAAATGGCCAAGAATTGTATTATACTTTTTAATGTCAGCAAAACTGGTGGCACAGAACAAGTCTGCCTAGCAACTTCACTATGAGTTATGAATATTTAGCATTTGCTTCACAGTTGTCCAAAGCAAGCACTTGGAGCCAACACCTTATAGTGCAAACTGGAAGCAGCTGTAGTTTTGTTACCCTCAAAATACAAGGCATTATTTCAAATATTTTTGTTATGTATTTGGGGGGGTTCTACAATAAAAATAGACAAGCTATTTCAACTACAAGATACATAAAAACTACATGCAATCCAATCTCATACATAATTATGTATAAACTGGATGGATAACTAGTTACTGTGTTTAAATAAACCTAATTTCCCAAATAACTACCTGTGCTATGCTCACTATAAATAGATTACACGAAGACTTCTGAATTTGCATTACTTGTTTTAAAAATCTGAAATATAATGGAAATTCAAAAACAATGCTGTCATTAGTTGGGCGGGGAAAAGGCGTAGATGACAAAAATAAAAATTTTTGGCTTTATAAGCTGGGAAAATAAACTTGATCTGCAAAAGGATTTTTATGCTGTGATGGAATTAATCGTCAAAGAGCAAGCAATTATTTATTTTTTTAATTTAAGGATTTAATAATGCATGGCTGAACATGATCACCCAAAGTTGGTGCATCAAAACAATGGAATATCTTAAAAGGCCTAAGAAAACAGTGGAACATCTTGATAACAGGTTACAAGAAATCAATTTGATTCCAAATGATTAAATACCTTGGAAACACACAAACAAACGTTAAGAAAAGATAATTTAGAATCATTTAAATTAAAACCATACCCCAAATGCAAACCCGAAAATAAACTGATCTAGGCTTTGAGACCAAACAAGAGTAAATAAAGTGTAAAACCTGGTATTTTGAACAAAGTACATGGGACTGAAATACAAAATTTGATTAAAATAAATAACTTGAAGCTTGATCAGGATCTTCAGATAGAATGTCTGGTTTTAATGCTGAGCATGCAATATACATACATGATCAAAGCTAAAAAGCAAGCATGATAAAGGGATTAAGAAACAAATGTGAAATCGAAACTGGAAAAAAAAACATGTACACATCGTGCAACTAGAACACAAAAACAAAGAAAATGGTCAGGGGGCAGAAAAAGTCTCGGAAGTTAAAGCTGAATTTGTTGTAGCTGAATTTAATCTTCATTCATTCATTCATCATCGTTGAAAACATTAGCGACGTGGTGGTGCTGGTTTCCAACGGGAACGATGACGGACGGACGCACCACACATCTCTGTCCTCCAGTTCCTGCGGACTTGCGCCGTTGGAAGTATAGGATTTTGGTGTGTGTGCTTTGTCATTCCTTACAATGCTATGTACGACAGTGATCGCAACTTCCACTGAAGTGTGGATGGCCATTGGCTCGCTAGCTCATCCGCCCTTTGACAGGTCTTGTTTTTGGTCCTGCTGGGGGTTTACAGCCCCCTCCTCACCTGGCAAACCAGGTGGGGAAGACGGTTTGGTAGCCGACTATCCGACCATGGAGCAGGTAGCACGGGATTACATGGTACCCGTGGTGGGGGGAACTCCCCCCGACATGACCTGAATTTAATCTAAAAAGCTAGAAATCCTCTATCTTCAATGGGAAAACTGCAATGGGAATGAGAGATAGAAACAGGCCTGCAAATGAGCACAAAGCAGTAAATATTCACAATGTGAAACCTGCCTTCCCCAAGCAAAGTTGTTCCAGATAACTGTATAACCTCAAATTGAAAGAAATGCATTTATTCAAACACTTTCAGAAACTTGGGATAAACCCCACACTTCACAGCCAGTGTAGACGGTGATATGCATGAAACATGCAACCAATTTGCACGTAGTGCCCCACAAAGAGCACAATAATCAGTTTTTTACTGGACGTATAAGAAACAGAGGACGTATAAGAAACAAATGCACCATAAAATATTTATAATTGAGGAAGCAGGGACTCTAGACTTGGTGATGGCGTAACCGTTAGGTTTCCTAGAAATAAAATAATTTAGTGTTGGGTTTAGAGCAGAGAAGAGACCAAATACGAGAAGTATGACCTGGCAACCATCACCAATGAAACCTAGCACCACGTAAAAGAGAATTAGATTAAAACAATTATTAAGGGTACTTTAATGTGCAGAATTAAAGAACACATGCAGTAAACTAAAGCGATTACAGCATTTGTTACTTCAAAAGCAGTTTTCTTATACGAGGACCAGGACAAACATTTGGCCAAGAGGAATTTATATAGAACAGAACAGCACTGCGCAGGAAAAGGCTCTTTGGCCCACAATGTCCATTTGTAGGCTCAGGTAATTGAGCGGTGTGAGTGATATTTAACAGTCATGGTGCAAATTCTCACTATATTAATTTAATGAATGCAGAATATTTAAATAATTTCTTCATCAAGTGGAAAGACAATTACTTTCTGTTTCAGAAAAGGGAAATGACAAAAAAATGCTTAGTCCACATCATACTGTGAGCTATTTCACACCAAGATTTATCTGCTGCAGATTATCTGTAATTTAGTGATTTTAGGGAAGGTACACAAACTCTTTTGGCAGCTTTAACCAGCAGAAAAAGCCAAGTATCCATTAGCCCATAAAATACTTCCAAGTATGCCTATGATTTTTCTGAACTGACAAAATGTACTGAAAATTATTTTTCTGACATGTGCATTATTTTAAGATTATTTTTAGAATAAATTTAAAACTTATTGGTGTGCAGACAATGAAAGACACACTTGGTTCGAACAAATTAATTAAAGTATAATGACAGGATTAATTCAGCTTGCTACTTGCATGCTCCAATTGAGCTCTCGAATGATAGATATATTTAGGCTTTCTGTTTTAGACAAATTTATAAGGATACAATATATCACAAAGGCAATAGGAAAGCAATTTAATCCTCTTTCAGCCACTGAAAAAAAGGGTATTGTCACAAAATATTTTCAGTTAATGCAGGTTATTTGTACGTCCATAAGTTAAAAATAAACCTGCTGCGGTGCTTGGCTTGCAACCAGCATCATTCATCTTTGTTGAGCAGAATCTGAATAATTAAGTGTGGGTTAACTGCATTTTACCAGAAAAATTTAAGTATACCAAAGTCAAATTTAAATTTAATTGTAGACCTAGATTAACTATAACATTTTGTTGATATGATATGGGTAAAAAAACTTTTTCTTAAACTATAACTGTGTCTCTAAAGCTTGGGAAGGGGAGTTCCCATGGCAATGGGAATGGCAAGGATGCAATGGCAAAGATTTAAAGACCGCATGAACTCCAAAAATTATTCATCCTTGTTTGGCGAAAAAATAAAACGAGGAATATCGAGGCTATCAACCGTGGCTATCGAGGAAAGTCAAGGATAGTGTTAAATCCATGGAAAAGGCATATAAATTAGCCAGAGGAAGCAGCAAACCTGAGGACTGGGAGAAATTTAGAACTCAACCAAGGAGGACAAAGGGGTTAATTAAGAGGGGGGTAAAAAAGAGCATGAAAGAAAGCTTGTGGGGAATATAAAAACTGACTCTAAAAGCATCTTTAGATATGTAAAAAGGAAAAGATTAGTGAAGACAAATGTAGGTCCCTTACAATCAGAGACATGTGAATTGATAATGGGAAACAAAGAAATGGCAGAATTGTTAAACAAGTACTTTGATTCTATCTTCACTAAGGAAGACCCAAACAATCTCCCAGAAATACTAGGGGACCGAGGATCTAGTGCAGTGGTTCTTAACCTTTTTGGCACCAGTACGCGCATACGTGAACAAAACACTGTATGTGGTATGTACCTTTGTTAGGTTCCTAAACATGGGCTCAACAAATTGATATGTTATTTGTGTCCCTTTCATGACCCCCAGCAAAGCCCCAAACGACCCCCATAGGTGACCCCCAGGTTAAGAACCACTGTTCTAGTGGGAGGGAGGGACTGAAGGGAATCCACATTAGTCAGTAAATGGTGTTGGGTAAACTGTTGGGGCTCAAGACAGATAAATCCCCAGGGTCTGATGGTCTGCATCGCAGAGAACTGAAGGAGGTGGCTCTCAACTCTGGATCAGTTCCTGTGGACTAGAGGGTAGCCAATGTTACTCCACTTTTTAAGAAAGGAGGGAGAGAGAAAACAGGAGATTATAGACCAGTTAGCCTTACATAGATAGTGGGGAAGATGCTCGAGCCGATTGTTAAGATGTTATAGCAGCGCATTTGGAAAGCAGTGAAAGGATCGGACAAAGTCAGCAAGGATTTATGAAGGAGAAATCATGCTTGACTAATCTTCTGGAATTTTTTGAGGATGTAACCAGTAGAATGGATAAGGAGAGCCAATGGATGTGGTGTATCTGTACTTTCAAAAAGCCTTTGACAAGGTCCCACACAATAGATTAGTGTGCAAAATTAGAGCACATGGTATTGGGGTAGGGTATTGACATGGATAGTGAACTGGTTGGCAGACAGGAAGCAAAGAGTAGGAATTAATGGGTCCTTTTCAGAATGGCAGGCTTTGACTAGTGGGGTGCCGCAAGGCTCGGTGCTGGACCCCAGTTATTTACAATATATATTAACGATTTAGACGAGGGAATTAAATGTGACCTCCAAGTTTGCGATGACACAAAGCTGGGTGGCAGTGTGAGCTGCGATGAGGATGCTACGAGGCTGCAGGGTGACTTGGATAGGTTGGGTGAGTGGGCAGGTGCATGGCAGATGCAGTATGTGGATAAATGTGAGGTTATCCACATTGGTGACAAGAACAGGAAGGCAGATTATTAACTGAATGGTGTCAGATTAGGAAAAGGGGAGGCGCAACGAGACCTGGGTATGCTTGTACATCAGTCACTGAAAGTAAGCATGCAGGTAGAGCCGGCAGTGAAGAAAGTTGGCCTTCATTGCAAGAGGATTTGAGTTTAGGAGCAAGGAGGTCCTACTGCAGTTGTACAGGGCCCTGGTGAGACCGCACCTGGAGTATGGTGTGCAATTTTGGTCTCCTAATTTGAGGAAGGACATTATTGCTATGGAATGAGTGCAGTGCAGGTTAATTCCCGGGATGTAGGGACTGACATATGATGAAAGAATGGGTCGACTGGGCTTGTATTCACTGGAAATTAGGATGAGAGGGGATCGTCGAGAAACATATAAAATTCTTGAAGGATTGGACAGGCTAGATGCAGGAAAAATGTTCCCAATAGAAACATAAAAAATAGGTGCTGGAGTAGGCCATTTGGCCCTTCGAGCCAGCACCGCCATTCAATATGATCATGGCTGATCATCCAAAAATCAGTACCCCTTTCCTGCTTTTTCCCCAGATCCCTTGATTCAGCTATATCTAACTCTCTCTTGAAAACATTCAGTGGATGGACCTCCACTGCCTTCTGTGGCAGAGAATTCCACAGATTCACAACTCTCTGGGTGAAAAAGTTTCTCCTAATCTCAGTCCTAAATGGCCTGCCCCTTATTCTTAAACTGTGACCCCTGGTTCTGGACTCCCCCAACATCGTGAACATTTTTCCTGCATCTAGCATGGCCTACTCCTGCACCTATTTTTCTATGCTTCAATGTTAAAATGGTTTGTAACCGGAAAGGTCCAGCAGGCATTTACAGACAGATCGCATGTGTTCAGTGAAACAGTTGCCTTAACCAGTTTGTGAGGAGCCTCACTGGCAATGGAGGGGGCCAAGGAGAGAAAGGTAGGTGTACGATGGGGAATTAAAATCGACAACTCCGGCAGACTTTGACTCACAATGCAAGTGCTCGGCATTCGGTTTACCTAGCCTACGTTGGTATGCCAATGTCAAGGAGGCCACATCAGGAGCACTAAATGCAATTGGCCATGTTAGAAGATGTGCAAGTGAACCTCTGTCTCACATGGAAGGGCTGCTGCATGCTTTCCTGATGGAAGGGCTGATGAAGCGAGAGAAGAGGTTTAGATTAGTTTAGAGATACAGTGTGGAAACAGGCCCTTCGGCCCACGTCGACCAGAGATCCCCGCACATTAACACAACCCTAGACACCCTAGGGACAATTTACACTTATAACAAGCCAATTAACCTACAAGCCTGTAAGTCTTTGGAGTTTGGAAGGAAACCAAAGATCTCGGAGAAAACCCAAGCGGTCACGGGGAAAATGTACAAACTCCGTACAGACAGCCCCCTTAGTCGGGATTGAACCCGGATCTCTGGCGCCGCAAGCGCGGTAATGCAGCAACTGTGCCATTGTGCCGCTGACAGTTATTACATCTTCAGTGGTTGTAGGGAAAGGTGCCTGTGGAGGAGGCGGGTTGGATGGTGAGGGATCAATGAACCAAGGAGTTGCACAGAGTGGAATGTGGAAAGGGGTGGAGGTGGTCTGACTGGTGGTGGCATCATGTTGAAAGCAGTGGAAATATCAGAGATTAATGTGCTGCATGTGGAGGCTGGTGGGGTGCAAAAAGCGAGGTCCAGGGCAACTCTATCCTTGCTTCTGGAAGGAGGCGAGGGAAGAACTGCAGGATATATGCAGGAGGTTGTATGTTTGGAAGAAAGGAGGACATCTCGGATGACCGAGACCAAGCGAAGACTGGACAATCATTTTGCCAAGCATTTGCACTCTGTCTCCCAAACCCCACCAGAGCTCTCATTTGCTATTGATCGTAATTCCCTGTCCCATACCATCTCTCTGTCCTTGACCTTCTTTACTGCCAGAGGCCACACTCAAACTGGAAGAACAGCACCTCATCTTTCCACTCAAGCAGCCTACACCTAATGTTCCAGACATTGAATTCTCCAATTTCAAGTAATACCTCCCGATCCTGCCTGTCTTTTCCCAATCCTATCATCCCTGTGCTCACACATTTCTCCCACCATCTCCATCACCCTACTCCTTTTTCCTCCTCTGCAAGCTCGACTCCCACCCTTCCATCCAGACCCTTCACCCTCCCTTTCCACACATATCCCTCTCTCCAGCTTTATATATTCACTCCTGCATTTATCACACTTTTGTCTCCTTTTTACCTTACCCCTTGTCACCGACTAATTATCTGTCTCATCCCTTCCCTCCTCACATGCATTCAGTTATCATTCATCATAATTTACCCCACCCCATCTCTTTTTCAGGATTCTTCCCCCCCCCCCCCCCGCCTTATTCCATCAGTCTGAAGGTCCCCAACACAAAACTTTGTCTATCCCTTTCCTCCACAGATGCTGCACGACTTGGTTATCTCTCCAGCACTTTGTTTTTTTTGCTTTTTTCTGTTAGTTCTGCATCCAAGAAATTCCCCACCCTCAATGATGGCAAAAGGCCCAACACCAGATAGCTAGACACAAAGCTCGAGCAGTCATAATGCTCAGAAGGTACAAAAGATGACCCATCTGAACTTTATCCTGAGACCTCATCATCACAAAAGTTGGTATTCAGCCAATTCATGTGCTCCATGTTATATCAAGGAAAGGCTGAGTGCACTGGATATAACAAAGGCTGCAGAACACGGGCAGCAGTGGTGCAGCAGTAAAGTTGCTGCCTCACAGCACCAGAGGCCCAGATTCAATCCTGACTACAGGTGCTGTCTGTACGGAATTTATCCGTTCTTCCTGTGAACACGTGAGTTTTCTCTGGGTGCTCCGGTTTACTCCCACAATGATGTACAGGTTTGTAGGTTAATTGGCTTTGATAAAAAATTGTAAATTGTCCCTAGTGCGCTGGAGAGTGCTAGTGTACGGGGTCATTGCTGGTCGGCGCAGGTTCGGTGGGCTGAAGGCCCTGTTTCCGTGCTGTAAGGCTAAAAAAAATACAATATCCCAAGTTAAAGTTTTAAACTACAATACTAGCTGTAGCTTTACTTAAGCTGTTCCAAATAAAATAACACTGATATCTACCTGCAAGTTTGGACAATTGCCCAGGTATATCCTATTCAATAACACGAGACAAATCCAATCTGGCTAATTAGCACTGATGTCAAACAGCATTGACTCACCATTAACCTGCTCACTGATAGCATATTTGAGTTTCGCTGGAACAATTCTGTTCCTGAACTGATTGTTCCAAGCTTAAACCAAGTCTGCAAAGAGTTGAATTTCAGAATTGACCAAGTGTGGAAACAATGCACTCTGGTAAAACTGAAGTCAGTGAGCATCAAAGAGAAAATATTCCAATGATTAAAATCATGCCTTGCATTAAGAAAATAAGTTATAATCATTGGAGGTCAATCTCAGCCTCTGGAAATTATCACAGTATATTGCTCAGGGCAGAGCCCAGGGCACAAACATCTTTTATTTATAAACCAGTATCTGCAGTTCCTCGTGTTTGCACAATTATTTATATTTGTTGCATCAATTACCTTTCTTCCAGGCAGGAACGTGCCGTGAGTAATTACTCAGGGTAGGCAGTCGGTCGGCGTTAAAAAATCTTTAACCGCGCATGCGCAGATTGTTCTCTCCTTAAGCTGTCAGTCGACTTTTATAAAGTCTTCAAAAGCCATATCTCTTAATAAGTACCGTATTTCCCGGCAATGAAGACGCACCTGCGTCGAGGCCGCACCCCCATTTTGAGTTGCTAAATTTGAAAGTCTGGCGGGACATAGAATTTCTCATGCTCAAAAAATAAATAAATAAATAAAGTACAATTCAATTTGCCCAAGGCTCCCAAATCTCCTTCATTCTGAATTACTGAATGGGTGGGGGGTGGAGGGTGACGGCAGGTAGAGAGATAGTGGGGAAAACGGGAGCACACCGGGACAAGTTGAATCAGTTGTGATCTTATTAGATACATAGAAAATAGGTGCAGGAGTAGGCCATTCGGCCCTTCGAGCCTGCACCGCCATTCAATATGATCATGGCTGATCATCCAACTCAGCATCCCGTACCTGCCTTCTCTCCATACCCCTGATCCCCTTAGCCACAAGGGCCACATCTAACTCCCTCTTAAATATAGCCAATGAACTGGCCTCAACTACCCTCTGTGGCAGAGAGTTCCAGAGATTCATCACTCTCTGTGTGAAAATGTTTTTCCTCATCTCGGTCTTAAAGGATTTCCCCCTTATCCTTAAGATGTGACCCCTTGTCCTGGACTTCCCCAACATCGGGAACAATCTTCCTGCATCTAGCCTGTCCAACCCCATAAGAATTTTGTACGTTTCTATAAGATCCCCTCAATCTCCTAAATTCTAGCGAGTATAAGCCAAGTCTATCCAGTCTTTCTTCATATGAAAGTCCTGACATCCCAGGAATCAGTCTGGTGAACCTTCTCTGCACTCCCTCTATGGCTATAATGTCCTTCCTCAGATTTGGAGACCAAAACAATACGCAATACTCCAGGTGTGGTCTCACCAAGACCCTGTACAACTGCAGTAGAACCTCCCTGCTCCTATACTCAAATCCTCTTGCTATGAAGGCCAACATATAGCTCAAAGAAATCTATTTATTGAATGACAATAATAGTTCAAGGGACCAATTGAGGGGAGAGTTCCTTTCACAGCATGTGGGAAGTCTAGCTAGGGATAAAGTTGCGGGGAGGGCAGGAGCGATGAGAAGGAGGGGGTCGGGGATCATGCCAGTAACCCACTCACTCACCGCTGCCATGGTGCTCCGGGCGCGGAGCCACCACATTGTGGCTCGGGTGACTGCGAGCGGCCGCCAGGACCTCAGCGCCTTCTGCTGACCCGCTCACCTCTGGCAGTGCTCTCCATCTGAACATACCAGCTCCATACCAGCTCAAGAGCAGTGTCAGCGCGAACAAGGGACCAATTGAGGTTACTCGCTCTGACAAAGGAGTAAGCTCCACCACTCGCTGTCCTGTTATCCATCGCCTGCTGACCCGCTCTTGCTCAATGCTCAACGCTCCTGCCCTCCCCGTAACCTTACCCCTGGCCAGACTCCCCACACGCTGTGAGAGGAACTCCCACCCCCCCCCCCCCCAGCGACGCTGTCCTTTTACAGCCGCTTCCCATTTTACAGCTGCTTCCCATCAGTTGCTAGCAATGAGGGATAGACTTGGCTATCCCTCAATACAGCAACATCGTTCTTGATGTTGCTGTACTGAGGGATAGCCAAGTCTATCTTTCTTGGCTAACAACCTAACCTTCAGCCTCCAACACGGTAAAAATAGCGTCTTCATTGCCGGGAAATACGGTATTTAAAAACATATAGCTCAAAGAAATCTATTTACCACATTATGTGTACACAAACTCCATTCTTCGCAAGATAAGGACAATCCATGTTTGAAAAACCCGCCAAGAAAATTGCGCTGCGCATGCACAGTAGACTGCTGCACATGCGCAGTACACAGTCCATGGTGCAAAGGCAGAATTTCAGCTGCCTTCAGCTCCCCTTGTCATTGAAGGCTTGAAGCAGCGTCGACGGCACGTGAGCTGCACATACGTTCGTGTGTTACAAGTACTGCGGATCAAAGGCACGGAGAATTATGCCTACCTAAGAGATCGATCTCTTAGGTAGGCATAATTCTCCCGTGCCGTTACTATTTATATTTAATAATTATCATTTTATAATTTTAGTCAGGGTAGGCAGTGCCTACCTTACCTACCCTGATGGCACGTGCCTGCTTCCAGGTCAGATGTGGGGACATTAACTGGCTATTAGGTTATTAAACACTACAACCTCAAATAAGCTCTGAACTACAATAGTCTACTATTATTATTGCACTACTATTTCTACAGCATTTTGGTCTACCTTCGATTTTCCAGCATCTGCAGTTCCTTCTTAAACATTGCACTACTATTGTTTGTTTTTTGTGTATGTGTATATATATCTATATTACTAAAAGTCTTAAAAGTTTTATCACCCCTGCTATTTGTCCTTATGATAGAGCCTTTGGCAGAAAGGATAAGAACACATCCGAATATTCAGGGATATAATACTAAGGACTCTATAACAAAATTTCACTATATGCGGATGATATACTGTTATATATTAGAAATTCACAAACGAGTATCCCGAATTTATTAAACGTAATAGAGGAATTCGGTTCTTTTTCTGGATATACAATAAATTGGAATAAAAGTGAAATTATGTCATTACAGCCCCAGAAAGCGAATCACCTATTAAAATTTCCATTTAAAATTGCAACGGAAAAATTTAAGTATTTGGGTATTCAAGTTACTAGAAGATATAAATCATTATTTAACGCTAATTTTAGTCCTTTATTAAATAAATTGAACGCTCTAAATTTTGGAAAACGCTCCCATTATCATTAATTGGCAGAATAAATGCTATAAAAATGACAGTTCTACCACAAACAATATATTTATTTCAATCCATACCAATATATGTACCAATTTTATTTTTTTAAACTAGACTCTAATATTACTAATTTTATTTGGGACTACAAAGCACATAGAATTAAAAGAAATCATTTGTGTAAACCTAAAGATGTAGGGGGACTTGCACTGCCTAATTTTTAATATTATTATTGGGCAGTGCATATTAAGAATATAATTTATTGGTTGGATTGTCCTTCTCAACAGGTGGAATGGATAAGAATGGAGAAAGAGGATTGTTCTCCGTAGCGATCCTCTTCTCCCCGATAAAATTGAATAATACATTATATAAGAAGAATCCAATTATACACAATATAATTCGAATTTGGAAACAAATAAAATTAACTTTAAAATTAAGAAACTTATCATCATTAACACCAATAGTGAATAATCCGGTATTCAAACCATCTTTTATGGATAATACATATAGACAATGGGAAAGATTGGGAATTAAAAAGGTGGGTGACATGTATGAAATGGGAAATTTATTATCATTTCAACAATTAAAATCAAAATTTAATCTGAATAACAACCAATACTTTAAATATTTACAGATATGTGACTTTATAAAAAAATATATACCAAGATTACAGAGCATAATGATAGACCCACTGGAAGAAGCAATGAATATTAAGGCGGAATCACAAAAATTAATATCATATTTATATAATAGTATTCTTAACAGAGAATTGCCATCAACAGAGGCAATTAGAGAAGGCTGGGAAAAAGAATTAATGACAAAAATTTCTAAAGAAACATGGGAAAGGTATTTGATATATATACATAAATGTTCTATTAACGCTAGACACAATTTAATTCAATTTAAAATATTACATAGATTATATTATTCAAAAGTTAGGTTGAATAAATTTTATTCAAATATTTCTCCCATCTGTGATAAATGTCTTTCTCAAAACGCCAATATCACACACTCATTCGTTTCTTGCACAAAACTTCATGGATTTTGGTGTGATATATTTGATATATTCACTAGTTTATTTAAGATAAAAATGGAACCTAACATTGAAATGATTATCTTTGGAGTAATAGGAGATGGGAACAAATTAAATATATCCCAAATTTCATTTTTTAATTATGGCTTAATAACAGCAAAAAAAACTCATACTTAAATTTTGGAAAAATGCTACTATACTAACACTCAAAATGTGGATTGGTAATATGTTGGAAACTGCCCACTTGGAAGAAATGAGACTACTCCTAATAGACAAACAAGACCAATTCTTAACGAGTTGGTCTCCATTTATTGACTTTTTGGATTCATGTGGTGCAACAGTATCGTAAAATTAAAAATTCTGGGTTTGGGCGATAAATGATCAAGAATATTAAAAAGCATTGACTTGTGGCGAGGAAGAATCTCCTTTCTGCTTCACTTTCTTACATATTAATTTTCTTTACTTCACATTCACTAGACTTTCCTTTACTCTTTACTACTTCTTTCTTTCTCATTTCTTTCTAAAAAAAAAGGGAAGTTGTACAAAGAATGTTATAATAACTTGGGGAACCTGTAAAAAGGTACCATCAAAATGTAATGTACTTACTTCTAATAAATAAAATATTAAAAAAATTACTAAAAGTCTAATCTTGACCACTTTTGGCTCACTGTGCTGTGATATCTGAGAGAACGCCGCCACCTACGGCCGTCATTTTTGGCCATCTCGCTCAGAGCCCCCCTCCGCCTTCCTGGACCAGAGGATTTTTCACATCGATGAAAAATCAGAGAGATATTAATGTTTTTTAAAAATTTGCCATTCTCTCTGCTGCCCCTGCTGGTGGGAGGGGGGAAGGACTATAAAACCCGGAAGTGGTGTGCCTCACTCAGTCTCTGCAAGATGGAGGAAACCAGAGGGTCACGTGTCTCTGAGCTCTGAATAACACTGAACACATGTCTACTCAACTGTGAGTGCCCTTAATGTGGTTTGAAAATGGAAAATATGGTTGGTTTGCAGTAAAAAGGCACTGCATGCAAATGGTTGGTTGAGGGGTTTGGGTTGAAGTGAAAAGGCACTGCATGCAAATGGTTGTTTGGGGGGTTAGGGTTGAAGTGAAAAGACACTGCATGCAAATGGCTGTTTGGGGTGTTTGGGTTGAAGTGAAAAGGCACTGCATGCAAATGGCTGTTTGGGGGGTTTGGGTTGAAGTGAAAAGGCACTGCATGCAAATGGTTGTTTGGTGGGTTTGGGTTGAAGTGAAAAGGCACTGCATGCAAATGGTTATTTGGGTCGAAGTGAAAAGGCACTGCATGCAAATGGTTGTTTGGGGGGGTTTGGGTTGAAGTGAAAAGGCACTGCATGCAAATGGTTGTTTGTCTAAACTTGACAACTTCCTGTTTGCACTATATTGATTTTAGATAAAACGCTACCAATTACGGCTGTGATTTTTGGCCATCTTACTCAGCCCCCCTCTGCTCATCAGGTGCAGAGGATTCTTCCCATCAATGAAAAACAAAAGTGTTATTAGTGTTTAAAAAATGTTGGGAATCTCTCTCCTGTCAATCATGCCATGAAGGCAACACCTTCTCCGGTGGGAGGGGGAGGGATTATAAAACCCGGAAGTGTGGGTGTGGCTCAGTCTCTGCATGATGGGGGAGGGAGAGGTCACGACTCTGCCTGAGCTGTGAATCAACTGAACACACTGAATGTCTACTGAACTGTGAGTGTGGTGTTTTGTGGGGTTTTATGGTGGTTTCACCCTGCTTGAAATAGTATGAAACTGCATTTGAATGTGGTGGCCTTGCACGAAATGGTATGAAACTGCATTTGAATGTGGTGTAGTTGCACCCTGCATGAAATGGTATGAAACTGCATTTGAATTTGGTGGCCTTGCACCCTCCTTGAAATATATATATACACACACACTGAACCTTTTTTCCCCTCTCGTTTATCATATTGTTTGCCGTGTACTATGTTTACATATTCTGTTGTGCTGCAGCAAGTAAGAATTTCATTGTTCTATCTGGGACAAACGACAATAAAACAATTTTGACTCTTGATAATTGCACAATGGTCGATTTCATCGCTTCTCAGTAAATGAAGCAATCCATGCTTGCATTTGACAAGACCGTGCCTGAATAATGTCCCAGTGTCCAGTAACGTGTCGAAAAAGCTTCTTTTTAAGCTGTTTCAGCTCCTATAATAGAGTTTAACCAGTTATCTTTCAATTATATAACCTCAGGGCCCCATACCATGAACATCTAAAGGGAACACAATGACCCAAATCTGGACCAGTCACATAAATAATGAAGCCACAGAACAAGGTTGAAGGTGATTATAGTGCTTTAAGTGACATTTTGCCACCACCTACAAAGCACTCTTCACGTCCTGATGAGCGCAGTTCCAACAAATCAGTAGTTCAGCACCATCTAGGATATAACAATCTGTTATTTGGCAGCATATTATTAACTACCCTAAACATTAATTTCCTCCACTATCAATCTTGCGTAGAACATCTCCAGTTTAAATTCCATTTGGAATATTATGGAGGACCAAGAACACCAAGTACCAGAGTAACTCAGCAGAATCTCTGGAGGACATGGCAAGGTGATGTTTAGCAACAGGACTTTTCTTCAGTCCTAAGGGTGCCAATCTAAAACATTACCTATCCATGCCCTCTGGAGATGCTGCCTGACCCACTGAGTTACTCCAGCACTTTGTGTTAAATATATAGTAACAACTGCGTGGATCATATATACATGCACTACTGTTGCTTGCTCAGACATCTTGAAGAGCTCCGCCAAAACCCATGACATCTGCAACCAAGGACAAAAGCAGTTCATGGTAGCCCCATTATCTGTACATTCCCCTCCAAGTTGCACATCTTCCTGACTTGGAAACCATCTTCCTGATTTGGAAATATATGGGGAAAATGCTGGAAATGGAGGGAAAAGAGATTGGGAAGGCACAGAAAATGGAGTAGTCAGACAAGGAGAGAAACCTAAAGGCACAAGGGCTCTACGAGGTTGGAAGTCACTAGAGGGAAATTTAAGGAAGGTGGCTTGGCTGAAGCACTAGAGTACTTTGAGAATGAAGTAGGCAAGATTGGGCTCAAACACCATTACAGGGAGAAGGGAGAGTGAAATATGACTGGACTTCGGTGGTGTTAGTGAAGGCATATATGGGACTACTCATTAACAGGACCTCAAGATCATATTGCATGGGTTAGGCATAGTAGTGTGAGAAAATGATATGAATTAAGTTTGACAGCACAAACTTGAATGGTTCATTTCTGGTGGATTGGGGGAGAAAATGTGAGCATCTGAGGAACTAAAATCTAATCCAGCAGGGCAATGGTTAAGCTGAAGTCCCAAACTAAAAGATATGGAAAACAAAAGGACTTAGAATGTGCTTGGGGTTGGGTAGCAGAGGAGTTGCTGCATGATTTTCTGAGGTAGGGCATGCTAGATTTTTTTCAGAACTATTTTATTTGTCACAAATATAACTTTGTAATGTGGCTCACAATGAACAAGAATGCTAGAACAAGATTGTTTGTGCTATTTGTAGTAACCTGTCTTCGTGGTGAGTCATCTGTATACTGACAAATACAGCCAATATTAGGTTCTTGATCGAATCATAATTGTGTTTCTGTTGACACAATGCCCTTGGGTGTGGCAGTGAACATGAACAGCAGACAAAATCTTATTTTAATTAGTAGTTGCTACAAAAATATATTACAGTATACATGATTGTAGAAACCCAGTTTGAAAATGATTCCAAAACACCTCACTGAGAACCGAAAATGGTTGTCTGAATAATTTTAAACAAGAGACGCAGTGAACATTTTAGGTATTCCCCAAAAAGCAATTATCACACAAGGTTAATTATTAAACTGGGACTATTCTAATTCAATGTAGCAGAGAATAAAGATGCGGGGTTCAGCTCATTTAAGTCTTAAATGACTTGGGGAACTGTGAAGTCATGTACAGAAGAGAAGTGTTTGAATAAGCGTGAACTAGTATATGTACAGTGCAAAATGAATTAGATTTTATTATTTTTGATTCACTGCATCTCAGATTTTTATTAAAGCTATCCTACCAATTGGGTTGTTTGCCAAGAGCTAGCAGCTTCAACTTCCAGGGCATCAGAATCTCAGATGAACTGTCCTTGCCCCAGCACATAGATGCAATCAACATGAAGGAACACCAACAGTTCTAATTTTGAAGTTTAAAGAGATTCAGTATGTCTCAAAATACTCAAACAAACCTTTACAAATATACTGTAGAAAGTATCCTGAATAGTTGCATGATGGCACTTCCAACACACAGGAACATAAGAGGCTGCAGAGAGTGGTGGACCTGGCTTAGTCCATCAAGACACTGTTCTCCCCTCCATCGGAACCATCAACTTGAGGTGCTGCCTCAAGGTGGTGGCTTCGATCATCAAGGATCACGACTACCTGGATACCATCGGGCATGAAATAGAAGCCTAAAATCCCACACCACCAGGTTCAGGAACAGACGCTCATCTTCAACTTTCAGGTTTTTGAACCAACCAATAATCCTAATCCTACCTCAACAAAGGAACACTACAGCCCACCTCTTACACAAGTATGAACTTGCATTTTTTCAAATATGATTTTGCACTGTTTTGGGGGGTTTTGCAGTCTTGTGTTTAGAATTTGTATTTATGTATACGTATAATAATTTATGTATAATTTGTTTTTGTGTTTGCCTGATTTTAAGTTCCTATGATGTTGCCGAGATCCAAAATTTTCATTGTAATTGTACCTCATGCATACAAGAAACTTCAAAAGTGGTACAGCATGCACCAATGACACATGTCCTAGTTGATCTTAAACTTCTTTGACTACATAAACCAAATGGGATAATTTGTCCCCTTACAACATCCACCATATGATAATGAACAGACAATTCCAACAAAGTTACCACAGATCAAATTCCACAAAGTGTCATTGCTCCAATCCATATCAATCCTTTCCACTTTAACTGCACCTTATCCCCAAAAAGCTTTTTTACTTGAATGGAGCTAATCTCAAAGATAAATAGGAGATATTTCAACTTCCGCCTCCCCAACTTCAGAACCAATATAAGCCAACAAGCTACAGTAGGCTCAAAATACCTTTTGTACTTTTATACTCAGAAACTGAGCTCCAAGTTCAAAAGTTCTGAAATGACTTCTTTCTCTGGGTACTGCCACTTTCAAGCAGTCTATGTGAGCCCCCTTTTACAATATACTTGGTATTGTTACAGAGAAGCTTCCCAACAATTCTTTTGGGGAGAATGAGAAAGCTTGATTGGTATATTTTAACAGAAATAAGTCAAGCTCTGCAGAAAGAAATAGTTTACAAAGGAATCTATGGCAAAGTACAGAAGTTTGTACCCTCCATTCAAAGAGGTGGAAGAGTGCCGAATTACATGACAATATTGCTCTCCCGATGACCATTTTGTTGTTGTTTCTTTTATTGTGCAAGGGCATGTAGAAATTAAGCTCCTCGTTTCACTGCAATATAAAGAGTGACAACTTGGAAGTACTTTGAGATGTCCCAAGATCATAAAAACAGCCATTTAAAAACACAATATTTGTTTTCTTTATTGAACTCAGTGCTGGCCAGCACCACTGTGTGAGACTTAAAGACTTCTTAAGGCCCTTATTGTCATGCTTCACCAAATAAAGTGTAAATATTTCAGCACAAAGACCATATCAAATTAAGTTGAATTGAGCAGAATCAACCATCATAGGTACAGAAAATTGTTCACAGGAAATAGGTCCCAGGCTGGAAAATAATCAATAGCACACTTCAATGGTTGCGGATATCGGAAATGCATATCCATTTCAATTACTTGGCATGAATAAGGTCTTGTGGATATATCTGCAGCCCTTTAGGCAAAGTCTTAAATTAAAAGCACTTACAGTTATTGCCTTCCCCATGCAAACATCTGTCCTCGCAAAATGTTTTTATGTTATGCATTATGATTCAAGGTGCTACACACAATAGTATCAAACAAAATAATGACATCAGGCCACAAACTACTAAGACAAGCCAATGAGATAGAGTTAAGAAATGTTATAATTGAGGGGTGTAAGGAAGGAATTATAATTGAAGTCAACAATGGTAACGTTATGGAAATCAAACGTTATACAAGCTATATTTGGAGAATGGCAGGCATCTCAGAGCTCTGTAAAATAGAAGGAATGAGCAGATGTTTCCTACCATCCCAGTTACCTTACTCATTCCCCAGTGTATGCTCATCTCCCATTCCCAAACCCCATATTTCTTTTTATTCCCTCCCTCTACATTTCATTCCTCTTCTTTCCTTAACTGAGGAAAGGAGTCTTTTGTCTCCTTTTCGCCTCTAGCCTTTGTTACTATCTCCACTCATCTCATTTGCTTATTATCCCTTACCTTACTTGTCCCCACCTCTTTTCAGCTTTGCACCCCCACTCCACCAGACTGAAGGGCTCTGGCCCAATATGTTGCCTGTCCATTTCCTCCACTGATGCTGCCTGACCCACAAAGTTACTCCATAATTATTTTTTTCTGCTCAAGATACCAGCATCTGCAGTTTCTGCTGTCCCCAATAGATCTGAATATTTCCTTCAAAGGAATCAGTAATTCCTGCAAGATTCTCTGTTGCATTTATTGTTTGATGAATGAAACCACCAGGTCCATCACTGATTTTCCAGAAACTGGTAGTCTGGCACCTCCTTTATTCCAGACAAAACGACAAGAGAGCACTTGAAATCCCCTCCAGAAGCCCCTCTGAAAATGTGGCGGCGAGGCCGGATGATGCAGCCAATCTCGACCTCAGCGGAACTTCTGCAGATTTGCCACCTGCCGGGGCTCCGGAGCTCCAGCCCAGCCAGAGTCGGCAGATCTGTTCCCATAGCCGATTTCCATGGCAAATCGGCGGCTCAAATTTGCGCCCCACGGCTGGGACTCTGGAACCAGCCCAGCCAGAGCTGGCAGTTCCCTTCCCATGGCAGACTTCCGGGGACGACTTGGAGAGACAGTATCTCTGTTCCCCAATGGCCTAGGCAGACCGTTGCAGTAACATTTGGCTCCTCCCAGAGGCCATGACCTCTGTTGGTCCAGCAAAATGGAAAATCCAGCAAGGCTCTGGAACCAAGGGTGCTAGAAGATCAGTGGTGAACCTGTACTATGTATATGAAGTTTTTATCTAGGTAAATGACGAAACTTAGGTCCCTCTAACTTACTATCTAAATGGCGTCAAGTTGGGAAAAGGGGAAGTACAACGGGATCTGGGGATCCTTGTACATCAGTCTATGAAAGTAAGCATGCAGGTACAGCAGGCAGTGAAGAAAGCGAATGGCATGTTGGCCTTTATAACAAGAGGAATCGAATATAGGAGCAAAGAGGTCCTTCTGCAGTTGTACAGAGCCCTAGTGAGACCACACCTGGAGTATTGTGTGCTGTTTTGGTCCCCTAATTTGAGGAAGGACATTCTTGCTATTGAGGCAGTGCAGCGTAGGTTTACAAGGTTAATTCCCGGGATGGCGGGACTGTCATATGCTGAGAGAATGGAGCAGCTGGGCTTGTACACTCTGGAGTTTAGAAGGAAGAGAGGAGATCTCATTGAAACATATAAGATTGTTAAGGGCTTGGACACAATAGAGGCAGGAAACATGTTCCCGATGTTGGGGGAGTCCAGCACCAGGGGCCAGTTTAAGAATAAGGAGTAATCCATTTAGAACGGAGACGAGGAAACACTTTTTCTCACAAAGTGGTGAGTCTGTGGAATTCTCTGCCTCAGAGAGCGGTGGAGGAAGGTTCTCTGGATGCTTTCAAGAGAGAGCTAGATAGGGCTCTTAAAAATAGTGGAGTCAGGGGATATGGGGAGAAGGCAGGAACGGGGTACTGTTTGGGGATGATCAGCCATGATCACATTGAATGGCGGTGCTGGCTCGAAGGGCCAATTGGCCTGCTCCTGCACCTATTCTCTATTGTCTATTGGTAGTTCATAAGCATCGGTTAAGCTACAGATCTAGATACATGAATAGATACATGAAAAGTAGATACGTGGGGAAGTGTGCTTTACAATACACATGATTAAAATATAGGAAATATTTCACTTAAAAAATGTGTATTTCTTGGTCAGAAACTGAGGGAAATGACAGCAATGAACTTTGTGTGAGAAAGAACTGCAGATGCTGGTTTAAATCGAACGTAGATACAAAATACTGGAGTAACTCAGCGGGACAGGCATCATCTCTGGAGAGAAGGAATGGGTGTCGTTTCGGGTCGAGACCCTTCTTCAGGCTGATGTCAGCAATTAACTTTGTTCTGCTCTTTCCCTCCAGACAACAGAGCAGTAGTGCATCAAACTGGTGTGTACCTCCAAAACCTCAGTTAAAAAAATCATAACATTATCTTAATTTATGCAAGTAACTTGATTATTTTTGCTCTGATATAACACAAAACTATGGTTAGCAGATTCCTAAATAGACCTCCAGAGGAAATAATGCCATATATAATCCATATAAACAAGGCCCACAAATGTATTATGCGGACCTGTTACAAACCTGTATTCAAAATCATGGTTTTGATACAGAAAGTAAAGAGAAACTGTTTCAAGCAGAAGAATTGCCAAATAAAGGATGATGATCAAAGGTTATCTGCCCAAAATGGTAGGAAGAAACATGAAACAATTGTTACGGTCTACAATTCATTGTTAGAAAGAGTGGTACAAGTTGATTAAGTAGATGTTGAAGAGAGAGAAAAAAAAATCAGCTAAATACTTATCGGTCGGTGGATGGGGAAAGAAAACATTTACAATCAAAATTAAAAAATATATAAACTGATGGTGATCCTATGCAACAAAAAATTGTATTTTTGGAATACTTTACAGGAAGAATAATTCCTAAATTGCTCGTTCTTATCAGGCTGCTGATTTTTCATGATTATTGAAGGGAAGGCAAAAGCAGGAAGCCTTCAGGAGGCACAAGGAATGGAGATAAATGGAAAAGTCAAGGTAATTTGTGACTCATAGCTAAACGGTACATCAGAACTCAATATTTGTTTAATGATACCCAGTAAGAATGTTCTTTTGAACACAACACTGCATATACATGTTATTATGAATCAGCAAATGGAAAAACAAAATGTGGTTGCTCCATTGTTTAAGCAAACGACTCACAAAATTTATTGAGGGATCCAATGATTATAATCGGTCATATAGGAAAGCTCCAATAACTAACCAATTCAACTATTTGGAAATACTGATGGTTCAGCATATGGCTCACTAGATAATATTTCCCACATCCCGAGACACAAATTCCACGCTCCTCTGAGACTCACCTGGTTCCCAGACTTGCATAAAATCTACCTAGTTCACTGGAGAATTTATTATAATAGTGTAACATCTTAATAAATTAATTAAGTGTTCGGAATACAAGAAAAACCCATTAGTCAGAAAAATCCCCCAGTTCAGCACAGAAGTCCAAAGCATGCCAGACTATTGCATCGCCATATTATCAATCTAACACTAACATTGGATAAGTATCTTTCTCAGTTACGATCTTCAGAGATTGATTTCCTTAATATTGAAAACTCTATCAATAGATATGGGATCAGTGAAGGAAAGATCTTATTTAATAGCCTTGCAAGTATAAGGGGTCAAATGGCCTGACCTGCAGCTACCTAGTTTCAAGTTTGTCACTATCCAATTTGTCACAATATTTTTGCACTGGTTCCTTCAAGCAGGTTTGTGTTTGCAAGAATCTGCAGCTGCTGGATTCTGGTACAAAAATAAACAAACTACCAAGCAAGAAGCATATGTGGAGGCAAAGGGCTGGTCAACTTTATGTTGAGTCAATGCATCAGAACTGAGTGGAGAAGTTAAGACATTTGATGTCACTTTGGAGAGAAGTTTAGATAATGGTTGCCAGATTTTGACCAGTCAAAATCCATTGATCATTCCTTATCCTCTACAGATGCTGCTCGACTTTCCGAGTTACAACAGCAGTTTTTTGTTTGTTTGGCAAGCTCCTAAATTTTCATGATGAACTGTTTGTAAATCTGTGGCACCGAAAGCTCCGCAGATAGGACATATTCCGCTCCTTAGCTTGTCTATTTTTTTTAATTCAGTGCATTTTATGCTGATTGATTTTGCTATATGCGGTCACATTTATTAAAACAAACCTCAAATACAGAAAAGTGGACAAGGGTATTTTACTGCACTTCCAGCTGCATCATGTTTAGGTAGAGCCAATGATGGCCTCAATTTTAAATGCAAACATGATGCTGGAATTATTCAGAACTGGTACCTTGATTTTTTAAAGATAGAAATGGCTTTATTTCTTCAGAATTGCAATACTCACATTAACAGATGAATGTAATGTTCATGTTTAAGAAGGAACTTCTTAAGATGCTGGAAAATCGAAGGTAGACAAAAATGCTGGAGAAACTCAACGGGTGAGGCAGCATCTATGGAGCGAAGGAAATAGGCAACGTTTCGAGCCAAAACCCTTCTTCAGACTGTTGTGAGGGAGGGGCGGGAAGAAGAAAGGAAGAGGGGCCACCAGTGGGCTGAGAAGGGGAGGAGAAAGTAAGGACTACCTGAAATTAGAGAAGTCAATGTTCATACCGCTGGGGTGCAAACTGCCCAAGCGAAATACGAGGTACTGCTCCTCCAATTTACGGTGATCCTCACTCTGGCCATGGAGGAGGCCGAGGACAGAAAGGTTGGATTCAGAATGGGAGGGGGAGTTGAAGTGCTGAGCCACCGGGAGATCATGTTGGTTATTGCGGAGGTGTTCGGCGAAGCGATCGCCAAGCCTACGTTTGTTCTCACCGAGGTAGAGCAGCTGACATCTAGAGCAGCGGATGCAATAGATGAGGTTGGAGGAGGTGCAGGTGAACTTCTGTTGCACCTGGAAAGACTGCTTGGGTCCTTGAATGGAGACAAGGGGGGAGGTAAAGCTACAAGTGTAGCATTTCTTGCGGTTGCAAGGGAAAGTGCCCGGAGAGGGGGTGGTTTGGGTGGGAAGGTGGGAGATTGCAACCTTCATGTGATCCGCCCTGTTTCGACGAATGCAATCAACCCGGCGTGCACAATCAAGTAAGATCAAATAGAACTAGTTGCCCTACAACTTTAGGCTGTGCACGCCATACGCAAGAAGAAGGGTGGGAAGGGACAAATTGACCAGGGAGTTACGGAGGGAGCGGTCTCTGCGGAAAGTAGATAGCGGAGGAGATGGGAAGATGTGGCAAGTGGTAGGGGTCACGTTGGAGGTGGCGAAAATGACGTACAGCTTTTTTGTTGTACGTGACAGCTGGTAGGGTGGAAGGCAAGGACAAGGGGGACCCTGCCCTTGGTACGAGTGACAATAGACAATAGACTATAGGTGCAGGAGCAGGCCATTTGGCCCTTCGAGCCAGCACCGCCATTCAATGGGATCATGGCTGATCAGCCCCCAATCAGTACCCCGTTCCTGCCTTCTCCCCTTCAGTCTGAAGAAGGGTTTTGGCCCGAAACGTTGCCTATTTCCTTCGCTCCATAGATGCTGCTGCACCCGCTGAGTTTCTACAGCATTTTTGTGTACCTTCGATTTTCCAGCACCTGCAGTTCCTTCTTAAACACATTCTCCCTATATCCCCTGACTCCACTATTTTTAAGAGCCCTATCTAGCTCTCTCTTGAAAGCATCCAGAGAACCTGCCTCCACCGCCCTCTGAGGCAGAGAATTCCACAGACTCACCACTCTCTGTGAGAAAAAGTGTTTCCTCGTCTCCGTTCTAAATGGCTTACTCCTTATTCTTAAACTGTGGCCCCTGGTTCTGGACTCCCCCAATATCGGACATGTTTCCTGCCTCTAGTGTGTCCAAGCCCTTAACAATCTCATATGTCTCAATGAGATGCCCTCTCATCCTTCTAAACTCCAAAGTGTACAAGCCCAGCTGCTCCATTCTCTCAGCATATGACAGTCCCGCCATCCCGGGAATTAACCTTGTAAACCTACACTGCACTCCCTCAATAGCAAGAGTGTCCTTCCTCAAATTAGGGGACCAAAACTGCACACAATACTCCAGGTGTGGTCTCACTAGGGCTCTGTACAACTGCAGAAGGACCTCTTTGCTCCTATATTCGATTCCTCTTGTTATAAAGGCCAACATGCCATTTGCTTTCTTCACTGCCTGCTGTACCTGCATGCTTACTTTCATAGACTGATGTACAAGGACCCCCAGATCCCATTGTACTTCCCCTGGGGGGATGGGGAGTGAGAGTAGTCACGGGGTATAGAAGAGACCCTGGTGAGAGCCTCATCTATGGTAGAAGAGGGGAACCCCCGTTCCCTGAAGAATGAGGACATCTCCGATGCCCTGGTGTGGAACACCTCATCCTGGGTGCAGATGCGGTGTAGACGGAGGAATTGGGAGTAGGGGATGGAGTCCTTACAGGAAGCAGGGTGGGAAGAAGTGTAGTCCAGATAGCCATGGGAGTCAGTGGGTTTATAGTGGATGTCGGTCAGGAGTCTATCACCTGCGATGGAGATAGTGAGGTCAAGAAATGGTAGGGAAATGTCGGAAATGGTCCAGGTGTATTTGAGTGCCGGATGGAAGTTAGTGGTGAAATGGATCAAGTCAGTGAGTTGTGTGTGGGTGCAGGAGGTAGCACCAATGCAGTCGTCGATGTAGCGGAGGTAGAGTTCGGGGATAGGGGCCACGGTACGTCTCGAACAAGGATTGTTCGACGTACCCTACAAAGAGGCAGGCATAGCTAGGCCCATGTGCGTGCCCATAGCTACACCTTGTATTTGGAGGAAATGTGAGGAGTCAAACGAAAAGTTATTAAGGGTAAGGACCAGGAGGTGGAGGAGAGTATCAGTAGACGGGATTGGTTGGTTCTCCGGTCGAGGAAGAAACGAAGGGCTTTGAGACCCTCCTGGTGGGGGATGGAGGTGTAGAGTGATTGAACATCCATGGTGAAGATTAGGGAATGGGGGCCTAGAAATGGAAGTCCTGGAGTCGACAAAGAGCGTGTGAGGTGATGGTCTAGCAGAGCAAAAGAATGGCTCGGTGGCAAGTCTGAATGACATTGTAAATTATATGGAACACAATATGGAGGATATGTTTTCTTTTCAATAAAGACATTAAGATGGCAGCCTGCAGTAATAACATGTGCTTCTTTTCAAGGCCATAAAGAAGCCAAGATTGGAAAAAATAGCTGACGCTCCAGAGATAAGTAATAACTTGTTATTGGATGAGCTTGGTTTGGACCTAGCTTCTCTTATATTCTGAAAGGCCACAGAATCTTTCAGTCATGCCATATTCAGACTTGGTAGGAGTGTTTTACTGATAAGAAAAATGTATAATTGTGCTAACTCGCCTTTGTTCTGTGAGTGGGAGCCCGAGAAGCACTAAGCAATGTTTGTGCTCATTGTAGATCGCCACTCCCGTCTGACGAATCAATTAAAGATTGCCATGGTCTATCTTCAACATTTGATGCTATCTGCTTTTTATGGAACAAACTTTCACAATGGAAGTAGGTGACTATATTGAATCAATCATGGAACTTGGCAAGTGAGATTTCCCAGAAGGGCAATAAAAATGGCTGAGGTGGGTGGTTTTTTTTTGGGGGGGGGTGGGGGGTAATCAACTAATAATTAACAGAAACATTATATTGTGAGAACTTGTTTAAGAAAGAACTGCAGATGCTGGAAAATCGAAGGTAGACAAAAATGCTGGAGGAACTCAGCGGGTGAGGCAGCATCTATGGAGCGAAGGAAATAGGCAACGTTTCTGGTCGAGACATAGAAACATAGAAAATAGGTGCAGGAGTAGGCCATTTGGCCCTTCGAGCCTCCACTGCCATTCAATATGATCATGGCTGATCATCCAACTCAGTATCCTGCACCTGCCTTCTCTCCATACCCCCTGATCCCATTAGCCACAAGGGCCACATCTAACTCCCTCTTAAATATAGCCAATCAACTGGCCTCAACTACCTTCTGTGGCAGAGAATTCCAGAGATGTGTGAAAAATGTTTTTCTCATCTCGGTCCTAAAAGATTTCCCCCTTATCCTTAAACTGTGACCCCCTTGTCCTGGACTTCCCCAACATCGGGAACAATCTTCCTGCATCTAGCCTGTCCAACCCCTTAAGAATTTTGTAAGTTTCTATAAGACCCCCCCTCAATCTTCTAAATTCTAGCGAGTACAAGCTGAGTCTATCCAGTCTTTCTTCATATGAAAGTCCTGACATCCCAGGAATCAGTCTGGTGAACCTTCTCTGTACTCACTCTATGGCAAGAATGTCTTCCCTCAGATTTGGAGACCAAAACTCCAGGTGTGGTCTCATCAAGACCCTGTACAACTGCAGTAGAACCTCCCTGCTCCTATACACAAATCCTTTTGCTATGAATGCTAACATACCATTTGCTTTCTTCACTGCCTGCTGCACCTGCATGCCTACTTTCAATGACTGGTGTACCATGACACCCAGGTCTCGTTGCATCTCCCCTTTTCCTAATCGGCCACCATTCAGATAATAGTCTACTTTCCTGTTTTTGCCACCAAAGTGGAAACCTCACATTTATCCACATTATACTGCATCTGCCATGCATTTTCACACTCACCCAGCCTATCCAAGCTCCTCACAGCTAACACTGCCCCCAGCTTCGTGTCATCCACAAACTTGGAGATGTTGCATTCAATTCCCTCGTCCAAATCATTAATATATATTGTAAATAGCTGGGGTCCCAGCACTGAGTCTTGCGGTACCCCACTAGTCATTGCCTGCCATTCTGAAAAGGACCCGTTTACTCCTACTCTTTGCTTCCTGTTTGCCAGCCAGTTTTCTATCCACATCAATACTGAACCCCCAACACCGTGTGCTTTAAGTTTGTATACTAATCTCTTATGTGGGACCTTGTCGAAAGCCTTCTGAAAGTCCAGACATAACACATCCACTGGTTATCCCTTATCCGTTCTACTAGTTACATCCTCGAAAAATTCTATAAGATTCGTCAGACATGATTTACCTTTCGTAAATCCATGCTGACTTTGTCCAATGATTTCACCACTTTCCAAATGTGCTGCTATCCCATCTTTCATAACTGACTCTAGCAGTTTCCCCACTACCGATGTTAGACTAACTGGTCTGTAATTCCCCGTTTTCTCTCTCCCTCCCTTTTTAAAAAGTGGGGTTACATTAGCTACCCTCCAATCCTCAGGAACTACTCCAGAATCTAAGGAGTTTTGAAAAATTATCACTAATGCATCCACTATTTCTGGGGCTACTTCCTTAAGTACTCTGGGATGCAGCCTATCTGGCCCTGGGGATTTATCGGCCTTTAATCCATTCAATTTACCTAACACCACTTCCCGGCTAACCTGGATTTCACTCAGTTGCTCCATCTCATTTGACCCGCGGTCCCCTGCTATTTCTGGCAGATTATTTATGTCTTCCTTAGTGAAGATAGAACCAAAGTAGTTATTCAAATGGTCTGCCTTGTCCTTGTTCCCCATGATCAATTCACCTGTTACTGACTGCAAGGGACCTACATTTGTTTTAACTAATCTTTTTCTCTTCACATATCTATAACAACTTTTGCAGTCAGTTTTTATGTTCCCTGCCAGTTTTCTTTCATAATCTATTATCCCTTTCCTAATTAAGCCCTTTGTCCTCCTCTGCTGGGCTCTGAATTTCTCCCAGTCCTCTGGTAGGCTGCTTTTTCTGGCTAATTTGTACGTTTCATCTTTTGTTTTGATACTATCCCTGATTTCCCTTGTTATCCACGGATGCACTACCTTCCCTGATTTATTCTTTTGCCAAACTGGGATGAACAATTATTGTAGGTCATCCATGCAGTCTTTAAATGCCTTCCATTGCATATCCACCGTCAACCCTTTAAGAATCAATTGCCAGTCTATCTTGGCCAATTCACGTCTCATACCATCAAGGTTACCTTTCTTTAAGTTCAGAACCCTTGTTTCTGAATTAACAATGTCACTCTCCATCCTAATGAAGAACTCAACCATATTATGGTCACTCTTGCTATTGAAGAAGGGTCTGAAGAAGGGTCTCGACCCAAAATGTTGCCTATTTCCTTCGCTCCATAGATGCTGCCTCACCCGCTGAGTTTCTCCAGCATTTTTGTCTACCTTTGTGAGAACCTGTGTAACGTTTCTGCTTGATATTTAAACCATCTCCTGAAAAGCAAATTAAAGACAGAGCTGTTCAAATACATCTAAAAGTCACTTTAATTATCATCTCAGTCGCTCTCGAGCAGAACATCCTCCTTAACAGACTTGTGACTGTCAGGGTGAGGTCCCAAGGCAGATGCTGCAGCTGGGTCTTCTCCTGTGTCAAGCCTCTTTGCCCTCATCCCTCCTGCATGCCACAAGCTGATGGCTGGCCAGGGATCAAACTACTTGATGTTACTGGAATGCAGCATGAGGAGGAGCTGGTCCGTCACCTGGTCGTCCTGGAGGGAACTTCTGATGGTGGTCTTCATCTGGCTGAAGCCTCGCTCAGCCTCAGCTGAACTTGCTGGTATGGTAAGGACGAGGTCAAGGAGAGTGCAGATGTTGGGCACTCATCATTGATTATTAATATATTAAAATCAATTGTATTTTTTTATTATAATAGTAATTCAAGTGTATATAAACCAGCAATAAAGGATTAGAAATAACTTCAGTGAGAATAGTTTGCCTTGTGGACTTTAATTATGGTTTGCTACTAGGCCTATGCAGTTCATAGCATCATTCTTTATCATTTGTTCTCTTTTTAAATTCTGCTATCCGA
>CM075984.1:39609628-39718188 GCA_038087875.1 Malacoraja senta
GGTGTTGGGCGAAGCGATCGCCAAGCCTACGCTTGGTCTCACCGATGTAGAGCAGCTGACACCTAGAGCAGTGGATGCTATTGATGAGGTTGGAGGATGTGCAGATGAACCTCTGCCGCACCTGGAAAGACTGTTTAGGTCCTTGGATGGAGTCAAGGGGGGAGGGTAAAGCGACAAGTGTAGCATTTCTTGCGGTTGCAAGGGAAAGTACCCTCCCCTGGTACTTTCCTATCTCCAGCAGTATGAACATTGACTTCTCCAATTTCAGGTAGTCCTTGCTATCTCCCTCTTTTCCCTCCCCTTCCCAGCTCTTCCACAGCCCACTGTCTCTGCCTCTTCTTTTCCTCTTCCCGACCCCCCCCCCACATCAATCTGAAGAAGGGTCTCGACCTGAATCGTCACCTATTCCTTCGCTCCATAGATGCTGCCGCACCCGCTGAGTTTCTCCAGCATTTTTATCTGCCTTTGATTTTTCCAGCTTCTGCAGTTCCTTCTTAAACAAAACTTGAAAAATCATGTTATGATAAGAGAAGATATGGAAGGGTGCAATGTTCTTCAACAGTGCCATGAGATTTTTTTTTTAAATCCTATCAACGAGACATGCAAGGAATCTATATATTTTACTGGAAAGACGCATGTCGACAATTTAGCACTCCCTTGATGTTGCTTCAAGTATCAACTTACATTGTAGTATTTAGCATGTGAAGTATGTAAGAATCTAACCCATTTTAAATGTATAGTTTGGTTCTTTTGCTTCTTAAAGTTCCATTGCTAAAATCTGTTATGAATCTCAGCGGCATGTCATAGAAACAAACCATGAGCCAGTGGCATTAAGTGCTACAAACATTTGCTGACAAGGTTTTGTACTTTATGTACAGCAGATCATTTTAAAGACTTCCTCCACCCAAACTAAAGATTGCTCCTGTCTTTTTCTGCAGTCCTTTTTATATTATGTTTAAAACAATTCTACTCCTGTACTTTCATGCAGTTAATGCTTCTCAAGAAGCAGGAGGTCTTTATAAGGCATCAAAGTTACACATTGCGAAAAATAATTTTATACATCATATTACAATCGTTAGAAACGAAAACACATTGTCTGGAAACTGCTTCATGTCAGTTAAATAAATGGTTGGATAGTTTTAAATTGGATTTTTTAAATGTTTTTAGTTTTACTTATGGTGAGTCAGGGGACATATGGTTTATCTTGTATGATGAACAATCAAGAGCAATTATTTAACGTTTTGAATATGCCTGTAATCTTTTCAAAACTCATTCCAATATAGTGTTCATATTTGTACTTAATGTATCACTTGATGAGGAAATAATTATATAGCTAAGCAGTTAATGAGCAATTCTTTTGCTGTATTTCAAAAGCTGTTAAGGTTCAAAGGGTTGGCTCATTTATGAGCAAAGTTAAAATAAATATAGCTATAGGTGAAGATACAGTATGACTTTGTATACTGCACAAACAAAAATAAGTAAATTAAAAAAATAAATCTGTTATTTTGCAACTTAGATTCCAACATTGGAAATATAGTGCAGCAGGAAGTTATGACATGATACTTAATCAAATGATTTGTTTTAAAAGGAAATTGTGTCATGTTGGAATTCCTTACATGATGTGTGGGGGTGGAATGGCAGAAGGCCCCTTGACTTTCATTTGGTGCAATGCATATTTAAAACATATGTGGACAAAGGAGGAAGAATTTAATGGAAATGTGGAGTGTGGACATTTGGGTTATGTTATGCTAAATGATAGAATACTCGAAGTAAATCAGCACAGCAAAGATTCTGATTAAGGAACAAAAACTCAAGATGTACACCAAGTAGAAGGTAGGAGAGATTCAAATGATCATACAACATGAGATCAAACAATGCAACAAGAAACATAAGATTTGCAAATGAGAATAGCAGAATCATTACCAAAAAACTATCTGAAAAACGCAGGACGGTTTTGTAATGTGATGAAACTTGATATTAAATTCAGAAAGCTTATAAGCATCAAATAAGATGAGGTGCTGTCCCTTAAAATTTGTTTTAGTTTCTTCTAGCCTCCTCTCAAAAACTGCAAACACTTTCACATTCTTACTTTAATGGAGACCCTTGGCTTACTTTCAATATCAGCCTCCACCATTAGGTGAACCAACATCACAATGCCCTCCCCCACTGCCTTTGGCTGAATCACCACCACATCCACACTCTTCCTACTTTGCTGAACTAAAACGCTGCGAGGGTGAACGCATCTTCATCCCGAAGAAAATCGTTTCACGATACCTCAAAACAAAAAGTGTTACTGCAACACAACTTAGACCTAAACTAAATGTTGTCACATTCATGCCATTTGGCTTGTTATATGAACTCCATCTTTGGAGTTGAGATACAATGCGGAAACGGGCTCTTTGGCTCACCGAGTCCACGCCAACCAGCGATCACCCCTTGCACTTGCACTATCGTACACACTAGGGACAATTTACAATTTTACATACGCCATTTAACCTGCATGTCAATAACCTGCAAATCTTTGGAGTATGGAAGGAAACCGGAGCATCCTGTGAAAACCCACGCGGTCACAGGGAAAACATACAAACTCCATGCAGACAGCACCAGTAGTCAGGATCGAACCCGGGTCTCTGGCTCTGTAAACCAGCAACTTGTGGCTGTGCAAATGTGTCACCTATCTTATCATGGAAAATTTTGTTCCACTCAAGCTCTGGGACTCTTCTTGGTGTGCCGAGAACTTTATTCATGCCTTTCCTTGCTCAGAAATCAATTAAATCAACTTACTTTTCAAATTTCACCATTTCCTCATCTTAAAAGATAAAATTACTCTTCCCTTCAACTTTCTGCACATGCGCTACTTTCTCCACAACATGCACGCGAGTTGATGATATCTTATTGCTCTTTGGAGGATTTGCGGCTACGAGGGACAATAATCATCTCTGTTCCTTTTCCCACATTAATGCCCTCTTACTTCACAGAAATTAGGCTCCAAGTGTCCTTCCTCCTACCATCATCATTGAACACATCACCCTCCACAATTTCTGCCATTACCATTAGGATGGCACCCAACATACCTTCTGACCATCAGCAACCGTTAATCCTAAAATATGAAGCTCCATATCCAAAAGCCATTCCATCCTAGGTAAATACAAAGAAACCAACCACCTCTCTCCTGCCATTCACAAGGGCAGAACGCAGTCATTTTCAATTTACTATGCTCTATTTGCTACTCATAATGTGATGATCTAAACATTGAAAAGATCAATCCCAGTTTGGTGACCATTTGACTTGTTATATGAGCTCCGTCTTTGGCTCCATGCAACTCCAGTTTAAGGAACAGCACTTAATCTTTCACTGTAACAAATGCCAAAAACCTGCAAGAAGAGGATAGGATTAATAGATGGTTATGTATAATTTGAGTACTCAGGAGTTGCTACTTTGCATTAAGTGCAAGCTTCCAGAGTACAAGAGAAAGTGGAGGAGATTCCAACCATGTATGCAAAAGAACAAAGAGTTTTTGAAAGAAGCAGAGCACAAAATTGCATAAAACGATCCAAGATTTATGGAATTTTGATTATTTTAAATAAGTGTGAAGATTAGGAACAGAATTGTGTGATTCAACTGAGAACATGCACTGAGTTAAGTAATGGAGTTTGTTAGATTATTGAAAGATAAATCACAAAGACACAGCCTTGGCAATGATCAGAGTGAGCATAGTGGCAGACATTCCAGTTCAGGAAGCAGCAAACCTGGTATATTAGTAGTTGCTGAACTTGTTGCATGAATTAGAATTGAGATGTGTAATAGTTATACATCTTCACACCATTCAATTATGTCAAGACAATTATCATTTATAAGCAGATGCCTATTTTAGGGGAGCTATCCCAAAGTCTATGCAAGAAACTATCCAAAAACTGAAAATAGGAAGAATTCAGGACAGGCTGTAACTGTAGAAAGAGAAACAGTTAATGTTTCAAGTCTGGGAACCTTCATCAGTCTGGGAAAAAAAAATCAATTTAATGTTCAGTAGAGAATAGAGTAATGAGTAAAACACAGGGAATATCTTTGATACGATAAAACCAAATAACTTAATACGGCACTTATGCTTCTTTGTGTATGTAATGTGTTGATGACAGATAACAATGGTCAGCTCTGATACAGACAAAAGAAATAGGGATTTACCTAGAGTTGGAGAATTCAATAGAGTGTTCTTGAGGCTTCGAGGTGCACAGATGGAAGATGGGGTGTTGTTACTCATTGTAACAGTGCAGGACACCATAATCAGAAAAATCTGAGTGCAAATGGGATGGTGAATTAAAGAGCCAGGCAAATGGAAACTTGGGATCATTCCTGTGTACTGAATGCACATGCTCTATAGAATGTAAGAAAGAACTGCAGTTGCTGGTTTAAATCGAAGGTAGACAGAAAATGCTAGAGTAACTCAGCGGGACAGGCAGCATATCTGGAGAGAAGGAATGGGTAACATTTCGGGTCGAGACCCTTCTTCAGACTGAAGAAGGGTCTCGACCCGAAGCATCACCCATTACTTCTCTCCAGAGATGCTGTCTGTCCCGCTGAGTTACTCCAACATTTTTGTGCTCTGGAGATTTATCACCCAATACTCCAATATTAAATAATCCAAAAAACCTATGCAATCTTGTACTTATGCAATCATATCTTACAATCAATGTTAGATTCTTCAATCACAATCCACGAGTACACATTGTCCCATCCAATGCACCAGAGGTGGGGTAAAATGATGTAGAATCAGAAGGGAATGGAACGTGTTCTGAAATTTAGACACCAAGTCATTAAGAATTTCTTGGCAACAGAGGCAAGGTAACGACACTTGATTACCACTGTCCACCTATGATGAATCGCTGCTCAATCATATAGTACTCACTCATATAGTAAAATATCTGAAAGTAGCACTCAACAAGAGTATAAAAGTTAATGCGAGTATGTGAATTCAATGCCTATCAATGGGAGTGGCTCAAGCAGCAGCACATCTGACCAACCAGCCAGGTTGGTCCTGTAGGTCATGTACCAAACTGGCATTGCAACTGAAGGTGATAAATTACTTGAACTTACCCTCATCAACCTATTTACTGTAGTTGTGCAGTCTAGTGTCAATTAGTGTAACCTCCATAGAGTCCTTCAGGAATAGTGTCTCATTCTCAAACCAAAGAAACCCTCCATCGTGTTGTCAGGTGTAACCATCATGCTAAAAGGGATAGTGTAGGAATGGCTGACAACTCAAGACTGGTAGCAGAAATGCATTCCAGCACAATGTGCAGCCTACAGCCACAGCCCTCATTTCTCCCTTACTGTAAACCAGAGAACTAATACTACTTCAATGAAAAGTGCATGAAACAACCTCGTTGTAATCGTGCTCCAGAACCAGTTTAACAAATTAAGCTGCACATATAGTCATAGTACTGACATCCAATACCAATGTACAAAACTACCCAGCCATTTATGGTTTATGAAAAACTAAGCAAACCCCATCTGGCCAGTAACTCCCCAGTCAATTATCAGTGATGGAAGATATCATCCAGTCTTATCATCTACTTCCTGATATTCAATCTGTTTTGGGTTTTTTTTGCCAGGACCACATGGCTCCATATCTCATGACTCCTGCATGAGTGACTGGCCTTAACGTGTTCAAATGTATATTCAGGATCTCAGTATTAATGAGCGCATTGGACACCAAGAGGAAAATATTCCATTCCGTGGATACTTACATGACACAAAAAGACGTCTACAGTTGTTGGAAGCCAATTATTTCAGCTGTAGACCATCGCTGCAGAAAATCCTCAAAACAGTGCTCCAGGCCCAATCAACTTCAGTACCCTCATTAATGAGCTGCTTCCTATCACATGGCCAGAAGTGGGAACGTTTGCTGATGGTGTGCAATGCTCAATTTCAAAAGCAGCTCCTCAGCAATCAAAGCATTCTCAGTCTGCTGAATATTGTTCAATCTCAGACAGGACTTGGACAATATTCAATAGTCATAAACTAAATGTTGTCACATTCATGCCATGTGGCTGGAAACGACCATCAGCAGGATAGTTCAACTGCCTTTGACATTCAATAGCATTACGCAACCAAGTCTCCCAAGATCAGCATCCTGAAATATAAACACTGACTAGAAATTCAACTGGAATAGGCACATAAATAATGTGGCTACAAGAGCTGGTCATAAAATAATTATGGCACAGATTATTGTGTATTAATTGTCTGAATTCCATCACTGGCAATAATAGATGCAGCATACATCATCTACAAAATGCATTGCAATTACTCAGGGTCAGTCTTTACTAATGCATAAAACATAACGCCTCTGCTGCTGACCATGTAATTCAACCCCCCCCTCCCAGATTATGGGTATCAAATCCCACACTCTGTTAATGCGAGTGTCACCTCAAGTCAAGCATCAGGACAGCCAAGTCTTAAAATCTACCTCCAGTTGCACCAAATCTCTTTAATAAGAGCTACAAAAAAACACATCATGCTGACAAACCCTAATAGCCCCACTCCAACATTGTCAAACTCCAAAACCTCTTTCATTCACCATGCATTGCCAAAGTCTACGACCATATCAAATGCAAATGAAGCCCAAGAACAACTTAACTTTTACCGTAAAAGTGTGCAACAACCACAATTAAAATAGCATAAAATATCAGGTCTTAAGCCAAACAGAATTTTTCACATTGAACTTTAACCTGCTTGATTAAAATATTAAATTAATATGGAAAGGCCGCAGGTCCTGATTGTCTAAGCTCTGAATTTTATTAAAAATTTTACGATCTGATTTCTCCACGTCTACAGAGACTTTACAAACAAGCTTATACTCAACAGAAACTTCCAGAAACTCTAAATGAATCTACAATCATACTTATACCGAAACCGGATAAGGACCCTGAAGACCCAGGTTCATATAGAGCAATAGCTCTCTTAAATACTGATCAGAAAATATTAACCAAACTCCTATCTCATAGATTGAGCTTAGTGATTAACAAATTAATACACCCGGACCAAACAGGTTTTATTCCAAAACGTTACTCATTTCATAATTTGAGAAGACTATTCAATATTATATATACAAATAGAATTCCAAATGCAGATCTAGCAATTATTTCGTTAGATGCTGAAAAGGCATTTGACCAGGTAGAATGGACATATTTATTTTCGGTAATGAAAACATTTCAATTGGGGGAGAAGTACTGTACATGGGTTAAATTGTTATACTCCAATCCAACAGCTAGAATATTAACAAATCAAATGTTATCAGCCAAATTTAATCTTTCTAGAGGTTGTAGACAAGGATGTTCACTATCCCCACTATTATTTGCTCTTGCAATTGAACCATTAGCAGAAAGCGTTAGAAACCATCCAGGAATACATGGATACAACACTAGAGATACAAGGAATAAAATTTCCTTATATGCAGATGATGTATTAATATATATTACAAAGTTAGAAACTAGTATTCCAAATCTATTAAATCTAATAACACAATTTGGTCAGTTCTCAGGATATAGGATTAATTGGAATAAAAGTGAAATTATGCCAATAACAAAATTCAACTTAAATACAATACAACAATCCCCTTTTAAAATAGTTGAATATAAACTTAAATATTTAGGAATCTATGTAACTAAGACATATACCTCTTTATTTAAACAACATTTTCCATCCTTACTTAATAAATTACACAAACATATTCAGTACTGGAAAACACTTCCTATTTCAATGCTTGGTAGAATTAATGCTATAAAAATGATTTTCTTACCGCAACTACTATATTTATTTCAATTAATTCCGATATATATTCCAAAAAACTTTTTCAAAAAAGTCGACTCCATTGTTACAAGCTTTATTTGGGATTATAAGAATCATAGAATAAGTAAAAAACATTTATGTAAGTCAAAGAGCAACGGAGGTTTGGCCTTGCCAAATTTCTTATTTTATTTTTGGGCAGTCCATATTAAAAACATGAATTTCTGGCTGGAAGAAATGGACCAACAACCAGAATGGTTAAGGATGGAAAAGGAAGACTGTTTACCTTTTGAAATAGGTTCGATTATATTTGCTACCACAAAATTGCATAAAAAAACCTATAAGGAAAACCCTATAATACATAGTGGAATACAAATTTGGAAACAATTAAAAAAGGCTTTAAAACTGAATAATATCCCACTATGTCTTCCCATTGTAAATAATCCTCTATTCAAGCCATCCATATTGGATAGAGGTTTTATACAATGGAAAAATCATGGAATTAAAAGGATTGGACATCTTTATAGGGAAGGTATCTTTCTGTCATTTCAAGAGTTACAACAGAATCATGGACTACACTCAAATAACTTTTTCAGATATTTACAAATTAGAGATTATGTTAAATCCAATACACAAGTTTATAGGACTAGGGAACCAGAAATTTTTGATGAATGTTTGAATAAGCATCCTAACACTGAAAAATTAATAGCTTATATTTATAACATTCTCCTAAATAACGAGGTACCACCGATGGAACTATATAGACATAAATGGGAAAATGAGTTAGGTTATCCTATTACGAAAGATATTTGGGACGAAAGTTTACAACATATACATCAATGTTCGTTAAATGCCAGACATGCTTTAATACAATTTAAAGTCTTACACAGATTACATTACTCCAAAATAAAACTAAATAGAATTTTCCCACATATCTCTCCTATATGTGATAAATGCCTGCATCTAGAGGCCAATTTAACACATACCTTTGCAAATTGTATAAAAATTAAAAATTACTGGACTGATATTTTTCAAATAATCTCTGAAGTTGTTAATACCAAATTGGCTCCAGACTCAAAATTAATAATACTTGGGATATCAGAACAAAGTTTAACACTCACAACAAGCCAAAGAAACTTCCTTGACTACAGTATAATAACGGGGAAAAAATTAATATTAAAATTCTGGAAAGGCCCTACAACCCCCACAATTAAAATGTGGATTGTGGAAATGTCGGAGACCCTACATCTAGAAAGAATTAGGCTTGTCTTAATGGACAAGCAAGAACTTTTTGTTAAAATATGGGCTCCATTCATTGCCTATTTGAAGGGATAGAGTGGCCCAGCGCGAAAGCCCGACTGAAGCTTGAACTCAGGATTAGATGTAATTATATTTCATAACCTACGAACTTATCTCCTATGACGTATTATAAGTTATTCATTCCACCTCTTTTTCTTTTTTGATATTGTAATTCTTCTTTCTCTCTCTTTCTTCTTTTTCTATCTATATAAAAAAAAAACACTAGAAGCAGAATTAACTGACAATTGACAGATTTAATAATGTATGAGTGATTGATGTATATGAAAAGTTTTTTCTTCTATTATAATATGTTACTCTACATTGTAATATGTTTGCTTCTAATAAAAATTTATATCACGTAAAATATTAAATTAAATTGATTGAATAAAATGAAATACAACCACTCGTATTCATTTACAGAATAAAACAGTTCGTTTTTAGGCAAAAATCAGAATCATATTTTATGGTTACCCAAATAAATTAAAGTTCCCCGAATAATTCTCTACTGGGATAAAATTGTTATTATGAACATATCTATCTTCACAATAATGATGAACAATCCAAGAGGGATATGCTGTATGTTTACAATAAAAGCATTGTTAAATTGTTTGGAAAATTGGGTGCAATGACTGATTTTAGAAAATTGGTCATTGGATGTGGATGGTACTGCCAGTTTTTAAAGTCAATAGGGTTTCATTAAGCTTCGACTTCTGTTTCGTGAATGGCAGGAAGGTTTTCTGTTACAAGAAGCTCCTGTCACTTGTCACAGAATATGTTGTCTCTTGTGGCTAAGCCAGTTGAGATGTTTGGTAATGGTTACAACACAATATTGATGCTGTGGTCCCAGTAAATGGTCACACCATTCAACGCCAGAGGTAGATAGATAGACTCTGTTGCTGGAGGTGACCATTGCCTGCTACAAACTAATTACTACTTGTCAAACTATTGTCTCTGACCCGAGGAGACCACACTGGTCAGTCCAAAGTCGTGTATAGGCTAGATTGGGAGTAGAGCAATTTTTGGTGCATTCTTGATCAAACTGGATATATTTTTCATGTCAACACAGTCATTTCTTATTTCTCATATTAAAAATGGGTTTTCAATGTTCCAAATTTAGCTTTTCAGTTTTCAAATTCCATAACTGCCAGAGTGGGATTCACCTCAAGTCTTTGAATCAATGATCCAGAACTGCATAACTGATCCAGAACTCGAGCTGCAAGTCTAGTTCCTTCACAAACTAATATGGCACTGTGCCATCTGTCACTTGTTAACATCGAGGCATAGCAATATAAATGAGCGCTATATCTACAATAGAGCTGCAGAGCATCTTTGGGACTTTGGTGGTATGAGGTTGGCAGACTTTCCATACCATCATCACATAGTCTTTTACTGACTTTTTTATATTCACAAAAAAAAAGTCAAACAGAAGGATAATACATTTTCCAGCAACCCAGGCGAATTTAAAGAGTGCAGGAAACTAATTGCAAGCAAGTCAAAATGGAGTACAGGAAACATGGACCTGATTGAATATAAATGGGAATGTGGGAAACAGAAGAAAGTGTGCAAAACTTCTAAAATAAAACATAGCGAATTAATAGTTTTACTGTTCCTTGTAAATAACAATGGAAAAGGCACCAGACTGCAAAAAAATACTACCTGCATTGGATATCAGATGCAAAAGGAAAAAGTTTAACTGAAAAATAGTGTAACAGCGAGATATTTAGGTAAAACACCAGTTTTATTTTGATCATTGACGTAAAATTTGCTGACTGAAAAATTAACTTGCGTCCAATTACAAAAGATATGAACAATAAACAAACACAAATTACCCACTGTCTTCAAAACCTCAGGTGCATCAGTGTTCATGAACAATAACGCAGTAAGTGGTCAGTAACATACATTTGCACATATTATGGACCAAATATATCAAAGAAATAATGACCTGATAAAAATATTTAGACTGAAGAATAAATGTGTGGTATAACACACAATATATAATAAAATCTTGTACCTCGTGCATTAACGGCTCATCTAAAAGTTAGTATATCTAACAAAGTAGTCCCATGGCACTGCTGTTGATCGTAAACCCAGATATGTGTTCTCATCTCCAAGGCAATGCCTGAACGTACATATTTTTAAACTAAGAGGTGACAGTACAATAAGAAACCAAACCCAAATATCTGTTGCCTATTTTAATCCTACGCATTAAGGAATACATACAATTTAAAATCTGCACTGTATTTACTCAGCTGGCAGATAAAACGTTTTCAGAATTAGTGTTCCCATGGGACTCCATTTAGATCTAACTGACAAAACAATTCTTTGAACAAGGAATTAACTTCTTTCAAACTGTAGGATCAGGGTTCATTAATGTTACTCGAGGACTGTAGTGCTTTTTACTTTCCGAAGAACTTTCTACCAAACTTATAGAACATCTGAACAAAATTGATTTTAGCAAAGCTTCCAAAGTCTCACATCGCAACTGACGAAAACTTAAAACCGATGGGGTCGAGGGGAGTGGCAAATTGGATCCAAAATTGGCTGCATGGCAGGAAGCAAAGGGCAATGATAGCAAAGTGATTTTGTGACTGAATGCAATTAGCAAGTGAGTTCCGTAGAGCAAAGTATATGGTGCCCTTCATTAAATACTTAAAACCCAAAGTATATTTTAGAAATTGATGGGGCAGGCAGGATAAACACGTGCTGATTATCTGGAAACTGGCTGAAATTGACAATGAAGTAAACAACTATAAAGTGCACAAAGGCATTGGTGACCTGGTCAATTGAGCAGAGAAAGGAACACAATTAATGGAAAGATATTGACTGATGTGTAACAGACAGATCTTGGAGTATATATGCCCATGGATGATTAAAGACGGTTATTAAGGATAATTAAGGATGGTTAGAGATGCCATCCCCAAAACTTTCCTTTAATAAAAGAAGAGGATAAGGGTAGCCAGGTTAGGCTCATAACCTTATCCAACACCAGTTAAACCTCAGCTTATGTACTACATCTACTTCTGGTCACCACTGGACAGATTGAAGAGATTACCGAGACTAACTAGAAAACTTCACTTCTGGTGGAAGGGTATTATTTTGGCTGGTAGTCTGTGACCTGTGGAGTTCTGCAGGGATCTGTGTTGTTTGTGATATACATAAACAACTTGGATCTAATTGTAGACAGGAATGCTGGAGGAACTCAGCGGGGTGAGGCAGCATCTATGGAGAGAAGGAATAGGCGACCCTATTCCTTCTCTCCATAGATGCTGCCGCACCCGCCGAGTTCCTCCAGCATTCTTGTCTACCTTCAATTTTTCCAGCATCTGCAGTTCTTAAACATTGGATCTAATTGTAGATAGGATTACTTTTCAAGTGTACAGACACAAAAATTGGTGGTTGAAGAGTGTGAAGAAGGTTGTCAAAGTATATATTATATAGACATAGATCCCAAAATGGGTGGAAAAATGGCAAATTTAGTTTAATTTAAGCAAGTGTGAAGTGTTGCACTTTGCGTGGTTGAATGCAAGGGGAAGGAACAGTTAATGGCAAGAGCCTTAACAGCACTGATGTACAGAGGGATCCAAGTCCATACATTACTCTCGGAAAGTGGTAACACCGTGGAAAGAGTGGTTAAGGCGGCATATGGTATATATATTTGTCAGGGAATTGAGTACAAGAATAAGGAAGTCATGTCGCTGATTTACAGGACTTTGGTTAGGCTACATTGAGTATTGTGTGCAGTTCTGATCACCCCATTAGAGGAAGAATGAGAAGGAGAGGTTTACCAGAAAAATGGTTGGATTAAAAGATATTAGGCATATGGTAAAATTGGAAAAACTTGGATGGTTTTTCTGGAACAAAGGCTGAGGAGAGAACGTAGAGATATATATTCAAAAACTGGAGGGTATTGCTTTGAGGTGAGGGGCAAGTACATGTATACATACACATCCAGGTGCCTGGAACACACCGATGGAGGAGGTAGATACAATAATGACATCTATGGGTTTTTAGATATTCTCACAGATATGGAGGGAATGGATCACGTCCAAGCAGAAGAGACTAGTTTAAATAATTTTCAAGTTTGGCATGGACGATGTGGACTGAATGGCTTAATCCTGTATTGTACTGTATGCAAGAGCATGCGAGAGCGATTGAGTAAGTCAAAATTGTTTCCTCGGACACAGGAGGCAGAGAAAGTTAAATGAGGTTTAAAATGATAACAGGTCCAGATAAATAGAAGCTATTTTCCCGAGCCATGGGCATAGATTTAAAGTAATTACTAGAAGGCCGAGAAACAAAATGAGACAAAAAAAATGTTTTCAGAGGTTGATGGCCTATGTAACTCACTGGCTGAAAGGACAGAGGCCGTTGTCCTTATCATTGAATCAGTACTTCAGAGCTGCCAAGTTTTGAGAGCATTTCAGTATTCTAATACCCGAAAATCAGTATTTTTACGTGGTGCCATTTTGCTGAAATTTTTTTGTTTTTTAATGTGCGGTCATATCCATGTAAGAGTACAAGAATGCATAACTTTGCTACCAATTGACGTCTTTTACGCACCTTACTTGACAGTGCATTCATTGCCATCTCTTTATATACGGCTGTTTGAATGGCTGCTTCCTGCTTTTAGAACCAGATGATGATGTAGAAGCCATTTTGGAAGCCTCCCTCGCTCTCCCCCCCTCTCTCTCTCCCCTTCTTTATCTACCACCCCCACCCTCTCTCTCCCTTCCTTTTTTTATCCCTCCCTCACTTATTCCCTCCCTCCCTCTCCATCTCTCCACCCCTCCCTCTCTCCCCCTTAAGCCCACCCACCATTCTGTAAAATCAAGGCCAATCCCAATGTAACTGCAACCCCCTGGTAACCTTTCACCACTAGGCTTATCCAGAATTCTACCACAGCCTGAAAAAGAATCAAAGCAAAGAGAATTCCAAAGAAGAATTTCCTGAACAGTGTGTGACCCATAGCACTATGTGTAAAGCCCATAGCGCTCCAGCCGGTAGCGCTATATTTAGAACCCACAGCACGCAGCCGACAGCTTTTCGTTTAAATTCCCACGCATTAAACTGACAGCGCTCTGTTTAAACCTGGAGCGGGACTGGCAGCGACTCTGGAGAGAAAGAATAGGTGACGTTTCTGGTCGAGACCCTTCTTCAGACTGAACTGAACTCCGTATTTAAAATCCATATTTAACAACACAAAATCATACATCCGTATTTTATTGCATTTCCGTACAAAATAGGGAAAATCCATACTACTTGGCAGCTCTGGTACTTGGATGTATATTTGTAGACCCCAGAACCAGAAGGCTGGAGATAGTGTTGCTAGGTAGAATTAGGTCAGGTGACCTTTCCCAGATTGTTCTGTGTCACATGTCTGTTAGTTACTACAGAAATTTTAAAAAAATATGTCTTTAAATTGGCCTAGTCATTGTGTGCAATTATGATAAATACACAATAGAAATCCAATACTCTAGCCACCTACAAAAAGCCAGTGGTCCTTGTTTGAAAAACCTAGAAAAAAGTACTCAATTTTATAGCAAATCCAAACAAAAAACTATTTTAAAACCCAATCTTAAATATATAAATCAACTTGGTAATGGGGCATACTCTGCACTGAACCTTGACAGGATTGGATTTAACAGTTAAATATTTTTTGTTTTAATTTCTGTAATAAATAAAGTTAAAACATTTTAAAACTACGTAATAGCTCAGTAATAATAATAATACATTTTATTTATATAGCGCTTTTCAAGGACTCAAAGTCGCTTAGTACAACTTCACATCTACTGATAGTCTGTGTTTAAGGTAAAGCAGTGGAGAATACTATGTAAACATTTTTAATTTCCAGTTGGGAATCTAAAGTAGCAATGCAAAAATAAAATTATACAAAATATTTCTTGCATACTTGAATTACGACTGTCAGTTTAAAATCAAGGCAAACAAAGCAAAACATTCTGTAGAATATTTCAGAAGATGTGCAAACTTCCAAGCAGATATCTTTAAAAAATAAACTAAGTCCCTGGTTTTGACTTTCAAAGTTAAATCTTGAAGCAATATAAAAAGGTAATGATCCCATCTTTCACAAACTGCCCCCCCCCCCCTCACCTAAAACCCACTCATTTTGCTTTGCAGAATATCATTTTCTGTCAGCCAATCAAATACGCCAAGCTGGCTATGACCTACCAGAGGGTTACCATGGTAACATCTGCCTTCTGGAATACATGTCATGCATGTTAAGTGCTTTCCGGACACACAACAGTTTAGTACTGCACCAAAATGCATTTATTGATTGATGAAAAAAAGATATCCATTAAATGAGTAACAGAGCTGGTAAACTTCAAGCTAATAAAACATGCACAATAACGCTCCCATTTTATGTAGCTGATCAATGGTGAAGTCTGGTATGCAGTCCAAAATTAAGCTCTTGATTGTCGATAAAAATAGCTCAAAGCAATGTGCAGCTTCACCTAAGACAAGGTACACTTGTTAACTATAAAATGTTCACACACAGCACCATTACAAATGCTTTTTAATGAATGTATGCATTTTGAACATTTAACAAATGCAAAGAATGTTACCGTATTTACATTATCAAAACTGATACTCTTTCACCTCATCATTTACAACAATCACACCCCCCAACCCATACTCAACCATGTAACATGAGCTTGAGACAAAGCAGCAGTCCTCAAGCCATTTGACCAAGTTTTTTTTTTTTTAAACAATATTGCGTATAACCAGCACTAATTCAGTGGTGAAAAATATGCCAACTAAAGTGCTGTGAGCATCAGCAACATAATGATCCCATCCCCCACTTAATCATTATTTTTATTTTCTATGTAATATTTATACACCAAACAGGAAAGCAATGCAACTAAACAAAAGCAAACATCGCCGTCATCTTCAAGCTTCACTTCCCTCACCACCTCATGCCCAGAGAAAAATTAATAATAAGATTAATTTTAACATGCTAAGATTAGCAATACTCAGTTCTGGAAAGACAATGTGTCTAAATTAGAACAAATTCTACAAAATATAAACATTGTGAACTGTCAGAATTTAATTATTAATTCTGTTTTAACCGAAAGAACCTTTGGGACCTGAAGTAACATGTTATATACTATTACTTTGACTATTCCTTTATTACGATGGAGATATTCAGATTGTTTGGCAAATTAAACCACAAGTCTTTTTGTTCTAGTCCACCTCTGCAAAGATTGGGGACATGCAGTCATAGCGAACAGAGGCATATTACAGGCAACAGGCCTGTACCATCCAATAGGTTCATTTCAACCATCAAATATCCATCTATTCTGATCCTGTTTATCAGCATTTAATGATTAAGATTGAATTTATAAATGAACATCGCATACTTTGGTTCAAAAGTACCAATTTTTCATTTATATACAGGCAACATGATTCCCCCCAGGAAGTCCCCTCTGAAATTGTGCTGCCTAAGCTGGGTGAGGCAGACGATCTCAAAATCACTGGGACTTCCGCGGCCGATCAAAATCGCTCCCTGCGACCGGGGCCCAGGAACTCTAGCTAGAGACGGTGGATCCATGCCCAGAGCTGACTTTGTAGGTTGGTGTGTCAGCCCACACGGGCTTAGGTGGTCCGTTCCAGTGCCGTTCGACTCTTCTTGGACACCGTGACCTTGGTTGGTCCGGCAAAATGGATAATCCACCAGGGCTCTGGAACCATGGGTGCGGAGAAAATCGGTGGTGGACCTGTACCTTCGTACCAAATCAAATCCTTCCAATATTGACCTGTCTCATTCTGAAAAATAAGGAGAAATTGGTGGAAATACTCTTAACGGGCATCATCCGACGAGTTGTAGTTTCAGGTTGGCTTCGGATAACCCCAATTCCCTCCCTATGTATGCTGTCTGACCCACTTGGTGTTTATGTAATTTCTATTTCGATTCCACTAAAATAACATCACCCAACTCCTAATTCAATTTGTCACCACAATCAACTTTTAAATGGAATTCACTCAAGTAAAACTCAAACCAATCTGAAGAAACGCCACAACCCGAAATGTCACCAATCCATTTTCCTCAGAGATGTTGACTGACTCGCTGAAATACTCCAGCATTTCATCTATCTCTGCTATAAACCAGCATCTGCAGTTGCTTTTTATATTTTAAATCAATGTGTTAGCTATCACATTTTTGAATATCAATGAAATACAACTTTGAGCCAATATTGACATCAAGCATGAATGAAGGCCAAGTTTGAATAAATGGAGCAAGTTTACTCAATCTACTTTGCTTCAGGATGAATGTCAATATCACTCACCATCACACAGTATCTTTCATATCCTGAACTGCCAATTCACTACTTTTGAAATGCAGGTGCTGAAAAATTAATACGCAAGCCCAAAAAATCCATTAAGTGGCCAACGGGCAAGGGCTTGTTATCTTTTTTAACTTGAGAAGTTGGAAATGTATTTGGAGCATCGAAGCGTGGGGGGTAATTTGACTCAAATAATCAAAACAATCAAGTCAATTCACCAGTGTCAAGAATCATTTGCAAATTTAAGGTCATTGTTGAGGAACCAAAAAGTAAGGAAGGGAAAAAAAAAACTTTGAGCAGTGTCAAGATAAAATGCAATGCCTTGAAAGGTCATGGACTTGCAGTGAATCACAACTTTCAAAAGATAAATGAATAGAAGTATGGGGAAATAGAAAAATACAGGAAAAGGAATAAAATGGAGAACGATCCTAACTGGATCGCTCTGAATTAGAGCCGACAAGGAATCAACGGTAAGAAATCTGGCGTCTTTACCTAGTCCAGTTTCCCATTTTCAACACGTGAAGGATTAGTGATGCTTTTATTGCCCAGAAAAATAAATGTCTGTGAAGCTGCTAATGATAAATATTTAATTTGCTACACAACACCAAGCAAAATTTAACAAGTTATCATGCCTTAGACAATAGGTGCAGGAGTAGGCCATTTGGTCCTTCGAGCCAGCACCACCATTCATTGTGATCATGGCTGATCATCCCCAATCAATACCCCGTTCCTGCCTTCTCCCCATATCCCCATGACTCCACTATTTTTAAGAGCCCTATCTAGCTCTCTCTTGAAAGCATCCAGAGAACCTGCCTCAGAATTCCACAGACTCACCACTCTCTGTGAGAAAAAGTGTTGAAGATTATTTACCATGAGATACATTAGGAGCAAAGATAAAAGGCCTCTACTAATACCCAATTTTCAAAAGGGCTACTTATTTGACTGTGCTCATCAGCAGGAACCAGGCCAGCATAAAATCAGACATTTCCCGTTAACATAGTCCCATCAATCAATATTATTTACCAGATTCATTTACCAACTTCTAAATTTTCCAACTTGGTTTATCAGTTTGGCACATTCACAGAATACTTTCACTTAAGTTTATTTTTATTGAAATATTTGACTCCAGAGTAACAATTTTCTTCAGATAAAAATTTGTGTCTATAACTAATGACAATCCTTGCAGTTGTAACTGGAGTAGTAAAACTACTTTGCTGAAAATAAATTTGCCTCATCTATTAAAGCAGAGAATCAACACAATAATTTGGAGAATTTGTTCATTCCAGGCAGAAGAAACATATTTACATAACCCTCCAATAAAAAAGCCAGCCACTCATATCATATTTTGGATTATACCACACTGTGGTATTAATTTTAAACACAAAGTTCATCACAGTTATGTTGATAACATTAATTTTGCAAGATGAAGAACTTCAGTCACACAAATCTACTGCTAATCGAACATTCAGAGTAGAGCATTCTTTCAAGAAGCTAATGAGGTTAAAAGCTCCCTCGAGAATTTGCTGTTATGCCTGTAATGAATCGGCTGGATGCCAGGCACACAAGCAATCAGAATTCTATGTTTTTAAAGCAATTGTTTGTATCCTTTGTGCTTAAACTAACCAGGGATTGTATTTTATTTTCAACATCTGCCAATTTAACCTCAGTCAGCCAAAAAAATTGAGCGTTCAAACACAAAGCTGCACAGGATTAGTGGGGGGGGGGGGGGGGGGGGGGGGGGGAGAGGATTGTACAAACTCAGATGCATGCACATTTACAGAAATAAAAATAGAAGCAAGAAAATGACAAGCAAAGGCAACACTTTTGCCTCAATATGGAAAAACAAAGTTCTTGTTAGTAGATGTTTGAAGCTTCAGCACAGTTCATCAGTTAAACTGACCATGAAAACAAGAGATAAAACATTTACTAATTTATTTCATCCATTCACCAGTCCAGTTTTTCCTCAATGAAATGTGCAAATATTTAATTTCACCTTTAGTTGTCATCCCCTCTGCAAATGTTGATGCACAAACACAAGAACTTTATAACATAAATCCCACAGCAACGATGTTCAAGGGATTCAATTCTTGCCCTAATGTTAGAATTAAAAGACAATCATGGCAGATTTGCTAGCTCTTCTCTGCAATGTCTACTGTGCTTGAAAGTCTTAGCAAACCAAGCATAACATAACACAAGTTCTTAAAGTAATGAACAATTTGATCACACCTACTTAATTGTATTTTTCTGCCCTGGCCATGCTGTTGCTGTCATTGTTGTTCCACTTCGGTTAAATGAAGGTTTGTTAATTTTCCTTCAGCATCAATGCTCATTTGAATTCAACAAATTAATGAAGCATAGGCCTTGCTTATTTTTCCAGCCTATGTGCACCATTTTGCAGTCATCTCCATTAAAATTCACAAGCCAATCAGCCAAAGTTATTTTCTTTGACCATCATGAATCCTTAAGCATTTTCTACCAATTCCATTGTACTACCATATTCCCTTTTAAATCAAATTACCATTTAACTTCAATTCCATACCAAATAAAGAAAATACAACCACATATAACGAGACATCTTTGGAGATAATGTGATATTAACACCCGCATACACAATTCCATGACATGGAGGAAAATAAATCCCAACCTAAGTGAACATGCATGCTCAGTCTGAATGATTGGAAAATTAAGTGCCTTAATCAGCAAATAATGTGTTCCCCCCCCCCATAAAAACATAATTGGACCTATTATCTGTAGAATGCTTGGGCACCGTGGTCTTTTGAAATGTTGTGAAATCTTTACCATATCACCGTCATCTATTAATTTCACAATACCGAACAGGACAAGGACAGTGGATGCATTGAAATGCAGAATTTCAAGTTCCCTTCTATGTCACATTGACTCAGATTGCTGCTCTTTCACTTAGTATGTTTCATATCCAGGAAGTCTTCACTGTGCTGGTAGTTTCTCAAGACCTGCAGAATTATTCAATAAGGGATCTACAACAACTGCTGGGGGGTTTAAGCAAGACCCATCTGTCACAAATCTAAAGATATGCATTTAATTTTATAATTGAACTACAAAAAAGTTATTGAAACCAATCTACAATCCTCACAGAAACTTACCTGTAAGATATTATGTCCTTTTACTTCGCTATTAAAGCTGTATAAATTATGGAAAGCAATCGGATTTTTTGACATATCTATTTATACAAGTCCACATTTGACAGAATACCAAAATTAATTGCTCTGAAGTCTATGGAAACATGGAAACACCACATTCTCCCTCAAATACATAAGGTGTCCAGGTACTTAAACTCAAGCAAGGAACTTGGACCTCATACTCCTTTGCCTATATGGCTCAGTATTGAATACTGGCCAATGAAGAAAGAATACAACATCAAATGACCATGATCAGAACTAGAGCTGGCGTCAGTACATTCCAATTATAAAATGCTGCACAAGGCTTGTACACTACCAATGACACTTGCCAGACATGCCATTTAAAAATATAACACTCCATTCACATTGCATACTTCTAATTTTCAAATGGTAGAATCTGCAATGAAATACCAGCAATCTGACAATTTCACCGTTAAATCATTAAGAAGCATTTTACGAATGTTGACACCTATCCCAAAAAGGTGGAATTCAATGCTCACTATCTTAAGAAAATTTAATATTCAGGTTTTATAGTACGGAAATATGTCAATGGTTAGTTTATTGTCACGTACCGAGATACAGTGAAAAGCTTTTGTTGCTTTGCTGAACAGTCAGTGGAAAGACAATGCATGATTACATTGAGCCATTCAGTGTACAGATATATGATAAAGGGAATAACGTGAATAAAAAGAATATAGAGTGCTCTCCATAATGTTTGGGACAAAGACCCATCATTTATTTATCTGCCTCTGTACTCCACAATTTGAGATTTGCAATGGAAAAAAAATCACGTGGTTAAAGTGCACATTGTCAGATTTTAATCAAGGCCATTTTTATACATTTGGGTTTCACCAGGTAGAAATTATAGCAGTGTTTATACATAGTTCTCCCTCCCCCCCCCCCCCCCCCCATTTCAGGGCACCATAATGTTTGGAAAACAGCAATGTCATGTAAATGAAAGTAGTCATGTTTAGTATTTGTTGCATATCCTTTGCATGCAATGACTGCTTGAGGTCTGTAATTCAGGGTGTCTTATCTGGTGATGCTCTGCCAGGCCTGCATTGCAGCCATCTTTAGCTTATGCTTGTTTTGGGGATTAGTCCCCTTCACCTTTCTCTCCAGCATATAAAAGACATGCTCAATTGAGTCCAGATCAGGCGATTGTTTTGGCCACTCAAGAATTGACCATTTTTCAGCTTTGAAAAACTCCTTTGTTGCCTTAGCAGTATGTTTGGGATCATTGTTTTGCTGTAGAATGAACTGCTGGCCAATGAGTTTTAAGGCATTTGTTTGAACTTGAGCAGAAAGGATGTGTCTATACACTTCAGAATTCATTATGCTACTACCATCAGCAGTTCTATCATCAATGAAGATAAGTGAGCCAGTACCTACAGCAGTCATACATGCCCAATCCACATCACCCCCACCACCGTGTTTCACTGATGAGGTGGTATACTTTGGATCTTGGGCAGTTCCTTCTCTCCTCCATATTTTGCTCTTGACATCACTCTGATATGTTAATCTTAGTCTCATCTGTCCACAATAACTTTTTCCAGAACTGTGGTTGCTCTTTTAAGTACTTCTTGGCAAACTATAACCTGTTTTGGGGGGGGGGGGGGGGGGTTGCAGTTAACCGTGGTTTGAATCTTGCAGTGTAGCCTCTGTAGTTCTGTTCATGAAGTCTTCTGCGGACAGCGGTCATTAGCAAATCCACACCTGACCCCTGAAGAGTGTTTCTGATCTGTCAGACAGGTGTTTGGGGATTTTTCTATATTCTAGGGAGAATTCTTCTGTCATCAGCTGTGGAGGTCTTCCTTGGCCTGCCAGTCCCTTTTTGATTAGTCAGCTCACCTTCTTAATGCTGTTCCAAACAGTTGATTTTGGTAAGCCTAAGGTTTGGCTGATGTCCCTAACAGTTTTATTCTTGTTTCTCAGTCTCATAATAGCTTCTTTGACTTTCATTGACACAACTTTGGTCCTCATGTTGATAAACAGCAATAAAAGTTTCCAAAGGTGATGGAAAGACTGGAGGAAAGACTAGGTGCTGAGAGCTCTCTTATACCTGCATTAAGGAGGCAATTAAACACACCTGAGCAATAAAAACACCTGTGAAACCATGTGTCCCAAACATTATGGTGCCCTGAAATGGGGGGGGGGGGGGGGCTACGTATAAACACAACTGTAATTTCTACATGGTGAAACCAAGATGTATAAAAATGGCCTTTAATAAAATCTGACAATGTGCACTTTAACCACATGTGATATTTTCTATTACAAATCTCAAATTGTGGAGTACCGAGAAAATTAAATAAATGATGGGTCTTTGTCCCAAACATTATGGAAGACACTGTATAAAATGTGAACATCTGAAAACTGATCTGCTTTCTGAAATGAAAAAAAAATAAAAATAAAAGGACAGAGTTCACCTAATCATAGAAACATAGAAAATAAGTGCAGGAGAAGGCCATTCGGCCCTTCATTGTGATCATGGCTGATCCTGTTGACATATTTTAATAGTGATGCATGCTCCACTAATCTCACTCTATAAATTGAAAAGCTTTTGCTCTCTTCAGGGTTACTAGGATTGCTGAAGTTGATAAAATATAAAGTAACAGAAATCATTCAAAAGTTAGAGCACATTACCCACTGAACAAACTGGTATTGAAAAAATTGTTTTGGGTCTTTGTTACCCATATCAGTGTGACATTACAAAACCCCTTTTCCTTTAAAAAGTTATATTTTAATTTTAATTTTCCAGGCAGTTTTCTCAGTTACATACATAGCCAAATAAATGCTTCAATCATTTTGCAGTAAAAAATATTTTAATATTTTAAATCATAAAAAATATCCAGTAGCAATTGAGTACAAATCAGTTGATTTCAAATGAAAAGCACACTGTGAATCCGAATGAGCAGATTGCACCAGTTTCTTTATTCTTAGCTGTGCTTATTTTTTTGCCAACTTCTCCCCTCCCCCTTAAAGTTTATTTGGCTGATGATTTTCTACAGCAGCATTCATTTCCGAAGTACAACATATCAGATTAAAATAATTTTAATTTACATTTTGATAACATTATGAAAACATAAAAAGTTGAGGGTTTGAAATTCGATGGAACCTTTTTACATAATTTCTTCAAAAACCAAGAGTGCACATTAATTATAACACATTTCTATTTAACAGGGTCAATTGCAGGCATGAAATTCCCTCCCCCATTCAAGTATCAGCATATTATATCAGCAATTCTTTCGATCGATAAATTTTCATAACCATATCACTGATAACCAAAAGTAAAGTAAACATGTCTGCCATGGTTTAACATGGTTCAACACAGATGCTCCAAATGTATACGGTTATACTATATTTTTCCAAGATAAAAAGGTACATTTATTCATCTGATACTGGTTTTCCACAGAAAAGTACTTCATGCATGTAAATTGCACTATACATTAAACATAATACCACTTGTTACAGTCACACATCTCATGTGTGGGGGAGGGAAGCATAGTACCTGCAATGTTTTATAGACTGTAGACACAAAATGCTGGAGTAACTCAGCGGGACAGACAGCATCTCTGGAGAGAAGGAATGGATGACGTTTCGGGTTGAGTAGGCTGAAGAAGGGTCTCGACCCGAAACGTCACCCATTCCTTCTCTCCAAAGATGCTGCCTGTCCCACTGAGTTAGTCCAGCTTGTGTGTCTACCTTTGATTTATAACAAGCATCTGCAGTTCTTTCCTACATGTTTTATAGACTGATATATTTCAACAAGGCAGCAGGCATTAAGGATCTTAATTGACAAGCATATTCAAAATCCTGAGAATTATTTAAAACTCTGCTTTATTTTAACAGAATTGATTAAGTGCCAAAATATTCCAATGCAAGAACTGGATCGCCTGATAAATACTCGCTCTGTTGAATTGGTCATGCAGTTTTAAATAATTAGGTCAAAGTACAAACACAGTGCTAGAATACTGAACCAAATCATAATGCAGAGATTACAATCAACTTGGACTGATGCCCAAAAATAACAAGAGCTATTCAATCATATTAAGGATGATTTTTTAAAATTTAATTTGTTTCCCCTACATTTTGTAACAGGCAAATTAGATGACTAATTCATACTTGAAAGACAAAGTTTAGAACAAGAAATCGCCAAATGTTATATATGGAAGTTAATTGTCATTTTAATTTGCATTTATTGGCTATAGGATTGGGGGAAGGGAATGGTCAGGTGGAGAAGATCAACACTGTCTCACTGTGAAAAAGCACTCTACAAAGTAACATATGTTGGTACACAATTTGCTACAATTTAAAAGTTAAAGCAAAATATAGAAAATAGGTGCAGGAGTAGGCCATTCGGCCATTCGAGCCAGCACCACCATTCAATATGATCATGGCTAATCATCTAAAATCAGTACACCGTTCCTGCTTTTTCCTCGTATCCTTTGATTCCTTCAGCCCTCAGAGCTAAATCTAACTCCCTCTTGAAAATGATAATCTAAATATTTAATTGTTTACATCGGCTTTAAAACTGATCAGTCATATCGGAAGTAATAAACACGATTAAAACTATTCATTTGACATTAACAAAGCTACACCAGCTTCTTTCACTTCAACCAGCATTTATCCAATATAAACAATTTTTTAAAGGTTCAATGAAGTGGTATATGGGCATTGTAATATGATCACTTTCCTGGCATGCCATGTATGCTGGGGCTCCACGGGTTACAAATGACCCAATTAGTGGAAATCAGACTTTACACAAATTTCCCCATTAATTTTTAAAACATTTTTCAAGTTGGTAATAATAATGTTGCTTGATATTCATTAATGACTGGATACAGTATATATCCTCTTAGTTTAATTATGGGCAGTGCTAGGGTAATTATTTAATGAATAGTCATTGTGGTGCGATATGGGTAGCTACAGGAAAAGGACAGTTCTGACATACACAGAAGTCATCTTAGTGAGAGTTCAGAACAGAACCTTGACATAACCCAGATACTGCCTTTCCATTTCCATTATATCCGTGCCCACAAAGACAGATAGAGATCAAGTTCACCATTGTCGTCAGTCCAACAGTGGAGAAATTAGCTATGAGAGGAAAGGTTTTAGAAGATCAGGACCTCAAATCCAGTGACCTGATACCTACACGCCTTAATTCTTTTGAGAACTACCTGCAGGAGACATTTTAAAGCTTTGGAAAGCCATTGCCCCAAGCACAATCACCCAAATCCAGGCCAATATCCTGGTTTCAATCGAACCCTAATTTGACTCCCTCAGCTTCAATAGGTACAGTGCCCTCCATAATGTTTGGGACAAAGACCCGTCACTTATTTATTTGCCTCTGTACTCCATAATTTGAGATTCGTAATAGAAAAAGCACATGTGGTTAAAGTGCACATTGTCAGATTTTAATAAAGGCCATTTTTATACATTTTGGTTTCACCATGTAGAAATTACAGCAGTGTTTATACATAGTCCCCTCATTTCAGGGCACCATAATGTTTGGAACACAGCAATATCATGTAAATGAAAGTAGTCCTGTTTTGTATTTTTAAATTCTTGGATGTAATCTTTATTTGTGTGCTGCATTGGCAAGTCAAATTTCACTGCACCAATTGGTGTATGTCACAATAAATGTTTATCTATCTATCTATATCCTTTGCATGCAATGACTGCTTGAAGTCTGCGATTCATGGACATTACCAGTTGTTGGGCGTCTTCTCTGGTGATGCTCTGGCAGGCCTGTATTGCAGCCATCTTTAGCTTATGCTTGTTTGGGAGGCTAGTCCCCTTCAGTTTTCGCTTCAGCATGTAAAAGGCATGCTCAATTGGGTTCAGATCGGGCAATTGATTTGGCCACTCAAGATTTGACCTTCTTTTAGCTATGAAAAACTCCTTTATTGCCTTAGCAGTAAGTTTGGGATCATTGTCGCTGTAGAATGAACTGCTGGCCAATGAGTTTTGAGGCATTTGTTTGAACTTGAGCAGATAGGATGTGTCTATACACTTCAGAATTCATTATGCCACTACCATCAGCAGTTGTATCATCAATGACGATAAGTGAGCCAGTACCTTCAGCAGACCATATCACCCCCACCACCGTGTTTCACAGATGAGGTGGTATGCTTTTGATCTTGGACAGTTCCTTCTCTCCTCCATACTTTGCTCTTGCCATCACTCTGATATCTATATTACTAAAAGTCTGATCTTGACCACTTCCTGTTGTTCTGTATATTGATTTTAGAAAAAACGCTGCCACTTACAGCTGTGATTTTTGGCCATCTTACTCAGTCCCCCTCCGCTGTGTAGGACAAGGATTTTTCCCATCGATGAAAAATAAAAGAGTTATTAGTGTTTTAAAAATGTTGAGATTCTCTCTCCTGAAGGCCACGCCCCTTCCGGAGGGACTATAAAACCCGGAAGTGTTGAGTGCCTCAGGCAGTCTCTGCAAGATGGGGGAGCGAGAGGGTCACGTCTCTCAGGCTGAGCTGTGAATAACACTGAACACATGTCTACTAAACTGTGAATGGTTTTACTGACCTGTCAGTGCCCTTAATGTGGTCTGAAAATATAGTTTGGAAATGCTAAAGCCGTGTTGCCTTTGGTTTGGAAATGCTAAAGCTGTGTTGCCTTTGGTTTGGAAATGCTAAAGCTGTGTTGCCTTTGGTTTGGAAATGCTAAAGTTGTGTTGCCTAATTAAAGTTGCCTTGCCTTCTATATAAATTATAAGTCTAAGCTTGACCACTTCTTGTTTGCACTTTATATTGATTTTTTTTAAACGCTACCACGTACGGCTGTCCCCGTCCGCTCATCAGGTGCCGAGGATTTTTCCCATCGATGAAAAATAAAAGTTATTAGTTTAAAAATGTTGAGATTCGCTCTCCTGTCAATCACGACATGAAGGCCACGCCCCTTCTCATGGGAGGGGAGGGACTATAAAACCCAGAAGTGTGGGCGTGGCTCAGTCTCTGCAAGATAGAGGGAGAGGTCACGACTCGCTGTCTTTAGCGGCCTTGCACCCTGCTTGAAATGGCATGAAACTGCACTTGAATTTGGTGGCCTTGCACCCTGCTTGAAATGGGATTTCAAGGAATAGCCGCGAGTCAACTGCCAGCCCACCAGCTGTGAGTGAGCTGCCAGCACAACAGGCTTGAATGACTGAGCCGCCAGCCCAAGAATCCATTTGGCCCACAATGTCCATACTAGCCCTCTGGAAACCAGTCCCTTCAGCCCACAACACCCATACTAGCACTCCAGAAACCCCCCACCGGCCACCAATATTGGAATTGGTGGAGGTGGAATATTGCGTTGGGGGACCAGGCCTCCCGCGTGATGCTGGGATCCAACTGGTCTCACTTAGTCTAGTAAGTTAATCTTCGTCTCATCAGTCCACAAGAACTGTGGTTGCTCTTTTAAGTACTTCTTGGCAAACTGTAACTGGCCATCCTATTTTTGAAGCTAACCAGTGGTTTGCATCTTGCAGTACAGCCTCTGTATTTCTGTTCATGAAGTCTTCTGCGGTCAGTGGTCATTGACAAATCCACACCTGAAGAGTGTCTCTGATCTGTCTGGGGATTTGGGAATTTTTCTTTATTATAGAGAGAATTCCTCTGCCAAGAGCTGTGGACGTCTTCCTTGGCCTTCCAGTTTATTTGTGATTAGTAAGTTCACCAGTGCTCTCTTTCTTCTTAATGATGCTCCAAACAGTTGATTTTGGTAAGCCTAAGGTTTGTCTGATGTCTCTAACAGTTTTATTCTTGTTTCTCAGTATCATAATGGCTTATTTGACTTTCATTGGCACAACTTTTGGTCCTCATGTTGATAAACAGCAATAAAAGTTTCCAACGGTGATGGAAAGACTGGAGGAAAGACTAGGTGCTGAGAGCTCTCTTATACCTGCAATAATGAGGCAATTAAACACATCTGAGCAATTACAAACACCTGTGAAGTCATGTGTCCCAAACATTATGGTGCCCTGAAATGGGGGGGGGGGGGGGGGGGGGAGCTACGTATAAACACAACTGTAATTTCTACATGGTGTATAAAATTTCTACCAAGATGTATAAAAATGGCCTTTAATAAAATCTGACAATGTGCACTTTAACCACATGTGATATTTTCTATTACAAATCTCAAATTGTGGTGTACAGAAGCAATTAAATAAATGACGGGCCTTTGTCCCAAACATTATGGTTGGCACTATAGATCGTTACTTATAGAATTTTCACTATTATACATCCCAAAATTATGTAATTCCATTAACCAAAAAAAGATAATTTAATTTACGAAATTTGAAAAAATATTACAAGCAAAGGCCTCCTCTAGTTAATGTGGTTGGAGAAGCCAATCCCCTTTTCAACTCTTGGCATTAGTAAAATATACTGAACTCGAGGAAGATAAAAGTCAAAAGATAAATAAATCAGACCCATGTTTCTTGAAGTCTTTCTAATTAATGATCATAACCACAATTCAAAGGCAAATCTTTACAAAAGTATAAACATTGATCTGAAAATCCACAATCTGGGTTTATATACTAAAGTCTCATTCTTTCAAATCAATCCAAAACAAAACAACTCTAAAAATGACAGAGGTTATAATGTAACCTCCATTGAATTCAGTAAATGGAAAGCAACAAGTAAAACGTCGTGTTGAACTTTTATTCAAATAATTCACATGGGTTTTTGTATGGAAACTTGGTAATAATCATATTTTCTATTGGCTTTATTCAGGATTTCCCCTGCGATCCCTGTTGGGGATTTTGCAGACCAAACAACTTGCTGCAGTCTAAGACGTAATATAAACAAATATTGTGACCCAATAGAACAATGACATGAAGAATATATAGTAATTGCAGAGGGTATGCCAAGATTTCATAGAAATATAGAAAAATAGGCGCAGTAGATCATTCGCCCTTCAAGCCAGTATTCACTATGATCATGGCTGATCATCCAAATTCAGTACACTGTTCCTGCTTTCTCCCTGTATCCCTTGATTCCATTGACTTTCTTTGTCAATGTCAGGAACATTGGTGTATATTTTATCTGGCATTAGTCACAACGTTGGTTTAATTTGGTTCAGTAATATTGCATACAATAATACAGTCTCCCCAGTTTAAATCTACATATATTCCTTTTGCCTCCATACATAGGTACAAAGAATCAACATCCTGAGGATAATTTACACCAAGAAAGAAAATGTAAAACTAATTTATAAATTCTTCCTACTTAATAAGTCAGTTAGTAGTAACTTAGCTACATCTCACACATCAATTGGAGAGCTTAATCATTTTTCACTACCCTATCAGCAACCCTGTTTGCATCCCATCAACAATTAATACACTGTAGTCAAAGTTATCTGACACCACAATTCCACAACAAGAATGCATACATTTGGTTAATTATCAAAAGAAACGCATGTTAAAAGATTCAACAAAAATAAATAATAAAGTCTGTTGTGGGACACTGCCTTCCAATGGAAATCTAAGTTTACATGCATTACATAATTATTTTCATGTTACTTACTGAGGTGTTGGAAAGAAAGCTCCCCATAAACGTGAACATTACACAAAATGTAATTCTGAATTAGCAGAGAGCAATTGTGATACAACTATGTCATTTTGCAGATATGGACAATATTAAGGATATAATTTTATTAAACTAAACAACTAGTCACCATTTGAAAAAAATATGCATGCCAGAACAATTACTTAGCTTGTCCAAGACTCGCCACCTCTGACAAACAATTGTTCCACATCAAATATAAGTTTCAAGAAGAAAGCCAACCTTGTCTTTCTAACTAGGTTTATACATTTCTGGATGGTCTATCAATAGGGCCCAGAAAAGCTTGGAACTAGGAGTCAATTCAAGCACATAATAACCAAAATCACATCATACTTAGCAGGTGGACATTATCCAGAACCAAAATTCTAAACATACATTTATTCCCAGTACTCATTTCTTTCCCTCTACCATTTCGGTTTTGGAAAAAGAAATGAAAAGAAAAATGGTGTCCATGCTAAGAAGGTCTTACCCTAACAGAACTTGTTATATCGGTGGTAAACAAAGTGAAGGTAAAAGAATATCCTTAGTTAAAATCCATCAGTTTAACTCAAATGGATTTTACTTAAGTTTGTAATTTTCATTTCAATACTCAACAAGTATCATGCCAACTTGGGTTTCCAAAGATATTGAAAAAAAACAAATTTTCCACTGATTACTCCCAATTTTTGCTCAGTGGCTTAATCCAATCTAAAATTAATTTATACTTTCAAATCTTTTCTAAAACATTACTGATAAACATTTTTACTGATAAACTTTTCTAAAACATTACTGATAAACATACTGAAGGGTCTCGACCCGAAACATTGCCTATTTCCTTCGCTCCACAGATGCTGCCTCACCCGCTGAGTTTCTCCAGCATATTTGTCTACCACTGATGTTCTATAAATCATTTTAGAACTTGATTTGAAACTAGTTTCCATTCCTCATAATTAAAATATTTAGTTTGCAAACTGAATTTTACTTAGAACCGTTTCAATTTTGACTTGTTTGAAATGTTTTCCTTTACATAACATAAACTAGATTTGATTCACCAATACTTGTGTTCGCATATACCTAGTCTGAGTTTTTATTTAAAAATGTAAAGACATTTAAATTTCAATACATTCATATTTACTATGTCCAAGGTTTGTTTTTATGTAAAGGCACACGTCAATTTCAGGGTTTGACGATTTCAAAGGCCGACAACTTACTACACTTTAGTCAGTCCTTTCAAGTAACCGAGATCGTCATATAAACCTATAACCAGCGCCTAATGTAAACAAACGTTTCTGCGTCTTTGCAACGGTAAAAAAAAAGTAGCTTTTAAAATATCACAGATTAACATATACAACGTATTTGACATCATTAAGAAAACACGATAATTTATTTAAAAAATACAACCCCATCTAAAATAAGATATTGACACGATTTGTTCCCCTCTTTTATACTTGTAAAACTGGTTGCTGGGCGGATGGATTGGTGAGAATAACCAAGAACAGTCATCACCATGTCATCACCTGACTCCAGTCAGAATAGTGTAATAACAAAAAAAAATCGTGAGATCAAATACCGAAGACTACAAACCGGTTTTCCTATTTACTACATTGAGGTTACTTTCCAATGTTTCATAATCCAGCATGTATTATTTTGTTTGCAATCAATCTCTCCCATCACACAAAAACAACGAAGCGAGAGAGAAAAACACACTCCAGCTTCCTACTCAGGCTTGCCTTTTGTATCCCTGCACGTCCTTCGTCTGCTTGGCAATTAAGCACATTTATATTTTAGCCTTTTAAAAATATATATGTTCGCACAATGAAGTGACGCGAAAACGTTCAAAACATGCATTTCACTGAAAATAAAACTTTCGTATAAATTTCGCCACCTAACCACAGAAATCCGTTAAAACAAACACAGAATAAACAGGGGGGAAAAGTCTTTTTAAAAGATGTGAACTCGAACTGTAGCCACATTTCCCGCTCCCCTCCCCCAAACACACACACTGTCCGAGCCGCGTCCTCCATCTTAGATCCGCACTTCGCTCGCCTTTTTTCACTTAAAAAAAAGATTAAAAGTTGAAAAATACGAACCGTCCCTGCCCATTTTGGATCCGTTTTTTCCCTTCCCGTTCGACAGCGTAAGAAAATATCGAGTTTAAAAATTGATTAAATTAAAAATGGGAATAGTTAACACCGCGTCTTCACAGGACGAACAATCCTAAGCCGCCATCTGGTGGCATTTTCCACAATCGAATGGCGCAATGCAAATCCAGACAAAGATTGCCCTCTGGCGGCCACCATCCGTGGCCCGGCTCGTTCCCGCGCACGAGCGGTCGCGGTTGGCGTGTCACGGTTACGCGCCCCGCGGCGGAGGAGCGTGTGGTCTGTATGGAGATATGGGGGAGGGGGAGATGCTGGCGGCGAGCACGCGCTCGCCATCCCGCGCGCGCGCCTCACGCTGGAGAATGGCGCGCGTCAGGACGCCGGGGCGTTGCTGGTTGTCAAGCAGGGGGGCTTGGTTGAGCGATCAATAGAGAATAAATATTCGTCTTTGCGCAAAAGCCGAGAGCCGTATTTAAAGCTCCATTGTTGAGGGATGTCTTGCAGGCTTAAAAAAAAATCGTTGTGGAACATCTCAGCTGTTTGTGAAGGGAGCCGCCGGAATGCCTAAGAGAGAGAGAGAGAGAGAGCGTGTAATGGCGGCTGCACAAAGAGGCGATGGAGGAGGATGGAGATGCCCGGCTATTTGGCTGTGATCCGCTCCCCCGATATTGGCAGCAACCTTCCCCACCACAACGCACCAGAGAAAACTGCGTGTTAAATGCATTCAAACTGCTCCTGTGTTATATGTTTATGTTTCCCTGTCGTGGAAGCCATTTTGATGCCTAGAGCCATTGGCGTGGACGTGCCAGGTCTCCTCCCCTCCCCGCCAACTGCTGGGCTACTAACGAAAACAAATCCTAATTATCTCGCAGTCTTTCCTGGGAAAACACTCACACGGCATTAGATTGGAGCTATGGTCACAAAAGGAACGGAAAAGAAGTGTACATTTTTAGAATAGTGCCTGCTATCACGTGTGGGGGGGGGGGGGGGGTGGCGAATGAAGAAGAGTGATTCAAACATGCTCAATTTAAATCGTTTTAAATTTCAAAGTATATTTGGGTCAGGTCGTTTTCCCTGAAACAGTTGAAGATCTGTTTACTCAGGCTGACTGTCTTGCTAATGATTCTGCTTCTGTTGTGTCAATAGTGCCAGCAGAGTGAGAATTTCCTAGTTCAATTGATACAAAAGATATATTGAACCATTGGAATAACAAATAAAATGTGCAATATTGTGGAGAGACAAAGTTGAGGTTTCAGGTCAGATTTCAATTAACACAACATATTGTTTGAGAGTCACCAAATGTGATCACACTAGAATCTGTTGGAATCAAACTCATTTGCCACCACTAACTTAACAGCTGAATCTTTTGTGGAAATGGGAGCTTGAATAGCAACCAAACATGATCCATATTCATTTCAGCAACCAACATGATCCATTTTCTTGAATTAAAACATAATAGAGGAGTTCACATTTTGCCAAAAAAGCAAAATAGCAACAGCGAAATACAATTTAGGGTAAAATGAATTAAAAACAATATATATTTCAGACTATCTGAAGAGAAATTAGCAACATTTCAATCAGTGTTTAATTCTAGCAAGAGGGACTTCAACATTGGGTATGTTGCCCTCTGCACATTTTGCACTGACCTCTGAATGTTTTCATTGTGTTCTGTTTTTTGCTGCTGTAAAGGGATTTATTTATTCTATACATTTATAAATAAGACCACAGAGTACAAGGTGGTGCATGTGAACAATAATGGAGAGGACCTACCATTTCAGTATTAATGGTCTTCAAAAATGAAGCCGTTGTGCTGCTTGATCCAAATCATCTTGATGGTAACCCAAGCGAGCGAAACTCACAAAAGACGTCCATACAAAACACAGGGTATCCATTTATAACACCTTATATTAAGAGCTACCAAAAGAACAACATAGCATTGAAAATGTCACATGCAATTTTGGGATTAAATAACAATAGTAGATTTCTTGAAGTGATGAATTATATTTTCTCATTGTAGCACTATTTGATATTAGCCATTGGATGAGCTTAGACAGTCCTCTCACATCTAGTTTGGGCTTAAATTTGTAGGTACTGAACAAAGGCATACCCATAATTTGGCAAATTTTTCCACTGTTGTAATTTTTTTTAACGGCCATAAGAATTGGTGATCTTGGAAGATGAAATATTAATAATTCTATATTAGTTTATACATCTGTTGACTGATATGCAACAATTCAAGTGGTGGTAACGGATCTACGGACATGGGAAGGAGAATCAATCAAGATTTCCTTTCTTAATAGCTGCCCTTTGCGAGAGACTAATAAAAACAAGTCATTTGATTTTCATTTGTACCAATAAGAATACACCTGGTACATCCTCAATATGCTGTGATAGTTCCCGATAACATGCTCAATTATTGGATCGAACCTTGATCCACACAATTCAGTTTCAAAATAGCATCAACTGGAATCTGTAGATTTAATACAACATCTACTTTCAGCAAGAGAAAAACAAATATGGACTGAGTGCTTGAACCCAGTATGAATGTTTCCTTTTCTGTCATCAGAGTTGATTGTACTGGGTGAAAGTGGTTAAATGTCACAAATTAATTATAGCTGGTCCTACATTGTAATCAATACTCATTTGATTGAGATATCAAAAACTGATCAAAGTGGGAAATGCTAGAATCCATTATGAAAGAAATTGTAACAGGGCACTCAGAAAATAATAATAGGATTTAGCCAAATAAGCCAGGATTTATGAAAGTGAAGGGAAACATAGAAGAAGCCTCTTCAAAATAATTACTCCACTAATCCCATTCCCCTCTTGCTTCCTACAGACCCACATATGTGACTTATTCAGGTGTTAAAAGTTCATATTACATCTTCCACGACTGTTTAGGTAAAACCTTCTAAATTAGTCATGTTGTTACTTGTGGGCGGAGCACCAAGGCAAATTCCTTGTATGTGAATACTTGGCCAATAAACTTACTTACAACGAAGAGCATTAAAAAATTGATTCCTGCTGACTAGTGATACCTGAAAACTGAAATATTCCAAACAGACAAAATGGATTTGTAACTTGACAGCACTTTTGCATGTCAGAACATAGTAAAGTAAATCAGCAAAGGTACTGTAGTTCGCAGTCAAGGTAACAAAGGAAATCAATGCAGATTATAGCTGTTCCTTTAAATGCTCACTTAACTAAACACTGACAAGATCTGTAACATGACAAAATCATACATCTTTCATGAGAAATATGATTACATCTAACCACAATAAGATTTTCCACGCTTCACGAATATCCACCAGTTTTGTTGTCAGAATTCTGAGGAACAGGTCCATTGGAGTTTCCAGAATCGTTACTGTCTCCTGATCGGACAAACAAAAATAAAGTATAATAAGCAAGTTTGGTATTCTGAAAAACGAAAGGAATCATGGGATTTGTCAAAGGGCACGTGCAGCAACTGTGCTGCTGCGTGTATACAGACCTGCGTTTTATCCGTAGTCTGGATCGAACCCGGGTCTCCGGCGCTGCAAGCGCTGTTGAATTGCTACTGCACTGTCCCCGTCCCCGCCCGAGTGTCCCAACCCTGTCCGGGGACGGTCGGAGATGTGTGGGGTGACCCTGGACTGATGGGACACTGGCCCGGAGCAGTGGTGGCCCAGGTTTACAGCCAGCGCGGAGAAGAAGCGCTAACTCCAGCTCAACTCTGCCTGTCCCGCCGGGTTAACCGACAGCCCTGGACTGACGGTACACCGGTCCGGAGCAGTGGAGTTAGCGCTTCTTCTCCGCACTGGCTGTAAGCCTGGGGCCGCCACTGCTCTGGGCCAGTATCCCATCAGTCCAGGGTCATCTCAGACATCATTATTTGGAATAATGTCTGGCTCTCTGCATAGGGATGAGCTGACTATTTTCATATTTCACTGAGCTTATTTCCATATTTATTGGATGATATCCAACACAAATACAAGATAACATGGGAGTAATGTACTTAGGTGCTTAGTAATTAGCAAGCTGCCCTTAAAAGACCAAGTTTGTCTGAAGGTGGCAGTAGCAGTCTGGGGGAAACAGCTGGCATGCGGGAAAGTGTTTGGATCACTATATTTCAGTGTCAGGCAGTGACAAAATCTGGCTCATATCTAATGTGCTACTTAGAAAAATGCTTTCCAATGGAGGATTTGGCACAAGCCGTTGTCCAAAAATGGTCATCATTATGAACTTGAACAAATGCTCACTATTTAAGCAAGAATTACCTGTAAATACTTTTCAAAGGGTCTGATCAAAGGAAATGGGAGGGAATATCTTGAATCACATGAAGACATTATAACATTTCCAAGAACTTGCATGGGTATAGCATGATAAATTTAGTTTTAGAAAACAGCATGTTTTTTTCCCCCCTTGTAAAACAAGACTGGCATGTAATCTTCATATTTTCTGAGTGGTGTTAACCTTGGAATTCTACAAAACATTTCTAACAATTATCTTTTATCAAATTTAATATCTTCTACATGTGAAAAAAAACTGGAATTTCTTTAACAGAACAAAACCTATCACTGGTAACATTAGCAGTTTAACAATTTAACATCAAAGCACAGCCAGTAGTGCTGCTCCCTCACAGCTGCAGTGCCAGATTCAATCCATACATCAGATGTTGACTGTGTGGTATTGTGACCATTTGTGTCCATGTGACCATGCTGGTTTCCTTCGAGTGTTCCAGTTTCCTTCCACACGCCAAAGCCCACAATTTGGTTGGTTAATTGATATTGTAAATTGCCTCTCATGTGAATCTAGATGGAGCGGTGGGAATATCAGTTTAAAGGGGTATTTGTTAATCAATGTGGATTTGATAGGCTGTACGGCCTGTTTTCATGCTCTATGACATGCGAGAGGCTATTAGAATTTATGCCTAAAAACTTGGTCAAACAGTTAATTTTGAGAAGCTTGTACCCTTTAAGAAGTAGTTAAAATAAGAACTGGAGAAAAAGTTGGTAAGGAAATCCAGAATTGATCAATTCAGCATTCATAATAAGATCCTTGAATTCTTCACATTTTTTAAAGGGAATTGAGGCTTGAGGGGCAAATGAATTTGGCTTCTGGTGAAGGAGGAAAGCCAGGGATTGTCTTTGTATTCCAGGATGATTGTGAAAAAGTGAGGAATTATGGCATAGGAAGAGGTAACATGATAGCAGTATAGAAAATATACACTTTCAAATTACTGCAATATGCCAGTTCAATTTTGTCATCTGTCTGAATAAAATAATAGACCCAGGGCCCTTTTGTGTAACTGAATGTCATTGCATATTTCCCGTTGACTTTTTTCTGGGTGTTTTGGCCGGACAGAAATTGGCACCTTGTTGGGGGGCATTTTGGTGGAGATTGGTCTCAGTCAAGATGATTGTGATGATAAAATGTGAGGCTTTGAGAAGTCAGGGTTTGGGAGTTACCAATTACAATATTTGAGAGGTTCATTGTCCAAAATGGTTTTGTTGCCATTTGTGAGAGTGATTAAAATTGGTGGGTTGGCAATGGGAAACAAACAGTTCAATGCAATTACATTTCTCAGCAAGTGCTTTTTATAGTCCAGCAGATCTAATGAAGGATAGTTTAAACTAAATTTCCACTGTAACCCATTGCCTTTAAGATTTAACACATTAACACCACTGCATCTCTTACATCAGTTCCCCAATGCCACTCGAGTGGAATCCTAAATTTACATTGCAAATACATCTCAGTATTGTTATAGAAGAATCTTCCATCCAATACATACAAATACATCTCAGTATTGTTAAAGAAGAATCTTCCATCCAGTACATGGGAATGGAAGGTTACTGGGGGGAACTCTCATCGTTGGGATATGTAAACTATTTACATATCCCAACGCAATACATATGGTTTGAAATTTTGACAGAGATCTTGAACTCTTATAATTAGAGCCCTTGTATTGGCAGATGATAATCCTCCAATAGATGAGCTACTAAGATACATATATCAATGGCAAGAAAGCATATGTACAGTAAATCACAAAGTTATATCACAGTCTCTGTGCTTTTGTATTTTATTCAACTCATCCCCAGTGTTGTCATCTTTGGGGATCCACAGACTTGGTATTCCCTCAGGCCCCAACATTCATAGTCTATGTCCCACTCTTATTAGACCTCCCAAAATACATCACCTCACATTATTCAGGATTAATTACACCCACCATTGCTCCACACAATTTAATTGTTTTCCTTGAAAAGATGTTAAGAGTGAACATGCTGGAATCTAAACAAAAAACATACACTGAGGAGCTCAATTAACCAAGAAGCATTTGTGGAAAGAGAAGCCAGTGAATATTTTGGGTGAATCTGATAAAGGTTCCCTGACATGAAACATTGACAAGTTGCTATTTCCACAGTTCCTGCTGAGTTCTTCCAGCATTTCTGTTATGTTCCTCGTTTGTCAATAAAATCATGTACCCACAAGTCTACCTTTCCTTGGATCCAAATGCTTCTCATGCTTTGGACCAACCTTTCAAATGGGACTTTGTCAAAGGCCTTACTGAAGTCCACAAGATTATACCAATTACATTACCTTTATCAAGTTTTCAAAAGTCAGTGAGAAGATGTTAATCAAAAAGTAAGCATTGATGTTAATCAAAAAGTAAGCATGAGATTCTGCAAAACATCAGAAGCAAATACGTCTTAATCAGTTTATCAATACAAGGCAATGCATACACCAAAATATCAACAGAGAATAAGGAACTACTCCCCATACTATTCCGATAAATAGAAAGGTCCAGAAACTATTAAAAACATTTTTTTTAAAACATAAGTAACTAACTAATCATCAGAGTAGCTGAGAGGGATTACTTTCTGACCAGTTTCTTTTGACTATTTCTTGAAATCTTTCAAAACATCCTGAGGCCAACAAGGCAGACAACAGATGCAGACAGTTCCAAATCTGGAATCCTTAGAATAGAAAGATTATTCATACTTTTGATATTGGATATTTAGTGATTCACTGGACCAAGTGGGACCCATTGGGTCCCGTCCTCTCAACGCGCGATTGCGGGGTGGGGGGGGGGAGGGGCAGCCTGCAGCATCAAACACACTAACCACCCCCACACACACACTAACCGCCCCCTTGATATTATATTAATATTATTCATTCACTCCTTTTACCCTATCCCCATTCACGCATAGCCCCCAACTCGCAGTCGCAGCTAGGGAGGGGGGTAGAGAGAGAGAGAGAGGGGGCAGAGAGTGAGAGGGGCAGAGAATGAGAGGGGGGCAGAGAGAGAGAGGGAGGGGCAGAGAGAGAGGGGCAGAGAGAGAGGGGGCAGAGAGAGAGGGGGGCAGAGAGAGAGGGAGAGAGGGGGCAGAGAGAGAGAGAGCGAGAGGCAGAGAGAGAGAGGCAGAGAGGGACCGAGGACCCGAGACAGACCCGAGCGACCCGAGACGGGCCTGAGTGACCCGAGACGAGACTGGACCGAGCCGAGACCGGACCGGGACCAAGACGGAGCCGGGACCGAGACGAGACCTGCTCGTTCTTTCTGCGTCTTTTGAATAACCGAGGGGTGGGGGAGAGGGGTCGGGGGGGTGACGTCACTCGCAGCGCGTGGAACACAGCGCGGAGCAGAGCTATTGTGACGTCATCAGTGAAAGAATCGTTTTTAAATTCAAAGTTTTGTCAGATTTTTGAACATTTTCAGTAATAACTCGTGAAATAAAGCATGAAATTTTCAGAGAAGGTGATTTTGGAATCCACGGGAAAAATGTTTACTGGAATATGTACATTTTTTACCGTTACCACGTCGTTTTTTTGAGCAGATGTGATTACACACAAACAAACAAACAAACACACACACAAATAAATAAATCCACATACAAGATCAGACTTTTAAGTATATAGATATATGACATACAACTTTAAACCGTACAGCATTAAGGAGAGTTTCTACAAGTAAATAAGTTATTTTTCATTCATCCAATCTTTTTTGTATATTTGATCAGAAAGATCGCATTGGTATGGAAAGTGGAGAATCATACAGATAGACGTTTTAGACCTCCCATCCCTGCTGCATCCACCAGCCTTCATTCTGATTAATGGCAAATATTGCATCATTCTCTTATGAGACATACAGATCATTGAAAATTATGCCTGATTAACGAACAGGTGATTATCATTGTGTCTTGTTGGCCTAATGAAAAACTTAAATTTATATTTCCACAAAATTATACAAGTTACATTATCATTAGTCATTTGATTTAGGATTTGTCTTGAATAAGGTAGCAGTTAAGAATAGTTCCATCCAAACTCCCAGGCTCATAACAAACAAAAAAAATCTCTGGCAAATAATATATTTAGAACTGAATATTGAAGGCTGCATGATTTTCTTACATAGATACATAGAAAATAGGTGCAGGAGTAGGCCATTCGGCCCTTCAAGCCTGCACCGCCATTCAATATGATCATGGCTGATCATCCAACTCAGTATCCCGTACCTACCTTCTCTCCATACCCCCTGATCCCTTTAGCCACAAGGGCCACATCTAACTCCCTCTTAAATATAGCCAATGAACTGGCCTCAACTACCCTCTGTGGCAGAGAGTTCCAGAGATTCACCACTCTCTGTGTGAAAAATGTTTTTCTCATCTCGGTCTTAAAGGATTTCCCCCTTATACTTAAGCTGTGACCCCTTGTCCTGGACTTCCCCAACATCGGGAACAATCTTCCTGCATCTAGCCTGTCCAACCCCATAAGAATTTTGTAAGTTTCTATAAGATCCCCTCTCAATCTCCTAAATTCTAGCGAGTATAAGCCGAGTCTATCCAGTCTTTCTTCATATGAAAGTCCAGACATCCCAGGAATCAGTCTGGTGAACCTTCTCTGCACTCCCTCTATGGCAATAATGTCCTTCCTCAGATTTGGAGACCAAAACTGTACGCAATACTCCAGGTGTGGTCTCACCAAGACCCTGTACAACTGCAGTAGAACCTCCCTGCTCCTATACTCAAATCCTTTTGCTATGAAAGCTAACATACCATTCGCTTTCTTCACTGCCTGCTGCACCTGCATGGCTACTTTCAATGACTGGTGTACCATGACACCCAGGTCTCGCTGCATTTCCCCTTTTCCTAATCGGCCACCATTTAGATAATAGTCTGCTTTCCTGTTTTTGCCACCAAAATGGATAACCTCACATTTATCCACATTATACTGCATCTGCCAAACATTTGCCCACTCACCCAGCCTATCCAAGTCACCTTGCAGTCTCCTAGCATCCTCCTCACAGCTAACACTGCCCCCCAGCTTAGTGTCATCCGCAAACTTGGAGATGTTGCCTTCAATTCCCTCATCCAGTTCATTAATATAAATTGTAAATAGCTGGGTTCCCAGCACTGAGCCTTGCGGTACCCCATTAGTCACTGCCTGCCATTGTGAAAAGGACCCGTTTACTCCTACTCTTTGCTTCCTGTTTGCCAGCCAGTTCTCTATCCACATCAATACTGAACCCCCAATACCGTGTGCTTTAAGTTTGTATACTAATCTCTTATGTGGGACCTTGTCAAAAGCCTTCTGAAAGTCCAGATACAACACATCCACTGGTTCTCCCCTATCCACTCTACTAGTTACATCCTCGAAAAATTCTATAAGATTCGTCAGACATGATTTACCTTTCGTAAATCCATGCTGACTTTGTCCAATGATTTCACCACTTTCCAAATGTGCTGCTATCCCATCTTTAATAACTGACTCTCGCAGTTTCCCCACTACCGATGTTAGACTAACTGGTCTGTAATTCCACGTTTTCTCTCTCCCTCCCTTCTTAAAAAGTGGGGTTACGTTTGCTACCCTCCAATCCTCAGGAACTACTCCAGAATCTAAAGAGTTTTGAAAAATTATCACTAATGCATCCACTATTTCTGGAGCTACTTCCTTAAGTACTCTGGGATGCAGCCTATCTGGCCCTGGGGATTTATCGGCCTTTAATCCATTCAATTTACCCAAAACCAGTTCCCGACTAACCTGGATTTCACTTAGTTCCTCCATCTCCTTTGACCCGCGGTCCCCTGCTATTTCCGGCAGATTATTTATGTCTTCCTTAGTGAAGACGGAACCAAAGTAGTTATTCAATTGGTCCGCCATATCCTTGTTCCCCATGATCAATTCACCTGTTTCTGACTGCAAGGGACCTACATTTGTTTTAACTAATCTCTTTCTCTTCACATATCTATAAAAACTTTTGCAGTCAGTTTTTATGTTCCCTGCCAGTTTTCTTTCATAATCTATTTTCCCTTTCCTAATTAAGCCCTTTGTCCTCCTCTGCTGGTCTCTGAATTTCTCCCAGTCCTCTGGTATGCTGCTTTTTCTGGCTAATTTGTACGCATCATCTTTTGCTTTGATACTATCCCTGATTTCCCTTGTTATCCACGGATGCACTACCTTCCCTGATTTATTCTTTTGCCAAACTGGGATGAACAATTTTTGTAGTTCATCCATGCAGTCTTTAAATGCCTTCCATTGCATATCCACCGTCAACCCTTTTAGAACTAATTGCCAGTCAATCTTGGCCAATTCACGTCCCATACCCTCAAAGTTACCTTTCTTTAAGTTCAGAACCATTGTTTCTGAATTAACAATGTCACTCTCCATCTTAATGAAGAACTCAACCATATTATGGTCACTCTTGCCCACGGGGGCACGCACAACAAGACTACTAACTAACCCTTCCTCATTACTCAATACCCAGTCTAGAATAGCCTGCTCTCTCGTTGGTTCCTCTACATGTTGGTTTAGATAACTATCCTGCATACATTCCAAGAAATCCTCTTCCTCAGCACCCCTGCCAATTTGATTCACCCAATCTATATGTAGATTGAAGTCACCCATTATAACTGTTTTGCCTTTGTTGCACGCATTTCTAATTTCCTGTTTGATGCCATCCCCAACTTCACTACTACTATTAGGTGGGCCTGTACACAACACCCACCAGCGTTTTCTGCCCCTTAGTGTTTCGCAGCTCTACCCATACCGATTCCACATCCTCCAAGCTAATGTCCTTCCTTTCCACTGCGTTAATCTCCTCTCTAACCAGCAACGCTACCCCACCTCCTTTTCCTTTCTCTCTATCCCTCCTGAATATTGAATATCCCTGGATGTTCAGCTCCCAGCCTTGGTCACCCTGGAGCCATGTCTCCGTGATCCCAGCTATATCATAGTCATTAATAGCTATCTGCACATTCAACTCATCCACCTTATTACGAATGCTCCTTGCATTGAGACACAAAGCCTTCAGGCTTGTCTTTACAACAATCTTACCCCTTATACAATTATATATAATTGCAGACGTGGTCTGCATTTATAGAATTATTACAAACATAGGGTGCAAAAGTACTTAAAAAAAATAATTGAGGTCAGGTAAGGGGGGATGATAGTTGAAGAGGTGGTATGTCCCATTTACGTAATGCTCATAAAAATATTTGTTTTTCTCTTTTTCCTCTTTCTCTCTTTCTTTCTTTCCTAGGGTCTATTTCTTAACTCTTTTTCTTTTGTTTTTAATTTTGCTCTTATAGGGTCTTCGTCCTTTTTTGTTGTCACATTTCCTACACTTTCACTTTTTCCTTCACTTTCTTCTTTCTTTCAATCTTTTCCTTTTCTAGTGTAAAAAATAAATGGAATACATTAATTGTAAGAAGATATAAATGACAAGTACTAATGTATGTGGTTGTAATGTAATGTACTTCTAATAAAATACAAATTTAAAAAAAAGGCTTGTTTTTACAACAATCTTACCCCTTATACAATAATGTTGAAAGGTGGCCCTTTTTGATTTTTCCCTGGATTTGTCTGCCTGCCACTTTTACTTTTCATCTTGCTACCTATTGCTTCCGCCCCCATTTTACACCCCTCTGTTTCTCTGCTCACCCATTTAAGAACCCCACCACCTCTTATTCTCTGTTTATTATTGTTTTCTTCTTTCCCCCCTACATGTTGGGTCTGAGTGCTTTCCTTCTCTGCCTCCTGCCTCACACACTGTCTAATAGCTTTCTCTATTTGAGTCCCTCCCCCCAACCGTTCTAGTTTAAAGTCTCCCCAGTAGCCTTAGCAAATCTCCCCACCAGGATATTGGTCCCCCTCGGGTTCAAGTGCAACCCATCCTTTTTGTACAGGTCGCACCTTCCACAAAAGAGGTTCTAATGATCCAGTAATTTGAATCCCTGCCCTCTGCACCAGTCCTTCAGCCACGCATTTATCCTCCACCTCGCTCCATTCCTACTCTCACTGTCGCGTGGCACAGGCAGTAATCCCGAGATTGTTACCTTTGCGGTCCTTCTCTTAAACTCCCCTCCTAACTCCCTAACCCTCCTTACCCTCTTTGTTCCTCAGTCATACTCTCCATAACAGACATGATACACTAACGTTTCTGCTATTTCTTGTATCCTGCAATGTGATTAAATGATCATTTTTTTATGCCCCTGCATAGCTACGATAAATATGTTGGAATGTTCAAATCATTTTCATTGTGTGCATATAGGAACAGAAGGGAGAATAATCTAAACATTATGTATTAAACATAACTTGCATGAGAAAATCCATGCTGAAGCCAATTCTCATCAACTTTAATATCAAAAGTTAATAAATAAAATGTTGAAATACTGGAGAGGGTGGATCCGGCTAATACATGATGATGTGCCATGGTTTTCAGAAATGTATTATAAAATTATGAACTTAGAAAATTTGAAACGCGAGAGGCAGTGGCAGAGGGAATGCAATATTGTCCAAGGGTCAGAAAGTGAAGAATGGTAGCTATTAGAGTACACTGCATATTGATACATATTAATCAGCTTGACCTGGATCACCCAGAATATAGTCATCATAATCTGCATATTCTTCAGGAAGTATTTCAAGGTTTGAGTGGAAATATTCAATATTCAGGAGTGTATAACTTTACATGCTTTTTCATCTAAAAAACAATTATTAGCAGATTGTAATAAATGTGTCTAAACATGTAGTCTAGAAATATCATTATTTTCTTACAACTGGTGTTTCAGATACTGTTTCAACCTCTTTCGGATTAATTCAGGCACTTTAAATAAATCTTGCAAAACAGCGAAAAGTGGACAGAGAATGTTTAGATCCAAGTTTTTAAGATATGTGCGTTTGTGTTTTGTTTTACCTGTATAAAGTTATTACCTGGTTGAGAATATTTAATATCTCTGAAATGATTGACACGATGATGTCATAAACATTTCATTACCTCGAGCTTTAAAATAATTTCACACTCAAACAAATTAAAATTAATTGCTTTACTATGTTTTCAAGTAGGTATAGTTTTGTTTTTCGATAAAATAATGCTTTCCTCATTAGCAGAGCAACATCAGTGTCAGTTAATTTCATCAATCTAAATCTACCTTTAATGATTTTGTTTGTCTGCTAATAAAGTAAAATCATTAGCTGCTTAAAAGTCTCATCTCAGTCTCTGGTCTTATTTTCCTTTCAAAATAACAAAAAAACAAAGATGCTTACTTAAAATGGCAGTGCCCATCTAAAAATAGAAATTAATTAGAAACCCGCTGTTTATTCTGACAAAATTTGGCTGCTAACTACGGTGTTGACAGAAGGAGGAAGACATCACTCAGAGAGTCAGCTGTATAGTAATTATTTAATAACCCTGGCACAAAGAAATACCACTAAAATGGTGAATATAGAGCTAAATTTTACACTTTGTAAAATAATCTGAGAATTCAGGTCTATGACAAATTCTACCAAATGATTTTCTGGAGTGCACCACTGGATGAAAACTGCTGCTTTCATAACCTGAGATTTGACCCTTATTTATATTCCCAGTAGCTTTGTCACAAACGTACATGAGAAAAAATAGAAACGCTCACAGTTTGATAGATATTGGTTGATGAAACAGCAGAATGTATATACATGTACATATATTCACACTGCTGTTTTATCCAACAATACAGTGCAAATTAATCAGATATTTATTCTCAATTCAACACTAATAAACCAGTACGTTCTATGAGCCTACCTCTCACAGGGCCCACACTAACCTGTAGGGAAGAACTGCAGATGCTGGTTTAAATCAAAGTGAGACACAAAATGCTGGAGTAACTCAGTGGGACAAGCTGCATCTCTGGAGAGAAGGAATGGTTGATGTTTTGGTTTGAGACCCTGCCTCAGACTGATGTCAGGGGAGTGGGCAGACCAGACATAAAATGTAGTCGGAGATAGTAAGAGTGGTGGGAGAACTGGTAAGGGGAGGGGTTCGAGATGGAAAGTTGTTGGAGACAGTAAGACTGGTGGGAGAACTGGGAAGGGGGAGGGGATGTCGAGAGAGGGAAAGTTTGTCGGAGAAATTGTTGGAAAGTTTCTCTCCATCCCTTCTGACAGCTTTCTGACAGCTTGTCATTAATAGTGGCCTTGACTCAGAATCCTAGAGCTATATAGCATGGAAATAGGTCCGAAGTAACTCAGAAGGGACAGGCAGCATCTCTGGAGAGAAGGAATGGGTGACATTTTGGGTCAAGACCCTTCTTCAGTCTGTTGGGGGAGTCCAGAACCAAGGGTCACAGTGTAAGAATAAGAGGTAGTCTGAAGAAGGGTCTTGACCAATCTGCGTGCCGGTCACTGACAGGAGAAGAGACCAATCTGCGCATTCGCGGTTTTTAAGATTTTCAAACCTTAATAACTTCGAAACTATACTATTGATTGGAACAAAACTTGGTGCACTTGAGCACAGGAGAATGGTGAGTAAGGTGGCGAAAAATCATAGCGCTAACGTTGCTCCAAAATTTTGTGTCTATCTTCGGTTTAAACCAGCATCTGCAGTTCCTTCCTACACATGGAAATAGGTCCTTCAGCCTACCTTGTCCATATCAACCAAGTTGCAATACAGGTCTAGTCCCATTTGCTCGTTTTCTGTCCCATATTGAATGGGACTGGCATATGATGAAAGAACTGATCGGCTTATATTCACTGGAATTTAGGCTGAGAGGAGATCTTATTGAAACATATGAAATTCCTAAGAGATTGGACAGGCTAGATGCAAGAAAAATGTTTCTGATGTTGGGGGCGTCCAGAACCAGGGGTCACAGTGTAAGAATAAGGGGTAGGCCATTTTTGACTGAGATGAGAAAAAACATTTCACCCAGAGAGTTGTGACTGTGGAATTTTCTGCCACAGAAGACAGTGGAGGCCAATTCACTGGATGTTTTCAAATGAGAGTTAGATATAACTCTTAGGACTTATAGGAATCAAGTGATATGGGGAGAAAGCAGGAACGGTACTGATTTTGGATGATCAACCATTATCATATTGAATGGCGGTCCTGGCTCGAAGGGCCAAATGGCCTACTCCTGCACCTATTTTCTATGTTTCTATGTTTCCATAGCACTCTAAACCCTTCCTTTCCATATATCTTTCCAAGTATCTTTTAAGAGTCACAGTTGTATGTATTTCTTTAGCATCCTCCAGCAGCTCATTCCATATACAGACTAACCGCAGAGTGAAAATCATTCTCCAGATGTCCCTCCTAAATTTCTCCCCTTCTCTCCTTAACCCTATGTAATTTAGATTTAGAATCATGTGGCCTGGAAATAAAACTGTGAGCATTCACCCTGTCCATCATGATTTTGTACATCTCATTCTCCTACACTCCAAAGAAAAAAATCCCAGCCTATTCAACCTTGCCCTATAACTCAAGCCTGTAAGCCCAGATAACATCTTGTTAGCAAATTGCTACGATCCCATTTCAGAATATCGCAATTTTGTGACTTCATTCAACTTATCCACTTGGTTATCCAAGAGGTTATCCACTTTGGTGGCAAAAACGGGAAGGCAGACTATTATCTAAATGGTGGCCGATTAGGAAATGGGAAGATGCAGCGAGACCTGGGTGTCATGGTACACCAGTCATTGAAAGTAGGCATGCAGGTGCAGCAGGCAGTGAAGAAAGCGAATGGTATGTTGGCCTTCATAGCAAGAGGATTTGAGTATAGGAGCAGGGAGGTTCTACTGCAGTTGTACAGGGTCTTGGTGAGACCACACCTGGAGTATTGCGTACAGTTTTGGTCTCCAAATCTGAGGAAGGACATTATAGCCATAGGGGGAGTGCAGAGAAGGTTCACCAGACTGATTCCTGGGATGTCAGGACTTTCATATGAAGAAAGACTGGATAGACTTGGCTTATACTCGCTAGAATTTAGGAGATTGAGAGGGGATCTTATAGAAACGTACAAAATTCTTATGGGGTTGGACAGGCTAGATGCAGGAAGATTGTTCCCGATGTTGGGGAAGTCCAGGACAAGGGGTCACAGCTTAAGGATAAGGGGGAAATCCTTTAAGACCGAGATGAGGAAAAACGTTTTCACACAGAGAGTGGTGAATCTATGGAACTCTCTGCCTAGTTGAGGCCAGTTCATTGGCTATATTTAAGCGGGAGTTAGATGTGGCCCTTGTGGCTAAAAGGATCAGGGGTATGGAGAGAAGGCAGGTACGGGATACTGAGTTGGATGATCAGCCATGATCATATTGAATGGCGGTGCAGGCTCGAAGGGCCGAATGGCCTGCTCCTGCACCTATTTTCTATGTATCTATGTATGTAAATGCTTTCACTTCACATTATTACACTTTAAAAAGGAGATTAAATATTTTAAATCTTACACAAAATGTACCAGTTTCATTGCCTTGTTATTGCCATCACCTTCATATTTTGGATTTCTGTATATGGTACACAGGGTGGGAAATCTGGAATACACTGACATATATGCTGCCATAGGCCAGTTGTTCCAACTAGCTAACAGAACGATTTTGTGTGACAATCTATCTATCTTCTATCTTCTATACATCATATATCAATATTACTAAAAGTCTGATCTTGACCGCTTTTGGCTCGCTGTGCTGTGATTTCCAAGAGAACGCCGCCACCTACGGCCGTCATTTTTGGCCACCTCGCACCCCCTCCACCTTCCGGAACCAGAGGATTTTTCCCATCTATGAAAAATCAGTGAGATATTAATGTTTTTAAAAAAAATGCCATTCTCTCTGCTGCCCCTGCTGGAGGGAGGGGGAGGAACTATAAAACCAGGAAGTGGTGTGCCTCACTCAGTCTCTGCAAGATGGAGGAAGCCAGAGGGTCACGTCATGTCTCTCTGAGCTCTGAATAACACTGAACACATGTCTACTCAACTGTGAGTGCCCTTAATGTGGTTTGAAAATGAAAATATGGTTGGTTTGAAGTAAAAAGGCACTGCCTGCAAATGGTTGTTTTGGGGGGGGGGGGGTTGGGTTGGGTTGAAGTGAAAAGGCACTGCCTGCAAATGGTTATTTGGGGGGTTTGGGTTGAAGTGAAAAGGCACTACCTGCAAATGGTTGTTTGGGGGGTTTGGGTTGAAGTAAAAAGGCACTGCCTGCAAATGGTTGTTTGGGGGGTTTGGGTTGAAGTGAAAAGGCACTGCCTGTAAATGGTTGTTTGGGGGCTTTGGGTTGAAGTGAAAAGGCACTGCCTGCAAATGGTTGTTTGTCTAAACTTGACAACTTCCTGTTTGCACTGTATTGATTTTAGATAAAACGCTACCACTTACGGCTGTGATTTTTGGCCATCTTACTCAGTTCCCCTCCGCTCATCAGGTGCAGAGGATTCTTCCCATCAATGAAAAACAAAAGTGTTATTAGTGTTTAAAAATTGTTGAGAATCTTTCTCCTGTCAATCACACCATGAAGGCCACACCTTTTCTGGTGGGAGGGGGAGGGATTATAAAACCCGGAAGTGTGGGTGTGGCTCAGTCTCTGCATGATGGGGGAGGGAGAGGTCATGACTTGTCTGAGCTGTGAATCAACTGAACACACTGAATGTCTACTGAACTGCCAGTGTGGTGTTTTGTGTGGTTTTATGGTGGTTTCACCCTGCATGAAATGGTATGAAACTGCATTTGAATTTGGTGGCCTTACACCCTGCTTGAAGTGGTTGGAAACTGCACTTGAATTTGGTGGCCTTGCACCCTGCTTGAAGTGGTAGGAAACTGAACCTGAATTTGGTGGCCTTGCACCCTGCTTGAAGTGGTATGAAACTGCACTTGAATTTTGTGGCCTTGCACCCTGCTCGAAGAGGTAAGAAACTGCACTTGAATTTAGTGGCCTTGCACCCTGCTTGAAATGGTAGGAAAATGGATTTGAATTTGGTGGCCTTGCTTGAAATGGAATTTCAAGGAATAGCCGTGAGTCAACTGCCAGCCCACCAGCCGTGAGTGAGCTGCCAGCACATCAGGCGTGAGGGACTGAGCTGCCACCCCAAGAATCCATTTGGCCCACGATGTCCATACTAGCCCTCTGGAGACCAGTAGTCCCTGCAGCCAACAACACCCATACCAGCGCTGCAGAAAGCCACCAATATTGCGTCATGTGAACATGGGACCCAACGGGTCCCACTTAGTCTAGTACCTATTACCTAGTACCTATTATCTAGTACCTATTAAAATTCTGATCTTGGATGTGTGTGTGTTTATTTGTTTGTGTATAATCACATGTTCTCGAAAAAACGACACACTAACGGTAACATTTTTACATATTCCACTAGAGATTTCCCCCCTGGAGTCCGAAATCGCCTTATCTGAAAAATTCATTCTTTATTTCTCCAGTTATTAATGAAAATGTTCAAGAATCTTAAAATAACCCGCTGTCTTCTTGCTTGCGCTGCGAGTGACGTCACCCCCCCCCCCCCCCCCCGACTTCGCTCCCCCGTACTCGTCCCCTGCCTGGAGCCTGGAGCCAGCCTCCCTTGGGGTCTACGGGTAGGGGACGGGTGCGTTGGGGGGAACCTGCAGACGGGAGCTGCCAGCCGGGAGCCCACGAGCAAGGAACTATTGTGTTCGGAAACCAGCCCCTCCCACTCCCTCAAACTCTATCCCCCTCCCTCTCTGTCCCCCCCCGCTCCCTCTCTGGCCCCCCTCGCCTCCCGTGGGGGTTATGGGTAGGGGTTAGCTGCATTGGGAGAGTGAACCCAACGGGTCTGCTCTTGGTCTAGTACATAACTAAAACTCTGATCTTGTGCTCTTCCAGTTAGCGTTTCCATTTCCGCTTTGCACAAAAGTGGTACAAGATAAAGCTACTCACCATTCTACTGTGCTCATGTGCACCAAGTTTTGTTCCAATCGATAGTATTGTTTCAAAGTTATTAAGTTTGAAAATCTTAAAAACCATGCATGCGCAGATTGGTCTTTTCTCCTGTCAGTGACCGGCACGCAGATTGGTTTCCTGTCCTGTCATTCACCAGCTGCACCAACCTCGCCCAGTGTTGCACGGCCGCAGCCATACAGCCAGTCGGTCGGAAGCAGCCGGAGGGGACGGCCACAGCCGCCGCGGGCCACAGCCACCGCGGGCCACAGCCAGAGCCACCACGGGCCATAGCCAGAGCCACCGTTGCTCCGGGGGAAAGGAGCGGCAAACTCGAGATCCTGGGAAGGTGAGGAGGGAGCGTGGGTGGATTGAGGGAGAGGAGGGGGTAGGGACATAGAGGGGGGGGGAGGTGAGGGAGATGAGGGAGAGTGGGAATAGAGGGAGAGGAGTGGGGGTGGTAGGGAGTGGGGAATAGTGGGAGAGGAGGGCAGTGGGGAGGTGAGGAAGGTTAGTGGGGGGGGGGGGTAGGGGGAGGTGAGGAGTGGGAGATAGAGGGATAGGAGGGGTGTAGGGAGGGGAGAGATGGAGGGAGGGAGGGAGTGACAGGGTAGGAGAATGGTGAGGGAGGGGAGGGGAGGAGGAGAGGGGAAAGAAGAGGGAGGATGAAGAGGAGGGGGAGGGAGTACTGGGGGATGAGGGGAAATGAGCCGCGCCTGCGCAGATGGGGGCTATGGGTGAGTGGTGGAATATTGCGTTGGGGGAACGGTTTACATTGGGGGTACGGGTGAGTGGTGGAATATTGCATTGAGGAACGGGTTGTTTTGGGGGACCAGGCCTCCAGTGTGACAGGAACCCAATGGGTCCCACTTAGTCTAGTATTACAAATAAAATAGGGGTCGCTTGGTTGTATATTATTTCAGCCAGATTCCTTTGACTTGTCAAATGCCTGTCGCTATACCTCCTCCCTCGACTCTGTCCAGGGACCCAGACAGTCCTTTCAGGTTAGGCAGAGGTTCACTTGCACCTCCTCCAACCTCATCTACTGTATCCGTTGTTCAAGATGTGGACTCTCATACATCGGCGACACCAAACGCAGACTGGGCACTCATTTCGTGGAACACATTCACTCAGCCTCCTTGAACCAACCTGATCTCCCGGTTGCTGGACACTTTAATTCTCCTTCCCATTCCTACACAGACCTTTCTGTCCTCAGTCTCCCCCATTGTCAGTGAGGCTAAACGCAAATTGGAGGAACAGCATCTCATATTTCGCTTGGGCAGCTTACAGCCCAGTGGTGGGAAAATTTATTTCTCTCACTTCAGGTAGCCCCGGTATTCCCTTTCTCTCTCTATCCCTCCCCCACCCAAGTCGCACGAGCTTCTAATTTTATCATCGTTCCTTATTTGCATATCTTTCATTCATTGTTCTTTATCTCTCCACATCACCGTCTATATCTCTCGTTTCCCTTATCCCTAACCAGTCTGAAGAAGGGTCTCGACCCGAAACATCACCCATTCCAGCTTTTTGTGTCTATCTGCCTTTGACCTGAAGTTGCTTAAACAATTGGACATGAATCATGGAAAGTCGAATCAGCCCCATGATTACTCTATAACTAATGGCCCATTGTCTCACAGAAAAGTAGAGAAAGTTACACAAATGTTTGCAGCTAATGAAATGATGTACTTACATAGAATGTTTGTAATGATAGGTGACCCTGAATGTCAAAGTGCATGCATAAGTTCAAATTCCATTTTGGTAGCTGGGACATTTAAATTCAACTAACTAACCAGATGAACAGCAAGTAATTTACTTGATTGTTGCAGCACTTAATTGGTTCACTAATCTGCTGCATGAAGAAAATCTGCTGTCCTTAACTGCTTTGGCTTGTGATTCTGAATCCCCAAAAGTGGTGAACTCTCAACTGCTTTTTAAACTGGAAAACAAATAAGGGCATATCCTCATTAATTATCCACTACTTGAAGAAAGTCACATTCCAAAGTGTGTGTTTCTGGGAAAGCTTGAAACTCAATTGTTCAAAGCTTGATCATGTCAAAAGGCAATCTATATGATTATTTGCTCGAAATGCCAACTCACAAAGAACCTGACATTGACTGGTCCTTAACTTTAAATAAAAAATACAACTTTAAAAAAAAAATCAAATTCACACTTTCTCCCAAATGGTCTCAGCTATGTTCTCCTTTTGAGATGGGCCCTGCTTCAGAAAAGTATAGAGATGAGAAAACTTCAACTGTATATATTGTCAGCACATGCATGTGGGCGAGCCATGTGGCACAAAGTCAAATCAGTATACAGCATGAAAATAGACTCATTAGCCATCAAAGTCCACAATAACCATCAAACATTCATTTACCCAAATCCCATTTTATTTTACCCACATTCCCATCAATATCCCCAGATTCTATTACTTACCAACACACTTGGGGCAATTTTTTACTTGGCATTTTCAATGAATTTCAATTAACTTACAAATCCACACCACTTTGGGATGTGGGAGAGAACCACACCACCCAGGGCAGAACATGCAAACAGCAGTGTCAGAAGTCAAGATCCAACCCCAGTTACTGGAGCTGCAAGCCAGCAGCACTGGTGTCTGTGCTATGGGATTAGCCCACTGAACTCTGTCAGGATTTCATTGAACAGTGACAGGCACATATTGTAGTTGCCAACCATTGCATAATCTTGGGTGGAATCCCACTTTAAAATTATTCAATCTTTCATCTCTGGAAATATTTTCTTAGTATTTAATATTAATATGTCAGTTTTTTAAGTGACAGGCATGTGCTTTCACGTGGGAGGCGTTACTGTATAAATGTCATTTTAGTCCTTTCTCAGTAAGCAGTTGCATCATATTCAGTGCCTATCTGAAAGGTTGATCTGAGAGTTTGACTATTAAGCGAGGTTTATGCCTGTTGAATAAGTTATTTTGCAACCATCTGTTAGAGGTCTTGGGGCTTCAGGAAGTCAATCACGGAGCTCAATGGAGCCCAAAGGGACAGCACTCTGAGCTGTGGAGGTTATTACTTGCTCAGTTAAGAAATAATCTTATCTCTATATTATCAGAAAGTAATGGAATGAGGGAAATGTTACAGAATATGAGATAGATCTCACCACTTCCAAAGAAATAAGAGGAAAGAAAATTGCACACCAGGCAATTCCCTCCACAGATGGTGCCTGACCCATTGAGATCCTCCAGCACTTTGTCTTTTTTTTAAATGCCAGACTAGACGTACCCCTCCGTTTTGCAGGCAAAAAACAACCCAGAATTTTACCTGGAGAGAATTATAAAACAGGGAATGTGGTTTAGTTATTAATTTTTTAATCATTGTCATAGAGAGTTATGGAGACATACAGCGTGGATACTGGCTCTTCAGCCCAACTTGCCACACCAACCAACATGTTCCATCTACACTAGTCCCACCTGCCTGCGTTTGGCCCATATCCCTCTAAACCTGTCTTATAGGTACCTGTCTAAATGTTTCTTGAATGTTGCGATAGTACCTGCCTCAACTAACTCCTCCGGCAGCTCGTTCCATTGCTATGAGAAATGTAATTTGTACAGGGTGAATTATCTTCACCTTGCTCATTAAGATGCCACACACGTCCTAAACTGTAACATATTATTTAAAGGTTTCTATTGTTTCCTGAGGGGAGATAATTTTGTCTTTCTTATAAATAGAAATAATTTTAAAAACAAAGGTAGATAAAAATGCTGGAGAAACTCAGCGGGTGAGGCAGCATCTATGGCGCGAAGGAATAGGCGACGTTTCGGGTCGAGACCCTTCTTCAGACTGATGTGGGGGCGGGGGGGGGGAAGAAGAAAGGAAGAGGCAGAGGCAGTGGGCTGTGGGAGAGCTGGGAAGGGGAGGGGAAAGAGGGAGAAAGCAAGGACTACCTGAAATTGGAGAGGTCAATGTTCATACTGCTGGGGTGTAGACTACCCAAGCGAAATATGAGGTGCTGCTCCTCCAATTTACAGTGGGACTCACTCTGGCCACGGAGGAGGCCCAGGACAGAAAGGTCGGATTCGGAATGGGAGGGGGAGTTGAAGTGCTGAGCCACCAGGAGATCAGGTTGGTTTTTGCGAACTGAGTGGGGGTGTTGGGCGAAGCGATCGCCATGGGAGTCAACTACTATAATCTTTTACATCCACTATAAACCCACTTACTCCCATGGCTATCTGGACTACATTTCTTCCCACCCTGCTTTCTGTAAGGACTCTATCCCCTACTCCCAATTCCCCCATCTACGCCGCATCTGCACCCAGGAGATGCCCTGGTTTTTTAGGGAATGGGGGTTCCCCTCTTCAAATATAGATGAGGCTCTCACCAGGGTCTCTTCTGTACCACGTAACTCTGCTCTCACTCCCCATCCCCCCATTCGTAACAAGGGGAGAGTCCCCCTTGTCCTCACCTTCCACCTTACCAGCCGTCACATACAACAGATAATCCTCCGACATTTTTGCCACCTCCAACGGGATCTCACCACTGGCCACATCTTCCCATATCCTCCCCTTTTGGCTTTCCGCAGAGACCACTCCCTCCGTAACTCCCTGGTCAATTCATCCCTTCCCACCCAAACCACCCCCTCCCCTGGTACTTTACCTTGCAACCGCAAGAAATGCTACACTTTTCGCTTTACCTCGTCCCTTGACTCCATCCAAGGACCTAAAGTCTTTCCAGGTGTGGCAGAGGTTCACCTGCACTTCCTCCACCTCATCTATTGCATCCGCTGCTCTAGGTGTCAGCTGCTCTACATTGGTGAGACCAAGCGAAGGCTTGGCGATTGCTTCGCCCAACACCTCCGCTCAGTTCGCAATAACCAACCTGATCTCCCGGTGGCTCAGCACTTCAACTCCCCCTCCCATTCCGAATCCGATCTTGCTGTCCTGGGCTTCCTCCATGGCCAGAGTGAGTCCCACCGTAAATTGGAAGAACAGCACCTCATATTTCGCTTGGGTAGTCTATACCCCAGCGGTATGAACATTGACTTCTCCAATTTCAGGTAGTCCTTGCTTTCTCCCTCTTTCCCCTCCCCTTCCCAGCTCTCCCACAGTGCACTGCCTCCACCTCTTCCTTTCACCTTCCCGCCCCCCCAACCCCGCCAGTCTGAAGAAGGGTCGCGACCTGAAAAGTCACCTATTCCTTCGCTCCATAGATGCTGCCTCACTCGCTGAGTTTCTCCAGCATCTTTACCTACCTTCAATTTTTCCAACATCTGCAGTTCCTTCTTAAACATTTTAAAAGCAAGGTAAATTCACACTAATAATTATAATCTCCAGAACAGCGTGTCTTATATATTGGATAACTTGTTTTTGTATTCCGATTGCCAATACAATATTAATTTGGAAAAACATTTTTAATTTGTCTACTTTCAATAAAAATGTACATATTAAAAGTTTATAGAGTGAATTTTAAGTCATTTATTCATTTACTCTAAGTGGACATCACTGGCATGAATTGAAGAGGTGCTTAAGAGTTAACCATGCTGGAGTTGTCTAAAGGCTAGATAAGGATGCTAGATTCCCTTCTCTGAGGAACATGAGTGGACCAAATGGGGTTTTACCAAAATCCAGTGGAAATAAGTGCTCAGCGGGTCAGGCAGCATCTCTGGAGAACAAGGATAGGTGAAGTTTTGAGTAGGGACTGTCCTTCAGAATAAAAATAGCAGGGGAAGAGAAAGCTGGAAGAGAGATGGGGGGCAGGAGAAAGTCAGGCAAGTCACAGGTGGATACAGGTGAGTTATATGCGATAGGAGCAGAATTAGGCCATTTGGCCTATCAAAAGTACTCTGCCATTCAATCATGGCTAATCTATCTCTCCTAACCCCATTCTCCTGCCTTCTCCCCATAACCCCTGACACCCGTACTAATCAAGAATCTATCTATTTCTGCCATTCTGCCAAAATATCCATTGATGGCCTCCACAGCCTTCTGTGGCAAAGAGTTCCACAGATTCACCACCCTCTAACTATTGAAATTCCTCCTCATCTCCTTCCTAAAAGAATGTCCTTTAATTCTGAGGCTATGACGTCTAGTCCTGGACTCTCCCACTAGTGGAAACATCCTTTCCACATCCACTCTATCCAAGCCTTTCACTTCGGTAAGTGTTTTGGTTAGCAGATAGGTGGACAAAGACCAAAGAAGGGAAGAAGACAAAAGGCAGAGAGATAAGGAGAAAAGAGGGATGAAATGTGAAGCAAGTGGAAGGGAGGATGGGGGAAGGAGAAGGGAAATGAAGGACAGGATAGTGGGTGCGGACACTGGGAAGAGAGGGAGGAAAGGGTGGCGGGGTTGTTGTTGGTGAATTATATAAAATTGGAGAAGTCAATGTTCATACCATTGGGTTGGAAAGCCACCCAATCAGAATATGAGGTGCTGTTCATCCAGTTTGTGAGTGGCCTCAATCTGGCAATGGACTAGACCCAGTACAGAAAGGTTGCTATGAGAATGGGAAGGGGAGTTAAAACGGTTAGCAATCGGGAGATCCGGCAGGCCTTGACAGTCCGTGCAAGTGTTCAGCAAAACAGTCATCTGATCTTGTCGATGTAAAGACGGCCACACCATGAGCAGGACATGAGGTTAGAGGAGGTGCTTATGAACCTCTGTCGCACCTGGAAGGGCCTCTGACATTCCTGGATGGAATTGAAGGAGGAGGTATAGGGACAGTTGCAGCTCCTGCAGTTGCAGTGGAAAGTACCTGGCTAGTGGGTGAATTTGGTGGGAAGGTATGAGTGGAACCATAATCCAGTGGTTTCATGGTAACTGTTACAGAGACCAGCTATTATTTTAAAAAAAATTCATATATATTCATTTAATTAAATATAAATTCCCCAGTTGTCAGAATTCTAATTCATGTGTTGACTTAATGGTTCATTACTCTGGACGCCTTCTTCGTAAACATAAAAAGAGGCGTAGGTTGAGCTTTCTCCTGGATCAAAGGCTTCTAAGATGTCAAATCATAAACAAATCTGGAAATTATCCTTCCGAGGGTGCCCTCTTCATTTGTGCACCTGGTGTCCTTGGCTCACGTCAGCTATTTCCTAGAGTGAAAACACAGTCAGTGACTGTGCGGATCACAAGGTCCACAAACCCACCTTGTGTGGCCTCAGAAAGTGCCCAAAAGTTCTGTGATTGTCTTGGGAAACAGTACTTTACGACCTTGGCGCACAGAATTGGAGGCGACAGATGGTAGCGGTATGCGGTACCTGCAGGCTGTGGTGTTGGTGTTGGGCGATCCTGCATCAGCCAGGTGAGCGAGTCGATCGAGCGCAGCCTGTGGTAGCTACATGGAAGGGCGATAGGAAGAGCCAATGGCATTCCCCCTTGCCAGGCCAATCCCAACTTGGTTGATCTTGTGCCGCTAGGACTCTGCCACAAACCTAAATAATGTGAGTTCAGTCCCGAGTGAAAGTGATGTGAAATGTGAATTTTTGCCTCAGACGTCTGTTCACTCCTCTTTACTTAACCTATTCCCTGTAACCTATTCATCCCACATTCCCATCAATTTTAACATCCATGGTCAAAAAGGCTTTTGGCACATTGGCATTCATCAGTCAGAATATTGTGTATAGAAGTTGGGAGGTCATGTTGCAGTTGTATAAGATGTTGGTGAGACCGCGTTTAGAATATTGTGTTCTGTTCTGGGCACCATGTTAGAGGGAAGATATTGTCAAGCTTGAAAGGGTTCAGAAAAGATTTACGAGGATGTTGCCAGAGCTAGAAGGTGTGAGCTATAGGGAGAGGTTGAATAGGCTGGGTCTCTATTCCTTGGAGCGCAGGAGGATGAGGGGAATTCCAATCACTGATGAGTGACTTGCGGCAGAAATTGTCAGCTTTGATGCAGAGAAATCAGGTTACCAGAAGTCGTAGAATTCAATAATGAGTCCAGAAAGTTGCAAAGTGCCCAAATGAAAGATAATGTGTAGTTTCTCCAGTTGCATTAGGTCTAGTTATAACAGTGGTAGGAGACAACAGACGGGTAGATCGGAATGAGAGTGCGAGAAGGATTAAAGTGGCAGGCAACTGGTTGCTCCGAGTCATCTTTGCAGATTGAACACAGGTATTCTGCAAAGTGTTCACACAGTTTGATGTTTGTTTCTCCAATGTGGAGGAGACAACATTGTGAACAGCAGATGCAGTGCAGTACTTCTGAAGAAATAGAGGTGAACTACCAGTTCACTTGGAAGGATTGTTTGGGTTTTTGGATGGTGGGAAGGGAAGAAATGAAAGGATAGATATGGCGTCTCCTGTGGTTGCATGGCAAGGTATCGTATGACGGGCGTGGTTGGTGTGGATGAAGTGTGAACCAGTGAGTGGTGAAAGGGACTCTCTTCAAAATGCTGGCAGGAGAGTAGAGCAGAGGAGAAGTTGTGCCTGGTGATGGACTCTTGTTGAAACTGACTGAGATTTCAAAGATTAGTGAGGCGAAAGCCTTATAGTTTAGTTTAGTTTATTATTATCATGTGTACTGAGGTAAAGTGAAAAGCTTTTGTGCTATCCATTCAAAGAAAATACTATACATGATTACATTCAAGCCATCCACAGTGCACAGATTAAAACAGTGGAAGGAGTGTAATGGATGATAACAGGACCTCTTCTGGGACCGGCCTTGTTCTGGTCCCATCTTGGATCCTGGAGGTGAGTCTTTCCTTGCTACATCTAGAAAGAGAGTGGTGAGAGCAGAGATGTGGGGAAACAGAGGTTTTGTCAACTATGAATAACATATCATTTTATTTATCCAATAAATAGTGTGTAAATAGTAACTTTGATACAAGGTTCTTGAAAGTTATATTGATTATATTAATAAAGCAAAATCTCATTAACACATAATATTAATGTAATATTATTTTATATCAGTTTTCTCTCTTATATGTAGTAATTGTAATTGGGTTTCATGGACACCAGCAATATGAGATGCGAACATTGTTGGCAAGACCAGGATTTAATGACAGTTCCCAGCTGCCTTTGAGAGCACAGTGAACTACTTTGTTGGACCTTGAACCACTATGTTCCTTGTAGTGAAGGAATTCCCATGCTGCTGTCAGGTAACCTGTTCCAGGCAACATGTTGTTTATGAATCCAGTTGTCCTCGTGCTTTCAGGTAGTGGAAGTTACATGTGCTATCATTGACAAAGAGCAAACCTTTACAGTGCATTTTGTTAATGATGGACACTGCAGCGACTAAGATAATTTCTAGCTAATGTAATCTTCAGACTGATTCAACGGACTGCTGATCTTCTAAATGTTACAAAGAAGGACTTGGAAAAGAGATATCACATTCCAAATTTCTGTTTATTCCTAGGTACCTGTTTGAGGTCATAATGACTACCAGCTGACATTCTGGGGGAAAAACCCATCTTCTTTGTACCTATCCCCACGGTACAACTTCAAACTGACTGATGAGAGTTAAAGGATGTTAAAATCTCACCTATTACTATATTTCTTTTGGTAACTATGAAAGCCCCCAAACTTTTTGACTTTTACTTGGCAATACCCATAATAACAAAATTAAAAGGATAATGTACTTTTCCTAACTCTATCAATGAAACAGTTGGGAATGAATTATTTAAATCTGCACTGATCATGTTGTCCTCCAGAGATACTGCCTGACCCGCTGAATTACTCCAGCACTTTGTGTTCTTTTTTTAGAATAATTCTCATCTTCCTGTGCTTCTTTGCACAAGACATTGCCCACAAGGGGCGGCAAGGTGGCGCAACGGTGGAGTTGCTGCCTTACAGCGCTTACAGTGCCGCAGACCCAGGTTCGATCCTGACTACGAGTGCTGTCTGCACGGAGTTTGTATGTTCTCCCAACGACCACGTGGGTTTTCTCCGAGATCTTCAGTTTCCTCCCACACTCCAAAGACGTACAGGTATGTAGGTTAATTGGCTTGGTAAATGAAAAAATTGTCCCTAGTGTGTGTAGGATAGTGTTAATATGATGGATCGCTGGTCGGCGCGGACTCAGTGGGCCGAAGGGCCTGTTTCCGTACTGTATTTCTAAACTAAAAAAAAATAAAACATTGAAATGCCACGATCCATCCTTATCAATTCCTCTGAATTTTTTATGATTACTATGATTGTGTTATATTTATTTGTTGCTGTTGAAAAAAATCTCATTTTATATGTAGAGGATCTGGTTCAATCGTGTTTAATCTATTGTAATATAACATCAGAGTATATTTGCAAGAGAATGGAAGTCAAAAAGGATTGAATGTTTCTGCAGTTTTTCCTTGTTTCCTGTGTATCTTGTGACTTTCCATGGTACGTTTGCGATATATTTCCCCCATTTAATTGGGGTTATTAAATCTCAGTCCAAATTTGTTCTAACTCTAGCCATTGGAACAGTTTAGTAGAAAAAAAAAGTTATGGAAGAACAGGAAGGAATGGAAGACTGAGATAATTTCTCACTTGTATCCTCACTTCAAAACCTATTGCCCCTTATCTGTTGCTGCAGTTGGAATTTGCTAACTCATTGCAGATCAGAGTTTGGCTTCAGCTTTGTAGAGCTTGAAATGATTTGCTAACTCTGCCAATGTGACATAAATGCCCAACTGTGCTCCTTGGGCCATATCCAACCCATGGAGCCAAGCTGTTCAGTTCAGATTCTAATTTTGTATCTTGGTTAATGGGCCATGCTGTTTGCTTTGGCATGGCATGATGAAATTACTAACCTTCTGTCTATTGACTCATTTTTGAATGAACTCCCTACCTTGATCTGCAACTTAAAATTCACAGAAATGCAAGATGTGCATCTAAGCTGATGCACATTATTAAATAGAGTTTCTATGCCATTTTTTCCATGTCGCTACAGTGGATCTTTTTGTCCCGTTCTGGTCAGGTCTGTTCTGAACATTGCTTGAAAAAATAAAGAAAATCCTATTTGTAGCGGGTTAAATATACTACTGTACATTCTTTGATTCCATATGAAAAGATACAAAAATGAGCAGCTTATTGGCAATGTTATTGGAATGTTTCTATGCTACATTTCACAGGCATCAATAGTGGGCCATGATGTTAATTTTAGCTCAGCTCAAGAATCAAACCAGAAATAAACAGTCAATTCTTTTCAGACCAGATTGTCTGATCTTATTGGTCTTGCAGCAGTATCCAAATCGTGCCAGCAGAGGGCACATGCTACAACAGTATTGATATCAGAATAGTGCATTTCTGTTGGAAATGTTAACACAACTACTAAGCTGAGGCCTTTCTTTTCCATCTCGTGATTAATCTTCATCAAACTGAAATGTTATGAGAAGCTAAATTTATTTAATATTAAATTATATACATTCACAGGCGTAACAGAAAGCTGCGATCAAAATAAACTGGTTCTGCAGAAGCACCATATGTAAACATGACACAATGTGTAGGGAGAAACTGCAGATGCTGGTTTATACCGATGGTAGACGTAAAATGCTGGAGTAACTCAGCGGGTCAGGCAGCATCTCTGGAGAAAAATAATAGGTGACGTTTCAGGTTGGAAGAAGTTGAAGTTCACATTTGATACAGTGTATCACCAATTGGTGCAGTGAAATTTGAGTTATCATACAGCCATTCGAATAAAAATAACACAATACACAATAGAATTTAACATAAACATCCACCACAGTGGAATCAACATTTCTCACCGTGATGGAAGGCAATAAAGTTCAGTCATCTTCCTCCTTTTGTTCACCCTTGGTTGGGGCCTTTGAACCCTCCGCAGTCGCCGCTACGGACGGCCTGATGTACAGGCCCTCTCGCCGGGATGATCGGAACTCCGACATCGGGACAGATCGGAACACACACTCTGCGGCTTGGAGTTCCCGAGTCGGCCGCTTCTTACGAAGCCCACAGGCCCCGCTGGACGGAGCTCCAACACTGGCGATCCTCGGCAAAAGATCCCAGGCTCCGCGATGTTAAAGTCAGCGCCGCGCCCACGACTAGAAGCTCTGCAGACCACAGCTCCACGATGTTAAAGTCAGCAGGCCCAACACTCCGGAGCTCCAACACTGGCAATCCTCGACAAGGATCCCAGGCTCCGTGATGGTAATTCCGTGCTGCACCTGCTGCTGAAGCTCCAGGCCACTCTCCGGGTCGGAAAGGCCGCACCAATCCAGTTGCTAGGCCGCGAGGGTGGCGAAGATGCGACACGGAGAAGAGATGCATCTCTGTCCAGATAAGTGACTGAAAAAACGGTTTCCCTCTATTCCCCCCCCCACCACCCACCACATAAGACATACTAAGAAACATTAAAACTTACTTGTCCTTGGCACGCAAACTAAGCGACCTCGTCGTCGCGTTGAGGCGCATGGGCATCGTGTGGCCGCGCTGGGCCGGTCCCACTCTAAAGAGCAGAGGGGAATGGAGTTGTGCGCGGTATCGCGCAGCGCTCCGAAATTTTGTAGCGAACAAAATCTTCGCGTGCCACCGGCCTGTCGCGTAACTGACGGCCAAAGTGGGACAGGCCCAAGACCCTGGCGCGACGCAATGTATCACCTCCAACAGCTGCAGAAGCAGGCAAACAATCGTCGAACTCAGCCTGGGGTTCACGGCCGTTGCGGTCCGGATCCGCCCCCACTTCTACTCCCAGAGCGGGGCCAAGAAAATTGAAGATGGACACAAAATGCAGGAGTAACTCAGCGGGACCGGCAGCATCTCTGGAGAGAAGGAATGGGTGACGTTTTGGGTCAAGACCCTTCTTTCAGACTGAAGAAGAGTCTCGACCCGAAACATCACCCATTGCTTGTCTCCAGAGATGCTGCCTGTCCCGCTGAGTTACTCCTGCATTTTGTGTCCATCTTCAAATGACGTCACGCACCCCAGAGAGCTGTGCGGGAGCATGAAGTTGCGCATGACCTTCGCGGGACCGTCGCGCCTCAACCTGACCACGAGGTCGCGTAATTAGCGTGCCAGGGACACGTAAGTGGGACGGGCTTTAATTTAGACACACTAAATATAACAAAAATGGTGAAAGGACTGACGAGCTGCTGGTGAGGCAGCCACTGTGGTGGCGCTACCCGATGGAGAGTGTTCTGATCCGAAACATCGCCTCTTCTTTTTCTCCAGAGATGTTGCCTGACTCACTGAGTTACTCCAGCATTTTGTGTCTATCTAAGGAATGGCTTAAGTCAGCTAATTATCACTAAAGCTTTTATTGTGCATGTCTTCATTTTCTTTCAAGATTCTTTCACACCATGTCACTCCTCATCTAAAATGATAAGTAACTACTTTAAATTTTCAGCCAGTGACACTGAGAAACCAAATGATTTGGAAACTCTTTCTCATTTCATTTCATCTGTAAGCATAGTTTAAAGTAAACATTCTCTTGGGTTGGAATTATTGTAATAAACACATTACCACATTTGTTGGAAATAGTCCAGCATACTACTTAGAAGGAAGCATAGATCAACTCTAAATAAAGAGGTGAATTACCTGTATTAAAATAGTAGACACAGACATTTCAGATGAATGCTCCAAAATGTTCACTTCTAATATCATGGTGAATTCAATTCAATGCATTAATCTCAGATTTAAAGCTGACTATCAATCTTGCAACAAGTTGCTGTTTGTGAAATGGCATTCCAAATTTCTACCGATCTTTAAATTTCTATAGTCATTTAAGAGACATTTGGATAAGTACATAGATTTGCAGGGAATAGAGGGATATGGATTATGTGCAGGCAGATAAGGTTGGCTCTTGGTATCATGTTGGCATCAGTTGGCTGAAGAGCCTGTTTTCATGCTGTATCTTTCAATCAATTCAATCAATTAGAGCAAACATTAATTTAGCCTTCTTGATTATGTCATCAACTGGTCCATAATACTTTAATGGACCCTTATAACTTTTCTAACCTCCAATGTTTCTAGCTTTTCACCATTTTAGAAAGTACTTTGTATGATGCTTCTCAAGTACAGGGTAGACAATGACAACTTGGTCCTCATTGAATTAATTCCACACTGTATTTTTATAAAATTATTTAATGTAGTTTGTAATTTCACACTACCAACTACACCACTTACATCGATACCTTTCTTTGTGTCATCAGAAAACGAAGGTGTGCATCTTTTAAGTTGTTTTCTATGTTGTTAATAAATAAGGTGAATGGTTGAGGATTCAATACCATTTGTTGCAGGGCACCATTGGGCTCATTTTGTCAATCAGAGAACTTGCCAGTATCTTGACTCTTCAGTAGTTCAAACAATTTATTCATTAGGTCAATAATCTACCTTTATTTTCATAAGGTTTATTTTTTACTGCTAACAGTTTTTAGTAGGTCTTTATTAAATACCATCTCAGTCCTTGTAGCCAATTCTTTGTCTATAACTCTAATGGTCAGTTGAATTAAGCATTATCTACCCATTCCAAGTCATTGCTGGGTGTCTCTGCTAGCTGAGAACTTTCAATGTTTTCATTCATTCTGTCCTTAGTTAGAAAACTAACCTTAGTTAGGCAAACTGGGTTATATTTTTTGGGATGTAATCTTGGATCTTATTTCTCGTCTTCCTTGAGAAGGGAATTGTGCTGCTTTCCAAGCTAAACAAACCTTTCCCAAATCCACATTGAGTTGCATATCACAGACCATAAACTGTGAGGAAATGTAATAGCCCTTAATAAGCTCTCAATATGACGGCCTCAATGCAATTCAGAAATATCAGGAAACTGACTCCCGATAAGGATGTTGTGGATGAATGATAGAAACAAAGAGCTGCAGATGTTGGTTTATACCAAAGATAGACACAAAGTGCTGGAGTAACTCAGCTGGGCAGGCAGCATCTCTGGAGAAGATGGATGGATGACATTTTGAGTCGGGACCATTCTTCAGACGAAAAGAAGGAGGTGAGGGGGTTATGGGAAGAGCTGGAGGGGAGAAAAGACCAGGACCAATCAGGGCCAGCCACAAATGACCTCAGGCAGGGCGTTGCCTGGTAGTTCCATTGTTGGCTTGGGAAGGTGTGATCTCAGGAGAACCAATGTGGAGAACTGTGGAACTGGTAAAATGTCGGGTCTTGGATGTTGACATAATATCAACACTTCTTTTGTGGTGGGGACATGGAAAGAAGAAGCCGCGTTGAGATAGACCTTTTGGGATAATTCATCACACTCAAATCAGTAAATCTTTATCTCACAGTCTCCATCAGAAGAAATAGACGATTGACTGACATCTATTACAAACCCACTGACTCCCACAATTATCTCGACTACACTTCTTCCCACCCGGCTTCCTGCAAAGACTCTATCCCCTACTCCATGGGGCGGAAATCGCTATCAAAACATGGGGCGGGGGGAACACAATTTCTTGGTGGCCGCAGATTCACACACATAAACACATGCGAGGCTTCGGCCGTGGGCCCTGTGGATGGTAACATCGGGAGCTGACCTGGTTGGTGACCGACTTTGAACTCCAGCAACAGCAGCTTCATCCGCCCAGAATCGTGGGGCTTAATTCGGCCCATTCGCGGGGCCTTTCAGCCCTCGGTAGGGGCTTCAATATTGGGAGCTTCGATCGCCTCGACGCAGCAATTTGACCGGTCGATTTTAAACCGTGCCGCACCGGGCGATGAAAGGACCCGCGAACGGGCCGATCCAAGCTCTGCTCTATGACCTTTGCTCCACCAGGACTTCTCCCTCCTACAATCACTGCGCTCTATCATCAGTCCCACACCCCCCAACACTGCCTGCTGAGTGACGTCTCTCTCGTCCAATCGGCGCCCTCGATCATCAGTTCCACCACCACGGTCTCGCGGAAAGCGGAGATTTTTAATAGATTTTGTTTACCGAATTTAAAAATCCGGACGACAAAACACGGGGGGGGGGGATTGTCCCCCACCACTCAAAACGTGAGGGGGGGGCATGTCCCCCCTGTCCCCCCCGGGATTTCCGCCAAATGCCTACTCCCAATTCCTCCGTCTATGCTGCATCTGCACCCAAGATGAGGTGTTCCATAGTAGAACATCCGTAATGTCCTCATTCTTTAGGGAACGGGGGTTCCCCTCTCCCATCATGGATGAGGCCCTCACTCATGTCTCCTCGGTACTCCGCAGCTCCGCCCTTGCTCCCCCTCCCCCTAGTGGCAACAGAGACAGAGTACCCCTAGTCCTTACCTTCCATCCCATCAGCCGTCGCATACGACACATAATCCTCCAAAATATCCGCCACCTGCAACGGGATCCCACCACTAGCCACATTTTCCCATCTCCACCCTTTTCCGCCTTCTGCATAGATCATTCCTTCCGCAAATCCCTGGTTAACTCATCCCTTCCCACCCAAACCACCCCCTCCCCAGGTACCTTCCCATGCAACCACAGAAGATGCAACACCTGTCGCAATACCCCCTCTCACGACTCTGTCCAGGGATGCCCACAGTCCTTTCAGGTTAGGCAGAGGTTCACTTGCAGCTCCTCCAACGTCATCTACACTATCCGTTGTTCAAGATGTGGACTCTTGTACATCGGCGAGACCAAACGCAGAGTGGGCGATCGTTTCGCGGAACACCTTCGCTCAGCCCGTGTAAATCAACCTGATCTTCTGGTTGCTGGACACTTTAATTCGCCTTCCCATTCCTACACAGACCTTTCTGTCCTCGGTGTCCTGCATTGTCAGAGTGAGGCCAAGTACAAATTGGAGGAATAGCATCTCATATTTTGCTTGGGCAGCTTACAGCCCAGTGGTATGAATATTAATTTCTCTCACTTCAGGTAGACCCGGCATTCCCTCTCTCTCTATCCCTCCCGCACCCAAGTCACACTAGCTTCTCATTTTCACCCCACAAACAGTTTACAATGGCTTGTTTCCTTTATCATCGTTACTGTTTTGCATATCTTTCATTCATTGTTTTTTATCTCTCCACGTCTATATCTCTCATTTCCCTTATCCCTAACCAGTCTGAGAAAGGTCTCGAACTGAAACATCACCCATTCCTTCTCTCCAGAGATGCTGCCTGTCCCACAGAGTTACTCCAGCTTTCTGTGTCAATCTTCAGTTTAAATCAACATCATTAAAACAACAGTTTCCTCTTACATATTATATCAGCATCTTCTGACTCTGCTGAAAGTAACAATGCACCGCCTTGCTCCAATAAAATCCATGACAAAATCCTATGCTTTTTACTTATTTTCCCATTACACTGATAAACAGGTACAGCACAATGATAATAACATAGAAACATAGAAAAATAGGTGCAGGAGTAGGCCATTTGGCCCTTCGAGCCAGCACCGCCATTCAATATGATCATGGCTGATCATCTAAAATGAGTACCCCGTTCCTGCTTTCCCCCCATATCCCTTGATTCCATTAGCCCTAAGAGCTAAATCCAACTCTCTCTTGAAAACTCACAGTGAATTGGCCTCCACTGCCTTCTGTGGGAGAGAATTCCACAGATACACAACTCTCTGGGTGAAGACGTTTTTCGTCATCTCAGTCCTAAATGGCCTAACCCTTATTCTTAAATAGTGACCCCTGGTTCTGACTCCCTCAACGTCGGGAACATTTTTCCTGCATCTAGCCTGTCCAATCCTTTAAGAATTTAAAATGTTTCTTCAAGATCCCCTCTCATTCTCCAGTGAATACAAGCCCAGTCGACCCATTCTTTCATCATACATCAGTCCCACCCTCCTGGGAATTAACCAGGTGAACCTGCGCTGCACTCCTTCAACAGCAATAATGTCCTTCCCCAAATTAGGAGACCAAAATTGCACACAATTCTCCAGGTGTGGTCTCACCAGTGCCCTGTACAACTGCAGTATGGCCTCCTTGCTCCTAAACTCAAATCCTCTCGCAATGAAGGCCAACATACCATTAGCTTTCTTCACTGCCTGCTGTACCTGCACGTTTACTTTCAGTGACTGGTGTACAAGCACACCCAGGTCTTGTTGCACCTCTCCTTTTGCTAATCTGACACCATTCAGATAATAATCTGCCTTCCTCTTCTTGCCACCAAAGTAGATAACCTTACATTTATCCACATTATACTGCATCTGCCATGCATTTGCCCACTCACCCAACCTATCCAAGTTACCCTGCAGCCTCATAGCATCCTCATCACAGCTCACACTGCCACCCAGCTTTGTGTCATCTGCAAACTTGGAGATGTCACATTTAATTCCCTTATCTAAATCGTTAATATATATTGTAAATAACTGGGGTCCCAGCACCAAGCTTTGCGGCACCCCACTAGTCACTGCCTGCCATCCTGAAAAAGACCCATTAATTCCTACTCTTTGCTTCCTGTCTGCCAACCAGTTCTCTATCCCTGTCAATACCCTACCCCCAATATCATGTGCTCTGATTTTGCACACTAAGCTCTTGTGTAGGACCTTGTCAAAGCCTTTTTGAAAGTCCAGATACACCACATCCACTGGCTCTCCCTTATCCATTCTACTTGTTACATCCTCGAAAAATTCCAGAAGATTAGTCAAGCATGATTTCCCCTATATAAATCCATGCTGACTTTGACCAATCCTGTCACTGCTTTCCAAAAGCGCTGTTATAACATCTTTAATAATTGACTCAAGCATCTTCCCCACTACCGATGTAAGGCTAACTGGTCTATAATTCCCTGTTTTCTCTCTCCCTCCTTTCTTAAAAAGTGGAGTTACATTGGCTACCCTCCAGTCCACAGGAACTTATCCAGAGTCGAGAGAACATTGGAAAATTATCACCAATGCATCCACAATTTCTAGGGCATCTCCTTGAGTACTCTGGGATGCAGACCATCAGGCCATGGGGATTTATCTGCCTTCAGTCCCAACAGTTTACCTTACACCATTTCCTGACTAATGTGGATTCCCTTCAGTTCCTCCCTCCCACTATTTATCCCCAGTCCCCTAGTATTTCTGGTGGATTGTTTGTGTCACTCTTAGTGAAGACAGAACCAAAGTATTCATTTAACTGTTCTGCCATTTCTTTGTTTCCTATTATAAATTCACCTGTCTCTGATTGTAAGGGACCTACATTTGTATTCACTAATCTTTTCCTTTTTACATATCTAAAGAAGCTTTTAGAGTCTGTTTTTATATTCCCAGCAAGCTTTCTTTCATGCTCTTTCCCCCCTCTTAATTAACCCCTTTGTCCTCCTCTGTTGAGTTCTAATTTTCTCCCAGTCCTCTGGTTTTCTGCTTCTTCTGGCCAATTTATATGCCTCTTCCTTGGATTTTACACTATCCTTGATTTCCCTTGTTGGCCACGGTTGAGCCGCCTTCCCCGTTTTATTTTGTCACCAATAACAATTAGCAAAATATCAATCCACTTCTTCTTCAACTGCTAGTTTAAAAAACACAAGCTTCGTGGATGCACATGTGAATGTTCAATTGCTTTTGATGAAATGTGGCATGGAATCATTTTGTTGAATATGTTTGCGTGTCAGATGACAGGGGGGGGGGGGAACCTATTCAGAAATGCCTGCACTCTGGGACTTGACAATCTTGAACAAATTGTTTTTCTGTATTATTTTACAGAGCATGTTCCTCCTGGTATGGAGCTAGGAATTATAGTGTTTGTGTCTCGTTATACTCTGATGTTTTTACATTATGCATTGGGATTTTACATTGATGTCATCTGGCAAGTCACCAGATAATTTCCTTACCTGCTTTAAACCAGCATGATTCATTTCCTTTGGGAATGATAGTTAGTTTAAAGTCAAAAGAATACTGAAAATGCAAGCAATCTAATGGAACCCACGTTAGTGCTCGGGGAAGGGGAAGAAGTGTACAGACACTTTGATAATGATCTAGTGGCAAACTAAACCCATTTCAGAATAATGAATGAACAATTTGATAGTGCAGATGGAGTTTGGGGAAGGGGGATGATTGAGGAGAGTGGGGCTTGCTAGCTTACTACTAGAATTGCGAATATATATGTGGCAATAGAGAATAAATTGGCAAAGCCTTTGGGCAAGAATGGGTTGTTCTATAGATGTGCCTTGGGTAGAATCGGGTTTATTGCACGTTTGCTCTGATATTGGTGCAGTTCTTTCTACTTATTGCCATTATTTTCCAGATTCCAAATAGTAGGAGGAATCTCCAGAGATTACATATTTGATCCACAAATTATTGATACATTTATTTAATTCTTTATTTCGAACAGAATAAAAGAATAAAAAGCAAGTGTGAAACAGCATACAAAAAACAAAAACAAAAACAAGAATATTTATAAAGTGTAATAAACAATATCTATAAATAAATGAAATTGTATGTGTCCGAAAAGGAGCATAAAGAAGCCAAAGCTTATTTGGATACTTGGATCAGATATTATACCAAATAATAATGGGCACAAATTAAATTACAGCATTAAAAAATAGATGGAAAATTAATTTCATCCAAGTATTTATCTACATTTTTTCTTCTGTTATTCTATGATCTGTTTCTGCTTTTTTTTTAGCTGCATCTGAAATGGGAAGAGGCTTTCAGCAGCCAGATTTTACTAAAGCAGGAGGCTCAATAGAAACAAACCCTGGACGAAAGCTGCAAGATGCAGAAAGATTTATCATGCGGTCTGATTAGCATGTGAATATATTAAGTTAAATTAAATTGTTTAGAGCTTGGTTTGTTAAAGGATATCAAGTATAAAAAAAGAGATCAGACATGTTAGAATTGGCAGCTTCACAAATCAAAGTTGGGAAAGACTAACCATCACTTAAACATCAAGGAAAATGGATATGGATCCAGAACAGATAAATATTGTTTTTTCACAACGATTGAAGGTACATTTAGTAATGTAAAACCAAGAAACTGAGACACCTCACTTTAATATATTGTACAACATAATACAGTCTCAGTAGTTTCATCGAGCAATGGTTTGTTTAATACAAGGTGAGCTTTTTTTTAAATCAAGCAACATAATGGCAAAATGGACATCAATTCTTTTTTTATTGTCTACAATGACACTCTGATTGTGTATCCATGGAAAACACAGAAGTTATCTTGATTGACATTTGGGCTTCTGCAAATAACAGAAAGCCAATTATCTGTGAATGTTGCCGGTGCCTCTCATGCATCATATCATTAATCTCTGACGTGAAGTCTGGAAGGTTAAGTTGGGTGCGAAAGATGTAACCAATGTATGCTTCTTTCACAGATGAAAAAATATAATTTTCAGAACTGATTAATCATTCAACAAGACTAAACCATCACATCTTTGGACTGCTTTTCCAAAAGAAATTACTATTGTAATATTTTTAAAGTCTGGGAGTTAAACCAGGGTTCTGTCTTGCCAGAATTAATGGGCTTTTTTTTTTGGGGGGGGGGATTTATGTTATTAGAAGCAATTGTACAGGGATAAGGCAATCGACATAACAGTTATACAATTATTGTACAGCTTCATTTTTAACATTGAAACCTAAATTTTTAAAAAAGAAAAAAAAGGGAAAAAATAGAGAAAAAAGAAGAGAATGAAGAAAGAGAAGTAAAATAAGTGAAAACAAGAAAAAGCCCCTAAGCTACCAAAGAAGTGCAAGAGGAAAGAAAATAAATAAGAAAAGAGAAGATTAATGGGCTTTTAACTGAATTGTTTGAAAAAAGATGAAGCTTCTGGCTCATTAATGTCCTTGTGGAAAGGAAGGCGCCTTACCTTGTCTCGTCTGTCTATAAGTGACTCCAGACCGACAAATGTAATTGACTCCTGTCTGCCCTCTAATATGGCCGGGCAACCTTCTCCTCTCGGAGGGTACCTAGGGATGGACGAAAGGGATGAAGACAAGGTCCACATCCTGTGAATGAATAAATAAAAAGGAGCAGAATTACCTGGGATGGGGACACATGTAATTGATCATGAAGCAGCTGAAGAAATCATCATTTGCACAAAATATTTTGGGAGAATATACCGTATTTCCCGGCAATGGAGACGCTATTTTTTACCCTAAAATAAGGCCCGAAAATTTGCCTGCGTCTCGGAGGTTGAAGGTTAGAGTTTGTTAGCCATGAAAGATAGACTTGGCTATCCCTCTGTACGGCGGCTGTAAAAGGACAGCACCGTTGGGGAGGGGGGGGGGAGTTCTTTCCACAGTGTGTGGGGAGTCTGGCTCGGGTCAGCATGGTTGGCCCTCCGGGGATAAAGTTGCGGGGAGGGCAGGAGCGTTGAGAAGGAGGGGGTCAGGGATCATGCCAGCAACTCACGCAGTAGCTCGGGTGGCTGTGAGCGGCCGCCGGGACTGGACAGTGGAACTGCAGCTAGACACGGGGCTCGGAGACGACCTGGGAACTGCAGCTAGTCCCGGGCCTCGCAGGCGACCTGGGCGCTACAACCAGTCCTGGGGCAGGCGACCTGGGAACTGCAGCTAGTCCCGGAGCTCGCAGGCGACCTGGGTGCTACAGCCAGTCCCGGGGCTCGCAGGTGACCTGGGAATTACAGCTAGTCCTGGGGACGCGAGGGATCTGGGAACTGCAGCCAGTCCCGGGGCATGCAGGTGATCTGGAAACCGCAGAAAACTAATTGAAAAACATGTGAAAACTATGTATTATTAGGATGTATTATTACTAATTACTAATTTAGTTAGTATGTATTATTACCTCCATTTATTAACTATGGCGATAGATGTGGCCCGCCATCCGCTCACAAACATGGGTCCTGGCCCCTATGCTAATAAGGTTGCCGACCCCTGGACCAAACCAAACCCTTGATCCTGTCCCGCCAGCCTTTTTTTTCAAAATTTAGCAACTCAAAATGGGGGTGCGTCTTCGACACAGGTGCGTCTTCATTGCCGGGAAATACGGTAATCATTAAATGCTAAAACTGTAACATACTGTTTAATGCAAAAGAAGTACCTGGGGGAAATCAACAGGTTATGGTGGCGATATAGATAAGGAAAACTTTGGTGAAAACATTCATAATTCTGAACTTGGGTGTTCTGCTTTGTGTAGTGAACAGCAACACAAATAGAATTATGGAGGTGGGTGAAAACAGAAACAGAGGAAATTATAACAAATCAACTGAGGCCAGGCATCATCTCTCAGACACCTACCCTTCTAGGTCCTATTTTCTCATCTTGACCATGGATATCCAAACCCTTACAACCCCTTACAACTCCATCCCCCACCAGGATGGTCTCAAGGCCCTGTGGTTTTTCCTCCAGCAGAGACCCAATCAATTTCCCTCTACTAATACTCTCCTCTGCCTGGCAGAACTTGTCCTCACCTTCAACAACTTCTCCATTGACTCCTCTCACTTTGACCAAGTTAAAGATGTAGCAATGGGCACTCGTATGGGCCTTTTTATCGGTTACATCAAATAGTCCTTGTTCCAAACGTATACTGGCACCATACCCCAACACTTCATCCGCTACATTGATGACTGCATCAGGGATGCCTCATCACCCTGCAAACTATCCCCTTCATTTTCTGTTTTAATTTCACAACTTGTGTTTGTCAGGTCTTCCAAGGAGGGGAGATTTCATTAAATTTCCTTAAGTCTATGGGAGTATGCAAATGAGGACTGCATTATAGGCTTCTCAAAATACAAGCAATTTACAGACTGGCCTCATTTTCTTGTAGGGAACTCCTTGCAAGAACCTGGTTATAGCACTGTGACCTCCTTGCATAAGGGAAATTACTCTTGTAGGAACTGTTCTCTTTCATGTCCATCCAGGTCCCTCTCACGTCTTGCCCATTGTTACCTCATCAATTCATTCAATTGCAACATCTGTTGCAGCTGAAAAAATAGTGTTATTGGAGTCTTACAGGTTGGAAATAGGCCCTTCAGCCCAACATGTCCACACCGACCAACATGTCCCATCTACACTAGTCCCAACTGCCTACGTTTGACCGATATCCTTCCAAACCTGTCCTATCCATGTACCTGTCTAAGGTTGCCTCATTTGTGGTATGCCCCTTCAAGAGTTGAAAGGAGAGATCATACTTGCAAGGCTAATAGTCAGTAGTTACAATAACTTGAAAAAGATCAATAGAATTAGTCACATTGCAGCTGACTGCGGCAGTCCTTTCAGGATAGTCAGAGGTTCACTTACACCTCCTCCAACCTCATCTACTGTATCTGTTGCTCAAGGTGTGGACTCGTATCCATCGGCGAGACCAAACATAGACTGGGCGATCGTTTCGCTGAACACCTTCGCTCAGACCAGGCACGTGCCGTGAGTAACTACTCAGGGTAGGCAGTCAGTCGGCTTTAAAAAAAATCTTGCGCAGATTGTTCTCCTCTCCGTAAAAATAAAAAATAAAAATAAAGAAAGTAACAATTCAATTTTCCCAAGGCTTCCAAATCTCCTTCATTCTGAAGTACTGAATGGGTGGGGGGTGGAGGGTGATGGCAGGAGGAGAGATGGAGAGAAAAACGGGAGCACACCGGGACAAATTGAATCGGTTGTGATCTTATTGATTGTTCAATACTTGTTCAAAGGACCAATTGGGAGGAGAGTTTCTTTCACAACGTGTGGGGAGTCTGGCCAGGGGTAAAGTTGCGGGGAGGGCAGGAGCATTGAGAAGGAGGAAGTCGGGAATCATGCCGGTAACCCACTCCCTCACTGCTGCCGCGGCGCTCCGGGCGCCGAGCCACCGCATTGTGGCCGGGGAGGGAAGCAGCTCGGGTGGCCGCTGGGACCTCAGTGATTTCTGCCGGACCGCTCACCTCTGGCAGTGCTCTCCATCTGAACAGTGAGGGGACCAGCTCAAGAGCAAAGATCATAGAGAGGAGTGGGGCAGCGGGCGATGGATAACAGGACAGTGGGCAGTGGACACTCCTGTGTCAGCGTGAACAAGAGACCAATTGAGGTTACTTGCACTGCCACATGGAGTAAGCTCCACCGCCCGCTGTCCTGTTATCCATCGCCCGCTGACCCGTTCTTGAGCTGGTTCCTGGCATGATCCCCGACCCCCTCCATCTCAATGCTCCTGCCCTCCCACAACTTTACCCCTGGCCAGACTCCCCACATGCTGTGAAAGGAACTCTCCTTCCCCCCCCAGTGGCGCTGTCCTTTTACAGCCGCTTCCCACTTTACAGCCGCTTGCGCTGCGCATGCGCAGTAGGCTGCTGCGCATGCACAGTACGCAGTCCACCGTGCAAAGGCAGAATTTCAGCTGCCTTCAACTGCCCTTGTCGATCTCTTAGGTAGGCATAATTCTCCTGTGCCTTTACTATTTATATTTGATAATTATCATTTTATTAATTTAGTCAGGGTAGGCAGTGCCTACCTTGCCTACTCTGACGGTACTTGCCTGGCTCAGACCTACCTGACCTCCTGGTTGGCAAACATTTTAATTCCCAATTCCATTCCCACAAGGACCTTTCTGTCCTAGGCCTCCTCCATTGTCAGAGTGAGGCCAAAGGCAAATTGGAGGAACAGCATCTCGTATTTCGCTGGGGCAGCTTACAACCCAGTGGCATGAATATGGATTTTTCTAACTTCAAGTAACTCCTGCATTCTCTCTCTCTCCATCCCTCCTCCACCCATCATACCAGCTTCAAAGTCATCTTGTTGAGTCTCATTGTCTTTACTCGTTCTCACCTAATAAACAGCTAACAATGGCATGTTTCCTTTATCATCATTACTTTTCTGCATATCTTTCATTCATTTGTTCTATATCTCTCTACATCACCGTCTACATCTCTCATTTCCTTTTCCCCTGACTCTCAGTCTGAAGAAGGGCCTCGACCCGAAACGTCACCTATTCCTTTTCTCCAGAGATGCTGTTTGACCCGCTGAGTTACTCCAGGCTTTTGTGTCTATCTATGGGTAATTTCACCACATCATTATACAGGAAAACCTAACCATGCTGTTCTGTGACCTTGCAAATGAAGACATCAATGCTCAGCACTTCAACTCCCCCTCCCATTCCCAATCTGACCTTTCTGTCCTGGGCCTCCTCCTTTGCCAGAGTGAGGCCCAGCACAAATTGGAGAAACAGCACCTCATATTTCGCTTAGGTCGTTTGCACCCCAGCGGTATGAACATTGACTTCTCTAATTTTAGATAGCCCTTGCTTTCTCATTCCTTCCCCTCCCTCTTCCCAGCTCTCCCACAAAGCCTACTGTCTCCGCCTCTTCCTTTCTTTTACCTGCCCCCCCGCCTCCCCGCCCCCTGCCCCCGACATCAGTCTGAAGAAGGGTCTCGACCCGAAATGTCACCTATTCCTTCTCTCCATAGATGTTGCCTCATCCGCTGAGTTTCTCCAGCATTTTTTGTCTCCTGTCAATCTTTATGGTACTTTCACAGAGCAGCGTTAGATGGTCACACCACTACTCTAACACCATTAAAAGGCAGTCAATCATCTTCTCGGCCAAGTTGTCCTCAATGATGATCATATTAGCTGCCATTGAAGTAATATTAGATGTTTACTTGTGCATTCATTTACCAGTTGCAGTCTGTCGAGCTATCCAATTTGCCAGTATCCAATATAGTATGTTAAAGTCATGGAAGTGACTTATGGGAAATTGTTAATTTCTACTTCAACTAACAAAAGCAAAATTTCTCATGAACCACTGAAACAGAAATAAAAATAGTAAATGCTGGAAATACTTAGCAATTCAGGCAGAATGAAAACTGTGTCGGTTTCGACCATTTTGTCAGTTACGTCGAATAGTCCTTGCTCCATGGCCCTAAATTGATTTTTTTCCAATTGCCACCCAAATACCTGTGACATTTTGGATGGTTTCCAGTTTTAGGAGACAATGTCAAAAATGTCATTAACTAATAATTTAACGAGAAAAATCATGGTGACTAAAACCCTCTGCAACCCTCTCAGTAACTTGATTGATTTCTTTCCTTCCCGGTTCAGATTATGCATGTTCCAACTGAAATGTTAATTCTGTTTCTCTTTCCACAGATACCGCCTGACCTGTTGAGTGCTTCCAGCATTTCCTTTTTTAATTTCAAATTTCCAGCATTTCCGGTTTTGTTTTGATTCTCATTGTGACTAATTCAATAGATAGACGCCTGATCTCTTGTTGCCTCTCTACAAATGGGACTGAAAGTATGCATGAGGAATTATGGAGTTGAATGTGTATCCTGCCTACAACCAGAATGCACTTTCTTATCATGCAGTCCGTAAGGAGGACACTTAGCTGTGTAATCAACAGAGAAAAACAACTTGACATAGTTTCTTCTAAAACCTCCCACCACTCACAGGCCCCTTCCGAGTATTAATAGAGAGTTCAAATATATAGCATAACTTCAACCAAACAAATGCAAATCATATTACCATTGCTCAAGTTGATTAAATGCTCCATTCCTGATAGTGGCTACTACCACCTGAAGAACAATAACAAAATGCTGGAGCTTCACAACAGCAAATTATATTATCAGTATGGTATGGTACTTTATTTGTTCACTGTACCGAGGTACAGTGAAATTCATTTTTGCATACAGTTCAGTACAAATATTACTATACATAAGCACTTAGATACATATTAGATTAGCATCTCAGATACGGTACAAGTGTATACACTAGCAGTAGTACACTGAGTCAGTATATAGAGTCGCCAGTTTGGCACCATTTTCAAGTTCCAGTTGTTGTAAGTGCAGGAACCTTGTTCTGTTGTCTGTTGTCCTGGCATCGTTGCAGGGTCGGCCTGGCCAACCAGGGTCGGCCTAGCTGCGGTGTCCTCCCTCGCTGCTCCACCACTGTAGGCCGCATGCGGTAAACATATTCGACCTCTTGGAGTGGCGCCAGGTCCTGCTGTAGGCCTCCATCGGTCCACTCCATCGTCGAGGCACTGCACTCCCTCCCGCAGCTTACCGGCCCTCCAGGTAGGTTCCCTTCCGTGATCCACGCCGGGCAAGCTGGGCCTTCCGGTCCACTGCGCCAGTACTCTGTCCATGGTGGGCAAGTCCTCAGTCCATTTCAGTGAAATATCCTTGAATTTTAGGTGCCAGTGTCCTTGAAAATAAATTTGAAGCCAGGTTGGGTATCACAGGATATGAATATTTCAGCGACCTGAGGATTACTGTTTGTACTGTTCCTGCAGAAATAAATTAACATGAATATTACTTCCTTAAGGACTGCCATTCCAATATGCCTGCCAGCTGTTTTGAGTGTCTTGAATTTTTCGATCTCCCAGATGATTCATTGTTAATTCAGATGGATGCATAATTGCAGTGGCTATTTTTGGTTATTCAATCAGTATGGCAATGAATTATGTTTACCCTTTGAAGAGAGAGTCAAAAGGGAAAACTGTCTTTGACGTCATATCTTTCACACACATCAGATATTCCTAAGTTTTTCATCTTCAGTAAATTACTCTTGAAGAGCAGTAATTTGTCTCAAACTTCAGCTAATTTGTGCACTACATCTATCTATCTATCTATCTTCTATACATAACTAAAACTCTGATCTAGTGCTCTTCCGGTTTGGGCAGTCTTTCTATTTGTGCAAAAATGGTACGCGATAGCGCTACAATTTTTCACCATCTCACTCACCGTTCTCCTGTGCTGCGAGTGCGCCAAGTTTTGTTCTGATCGGTGGTCTATTGTAAAGGTTAGTGAGGTTTAAAAATCTTAAAAACCGCGCATGCGCAGATCGATCTCTCCTGCCAGTCAGCGCCACGTGGATTGGTCTTTTCCCCTGTCACTCCGTAGGATGCCCCGCCCCTTCCCACGCCATCACGTCTTTACTGGAGCTGAGGATGGCTGGCGGAGGTTTTCAACTGGACACAATTTTCAGAGGGACCAGAAGCGTCCCGGCCCGGCGTGGGAGATGTTGCCAAACGGAAAGCGGATGAGAACGGCCAGCGACCAGCTGTGAGTCCCCATTGCACCGCCAGCTCCAGCCCCTTCCCCTCAGGTCCCCCTCGCTTGCTCCTGCCCCCCCCTCCCCCTCTCCCCGTCTTTTCTCCGAGCTCTCTCCTCGCCCCGCCCACACATTCCTTCCCCCCCACCCACACACCTCCCTTCCCCTACAATCCCCCCTGCCCCCACACCCCCCTCCCCCCACAACCCCACCACACACCCCCTGCCCAATCACCCCCCTCCTCCCACAACCCCCACAAATTGGGATAATGACATTCTTACTTGCAGCAGCACAACAGGTTTGGAAACACAGTACTCAATAGGCTCAGTACCCAGTAGACTCAGTACTCAATAGGCTGTTGTGCTGCTGGTAAAATGTTGCCAGAGAAAGGCGCCATTTTATGAAGATACATTTTAGTATGAATTATAATTATCCTGTGGAGAAGTTTGGGATGTTTGTGCAGGTTAGAGGCAATATATATATGGAACCATTGCATTGCCTGTATTTATAAATGAATTGATGGATAGGATAAAAATCTATGTGTGTATATTTACTGGTAGCACAACGGAAGAAAGCATTGGAAGTAGTTTGGATGGGAGTATAAAATTACAAAGAGATAATGAGGGATTAAATAAATGGGAAACATTTTGCATGGAGATATGAGATCATCCTCAAAGTTCTTTCTAATTGGTGGAAAACTAGACGCAGTAGAGGGTGAAAGAGACTTTGAGATCCCATAAGAAAGTTTATAGGCTGGTCCATTAAATAATTAGGAGTGTTAATCAAATACAGTCCTATATATCTAGTTGACCGACCTAAAAATGAATAAATGTTATGTTTTGTCAATACAAAGTATAGGATGTTTATCACACCTGGACTACCTGTCAACACATTTTGAACCTAATGTTAAGGATACTGCATCATGTTGGCGCAGCAGTAGAGTCACTGCCTTACAACGCCAGAGGCTCAGGTTCGATCCAGACTAAGGGTGCTGTCTGTACAGAGTTTGTACATTCTCTCTGTGATTTGAGTGGATTTTCCCCAGGTGCTCCTATTCCTCCCACATTCCAAAGATGTGCAGGTTTGTAGGTTTATTGGCTTCGGTAAAGATTGTTAATTGGCCCTAGTGTGTAAAATAGTGCTAGTGCATGGGGTTTGCTGGGTGGCACAGACTCAATGAGCCAAAGGGCCTGTTTCTGCACTGTATCTCTAAACTAAACTAAAGATAGATTTCTATCCTTAAAAAAACTGGGTATGGCTCAAAGCAAATTTAAAAACATGACAACAATACAATTTATATATGAATATGCTTCATGCTCACAATTGGTAAAAGGAAATTATTTTACACAAAATGCAAGCAGGGAGGTTTTATGTTCATATATTTACCATTAAACAAAAAGAGGTTAATGTATTTTTAATGCATTTTGTGGCAATCACAGAAAATGATATGTTAATATCTAGTAATCCTCTTAATTAATTCTGTCATGTTTAATGTTGCAAACTAAATCATTATTTGTAAGCATAATAGATATGGAAAGGTTATGCATCGTGCGTCATGCCATTTTGCATTAAAAAAGTAATTCCAATTAAAATGCCAGATCTTCTCCTTAAATAGAAATTGAATTGACCTGCAACTTTAAAATGTTATTTGAATCACTGTTCAAAATTGTCATTTTGCTTGAGATTAGCAGTGTCTTGCTCTCTTTCTTTTTCTCTGTTATTTCTGACCCTACACCTAGTGTGACTCATCGCAGTCTGGAAGACCATAATCTGTTTTGTTGTTCTTCTTGAAAAACTTGAACAAATCCTTCTTGAAGAAAAATCAATCCGTACACCTAGAGTGAATTGATTAAAAAAATATTGGTTTACAAATCATAAATCATTTCCTTTTAAACATGCTGGTGAACCATATGGCAGGTTAAGCACAGCAGATATTATACCCAGGACAGGAAATAATTGGAAAAAACACCGACACTGATACAGGAGCAATGAAGAGATCTGAAGTCTCACGAACTCCTATACTGTATATTACCAAGGAAACTAATGGCCATATTGTTCTCATGCACCACTGCTTAAAACTAAATTATTGTTCAATGTGAAATGTTGCAATCTGTTTCTGGACAAGAATGTACTTTATACTATAGATTTCAATATGATTATATAAATAGAGTCAGGTAATGCAATGCATGGTTAACTATAACTCAAATGCAGACATATCATCAACTAATGCTTCCTGGCATATTAGTATGATTTCTATGTGCAACGCGTTTCATTTGTGTATCATATGCTCGCATGCTCTAACATCATTAGTGTCTAACACTGCTTAAAATGAAGGCTGGTGCATTATTCTTGATATTCTTATTGAGGTGTTGTAGTTCATAAGTTCATAAGGCATAGGAGCAGAAGTAGGCCATTCAGCCCTTTGAGTCTACTCCACCATTCAATCATGGCTGAACTATCCTTCCCTTTCAACCCCATTCACCTGGCTTATCCCCATAATCCTTGACACCCTTACCAATCAAGTATCTGTCAATCTCCACCTTAAAAATACTGAATTACTTGGTTTCCATAGCTGTCTGTGGCAATGAATTCCACAGATTCTCCACCCTCTGACTAACGAAATTCCTCCTCATCTCCTTTCTAAAAATCCATCCTTTAGTGAGAACATGAGCTACTGGACTTGAAATTCTACATGTTGTGCTGTGGTGACATCAATCAAGCACCGTATTAGTACAGATGTAGGTTTATTATTGTTATGTGTAACAAGATCAACATGGTCACATATTAGGACTGAAATGAGATATTCCTCCATTCAAAGACTGGTGAATCTTTGGAATTCTCTGTCCAAAAAGATTGTGGAAACGTAACCATTCATTTAAAATGAGACCAATACATTTCTGAATATGAGCAAAATAGAGGGATCTAACCCAACTTCTCTTTAATTGAGACTCACAAAGGAGTATAAAAACCTTTTATCGATTTAGTCCAGGTATTTATTTAAGTCTCTGAGCTTCTAATATGCATTGGTCGTGTTTTCTTTAGCATTTCCTGTCCAGTATTCTGTGTAGCCTTGGTATAACAGGAATGAGTCCAAGAAAAAATGCTAGTTTGATGTTTTGTGCCAACACAAGACTGGTGAAACTGACCATGGTATTCTGCACCAAGTTTGAGGATGGGTAGGTGGTGCTGAAATGGGACTGTGGTGACTGTAATCAGCCAGCCATAACTGCACCTGTATCACATGCTGTCAAATAACTAATTGTTTACTTTGTTAGGAAACTTTTTTCAAAGCCAGTCCTTTGGGTCAAGAAAGACTTGCTTGCATTCCAATTCTGTGCAGGTGATTGAGGAAGCCAACACAGGACTTTCAGGTTCGTTCCTAAGTGGGGGAGGAGATGCTTGACAGGGCAAGTGGGTGGATAGATTGGTAAGTCTTGCACGCTCTCCACACTGCATGTTCTCAATTCTCTCAATTGCTTCCAAATCATGGCCCCACTCCTGCCCCAGTTTCTGGTCGCACACCTGTCTCTACTTCCAGTCCCAATCCAGCCTGCCCCAGCTCTTTAGCCAGAGACTGGTGAATCTGTGGAATTCATTGCCACAGACATCAGTGGAGGCCAAGTCATGGGTATTTTAAAAATGGAGATTGATAGGTTCTTGATTAGTAAGGGTGCAGAGATTATGGAGAGAAGGCAGGAGAATGGGATTGCAAGGGAAAATTAGTTCAGCCAAGATTGAATTGTGGAGTAGACAGGGAGTCCCTAATGGCCTAATTCTCCTCCTATGTTGTATGATCTTATGATCTTTGCGGCACACATACCTCCATTCCTGGCACCGTCCCCTGATCCTGAATGCACTCTTGCTGCACTCCCAGCCTTTGAATATTGCTGGTTTGATTTGTACAAGATCTTTCAAGCTAACAAATACATTGTTATCCATGGGAGGATAAGAAGAAGCTTATAATAATGGACACCCCAATCAGCCTGCCCTGCAGATTATTGATTTTTAGATTGTCCTGTCATATTTACAAAGCGCATTTGGCACATGTGCAATTTAATAGCTTAAGAGTCTTTGTCACACAAAATATTTTGTGCCGCTGAACCCATTTTTCCCCCCCCAAACCATATTCTCTTTGCAGGTTGTTTAAAAAAAAAAATATTGCTTGATATTGGTTAACAGGAAGGGAATTTTCTGAAATGTAACCCTTCTATTCAGTAAGCTGTCTAATTGCCACGAGGAAAAGCTTCTTTGTAAATTAAAGGAACCCATTATTTCCCCTGCAGGGCTGCAAGTATTCACTATTTACCAAATAAAAGGATGAATTTTAAGCTTGAGGAGCTAAATTGCATTTCCGACGTCATTCCATTGCAATTGCCCATAGTATAAATCACTGAGTAAACCAATTGCCTTCCACTTCAATAAATTTCTCATCTGTTTTCAGCTCAATGTTATAAACCAATCTGCCCAGGCAATGCTGACCTTATGGAGAACGTTTTGAGACAGATGGCGGCACAGAGCTGCAGCAGTTAGTGCTGTTGCTGCATGGCTCCAGTGGACCGGATTCGATTCTGACCTTGGGTGCAGCCTGTGAAGTTTGCATATTCTCCATGGATGTCCCTGTGTGGTCTGGTTTCATAGAACAAATGAAGAACAGTATAGCACATGAACAATGTACCAAACATGATGCCAAATTATGCTGATCTCATATGCCTGTACATAATCCATATCTCTCTATTCCCTGCACTTCCACGTGCCTATCTAAAAGCCTCTTAAACGCCACTATTGTATCTGTCTCAACCACCGCTCCTGGTAATGTGTTCGAGGACCCCATCACTCTCTGTATAAAAAAACTGGTCCCGCACATCAATAGACAATAGGTGCAGGAGTTGGCCATTCGGCCCTTCGACCATTCAATGTGATCATAGCTGATCATCCCCAATCAGTACCCCGTTCCTGCCTTTTCCCCATATCCCCTGACTCCGCTATCTTTAAGAGCCCTATCCAGCTCTCTCTTGAAAGCATCCAGAGAACCTGCCTCCTCCGCCCTCTGAGGCAGAGAATTCCACAGACTCAAAACTCTCTGTGAGAAAAAGAGTTTCCTCGTTTCCGTTCTAAATGGCTTACCCCTTATTCTTAAACTGTGGCCCTTGGTTCTGGACTCCCCAACATCGGGAACATGTTTCTTTCCTCCAGCGTGTCCAAACCCTTAACAATATTATATGTTTCAATAAGATCCCCTCTCATCCTTCTAAACTCCAGAGTGTACCAGCCCAGCTGCTTCATTCTCTCAGCATATGACAGTCCCGCCATCCCGGGAATTAACCTTGTAAACCTACGCTGCACTCCCTCAATAGCAAGAATCTCCTTCCTCGAATAAGGGGACCAAAACTGCACACAATACTCCAGGTGTGGTCTCACTAGGGCTCTGTACAACTGCAGAAGGACCTCTTTGCTCCTATACTCAACTCCTCTTGTTATAAAGGCCACATGCCATTCGCTTTCTTCACTGCCTGATGTACCTGCATGCTTACTTTCATAGACTGGTGAACAAGGACCCCCAGATCCCGCTGTACTTCCCCTTTTCCCAACTCGACGCCATTTAGATAGTAATCTGCCTTCCTGTTTTTGCTACCAAAGTGTATAACCTCACATTTATCCGCATTAAACTTCATCTGCCATGCATCTGCCCACTCCCCCAACCTGTCCAAGTCACCCTGCATTCTCATAGCATCCTCCTCACAGTTCACACTGCCACCCAGCTTTGTGTCATCTGCAAATTTGCTAATGTTACTTTGAATCCCTTCATCCAAATCCACATCTCCATGAAACTTTCGCCCTCTCACTTTATAGTTATGTGCTCTAGTGTTGAACATTTCCACCCTGCGATACAGGTTCTGACTGTCTACCCTAGCTATACCTGTCACATAGAAACATAGAAACATAGAAAGTAGGTGCGAGAGTAGACCACCAGGCCCATCGAGCCCGCACCGCCATTCGCTCATGGCTGAACACCAAACAGACACCCTTACCCACAAACAGTAGACACAAGACACAGAACACAAGACACTACCCTCCCCTTTATATCGCTATCACCCTCTCCACCCCAAGAACCGCGTGATCTCCTGGGGGAGGCAAAAAAACGGATAAAAACCCAGGTCCAATTCGGGAAAAAAATCCGGGAAATTCCTCTCCGACCCCAATCCAGGCGATCGACACTTGTCCAGGAGATCACTCAGGTCTTACTATACTAACCATACCTAGGTCCATATCCCTGCCCTCTCCCCGTAGCCCCTTATCCCCTTGGCAGCTAAAAAACCATCTATTTTAGACTTAAATATATTTAATGTTTTTGCTTCCACTGCTCCCTGGGGCAGTGAATTCCATAAATTAACCACCCTCTGGGTGAAGAAGTTCTTCCTCATCTCAGTTTTAAAAGAGTCACCATTTTATATACTTTTATCAAGTCTCCCCTCAACCTCATAAGTGGTATAAGTGATAGGTGCAGAATTAGGCCATTTGGCCCATCAAGTCTACTCCGCCATTCAATGATGGCTGATCTATCTCTCCCTCCTAACCCCATTCTCCTGCCTTCTCCCCATAACCCCTGACAACCTCCCACGTTCCAGAGAAAATAATCCTAGTCTATCCAACTTCTCCCTGTAACTGAAACCCTATAAATCCAGACAGCATTCTGGTAATCCGTCTAATCCAGGTAGTATTTCCTTCCCCATCTCAAAGATTTGTTCATTGATGGGTTAATTAGCTACTGCAAATTATCCAAATTATGGGTGAGTTGCAGGATAATTGGCGCTGTACGAGTGTGCGCTTATGTGCATTCATATGAGCATGCATTGGGAGCTCAGATGAGAAATTTATTGAAGTGGAAGGCAATTGGCAGCAGTTTACTCAGTGATTTATACTATGGGTAATTGCAATGGAATGACGTCGGAAATGCAATTTAGCTCCTGAAACATACAATTCATCCTTTTATTGGGAATATTGATGGGCATGTAAGTGAGAATAGTTACAGGAAAATGTGAGGGACTGTGACTGATGGAGAATTCTCGAGAGCCAGCATAGGGTCAATGGGCCAAATAGTCTCCTTTTGTGCCGCAAAGAAAATATCTGAGAAATATAATAAGATATAACTCTTGAACAGCCTTTCTTTGTGAATGAACCTTGTGATTGGAGTTTTACTTTTGCCATTTTAGGCAACTGACTTTCAGTATAATCTTCATTTTGATGCAGGATCTCAATCCAAAACAACAACTCACACGTTTTGGCCCCACAGATATTGCTTGACTCACTGAGCTCTTCCAGTATTCTAGTATTTGCACTGTATGTGAACCTTTGGATAACATGTGTATGTGTCTGGTTAGTCTGCATCTTGATGACATCTGATGTCCATGATTCGGTCATCTCCCATTAAATTTATTTATTTTATCGTCATCTCCCATCACATTCATTCAGGAAGAAATTAAGTAATTTTTTTTGAGGGGATCATATTTCTGCAGAGTTGTGGTGAAAGAGCCAAGGATTGGGACTGACTGCTTTTAAATATAAAAACACTAAAAAGACATTTGGACAGGTACATAGACAGGAAAGATTTAGAGGGATGTGGCGCCAAATGTGGGCAGGTGGGACTAATGTGGATGGGGCATCTTGTTCGACATGGACTAGTTGGGCCAAAGGGATTGTTACCCTTTGAGTTTATAACTATGGATTGTAACGTTGGCATGGGTTTAAAGGATTAAATAGCTCCATGTGTTGTACAATTTCAAGACTATAAAGAATAGGCTTCTTTTTTATTCTCGGGATGTAACTTGTAACGTCTTATAACTCAGAAGTTTAGGAACAGGCATTGAGTTGATGTAATGACTCAACTGTGAAAAGGTGCTGATCTTTAAGGTATCTGTAGAGGCTGCAGTGACTGTTCTCCCCAATGTTTTACATCTTGTCTTGCTAATGCAAAACATTGCTGAACTGTTACCTAATTGATGCTGGTAAATGAAATAGTAGCTGGACATTTAGAAAACAAAAATGCAATCAGCAGAGTCAATAAGGTTTCATGAAATCACGTTCAATGATTTTATAAGCGGTTTCAGAGGACTGGCTACCTCACAAAAAACAGAGACGGAATGGATTGGTACTTTTCAGTTTGACAAGATGTTACTCGGGGTGCTGCAGGAATCAGCTATTTGCAATCTATGTTAATAACTCCTGAAGCAACCAAGAGTATTTTGGCAAAATTTACCAACGACACAGAGATAGGTGTCAAATGAAATTCTGAGATGGATCCACTGGGGGATATGGCTAGGTTAAATGAGTGGGTAGACATTTAGCACATGGAGTATAATGTAGTGAAATATGAGGCGATCCACTTTGGTTGGAAGAAAAGGAAAGTAGAATATTGTTCAAATGGAAAGGCTACAAAACACTGGTGTCTGTGGAAATTGAGTGACTTCATGCATGATGGAGAAACACAGAAAAATAGGTGCAGGAGTAGGCCATTCTGCCCTTTGAGCCAGCACCGCCATTCAATATGATCATGGCTGATCATCTAAAATCAGTGTCCCATTCCTGCTTTTTCCAAATACCCTGTAATTCCTTTAGCCTAAGAACTAAATCTCTTGAAAACATCCTGTGAATTGGCCTCCACTGCCTTCTGTGGATGTACAGAAAGTTCACAAGTAGGTAAAGGAGGTAGTTAGGAAGGGAAATGAAATATTCCCCTCTATTGCCAGGGTGATGGAGTATGAAATAGGCAAAGTTTATTACAACTATTCAGGACACTGATAAGCTTTTAGCTGGAGTTTTGATACAGTTTTGGTCGCCTTATTTAAAACAGACGTCCTTGCATTGGTGGCCATTCAGAGAAGGTTCATTGGATTGATTCCTGGGATGAGAGAGGTGTCTTATAAATAGAGCCAGGATGTTTAGGCACTAAAAAACTGAAATAGGCAGGCAAAAAGGCATAATAAAATTACAAAAAAGGCATAAAAGGCATTTATTTCCACCACCAAAATATGGTTAAAAATAATAATATAAAGGTATACTACATTAAATGACCATAGTTGCCTGGTTGCACATAATTACTAGCATTGATTTCAAATTATCTGGTGTTAAAATATGCCGTCTGTCAGACAGAATATGCTTCAGTTGTGAAAAACTTCTTTCTACCTCAGCTGAGGTCACTGGTGCATACCCAAAAAAAGCTATAGACTCTACATTCATGTTGATATCTTGTGCATTACAACTATCTTTGAGAACTTTAGCTGTGTTTTGTATTTCTTCAAGATTTGTTAGCTAAAATCACTCTCTCACATTTTCCTTGTACGTCTTTACCTACATCACCAAGAACTTTACGAATTTCGTCAGTTACTTTGTTGAAAACCTGCAAATTATTCACTAATGTTTCGTCACGTTTCACAAGGGAAGTGATAGCTTGTGGGAAGTTTGCAAAATTGGAAACAAGATCGCGGTGGAGGGACTTTTTCCGGCATTATTTCACTGACGATCCTGACTGCAGCAGATTCTTCTTCTTCAAAACAGTTGACGATTTCTTTTATATTTTCAAAATTTGCAGCATAGTAGAGTACAGCAGAGAGCCATGTACCCCACCGAGTCAAAACGGGCTGAGGAGGTAGCGGAATCTCGAGTGCCATTTCCTTGAACAACTATACACGTGACGGTACTTTGAGGAAGAATTTCTTGACATTGGAAACTTGGTGATCGACATTTGGAAACAAGCTACGTCTGTGCTTGGCAATTCTATGAAGTCCTTGAGCTAAGCATGTCAAATGCAACATTTTGGAGAATAAAACTTTAAGTCACAAACAGAAGTACATTCTCGTGTTTTATACCTTCTGGCCAAAGTACAGCAAGTAAGATGTAAACAACTGAGCATTAGTTGAGCTGTTTGACTTCCCCAATACTTCCGATGTCAACAAATACTCCTTTGATGGTTGTCCTGCCTCCAGTGTAGCGATGACCACATTGGCAACATATCTTCTCACAGCATCAGTTGTCTCCCCTATTGGGATCCATATTCTGTTGCATGCAACTTCATCTCTAATTTTCTGCACAACAATTTTGAAGTTGCTGTCAAAATAATATTTCCATAATGATGACTCGCTTGGTATACGTTCCTCTGTGTATTTCTCTAAAAAACCTCTGAGAGATTTGTTTTCAAATTTCCACCGTGGAATTCCAGTATCAATGAATGCCTTCCACAAATCACTCAAACTTAGATTTGCGACTGGAGCCAGCAGTAAATGTAGTGAGGAGATAAGCTTGGGTATTTCGCTTTGGTAGTCTACACCCCAGTGGTATCAACAGTGACTTCGCTAATTTTAGATAGCCCTTGTCTTCTCCCTCCTCCCCTTCCCCCTTCCCAGCTCTCCTTCTAGTCCAACTGTCTCTGCCTCTTCCTTTCTTTTTCCCGCCCCCCCCACATCAGTCTGAAGAAGGGTCTCGACCCGAAACGTCGCCTATTCCTTCTCTCCATAGATGCTGCCTCCCCGCTGAGTTTATCCAGCATTTTTTGTCTACCTTCGATTTTCCAGCATCTGCCGTTCTTTCTTAAATAGATCTTGGAGAAAACTGAACCAGCGGGCAGCACCACAAACGAATGAACGACTGACGGTGGCGCCCCGGGTTTTGCCCCGGTGGTGGAAATTTTCTTGTAAGTTATAATATGTTAGCACGCTAATAATAACATTAACGTGTTAACATAGAAAATGCCATTGTAATCACTGTACAACTAGAGAAAATAGCACAACATTTTTGTAAAATGGCAAAAAAAAGGCTGATTTAGGCACTCGATCGTGAAAAAGGCATTATCCTGGTGAAATCATCAAAATAGGCATGAAAAGGCACATGGCATTAATGGAAAAATCCTGGCTCTACTTATAAAACATAACTGATCAGCTAAGTCTTATTGGAGTTTAGAAGAATGAAATATTCAATGGACAAATATTTGAACTATGGGAGAGTCAAGGATAAATTGGGAACAGGCAGGTAGGCGAAGTTAAGAACAACATCAGATCAGATAGAGCTTGCTCAAGGAATTGTACGGTCTACTTGGGTTCTCATTTCTTACATTCCTATGCAGGTTACATTGTTGTAGTATGAATTTTTTAAAATAGTTCCAGACTTTGCCTTATAGGAATATATGTTCTTTATTTTAATGCAATATTTTGACTCCTGTTATATTACCTTAAGTTTTCATAAGTTAACCACAGGGTGCAAAAAATAAGTCTTTGCGTTTCAAGCATGCACAGTATAAGGACCTGCAAATTTAAAAAAAATAATTCCACCCAAGATACATACATAATCCTAACTGTGAATTGATGCTATGTAACAACACTCACTTCACCTGGACTTAGCTGGACTTTTTTTAATTTTTAATTAAAAAAAATATATATATATTTATTAGAAGTACATTACATTACAACCAATTACATTAGTACTCATCACGTATATCTTATTACAATTAATGTACTCCGTCATTTTTTACACTGATAAAAAGGAAAGGTTGAGATTAAGAAAAAAGAGAAAGTGAAGGAAAATAGTAAAGGTGTAAAAACGTGACAACAAGAAAGAACAGAAACCCTGTAGAAAAGAAATTAAAATGAAAGGATTAAGATATAGACCCTAAAGAAGAAAGAAAAGAGAAAGAGGAAAAAAGAGAAAAACAAATACTTTGTTATAAGCATCACGCAAATGGGATATACCAACTCTCCAGCTTTCATCCCCCTTTACCTGACCTCAGTTTTTTTTTTTAAGTTCTTTTTCACCCTATACTTGTAATAATTCTATAAATGCAGACCACGTCAGGTGGAAGTGATCTGGTTTACCTGCCAGGAGGAGTCTTATCTCTTCTAGGTGTAATGTTTCAAACATATTTGAAATCCACATGTTTATAGTTGGTATTGGAGCGTTTTTCCAGAATTTTAGGATTAACTTTTTTCCAGTTATTAACCCGTAATCTATTAATTTCTTTTGAAACACATTTAGTTCAGGACTATCTTCTGTTGTTCCGAAGATATTCCATTCTGCTTTTGGTATCATTTTTATTTTAAATAATTTTGTAAAGATTTCAAAAATTTCAATCCCAAATTTTTGAATTTGTGTACAAAAAACAAATGAGTGCGCTATAGTAGCTTCTTAAGATTGACATTTATCACAAATGGATGATACATTGGGGAAAATTTTATTAATTTTAGTTTTTGAATAATATAATCTATGTAAAATTTTAAATTGTATTAAAGTGTGTCTTACATTAATCAAACATTTATGCACTTTTAATAAATGTTCATTCCACCTTTCCTTTGAGATTTTAATAGCTAATTCCTGTTCCCAGTCTCTTCTAATACCTTCCGTAGATGGTATTTCTACATTTAAGATAATATTATACAAATATGATATTAAGTTTGCTGATTCAGCTTTTATCTGCATTGCTTCATCCAATACATCTGCTGGGATATTATAATGATCTTTTGTATATTTTTTCAAATAGTCACATATTTGAAAATATTTAAAATATTGATTATTTCCCAGTTTATATTTTATTTGTAATTGTTGGAATGATAGTAATTTTCCAGTTTCATACAAGTCACCGAACGTTTTAATTCCTAGTCTATCCCATTGTATAAAAGATTTGTCTGTAATAGAGGGATTAAACGAAGGGTTATTAACTATTGGAGATAAAAGCGATAGATTTCTTAATTTTAAATTTTGTTTTATTTGTTTGCAAGTTCTGATTGTACTGTGTATAATTGGGTTTTTGTTATAATTTATGTTATTCAGTTTCATTGGTGAGAGGAGGATCGATCCAATATTACCGGAGGAGCAGTCCTCTCTCTCCATTACAATCCAGTCCACTTGCTGTGTAGAGTTGTCCATCAGTTGGATCCTATTTTTAATATTTACTGACCAATAATAATACATGAAGTTAGGGAGTGCTAAGCCCCCTAATACTTTAGCTTTGTTCAAGTGTGTTCTTTGTATTCTATGGGATTTATAATCCCATAGAATATAAAGATCATTTTTATTGCATTTATTCGGCCTATTAAAGACATCGGCAGCATTTTCCAAAATGTAATTAATGTATTTAATTTATTAAGTAGAGGATCATAATTTGCTTTGAACATGCCTTGATATGTTCTGGTGATTTCAATACCCAAGTATTTAAATTTTTCTGTAGCTATTTTAAAAGGGAATTTTAAAAGATGTGTTGAGTCTTTCGGTTTTATTGACATAATTTCACTTTTATTCCAATTTATTCTGTATCCAGAAAAGGATCCAAAGTCCTCAATTAGATTTAATATGTTTGGTATAGTAATTTGAGGTTTTGTAATGTACAATAATATATTATCCGCGTATAAAGATATTTTATTATTTGAGTATTTAGTATTATACCCATGGATATCTGGATGTGTTCTAATTTTTTCTGCTAAAGGTTCAATTATGAGAGCAAACAACTGTGGTGATAATGAGCATCCTTGTCTGTTTCCCCTTGATAGTTGAAATTTCGAGGATAGTATGTTATTAGTTAATATTCTAGCTGTAGGTTTATTATATAATAATTTAATCCATAAAATAAAATTCTCTCCCAGTTGGAATTTTTGTAATACTTTATCCATATAATTCCATTCTACTTGGTCAAATGCTTTTTCAGCGTCCAGCGAAATAATTGATCATTCTTGTTCTTCAATTTTCTGTGAGTGCATTATATTGAGTAGACGTCTCATATTATTGGATGAATGTCTCTTAGGGATAAACCCCGTCTGATCTGGGTTTATTAATTTACTAATATATTTACTTAATCTTCTAGCTAATGTTTTCGCTAATATTTTTTGATCTGTATTTAACAATGCTATAGCTCTATATGAACCCGGTTCTTCTTTTTCTTTGTCTTTTTTAAGTATTAGTGGGATCGTTGATTCAGCTAATGTATCAGGTAATATTTGTTTTTTTAAAGCATATTGATACATTTTTTGTAACCGTGGTATAATTTTGTCATAAAAGCTTTTATAAAATTCATTAGTAACTCCATCAGGACCTGGAGTTTTTCCATTCTTTAATGAATTTATTGTGTCTTCTAATTCCTTGATTGAAATTTGTGCACCCAATTCCTCTTGTTCCTTCAACTCTAACTTTGGAAGATTACAATTATCCAAGAATTCTGTAATTTTATTGGAGTCCGTTGTCGTTTTAGATATGTACAAATTCTCATAAAATTGCGCAAATCTTTTATTAATATCCTTCGGTATGGTTAGTAATTCCCCTCTATCTGATTTAATCTTCTGGATCGTATGTTCTTTTTCTCGTTTTTTTAGCTGACGAGCCAAAAGTTTATGCTGTTTATCCCCAAATTCAAAGTGTTCCTGTTTTGTAATTTGGAAAAGTCTTATAAGTTTGGCTGATAATAGTTTATTTAATTTAAATTTCAAAATTATTATTTTATTATGTTTATCTATTGATGGATCTTTAGCATTATCTATATCCATTTGTTTAATAAGTTCTTCTAACTGTCTTTGTTCATTCTTATTCTTTTTATTTTGAAAAGCTTGGTATGAGATTATAACACCTCTAATAAATGCTTTAAAAGATTCCCATAGTAAAGTAGGCGATATATCTGGAGTGTCATTTATTTAAAAAAAGACGTCCATTTATTCTTTTAAATATATACTCGCTTGCGGATCTTTAAGGATTTGAGAATTGAATCTCCAAATCGATTTATTCTTAGACATTCTTTCCAGTTTTAAAAAGAAAGTTAGTGGTGAATGGTCTGAAATCGAATTTGTATGGTATGCTGGGTTCACAGTGTGAGGGATTAATTTTGTATCCACCAGGAAATATTCTATACGTGAGTATGTTTTGTGTACCATTGAATAAAACGAGTATTCCCTGCCAGTCGGATTAGCAATTCTCCAAACATCTGTTATATTAGTATTATTTATATATTTAAAAGTTCACTAGTTTTACATTTTGTATTCCCTCTCTGTTTTTGGCTTGATTTGTCTAAATACAGATCTAAAACACAGTTAAATTCTCCTCCTATTATAACATTTTGATAATTAAACTCTGCGATTATGTTCAGAATTTTATTGAAAAAATGAGTATTGTCAAAGTTAGGCGCATATATATTTACCAAGGTAATTGGAGTATCATGAATTTCTCCGGTAACTATCAAATATCTCCCTTCAATGTCTGTTATGGTATTCTTCGCTTTGAATGGTATACCTTTTCTAATAATGATTGACGTACATCTAGATTTCGAAGTATATGAAGAATGATATATTTGACCTATCCATTCCGCCCTCAACCTAGCTTGATCCTGGGATTTTAGATGAGTTTCTTGTAAGAAAATGATGTCAGAATTGTACAGTTTCAGCTGAGCTAATATCTTACCCCTTTTAATAGGTTCATTAATACCTCTTATATTCCAACTGCAGAATGAGATTCCTCCTAGGTTCTTTTGTTTAACATCTTGCATTTTGAATAATTATAATACCTTTAAATCTTGCGGTGCATCCATGTCTCAGGTCTTTGGGTATTGGGGGAACCTTTGCATTACTAAGTTTTGTTGGCATATCCCTTTTACGCTCATCACTAAACACAAAACACAAACATGTGACTTTATGTGGTAATAATAATAATTTAAAAAAAATTGAAAAAGTGAAAATACAGTGTCTAAAATGGTCGACACTGTAACAAGTGGCCCACCTGTAGGTGGGAGAGAACCTTGTTTCGACTTCCATTGTTGATGTTAAACAAATAACTCCGCACCCTTGGTTAATCATAACATAATAGGACGGGGCCTCACAATCAGATATATAATACAAATTTACCCTACATATTTCATTATAACATATCATATATATATCGCAATTTTATCTACTAATTATTAAACGAATGATTTTACCTTAAATAATAATCAACTGTTGGTTGAAGGGGTTAATGAAACATGCTCCTGGACCTGAGCCAGGTGCTCGTTTCTCATCCCCTCCTCCCAGTTATAGATAAGGTTTAGATTTAGTAAAAAATTATGTTAGTTATGTTAGTTCGTTATTTTTTTTATTAGCGTCCGTTACTATTCTAGTTTAATATTGATAACTTGTTAAATTGTTAAGTTGTTAATAGGATCAATTCTTACAATTGGATTTAATATTATAATCTATTAAACAATTAATGCTTCTGGTATAGTCCATTCTCTTCGGTTCGGCTGTTTACTTCGTTTGGCACACAGAATGTCCTTGAGTTAAAATTCCACAGATAACCAGTCTCGCCATCCTAAACAAAACACTACATGAAATGGTTCTGAACTGCCGATCCTCCATTAACTGTGGAATTCTAATAAAAGAGTTTGTTCATACCATCTATGTCGCTACTTTTCAACGATGCTCTGGGCATATTTGTACGCATCCTCCGGGTTTACAAATGATCTTCCACGTCCATTATAAGAGATGTGCATTTTAGCTGGATAAAAGACACCGTATCTAACATCTTGCATCACCCTTAAAAGTTCTTTTGCCTTTCCGAATTGATTTCTCTTTTGCACAATTTCATACGGATAGTCCCTGAATATTTTGATAATGTCGTTATCAAGCCTCAGTTGCACTCCATATTTGATTTTACTCATCACCTCTTCCAGTTCTGAAATGTCTCGAAATTTCACAATAATCTGTCGTGGGTGGTCTTGTCTAGCGAGATCTCGGTTTAAATCTCGGTACACGGTGTGCCACTTCAATTTTCGGTTCTTTGGAGAGATTAAGCAGTTGTTTAAGTAAGCCCATGGCAAACTCACGAATGTCCCTTCCCTCAGTTCCCTCTGAGACTCCAAGAATTCTCAAATTCTGGCCAATAGAACGAGCTTCCAGGTCCAGGCATTTATCTGAAACTTTCCCCAGTTGAGTCGTCATCTGTACTGAAGTTTGCTCATGTTCTTGCTTCATTTGATCATGTTCTCGCCTCATTTTCACCATATCTTCAGCCACTCGAGCCATATTTTTCTCCAATTCCGTGATTGTAGCCATACTTGCAGCTACTGTTTCAAGCACAGCCGTGAACCTGTCCGTAGTAACTTTTTCCATCTTATCAATTCTCCCCGATAGTCCATCTTTGACATCATCAATTCATTTATTTTTAGTGTCAAGTGAATCAATCACCTTCTGATTACCAGCATCAGCCACCTTCTGATTGCCAGCATTCAAATCCTTCATCATCTTTTCGATTTTTTCCATCATTTTTTCCATCAGAGTTTTATTTTCATCCAAAATTTCATCTTTCATATCTTTCACTGATTTCTTCAAATCCTCAAATTCTTTATCCTTAGCCAGCTCTGTCTTAGATCTTGTATCCATTTCTGCAGCCACTTCAGGAACTTCAGAGGTAACTTCTCCTTCAGGATTCTTCAGGTTTTTCAGCAGCTGTTTTTTAACTGTTCTCTGAGGACTCTGAGCTGGAGACAGTCTTTTCATTTAAAAGTCCTTAAGCCACCGTTTAAAACATCGCGCTTACTGATGACGTCATCAGCACGGCGACCGGAAGCTCCGGTAAGTTTTTTAAATCAATTCCGACATAGACCCGTTTTAATGCGAAAATCGCGATTTTTTTTCGGGAGTGGAGCTAGGTGCACGTCTGTTAGTATAACATGGCACCACCAGAAGTCTTACCTGGACTTTTTACCTTGTCTGCACATCTGGACTCCCACAGCAACGGCTGCGGAGGGTGGAGGTCCCGACCATGGGGGAAAATGGAGGAGGACTGGCCAATTTTTGTGCCTTCCACCACAGTGATGAATGCTGTGGTGGATGTTTGTGTAAAATGTTTTAGTGTGTTTTTGTGTGTTCTTTATCATTGTACCGCTGCTGGCAAATTCATTTCACTTGCACGTTATGTGCAATGTGATGAATAAAACTGATTGTGATTGTGATTGTGATTCACATTCCATGAAGTGTGTTTGCATCGGCCAAAGCCTGCAGGTGATGATATTCTGAAATTTAAACTGACAACATTGGTAATTCACAGCAGACTGGAAGCCTGGGCAACAACTATGAAGGCTTACTAAAGTGAATTGGTGAATGCTGGATTGCAAACACTCCGAATCTTCTCCCGTTTATTCTCCAAGCAACAGAAGAGAGCTGGTAATTAAAACTAACAAATGTACTTTGTTTATAAAATAGCTCGAGTTGAGCAAAGCCACATTTATTACAGTCACTTTCTATTTGACAACACACTCTCTGGCAGCTTATATACTGAAACATAGCAACATACTACAATTTTTTAAGTGGTAACAAGATTACCCGTGTTACATTCCTCATTTAATGATGAAACAAAAACCTAAAAAAATAAAGAAGTAACTGCCCAATCTCTATGTATTTTTCTTTAGAGCTAAATTTCCAGATATTTGGGTTCTTGGACTGTAGTTCCAGTTCTAGGTCACTATAGTCGAGTTGTGGTGTTCTGGTATTGCCAAGTTCGGGATGTATCCTCTGGTATGTCTCATTCCCTAAGGCACTAGTCAGATCACATTTGGAATATTCTATGCAGTTTTAGGCCCTATATCTGAGGATGGATGTGTTGGCATTGGAGAGAATCCAGAGGAGGTTTATGAGAATGATACTGGGGATGATTGGGTTAGTGTACGAGCGGTGTTTGATGGCATTGGACTTGTACTCACCAGAGTTTAGAAGTGTGAGGGGGGATCTCATTGAAACTTACCAAATAATGAAGGCCGAGATAGAGTGGATGTGGAAAGGATACTTCCAGTAGTGGGAGTCTAGGACCAGGGGGCACAGTCTCAGAATATAAGGTGTATGGAGATGAGGAGGAATTATTTTGCATGGAGATGAGGAGGAATTATTTAACCCAGAGGGTGGCGAATATGTGGATTTTATTGCCACAGACGGTTGTGGAGGCCGTCATTGGGTATTTTTAAAGCAGAGATTGATAGGCTCTTGATTAGTAAGGGTGTCAAAGGCTGCAGGGAGAAGGCAGGAGAATGGGGTTGAGAGGGAAAAGTAGATCAGCCTTGACATCACTTGTTAGGCTGAATGTTTTATGTGTTATGATCAATGATGTGCTTCTATCAAACAAACCTTTATGTTGTTCCTCCTGAGTTAGCACCTGTTACTCAGATATAGATTGCTCTCCTCTGTCCTAGTTTTATATGATCTGGGTTATGATGTGTGTCAAATCACCACAGCATTCTGCCACATGTGATATGAGCTCCATTCTCTCTGCATCTCTGAATCACAACAGGGGAAAATACTGCACCTCTGTGCTGTACAGAGGGACACCTCTGTGCTGTTTTCGTTTGACTGTCTCCTGCACCCGTTCACACTATTGATTCTGGCACCCTTTCTGTTTTTGAGAATAGATTTCTCATTTGTTTGCTCGTAAGTCTCAGGAAGGACTGTCATCATCCCTCAGATGCAGAGTTGTAAAATGTTCAAATACAGCTTTGACTTGCAAAGATTTAGCTTTATTTGGCAGTTCCTTGGCATCCTTCACAGTATTTTCTGTCTCGTCATTACTCTTTAGAAACCGAATGCTGTTTGGTGATCAGACTGCCTGTCCTTTGAATACCTTACAAAGTTGTCACAACTGGCAAACTGCCCTGTGAGCTTGTGAATTACTATCAGTGGACGAATATTTCACGAGAAGTCTTTTTTCCAACAGTTTAAAAGGTAAGCAACTGTCACCAGACACATTTTCTCTGCTAGGGTCTTCCTGGAACTAAGTGAGAGTGAAGCTTTTCCTTTTTGGGTTCTTTGTCTATAAATCTGCAGGACTCCCATATCTGTACAAACCCCTTTATTTCTTGTTTAACTCTGATGGAGGCAGCCATTTTCTCCCAGATGTGAGGGGTAAATATGTTTAGTTTAGTTTAATTTAGAGGTACAGCGCGGAAACAGGCACTTCGGCCCGCACAGACCAGCGATCCCCGCACACTAGCACTATCCTACACACACTAGGGACAATTTAAATTTATACCAAGCCAATTAACCTACAAACCTGTATGTCTTTGGAATGTGGGAGGAAACCGGAGCTCCCGGAGAAAACCCACGTGGTCACAAGGTGAACATACAAACTCCGTACAGACAACACCCGCGGTCAGGATCGAACCCGGGTCTGTGGCGCTGTTTGTTAATGTGGTATCTTCATAGCTCAGGACAATGACCCTTTCACTTCTGAAGATCAGGTCACTTTGAAGAAGAGTTCCGACCCAAAAGGTCGCCTGTTCTTTTTCTCAGGAGTTGCTGCCTGACCTGCTGAGTTACTCCAGCATTTTGCATCCTTTTCAGCTTTTCTTACAGTAGCGTCTGCTAAAGATCCAGAGAGTTTCTCTAAACTCCTATATTAAAACAATGCAGTAACACCCTGAAGGCAGTTGGTTACACGCTGTGATTTGTAATGAGTTGCAAAAGGCAATATTGCACATGTCAGACAAGGACAAAGGACATTTATTATCACATACACCAATTGTGTAGTGAAATTTGTCTTTGACAAACCATCTTCTTTGTTTCTCTTCACCAACAAACTTGATCATTCAGAAGAGTAACATCACTGAAAAATGAAGAGGTGATTTGACTGCAGGAAACTGAATTGAACTGTGGACTGGAAGACTGGGTTATATAAAACATACATAGAATGCCACACTACAGGAACAGGACATTTGGAGCCACAATGTCTGTAGCGAACATGATGCCAGTTCAAAACTAATCACCTCTGCCTATGCATGATACATATTCATCTTTTCCTTATATATCCATGTGCCTCTCTAAAAGCATCTCAAATATCACAATCATACCAAACTCCATCACTACTCCCAGCAGTGTTTTCCAGGCATCCACTACCGTGTAAAAAACTTGTCCCACGATTCTCCTTCAAATTTTGCCCCTTTCGCCTGAAAGCAATGCTCTCTAGGCATTGGCACTTCCACCCAGGGAAATATATTCTGACTGCCCACCCTATCCCTGCCTCTGGCACGATGGAGAAACCAATCCAAGTTTGTCCAGAAGATAGACACAAAGTACTGGAGTAACTCAGCGGGTCAGGCAGCATCTCTGGGGAAAAACAATGATGTTTCGGGTCAGGACCCTTCTTCCAACCTCTCCTTGTAGCTAATGCCCTCCAAAACCCTCTGGTCCAAGGTAATGGTCTTGTACATAATGGGTAACCTTTCTATGTTTCCCAAATATTCCTTTGCTACGAAATTATTGAACTCTTAGCTTAAATCTTCCAGCTGCTTTGGTCTGGCAGCCACAGTTGAAGTACTGCTGAATAATCAGCAATAAAAGTGACAAAAGATCCCAAGAATGAAGTGAAAAATGATCAGGCTGCACAAAGCAACTTTTGCAATCTCCAGCATTTATGCTCTCTCTGTTTTGCTCAGTTACGTGGACAATACATTGCTGGCTTTATAATTACCTGCCTGCCATCACTTTTACTAGAAGTAAGAAGGGCATTTGGGAGATTATTTCTGCAATACATTGTAAGAAAAACCTTGTTCCTAATTTTCACATAAAGTTGAAATACTGTAATCTAGCATCGAACACAGAATGCTGGAGTAACTTAGCTGTGCCTTTGGAGGACATGGATAGGTGATATTTAGTGTTGGGACTCTTCATACTATAATCAAATTGAGCTGGGCTTATTTCATACAAACAAGTTTTTGACCCATCCAAATTGTTACTAGCCTCCTGCAAAGGCTTATCATTGTAATAGGGAAGAACAAGGATCCGCAACCTGTCTTCATCGATAGGACGGTGGTGGAGACAGTCAAAAGCTTCAAATTCCTGGGCATTCATATCTCTGAAGAGCTGTCCTGGACCCAGCACATTGATGGAATCTTAAAGAAAGCTCGTCAATGCTTCTACTTCCTTGAGTAGATTGAGTAGATTTATTATGTCATAAGCTCATAAGTTATAGGAGCAGAATTAGGCCATTCAGCCCATCAAGTCTGCTCCACCATTCAATCATGGCTGATCTATCTTTCCCTCTCAACCCCATTCTTCTGCCTTCTCCCCATAATCCCTGACACCCATACTAATCAAGAATTTATCAATATCCACCTTAAAAATATCCAATAGCCTCCATAGCCTTCTGCGGCAATGAATTCCACAGATTCACCACCCTCTGACTAAAGAAATTCCTCCTCATTTCCTTTCCAAAGGTATGTCCTTTTATTCCGAGGCTATGGCCTCTGGTCCGAGACGAGTGGAAACATCCTCTCCACATCCACTGTCAACAAATACTCCTTGAACCTCTACAGGTGTACAGTAGAGGGGATATTGACTGGTTGCATCACGGCCTGGTTTGAATGCGCACAAATGAAGACGAGTTTAAAAAGTGGTGAACATCAGGAGTAATGACCTCCCCACCATTGAAGGGGATCTACAAGAGTCGCTGCTTCAAAAAGGTAGCCAGCATCATCAGAGATCCACACCACCTTGGCGCTTCTCTCTTTTCACTCCTGCCATCAGGAAGAAGGTATTGGTGCCTGAAAACTGTAATGTCCAGATTCAGAAGCAGCTTCTTCCCAAAAAACATTCCGTTATTAAACACTGCAGCCTCCAAATAGGATCTGAACTATATAGTCTTGGGGACATTATTTTTTACTTTGCACTACTATTGTCCATTATTTTAGTTTAAAAAAATATATATATACTGAACTTTCATTTGTTGTTAATTATGGGTCTTACAGAGTATTATGCTTCCAGATCTATTGTGCTGCTGAAGGTAAGAATGTTATTGTTCCTTTTCGGGACATATGACAATAAAACACTCTTGACTCTTGAGATTCTTGTTTAGTTTATTGTCATGGGTACAGTGAAAAATATTTGTTGCATGCTAACCAGTCAATGGAAAGACAATACATGATTACAATCGAGCCATCCACAGTGTACAGATACATGATAAAGGGAATAACGTGAATAACATTTAGTAGAAGATAAAGCCAGTAAAGTCCGATCAAAGATAGTCCGAGGGTCTCCAATGAGGCGGATAGTAGATCAGGACTGCTCTCTAGTTGTTGGTAGGATAGTTCAGTTGCCTGATAACAGCAGGTAATATAGTGAAGGAACAAGAAAAAAACCATACATTCGGAAGTTGTTCTCCAGTTCACTCCATAACTTTACCGGTGAGTCCGATTCAGTACTTGTCAGGACATATGACTATTTTGCCAGTTATTTATTCACTTACAATTACCATTTCTTTTCTCATTTAGGTTTGTTACAGATATTAACAAATGTCACTGAATTAATTACTTTTGGGAGTGTTCTGAACTGTGGAAAATTTCCAAAAATGGTTAGCAGATATTTGTAGTTAATGCAACCTTGAGATTTAAGATTATAATACTTTATTTGACATACAAGGCTCTCTTCAGGTTTTTAACTGCTTTCTGATACTTTATTATGTATGCAGATGTTTTAAAGTAAAATGTTATGGCTCATTGTCATTAATACAAATAAAATATTAAACAGATACGATTACCAATGTAAATATCACTGAAGTTCAAAAATGAATAAATTGTATGTTTAATATATTATTATTGCTTTTATGTGCACTTCTGATTGCTTCCTGATCTCACCAGTGTCTTTTCCGCTGGGATAAAGGTTCAGCACAAAAGAATGATGGATGAAAGTGGTACCAAGTGAAAGTGTACAATTCAGCTACTGAAGAAAAGATAAATTTGCTCAATGTAATTAAAGCACTAAGTAAAGCATTTCTGGAGGAAGCTGAAGGCACAATAGAAATTGAAATCATTTTTTGTTGACAGAAGGCAATTATTTTCAAAAGGCACATTTAAATTTTAACTGAGCAATTGAATCCATGTAGGTCAGCTTAATTCGGATCAGATGCTCGTAGAAGCAGCATCATTAAGCTCGTCATAGATGGCTGTAACAGGATAATGCGGTAACACCACTATTTGTAGAGGAAGCAACTGTCACCCATCATTTGAGGCTGAAAATTAAGTTAAGATTATTTTTCTCAGTTCCTACACATAATACTGAGCTAATTCACATCCTCATAAGTAAAATTTCCCACAATTTCTTCTCTATCATAAAATATAAATTGGTGACATTTTCAGTTGACTACAGTACAAAAAAGCGCTTCTGATACATTTCACTGCCATATTGCCAGCTGTAGGTCTGGAATCTGAATCCATTGCTGCAAAATAATTAAACTCCTGGGGCACTCCAGCAGAACACATAGTTCTAGGATGATGACACATGTCACAACACAGTGGGTGGCACAGCGGCAGAGTTGCTGCCTTACAGCGCTAGAGATCCGGGTTCGATCCTGAATGGATACTATCTGAATGGAGTTTGTACATTCTCCCTGTGACCTTGTGGGTTTTCTCTGGGTGCTCCGGTTTCCACCCACATGCAGGTTTGTAAGTCAATTGGCTTCTGTAAAATTGTCCCTAGTGTGTAGAATAGAACCAGTGTAGAATTAATCATTGGTGGATGCAGACTCGATGGGCGAAGGGCCTATGTCCCTGCTGCATCTCTAAACTAAACTAAACTACCGGTAATTATTTCTTGACTTGGAATCTCCAATTTGGGATGTTGACTAGCACCTACAAACTTTCAGTACAAAAGGTATTGATGTTGTTATGCAGAGGTAAGGAAAATACTTGAAGCCATTGCTTATCATGCCACAGAGCATCCAGGGTTCATTGGAATCCCTCTTGAGAAAACTTTTGATGAATGTTCTGCTAATATCATCTAATCAATATCCACATTCTATTTGTTCGGTTATTTAAAATCTGTATACCACTGGTCAAAGGTTCCACAATGGAAATGATAGTTTTCCTTCAGGCCTTTATACTCCATGAGACATAGAAAGAGCTACTGACCCTGACCATGCATTCCAATATACTCTGTATTCTTGAGAAACTCAAGGATGGGTACATTTAGTGTGCAGAAAGCGACTGCAGATGCTGGTACACACCAAAGATAGATACACAGTGCTGGAGTAACTCAGCAGGTCAGGCAGCATCTCTGGAGAAAAAGGATGGGTGGTGGAGGATCTGAAGAAGGGTCCCGACCAGAAACGTCACCCATCCTTTTGCTCCAGAGATGCTGCCTGATCCGCTGAGTTACTCCAGCATTTTGAGTCTATCTTCGATGGATACATTTACACAGGCAAGTATTGGCCTCCTGGGTTTGATCTATTGACAATCTCATATATTTGATCTATTGACAATTTAATATATTTGACAGGTTATGTTCGTGTGGGACTGTTTTTGTTTAATAATCTTTGGTTCAATACTCTTGGATCTCCAATCCCTTAGAAAATAATTCCTTTATCTGTTACCTGAGAGGAGTGCAGTAGCTTTTAGTCTGTGAATATTCACTAACCATTACTGGCACATTCAGATTTTTAAATAATTATTTGGTTTTATTATAATCAATAGTGATAACCATATGCATGTTGTGATCAGGAGTCAGACCAACAGTCACATTACAGTCTGAAGAAGGGCCTCGACCCGAAACGTTACCCATTCCTTCGCTCCATAGATGCTGCCTCACCCATTGAGTTTCCCCAGCATTTTTGTCCACATTCGATTGTTCCAGCATCTGCAGTTCCTTCTCAAACAAGTCACATTAATAATAATAATAAACTTTATTTCAGACTCAAGGTCCAGCAAGGGACAACATTACATAAAAATACATTGCATATAAAAACACCATAAAATACATAAACAATTTTAGTATATCTATCTATACTATTACTAAAACTCTCATCTTGACCACTTCCGGTTTGCATTTTTTTTAAACTTATATCGCTAGGATTTTTTTCCGCCACCTTACTCTCCGTTCTCCTCTGCTCCAAGCGCACCAAGTTATGTTCCGAAATATTAGAAAAGTTATGAAGGATTAGAAAATCAGCAGATTGGTCTTCTCACCTGTCATCCACCATAAAGGTAACGCCCCTTCCGGCACCCGCGGAAAAGAAATCCCTGGAGGCAGGGCTGAGTCCATGAGCAGCGTGCGGGCAGAGAGCAAGTTGAACCGGAAGCCTCTGAGTGAAGTCGGAGTGGAACCGGGAGCTACTGCGTGAGGCCGAAAGCTGAAGGTGCGGGGTGAGCAAGGTGCGAGGTGCGTCTGCTGCGACCACCCCCCCTTCCCACACTCCCCCTTCCCCCTCCCCCCCACACCCCCCCTTCCCCCACCCCCCTTCCCCCACCCCCCCTTCCCAACCCCCTCTTCCCCACATCCCCCCTTCACCACACCCCCCTTTCCCACACCCCCCTTTCCCACACCCCCCTTCCCCACACCCCCCTTCCCCACACCCCCCTTCCCCACACCCCCCCTTCCTCACACCCCCCCTTCCTCACACCCCCTCTTCCCTACACACCCTTCCCCACACCCCTTTCCCCATCCCCCCTTCCCCCCCAGCCCCCTCCCCCAAACCCCCCCTCCCACAGCCTTCTTCCCCCATCCCCCCTTTCCCCACACACCCCTTCCCCCTCCCCCACCTCCCCACACACCACCTCACCCCCCTCCCCATCACCCCCCTCCCCATCATTCCCCTCCCCATCACCCCCCTCCCCATCACCCCCTTCCCCACACACCCCCCTCCCCATCACCCCCCTCCCCACATCACCCCTCCCCATGCCCCCCCCACACCCCCTCCCCCACACCCCCCTCCCCCACACCCTCCTCCCCCACACCCTCTCCCCCTCACCCCCTCTCCCCCCCTCCCCATCGCTACCCCTACCCCACACCCCCTCCCCATCACCCCCCTCCCCATCGACCCCCCACACACCCTCTCCCCATCGCCACACCTCCCCCACACATCCCCTCCCCATCACCCCCCTCCCCATCAACCCCCTCCCCCACACCCCCCCATCCCCATCACCCCTCCTCCCCACACACCCCCCCCTTCCCCACACCCGCCCCTCCCCCACAACCCCCTCCCCCACACCCCCAACAGGTCCCACTTACACATGGCACTGAATAGCCACTTATAAAAGCATCATAAATTATATATTTAAAAAACACAATACATGATTTAAAATCTAGAATAAAAAAGAATGATCAATGTCCTACAACGCGACAGCGATACCAGTGTCTCCACAACTGGGTTTCGTAGTGCTAAACCTTGTGTATGACAAAGCCATGATAATTACATTTTTAGAGTCATTTATCCTGCAAATGAATTGATACATATGATTTCTTAGGATAGCTTCTAAAGTACTGACTCCTGCAACCACAAACATGTTACTAGCACCATACCATCCAGGTTTCCTTAGCAGTGTTCTCATGGCATTATTATAGGCCACCTTTAGTCTCTGCAAAAATTCTATTACCGTAGTTCTACCACAGGTGTGCAGTATAGAGTGGTGTGCAATATGCTCTAAACAGCGACATCTTCACCACATCCGTACACGCAAGAGAATATTCGCCTGTACATACAGCATACGTCGTTGCCTATAAATACCCTCATCATCTGTCATTTGTTCTGTAATAAAATGCCCAACATTTTTACCTTATTACAGACACTGAGATTATAGTCAGACAATTTAAAATCAGGAAATTTTAGACATATTTCCTCTTTGGTTCTACAGATCATAACAGCACTCATACAAACATTATATTTAATATCATGTTCCACGCCATACACAGAACATATAGTAAGGAGCTGCTGGGGACCAGCGCTAGATGGACTAAAGACCACAAGATCATCTGCATACATAATATGGTTCACTAAAATATTACCAATCAGGCACCCAGTATTACAGACTTTCAATTGCTTGGACAGATCATCAATATAAAGATTAAAAAGGACTGGGGACAAAATTCCCCCTTGCCTAACACCATTGCTAATCCCAAATGGGGCTGAGACCCTATTGCCCCATTTTATTTGGCCAGTAAGCCAGAATTCTCAAAATGTATTTAGGCACCCCTCTTTCACTCATTTTTAATAAACACCTTTCTATGATTAACACGATCGAAGGCTTTGGAAGCATCAATAAAGCACACAAGAATTGAAGAGTTTTTCCTCTATATTTGTTTACGATCTCCTTTAGGGCATATATGCACAAGTCAGTGCCATGTTTAGCTTTAAAACCAAACTGGTTATCTGTGGAGTTAACAAACTAATTTACTCTATCCAGCAGAATTTTTTCTAAAACTTTTGACAATATGCTGGCTAAAGCTATGGGCCTGTAATTATTTAGGCTGCCTACTTTACCAGCTTTGTCCTTAATGACCGGCACTATCAGAACACACAACATTGAGTCTGGTAACAAGCCATGAATCATAAAGCCAGTAAAGCAAATAGCAAGGAGAGGAGCTATCCTCATACTCGTATACTTAAGATGTTCAGCAGAAATATGATCCAAGCCACTTGCTTTGTTGTTGGACAGCTTGTTTATGGCATGATACACCTCATGTGACATAATCACCATTGAGTCATTACTCTCAATATTGTCCACCCTATACAAATCACCTTGGACACTGTTGAATAAAGTGCTATAATGTTGTTGCCATAACTCCACGATATTAGCTGATCCGTAGATTCCATCTACAGTGCATGGTAGAGATGTTTTGCAAGAGCTCTCACTT
>CM075984.1:39718388-39813035 GCA_038087875.1 Malacoraja senta
GCAGAGAATTCCAAAGGTTCATAAAACTCTGAGAGAAGAAACTTCACCCCCCCCCCCCCCCCATCTGTAGTGGCTATTTGGCTTGTTTTGCATGTCATATGATGGCCTTTAAATTTTAGACTGCCTGTTATATTGTGGGTGGGATTTATGTATTTTGGGGCGTGTTTGGGCCATGTAGCTTGAGAAGAAGTTTAGTTTTTAGATTAGTTTGGAGCGAGTAGGGAGAAAGTTTACCCTTCGACCAGGCGAGTGTAAAGGAGATCATGCAAGGTGTAAAGGAGATCAGGCGAAGTGTAACGGAGACACGAGGAGTTTGCTAAGGTTTAAAGCAACAAGTGGGAGTTCGATGAAGCCAGCAGTAACGAGTCGGAAAAAATGTGGATGTATCTTACTGTTTTCTATCAACAATAAAGCATTTGTTCATCAAAAGACTGTTTTGAAGACATATCTGTGAAGAAGCTCTGAAGGTCTCTGTGAGTGAGCTCGCATGCGTATCGAAGATATTCCCCTTAACCATGCTCATCCATTTAGCGCTAGAGGGTTAATTTCTCGAACGATATAAAAATCGGCCGCTACACCATCTTCATCACGAATGGGCAGCCTCATGCTCTGAAACCATTCCCCTCACTCTAGGTTCCCCTACAAAGAGAAAAACATCATCTATGTACTATGCTGCATAGTACTAATGTCACATATATACACACATATCCAACTTATTTTTGGAAATTACCATGGAATTTATTTTGCTACACTTTTGCTAATATATTTATTTTGCTCGACTTGTCACTTTACCTCCCCCCTTGACTCCATTCAAGGACCCAACCAGTCTTTCCAGGTGCGGCAGAGGTTTACTTGCACATCCTCCAACCTCATCTATTGCATCCGCTGCTCTAGGTGTCAGCTCCTCTACATCGGTGAGACCAAGCGCAGGCTTGGTGATCGCTTCGCCCAACACCTCCGCTCGGTTCGCAATAACCAACCTGATCTCCCCGTGGCTCAGCAGTTCAACTCCCCCTCCCATTCCGAATCCGACCTTTCTGTCCTGGGCCTCCTCCATGGCCAGAGTGAGGCTCATATTTCACTTGGGCAGTTTACACCCCAGCGGTATGAATATTGACTTATCCAATTACAGGTAGTCCCTGCTTTCTCCTCCCCTTCCCAGCTCTCCCTCAGCCCACTGTCTCCGCCTCTTCCTTTCTTCTTCCCGCACCCCCCCCCCCCACCCTCACATCAGTCTGAAGAAGGGTCTCGATCTGAAACGTCGCCTATTTCCTTCGCTCCATAGATGCTGCCTCACCCGTTGAGATTCTCCAGCATTTTTGTCCACCTTTGATTCTCCAGCATCAGCAGTTCCTTCTTAAACATTACATTTATTTCCATCACCCCTACTGGTCCTGCATTCCATGTCTATAACAACTTGCTGTATGATACCTTTTGATTTTCTCTCTTCTGATTTTTTTTGACAATTATTTTAAATTTGTGTTTTCTGGTTTTAGATACTCCCAATAGTGGTAATCGATAATCGTTATTTGCTTTAGTAAAAACCTTGTGCATTTCTTTATTCCTCGATTATATTTCCCAAAGCCTAATTGCAGCTTCCAAAAGCTTTAAGCATTACTCATGGCCTGTGTTGCTCTACTCTGCTCCAGTGAGCAGATATACTCAGAAATAAATGCAGCTTCCAACATGATTGCACAGCAGGAACATTGCAGAAGATGCTTTGTCCTTTGGGCCATTACTGATTGACAACCATCACATCCTGAAGAGGATCTGCCTTGAAATCTTATTTTTAACTGCATTGATTTTAGTGCACGGCGTTAGTCATTAATAGCATTGTTTGACACAAGCAGAGTTAAAGCCCTGTCCCACTGTACGAGTTCATTTGAAGAGTTCTCCCGAGTTTGCCCTGATTCGAACTTGGAGATTTATGGTAATGGCCGCTTGTCAGTACTCGGGCTCTTGTGGACATTTTTCAACATGATTAAAAATCTTCCCGAGTCTTCTCGAGCTTACCTGCTGTTAGCGAGTCTTCCCGAGTACCTGACGTTAGCGTTACGAGCCGTAAAAGACGTCCCCGAGCTCCGACGTACCCGCTACATTCATTCTCCGTGCTTATCACGAGTTTGATTTTTTTTAAAACTCGGGAGAGCTCTTGAATGAACTCGCATCGTGTGACAGGGCCATTATAGGGTGATAAAACTACATAGCACGGATACAGCCCCTTTGGCCCAACTCATCCACTAACAGAAAGTCTCAACTCCTGTACTCAATATCCTGACTGATGAAGGCAAGTGTGTTTAATATCTCTTCACCACCCAGTTCACCTGTGATGCCACCTTCATGGAACTATGTACCTGCGCCTCTAGATCTCTCTGAATTTAATAGGATCATAACAGATGTACAGATCATTTATCTTGTTAAAAGTACACATGACATGACAGGATTCAATGCATGATTAAAGTATGAGAGAAAGATAGGAATTATGATCTGTTGTTTAGATTGATTTTCAGGGTTTTTAAAGTGGGAGGCCTAAAGAGCCTTTTGAGTTCGTTCGCTTGTGTGTCAGACGACGTAGCTTGTTGTTGGCTTCTGTCGTCGTCCAACATGCTGACAGAATTGGTCGCCCGACGCGTCGCAGAGTGCATCGTGTCATTGTTTCCGGGGATTTGCCACGAGGAGGCTTCTGACATGATCCCTGCCTTTTGAGACATTGTATATAAAGCTGAAACTTTTCTTGGTTGACCTGTTCATCCTCCAATTAACTCTGATTCTGCATTATTTAAGGTTAACTGGAAAAAAACTGTAAGCAAAACCAAAATAATTGAGGCGTGATTCTGAATTAATTAACCTTAGCCAAAGAAAGTTAGGTTGCTGCATTTGACCTCTCTTTCATGTTACGGTGAAAAGATTGAGGCAGCAAAGATTTCAATGCTTGTTCATTGTAGCGTGACCTTTATTCGAGTGTGCACACGTGTCAGTTTATGGCAGATTCAGATCCGCCATGGTTTGTTGAATAGTCTGCTCGTATACATTGTCAAGGCTGAAATAAAGAGCTTGACATGAGACTAGAGCTGTAGTAATCATTACATTGGAGCAGGATTTGCTATCTTATAAATAAATAGGGAGGGATAAAAATGTAGCTCAGATTCACCCAGACTGGAGAGTCAGGAACAAGAAGCATTGTTTTTCAATCAGTTTGTACCTATGGTTCAACTGTTCAATATGGTGAATTAAAATATAACATTGCATTCCACAAAATGATATGCATTTTTAATGGAAATGGCATTAACTTGGAACAAATACTAAACTGAATGTTAAATCAAATCTCTTTCAGGCTGCTACATCTGGAATAATGTTCCATTAGGCACAAACATGTACATGCCTTTCTTTCACTGTTATGGAGCTGGTGAAGCAAATCAGGTTGATAGTGGATCCATGAGTGTTTGAGGCTGGGAGGAAGGATGGGCTCGGAGTCAAAATGGAGGACAATATCAGATAAAATATGAGCATCAAGAGAAAGGTCAGAATTGAGAACAAGGAGAAAGAACAAAGGCTGCACAGTGACACAGCGGCAGAGATGCTGCCTTACAGCACCAGAGGCCCAGGCACTGTAAATAAAATATATGTGTGAGTTCAGTGTCGGTGTGGTCAGCGAACTCTGACGCAACAGCTGACAGCAGCCAAGGTCAGGATCGAACTTGGGTCTCTGGCGCATTGTACCATCCATTGCGGGACTGGGCATCATAGAATGAAGTGACAAATGAGAAAGGAGCAGTGCTGAGAAATTGGGTAGAGCTGAGAAAAGGTGCAGCATTGGAGAAAGAGACATTGAGAAGTGATGGGATTGAGTCAGATAGGGGCCCATTAGTGACATTGGAGCAATTCGGGTTTGGTTCAAAAGAAAACCAAGCACAATACTTAGGAAGATCAACCTGCTGAAAATCCAGTATCCTGCACACCCATGGAGCAGACAAAGTGGGTGGGCGTTAATTACACCGAAGAAGCCAATAATTCTCCAGTTAAGAGTTATTAGTGTGATTGCTCCATGCATCTTAGGGACTCATGTAAGAGTACCAACGCCTTCTTGCACGTGCATGTCATAAGCACAGAAAACGAAACCAATTTTTGGAGGAGTGTGAACCCAACCCAATTAAGCTTAAAGTAAATTCTTCTTGTAGCATTTTAAAAGGGTTGCATAAAACAAAATAATTTTTCAGTGGTGGCATTAATTAAGTACTTGGTGAAAGGAGCAAGTTTGATAAATGAAGATTGCACACTGGTACCTCAGGGCAAACAGTAAATTAGCAACAGTATTCTTTCATCTCTGAGAATCTGGGGTAGAACTGAGCTCACACTAATGAGCTGTTTTCTCCTGGCTGTTGTGGTCCAGTGAGAAGCGAGGTTTGGTTAGTATCCAAGAAGTTATGCATAAATACAGGCCGATTTCAATCTATTCCAATATACTTACCAAAAATCTTATTAAAAAAATTAGATTCTAGTATTACTAATTTCATATGGGACTATAGAGCGCATAGAATCCAAAGCAAACATTTGTGTAAACCTAAAGAACTTGGGGACTGACATTCCCAACTTTTTATTCTACTACTGGGCAGTACATATTAAAACATAATTAATTGGTTGGACAGCTCTCCACAACAGGTAGAATGGATAAGAATGGAGAAAGAGAATTGTTCTCCTTTTAATATAGGAGCGATCCTCTTCTCCCTGATAAAATTAAACAATACAATATATAAGAAGAACCCAATTATTCACAACACAATTCGAATTTGGAAACAAATAAAACTAACTTTGAAAGTAAGAAATTTATCGCTTTTAACTCCAACAGTAAATAACACCTCGTTCAAGCCATCTCTTATTGATAAAGCGTATATCTTTTAGGAAAGATTAGGAATTAAAAGCTTTGGAGATTTGTATGAAGTGGGAATCTTTTTTATCATTTCAACAACTACAATTAAAATACAAGTTGAAAAATAATCAATACTTTAAATATCTTCAAATCAGAGATTATTTGAAACAACACATACAAGGATACCAAAATATAACTTTAGATCCACTAGAGGAAGCGATGAATATTAAAGCAGATTCAAGCAATTTAATATCATACTTATATAATATTATTTTAAATATAGAACCTCCATCGACAGAGGCAATTAGAGAAAATTTGGAACAAGAATTACAGGTAAAAATTGTGAAAGAAGCATGGGAATAATACCTGATATATATACATAAATGTTCAATTAATGTAAAACATAATTTAATCCAATTCAATATTTTACATAGACTATATTACTCGAAAACTAGATTGAATAAATTTTATCCAAATATCTCACCAATATGTGATAAATGCTTAGCTGAGAATGCCACTATAACACACCATTTTGTCTCCTGAATAAAACTTCATAAATTCTGGAATGAAATTTTTACAAAATTATTTAATAGAAGACTGAAACCGAATACAGAATTGATTATCTTTGGATCAATGGAAGATGGGAATACGCTAAATACGTATCAAAAATCCTTACTTAATTACGGTTTAATAATGGCAAAAAAACTCATACTTAAATTTTGGAAAAATTCGCCAACACCAACGGTGAAAATGTGGAGTTCAAATATGTCAGAAACGGCATATCTTGAAGAAATACGACTCCTTAAGGTAGACTTCTTATTGATATGGTCTCCTTTTATCGGCTTTCTACAAGCATATGGTGCAACACAATCATAGAAATATAATGGTTCAGAAATAGGTGACTGGGGGTAGGATTATCAAATAGATATATCGCTTTCAATCTCCTTTCCTCTTCTCTTTTGTTTCTCTTTTGTTTTTTTCTTTTCTTTTTTTCTCCTCTTTTTTTTCTAGGGCTATTTTGCTATCTCACGCAACACTTCATCTCAATCTTTCCTTTTGTAATCTTTCATTTCTTATTTTGCTTCATTATTAAATTAAAAATAAGAAGTTGTATATGAAATGTAATATGTCAATAAGTATTATGTACTTTGGTACCACATTATTGTACTTACTTCTAAAATAAAAATAAAAATAAAAAAATAAAAAATACAGGCCGATCAGAAAAATATATCCTCCTAATAGATAAACAAGACCAATTCTTAACGAGTTTATTCTCCATTTATTGACCTTGTGGATTCATGTGGTGCAATAGTATCGTAAAATTAAAAAATTCTGGGTTTGGGCGATAAATGATTAAGAATATAAAAAAGCATCGACTTGTGGTGAAGGAGAATCTCCTTTCTGCTTCACTTTCTTACTTATTTCTTTTCTTTATCTCACACTCACTAGACTTTCCTTTACTCTTCACTACTTCTTTCTTTCTCATTTCTTTCTAAAAAAAAAAAAAAAGGAAGTTGTACAAAGAATGTTTTAATAATTCTGGGAACCTGTAAAAAGGTACCATCAAAATGTAATGTACTTACTTCCAATAAATAAAATATTTAAAAAAATATATATATATATATATTTTGTAATGTAAGTACATTACATTAAAAAAAAAAAAAATTTTAAATCTTTTTTGTTTTGTTTATTTTATTAGATGTTAATACAATACAAAACAATACAGTGGCACCTAATTTTAAGTGCCAACTATGTCATAACGTAATGCATTCTATGTACAACCACATTTTGATGGTACCTTTTTACAGGTTCCCAGAATTATTAAAACATTCTTTGTACAACTTCCTTTTATATATATCCTCTAATTTAGCACGGTCTGGTATCTTCAGACACAGACATAACAGATTTGGTGTTGTAAGGAATAGAATTACCATACTGGACTGTTCAAACGTGCATTTCTGAACAATATAATGTTAGTGGGGAGGTAGGTGGAATCTTAATTTCCATTTAGAACACACTCTGATTAACTTGACAGTTTAATATTGGACACTGAATATAGAACATAGATGGAACATAGAATACGGAACAGTACAGGATAGGAACAGGTTCTTCGATCTACAATGTCTGTGCTGAACATAAAGTCATGATAAACTAATCCCATCTGCTGGTGCATGTTCCATATCTCTCCATTACCTGCGTATCCATGTTTCTATCCAAAATTCTCGTAAATGCCACTATTGTATCCATCTCCACCGCCATCCCTGGCAACGCTTTCCAGGCACCTGCCACCCTCTGTGTAAAAATACCTGTCCTGCACATCTCCTCTGAACTTTGCTTCTCTTACATTAAAGCTCTGTCCTCTGATAGTATATATTTTCCCCCTGGGAAATAGATTCTGACTGCCTACCCCATTACCACAGGTAGTCCCATTCTGTACATATTCTAGATTTGTCTTTGATTGCTTGGAATCTACATTGAATACACGCAATTCTCATAAAAAAGCCTTTAAAACACTGGCACATTTACCTCTCCCTTAATGGACAAGTTGGATTCAACCTGAGGCTGCACAATCAAAGAGAAGTGGACAGGAACCTTTTATATTCTAATTAACTGGAAGAGAGCGAGTGGTGTCATTGCTTGGCACAGCTGTAGCAATGACAGAACTGCAACAACTGAAAATGACAGCATCTTCATGGCACGGAGGGCGGCACAGTGGTGCAATGGTAGAGTTGCTGCCTTACAGTGCCAGAGTCCCGGATTCAATCCTGAACATGGGTGCTGTCACGCAGTTTGTACGTTCTATCTGTGATTTGCGTAGGTTTTCTCCGGGAGCTCTGGTTTCCTCCCACACTCCGAAGATGTACACGTTTGTAGGCTTGTTGGCTTAGTAAAATTGTAAATTGCCCCTAATGTGTGTAGGATATTGTTCCTGTCTGGGGATCACTGATTGGCGTGGACTCAGTGGGCTGAAGGGCCTGTTTCAATGCTGTATCTCTAAACTAAACTAAACTCACATACCTTCTTACATTCCACAACTTGGAAATTTGAAATAGGCCAAACAGTTGTGGAAGAACATTGGATGAGAGACCAAAAATACATTTTTGATGAAACTACACCATCAATTGATTTCACAGTCCCAAAAAAACTTCACAGTGTGTGTAACTGTGTCACATTATAGGATTTGTAACATAATGAGGCAGACATGAGATATCTGTAGCCAAGGTATGGGATAAGAATAAGCTAGGTACCTTATTCCAGAGGGGGTTGTCACAGCAAAGGTGCCAACACAAAGCAGTGATGAGAAATAAACAAAAGACAGTCGATTAATGTTGAATACGGCACTGGCTCACAGAAGCTTAAACATAAAACTCCACAAGTGCCCTCGTTGTTACCAGCCAGCCAACCATCCACCATCCACACATATGTCTTGTCTTTCAAGGCATCTGACCAAGATATGCCTGATGGAAGAGGGAAGAAGAGGGAGTGACCAGTTTCAGACTCGTCCTTGATTATGCTGGTGGAATTTGACCAGCTTATTTTTTATGATTCATTCTTGGAATTTAGACATTTCGCTCCCTCAAGAGATACCCTTGAAACTTTATTTTCCAATGCTCTCATCTCATATTTTGCATTTCCTTACTGCATAGAGAGAGGCTGTTCAGCTCATCAAGTCGAGTAATCCATTTTATAGACCACCTATGGCCTATACTTTCTTTTACTTAGTAGACATTTACATAGTTCGCTGCTTAATCGTGCAAACTGGTAGCATAGGTGGTGGGAGTAGGTACTGAGGGGGGTGATTCTGGAATTAATTGTTGAGCCTTCCCGAGGTGTCGTGGGCTTAACTCAACAAAAAAACAGTAAAGGGAACAGCCCACTTAATAACTCCAGTGATATACTGACGCCTAGTTTTTGTTGCCCATAGTTTAACTGTGTAAAGGCATTTTAGATTCACATGTGGCAGTGGGATTTGGTTTCTTGGTTAAACATTTAGCTTGCGTGTTTGTTAACGTAGATATCTAATTACTGAATATGTAGTTAGTTATTGTCCAAAAGCATAAGTATGTATTGGTAGTTTAAATACTACTTTGTCATTGGGCTTGGTTTTTTTGGTTGAGCACTTCTCCTGGAGTTAGAGCACAAGTTCTTTGTGTTTTAACAGTAATTCAGTATTTGACTGTAACCTATTCTTCCTTACCCACGGCATGCTACCCTACTGTGCCACACACACTAGCCTAATAATATCCTCCCACTGTGCTAGTATGCAGGGAATTCAAGAATTTAGATTCAACAGTGGTATATGCCGACGGTGTATACTTAGAGGCGGGCTTGGAGGTGGTGGTGTTATCAGGCACCAGCTGTCCTCCCTTTCGAGGCTGAAGGAAGTTCAATGTTCATGTGGTGGTGAGCTGTTGCAGTGCATCTACATGCACTGCAGCGATGGGGCATTGGTGGAGGAGGGAGATACTGCTCAAGGTGCAGGATGGACACTTGATCACTCAAGTGGTTTTCCTCTGGATGGTTTTGAACATCTGGCTATTGCTGAGCACCCTTTGGACAGCCAAGTGGGGATCATGACGTGATTTGCAGGAAGTGCAGGAGACAATGAACTTCTCTCACTCGACGTGTCTGGTCTTTGATCTGCCCTCAAGGACACAATATTACTTTGGCTCCTTCATTTGAGTTTCTTGTCCAAGAAAAATAAACCAGTTCATGTTTAGAAGTTGTTGATCACAAAGTACTGCTTTTTGACAGCCATCCATGAATTAAGGGAGAGAAGAGATTCATATTTGACACTTGATATTAATAAACTATTTATAGTAAGCTGCATTCAAAGAAGAAATTTTAAATCAAATGGAACTTACTAATGCAAAAATCTTGTATCTGTTGATAAAATACACACAACTATCAAACAAATTTGCCATTGAAGAATTGAATGAGAAATCATTTAAATAACTCAATTGATAATAATTTGAAACAGAGGAAGAAAGTAGATACGATTTCGAGAATAATTCCAGATCATAAACATGTACAAGGGGGAAAATGTTCCTTAATGGTTTGAGTCTGATTGTAACCTGCAGTTTCATTGTGAATAAAACGTGCTTCTCATAAATCTACAGATGAGGATGGCAAGCAATTTCATGAATCACCCTCTCAATTACTTTCCACGTGTTATAATGGAAAAGCTCCATGCAGAGTCAGAAAAAAATAACAGACTGTAAGAGACGGTTCTATGGCTTATTCCATCGTTTGTGCGTAATAGGGCTTCTTTTATCATAAATTCGTCTGTCGATGTGCAATGCCAGATGGATTTTAGAGAACCACACTTAAGTAGCAAATTGTCCACCATCCTTTATTCATGTTGACTCAATGTAATGACAAGGAACAGACAAAGTAATTATTCACATAACTTAAATCATAGATTGTAATAGTCAATGCATGCAAAGTATTTCTGAGTTACAATGCTTTAACTCTGTGCATATTTAGAAATTGATTATACCATCTGACATTAAATCCTGGAACTGTGTTTTATGGTATTAAGAATTTTATTCAGAAATAGTAAAAAATATTTTCATATTAAATAATTATTATATTATAATCCATAGGGGAGATGATGGGAGGAATATTGAGGGCAAAGGGGGAGGGGAGATGTAGTTAGGTGCCCCAATGAGAAGTAGGCCTCAGCCCTTCAGGTGAAGCTGCTCCAATGCTTTTATGGGCTAAATATGCAGGATAGGTTGGTGAGTTAACTGTTTGACCTCGGGGCACTCCACAGTGGCCTCCATGCATTAATGCATCAGGTGCACCGAGGTTTCAGCAATAATCTTAGCTTAGAGACCTGTGCTCTGGCCTGTACACGGCCGTCCAAGCCTAAACCATGGGCATCTCTAATCTTCACCATCTCTGATCTTCACCACTGCTGAAGTAAAACTTCATCCATGACCAGAGATATTAATTAAATTAGATATTTTTAAACTGATTTACATTTTTCAACAAAGGGTGGTGGGTATATGGAACAAATGGAACAAGCTACCAGAGGCGGTAATTAAGGTAGGTACTATCACAACATTCAAAAAGCATTTGGACAGGGACATGGATAGGACAAATTTAGAAGGATATGGGCCAAATGCAGGCAGGTGGGACTAGTGTAGATGTGGCATGTTGGTCGGCATGGACAAATTGGGCCAAAGGGCCTGTTTCCATGCTGTATGACTATGACTGTGACCTCTTACGATATACATTGAATGCAATGTTTATTTTAATTTCAGTTAAAAGTACAAAAAGACTTTAAATATAAGCATTTAATTAAAGGATTAATTCTAAATTTAAATAAAGCCCTTGTATTAAGGTTTATTGTGAGTTCTTCTGGGCTGGCATTGAGTGCTGAGCATCCCTTTCACATTCACGCAGTCAGACATGAAGCATCGACACAGTTATTTACAATGGCAATTGCTTTTCAACCAGGATACAGCAAAGTTTCAGTGATCAAGCACATTACACATCTTTAAGGTGACAGCAACATTTACCATCCTTGAGATTATTCTCACGGCTATTAGATGCATGCTATTGATATTCAAAGCATTTCAAAACCAATGAATTACTTTGAAATGCAGTTATTCTTCCTTTTGAAATCAATTATAACATACCTAGGTACACAAAAATGCTGGAGAAACTCAGCGGGTGCAGCAGGATCTATGGAGCGAAGGAAATAGGCAACGTTTCGGGCCGAAACCCTTCTTCAGCCTACCTAGGCAGGACTTTATTATTTCATGTATCCAGTAAGTTAATGAAATATCACAAATTTTATATTCTGTCTTGTGCCTTCATTTCGTTCAAAGCAATTCACATAAAACTAGTGTATAAGATGCACTGGAGTATAAACTTCTCTCCTTATCTCACAACCTTTTGTCTTCTATTCATCTCTGGCCTTTGAGGAGATATTTGATAGATTAGTACAAGATTATGACTGGTTCAGGCAAGAAAGACAAAGAAAAGGTTTTGTATTAAAAGGACACAAGGCGCTGGAGTAACTCGATGGGTCAGGCAGCATCTCTGAAGAACATGGATAGATAACATTTCAGGTCGGGACCCTTCTTCAGATTTTACGTCCCAACCCAAAATTTCACCTGTCCATGTTCTCCAAAGATGCTGCCTGACCTGCTGAGTTACTCCAGCACTTTGTATCCTTTTGTGCAGACCAGCATCTGCAGTTCCTAGTTCCTACAAAGGTTTTGTATTACTTGGTGGTACAGGTCTAAGGGACCGAGGTTTATAGTTCTGTGCAAGAGGTATGTGGGTTTGGGGTTAATGGATAACGTATTTACTCAGCGAGAGATAATGACTTAATTGAGCCCTTCTGTTCCATAATGACTCTGACTCCATAGTTCTAGGTACATTGTGAGAACATATTGGTTAGGTTCGCATCTTGGTTCTGTTCTCACCAAGTGGCAGGTAACAAATCTGCTTTCCTTTCTTTCGTACAGTCATACATATTTTTTTATCTTTTGTTACCCTGTAGTCTGCAATGAGAATTTTTTCCCCAAGAAAGGACACAAAATATTTTGCAAATAATTTATTTTTAGCTGTGAATTCTGAAGGTTGGAGAATGAATTAATTATTTTCTTTGTCCAGATTTGTTTAAACTATATCCTAGTTCTTTTTTCCTTTATTATCTTTATAAGCTGACTGGTCTTACATCAGTAGAAATATATTTAACTATGTGACTTCATGCATTAACGCAGGCTAAGCTCTTGCCCACAGTATAAAGGTCAATTGGTTCCCCATTGTTTGAAGCTAAAGCAGAAAGAGAAGGACATTTATCTTCCAGCAAGAAATGTGACCGCACTTTCTATGCAATTCATTGATTGGATGGGACTTCGAAACATATCGAGGATGTGGTAAAATACAATATAAATGTAATTTATTTTTCTACAGAAAGTAGTTACTCTTAATCACGCAGACAATAATAGAACTGTGAAATAATTCTACCTTGCAAATGGGTTCAAGTGTTAACTGTAAAATATTCTAAAGATAAAAAAGATTTTGAGAATTGCAAATTCATAATTTAACAGTGACTGTGCATTGCACTCACTTCTAAAATTTGATTCTATTGTCTTCAAAGTGCAGTCTCCATTTGATGGTATGTTCAGTGTATTTGAGGAGGAGGAGCTATCTTGGGGAACGGCTGCTAACCAGCAGCTGTCCGTTAAATTCACTTTTTTATTTAGTTTTTAGTTTTTTTTCTTGTCTATGTCTAGGGGATTTTTGACTTTTAATGTGGGGGAAACTATCTCTAGGTCCCTACCTGGTCGGTGAGGCAGCTTTTTCTCCGGGCTGCCCCGTCGACCCGTCCTTGCGGCCTACCAGCGGGCATGGAGCGGCGTGGAGCGGCGTTTTCCTGGCGGGGACTGCCCAGCACCTTCAGCTCCGGTGGCAGCACAGCGCTGGAGCGCTATCGCGCAGCAGAGCGGGCGATGCCTTGCCTGGGTCGCCGCGCTGGATCGACGCGCTGGAGCTCCGGTGAGCTCTGACCGCCGAGCCCAACACCTCCGGGCTGCGGGACTGTGGAGCGGCCAGCCGCGGGCGGCGGCGCCGACCCTAACATCGGGAGCCTCGGAGCTCCAAATCGGCGCGGCCCTGTTGGCTTCAGGTGCCGCGGACTCCAATAGGAGATCGGCTGTTCCAGCCGTCCCAGCCGCTGCGTGGACTCTCCGGATGCCGGGGCAACTCCACCCAGCGAGAACGGCCAGGAACATCGGGCCTCCGTAGAGGCAACTGTGGAGGCCTCAATAGGCCTGACTTTGGGTGAACTGGGGTTGGGGACTGGACATTGTGCCTTCCCCACAGTGGTAATCATTATGGGGGGATGATTTTTTTGTGTGTGTGGTGCAAATGATATTTTATTTTGTGTCCAAGATGGCTGCCGGAGGGGAGAGTGGACGCTGGCGCGCTTTAGCAGCTGCTGCTCTCTCTTCCATATTGTGTTTTTGATTTTTGTTTTTGGATTGAATTCTCTCTTTAATTTGTGTACTCGTGATGTCTTTACTATTTATTTCATTCCGCTTACATGTTTCTACTATTTGTTAAACTTTGTAAGGTGTCCTTGAGACTTTTGAAAGGCGCCCATAAATAAAATGTATTATTATTATTATTATTGCGACTGAGGATAAATGCTGCCTGTCCCGCTGAGTTACTCTAGCATTTTGTGGCAATCTTCAGTGTAAACCAGCATCTGAGGTTCCTTCCTATAAATTTCTACCAGATGAGATCTTGCACCGATAAAACTTTCACCTGCAAGGAGCTGACTATATGATGGAAGGAGTATAATCCTAATGGCCATTCAACCATTCTCACATTGGACGGCTTCATTGTGTATAATTCACATCTGTAAACTAATTCTCTCCAATGGTATTATTTACAGGAATTTTACAGAATCATACAACAATACTTTTCGGCCCATCTAGCCCAGGCCAACCATGATGCCAACCATGATGTCTAGCATTCCCTGCATATAGTCAATATCCCTCTACCTTTTCTATCCATGTATCTGTCAAAATGCTTCTTAAATGGTGCAGTTATATCTGCCTATGCCACCTTCTCTGGTAGCTTGTTCCCAGATAATGAACCCCTCAGATCACCTTTAAATTTCCATTCTATAATTTCACCCAAGCGTTGTTTCATGTAAATTAATTCAACATGTAATCAGAAATTGACAATTAACACCGGTGGAGCTACTACAGATTAGTTTTTTACTAAGATGTGTCAGAACAATTTATGTTCAAGTATCTTTGGTACTTGGTGAAGCCAAACAAAATTCATGAGTGTTGTATAGATAGCACAATAGCTGCATTTATTATTATCACTTTAGCTGTACTCTCCATTTTTTAAATTGTCTGTCGGAATTGTGCAAATTAATATTCAGCATAAAACAACTTTTATTATGGCTTTGGATATCATTAAATGCGTTCTTCTACCTGCAATCAAATTTGTCACACTTCAGCAGAGAGCATGAAAGTGCTGACAGAACTACTAGCAACGAGCGAATGAACGAACGATACTTTATTGTCACATGTGACAAGTCACAGTGATATTCTTTGTTTTGCATACTTAATGTGTGCAAAGAGATGCCACATAAAGGGCGGCAACAGTTATACCTACATAACGAGTGCCAACAAAACTGACATTTTTCACTGTTAAAGCAATAAAGCATCATAAGATTACTAACTATCACTGAGACTATACTTTTAAGTCACATATATAAGGTATTGTCTCAAAGCAAAATGTAGCACGTGCTGAAAATATGAAATCAAATGCGAGAATTATTCAGTGAGTCAGGCAGAATCGATGGAGAAAAGTATAATCTTCTACAACACATAATTAGACCATTTGGCCCACTGTGTACACACCAAACATTAAATTCCTATCCATAGACAATAGACAATAGACAATAGACAATAGGTGCAGGAGTAGGACATTCGGCCCTTCGAGCCAGCACCGCCATTCAATGTGATCATGGCTGATCATCCCCAATCAGTACCCCGTTCCTGCCTTCTCCCCATATCCCCTGACTCCGCTGTCTTTAAGAGCCCTATCTAGCTCTCTCTTGAAAGTATCCAGAGAACCGGCTTCCACCGCCCTCTGAGGCAGAGAATTCCACAGACTCACAACTGTCTGTGTGAAAAAGTGTTTCCTTGACTCCGTTCTAAATGGCTTACCCCTTATTCTTAAACCGTGGCCCCTTGTTCTGGACTCCCCCAACATCGGGAACATGTTTCCTGCCTCTAACGTGTCCAAACCCTTTCAATAAGATATCCTCTCATCCTTCTAAACTCCAGTGTATACAAGCCCAGCCGCTTCATTCTCTCAGCATTTGACAATTAACCTTGTAAACCTACGCTGCACTCCCTCAATAGAAAGAATGTCCTTCCTCAAATCCAATTTACCAGCACGTGTCCTTGGCCATGGCAATGTAAGTGCTTATCAAGATATTTCCTGAAAGTTGTGAGATTACCAGCCTCCACCACCCACACCGGGAGTGCATTCCAGATTCCAACCACACAAATTCTTCCTCAGAGTCCCTTGAAACCTCTCCTCCATTATCCTAAATTTATGTAGTGAATGTTGGTGATTTGCAATGGCTGCAGTAAGGTTTCTCAGAGTTCAGTATTTGAACCGTTATCACTTCGAAGTTAAATAATAAATACCTGGACCCAGAGAATTAAAGTAAAATGGTAGAATTTCCAGTAGAAAATGGCATCTCAAAAATTAGACTGAATTCAACAAAATATGTAAGTGGCAAAATATTGAGGGGTGACATCTCTCCGTGGATTGTCACCTTGTCGTGGTGGAGAAGCTTATGTGGTACTGAGATCCTGAGAGCAAAGCCGTCTGGAGCTATGCTCCTGGTAGGGCCACCCATGGCGGGAAGGTCGAGGGGAAGGTCTCTGACAAAGAGCAATCCAACCAAGACCTCAACAGTGGAACAGGCAGAGGACGATGGCTGTCCTTAGTGGAGCGTCACCACGGCTGGGAAGGCGGATGAAGGCTGCAGCAGAAAAGGGTCTCCGGTCATCTTGGACTCCATGCCACTGGATCCTGACCCAGATCTGTCAATGGGATGAGTGTCTGTGCACCAGTCTCCCCAAGTTAAACAAAGTCACGCACAGGCGTCCTCCATGAGAGGACAGTCATACCCGCTTTGAGTGACCGCCGATGATGATGATGATGATGATGATGTAAGTGGCCAGAATATTTACAGATATTATACATATAAATAGATTAGTACGGGTGTCAGGGAGAAGACAGGAGAATGGGGTTAAGTAGCGATGTTACAAAACGTACCTTCAGCGGCGCTGCAGTTCTGCCACTGGCCATGTGCGCGACTTTGGTGCCTTTGAGGGGGGGGGGCGGGATTAAAATGCCGTTTTCTCCAGCCTGTCCGAGATGGATTTCCTCGGCCTGCCAGCTGATGCAGAAAAATCATTCTGACTTCCGTTCTCGGAAGTTAAAAAAAAAAATCGCGGGACAATTTAATCGCTGGAGTAAAATAAAAAAGCTACTTCTAACGCCCTCAACGCCTACAATGGGACGAATCTCATGTAGAGGACAAAACACGGGGTAAGTCGTATATTTTACATATAAACTTGCTTCTTAGAATGACTTTAATCAAAATTTCCTTGGCGAAAATGTGATTTTGGCCCCATATGAACCGGCAGTGTTTTTCCTGCCGATATAGGGTTCAAATTCACCGCAACCGCAACGTTCCAATCGATCGCGTTCCAGAAACACCCACTCGCAACACGATTTAAATGCCCATTAATTTACGGGAATTAAACATTAAATTCCTTCCATTTGGCCTATAAATTCATGATAATGAGATTAAAAAATCATGTTATATTGTGAATTCTTGTGTGAATGTTATTTGGACACTTAGGCTATTTAAAAATGTTAACCTTTTCTTAAGAAATGGATAGATGTTTAGATCTAGTAATTGAATTTTGTAATTAGCTACAATTAGGTAACTGACTTATTATATGCTTTAATTTCAGGTCATCCAAGTAAGATTGTTTCATATTTGTTTCAGAATGCTTCAATCTATAATAACTGAAAATGTCATTCAGTTCTCTTAATTTTTAAGAAAGTTATGGGCTTTTGACTGTCCTAGATCACAGCTTTTGTGTTAAGTCAATGGAAAAGCAATAGGGAACAAGATGCTAATTTCCGAGTATGAAAATGGCCATAACTTTTGTAATACTGAAGATATGAAAGTGAATTAGGTGTCAAATTAAACTTATTTTTATGCTTCATCTGATGGGATAAATTGCAGACTTAATTTTTAAAATCTCAACATTTTGTAACATTGCTTGTTTAAGAGGGAAAGATAGATCAACCATGATTGAATATCGGAGTAGACAATGGGCCAAATGGTCTAATTCTGTTCCTTTTATGAACTTATGAAATGTAACATATTGCTGTTAGGAAGCAAAAATGAATGATGCATCTGGAGCCTGTAATGGCAAATTAAGAAAATGAAAGGGTCTAATCAATGCAAAGCAGCAATCAACAAATGCTGGTGGTGAAATACTTTGCCTAAACAGCAGATGATAAATCAGGGAAAGCAATAAACAAAATGCAGTGTTCTGTTCAAACCGCAATCAGTTCAAGTCGCTATGGAACAAGTAAGATTTTGCAGTTGTAATGATAGCAGAATTGTCAGTGCTTATTATCATTATATCATAAAAACAGCAGCTGCTTGTGGAAGATCACATGCACAAGTTCAGCAGGAACACCGATGTTGCTGCCGGGGGTTTCTGACTCTCTACAGGCCGTGCTGTTTTTGCAAACTTCTCCAAGATAACCTTTAGAAAGCAGCATTCTACGAAGAGGTAACATGCAGCAGCGATCAGATATTCCAAACCATCCTCATTATAAATAAACGGAAGATATTGTGCTTCAATGCATATATTGCAAGTGACCTTTTACGAGTTAGAAAATCATTGTGTCTGAAGAAGGGTCTCGACCCGAAACGTCACCCATTCCTTCTCTCCGGAGATGCTGCCTGTCCCACTGAATCACTCCATCAATTTGTGTCCATCTTCGGTGTATACCCAGCATCTGCAGTTCCTTCCTACATAGTTCTTGTCCTCTCTTCTATTAATTTTTGTGGAGATTGAAATAAATTAAAATAATCATTTGAAATCAACAAAGTAATTAAGATTTTTTAATGTTTATTATAATCTCATTCGTGTTCTAATTGGCTATATTTTTCTGGCAAATGCTGTCTGATGGAACCCAAATGGAAAAACTGATTTAGCAATAAGCTCCGGACCTGTATATGTCCTGGAAATTCTGACGGATTTGGGATATCAGATCAGTTGACCTGGTTCAGCGGCTACACTCATAATGGAATCCAGTAGCAGAAACAGGTCATGCCAAGTTCTCAGCATTATGATGGTGAATTGCCTACGGAATCCTCTGCCTGGTTCGACCAAGGGTAGGACGAAAACAAAAGTTGATATTTTGGGAATTTTATCGCGATGGAATTTATAACACATTTAAAGACGAAGAGAAAAGAGGTTGAGCAATAGACAGTGTTATGTAACTTAAGTTGTTACATCTGCTTTAGTTTTAGATTAGAGATACAGCCAGGAAGTCCACGCTGACCATTGATCACCCGTTCACGCTAGTTCTAAGTTATCCTACTGGCTCGTCCACTCCCTACACATAAGGGGTAATTTTACGGAGGTCTATCAACCTACAAACCCGCAAGACTTTGGGATGTCGGAGGAAACCGGGATAACCTGGAGGAAACCCACGCAGTCACAGAGAGAATGTGCAAATTCCACAGGTAGCCTTCTGTCAAAGATTAACAAATCTAATGTAAGCAATTTTCAGGGAGAAAAAAATGTGCACTAATGGCTTACATTAGTTTACTATACATTATGTATATGTTTGTGACTGTAAATATATGTATTTTGCTGCACAATATCTTTGTTCCACAGAGAGGAAATAATAAAAACTGCTCTCGGAGATATATAGATCTACCTCCTGAACTTCAAGATATCTGTCATTGGTCACATGGAAGATTTAAAGTCAGTGCTCAATAGGTTATTGTACACAGTCAGCTTGTTCTTATTTAGCTGAACCTTTATATCAGTCGTAATGACATAATTTGTATTCACCAAGTTAGTTGCTGCTCCATTGACACTTTACAATGTGTCACCAATGACGTGCAGCATCCAAGATGTATGGTAATGAAAGTAGACACAAAATGCTGGAGTAACTCAGCGGGTCTCGACCCAAAAATGTCACCCATTCCTTCTCTCCAGAGATGCTGCCTGACCCGCTGAGTTACTCCAGTATTTGGTGTCTACCTTTGTTTTAAACCAGCATCTGCAATTCTTTCCTACACATGTATGGTAATAAATCAGGTTCTCTGTAATGAGCCATTCTGTTAGCAGGTTGTCTAGCTGATAATTTTATTAGGATCTAATTTGCCCCTGGAGAATGCCAATGTAACTTAGTTCCTTTGCAATCATCATTATTACCTCTTGGACATAATGTTTTAGATGAGTCATAACTTCCTCCAAATCAGTTTAAGTACAATTAGAGTCTGCCTGTGTTCCTCTGTTATTGCCATCAGCGAAGACAGCACCGTACAGACATTTGTGTCAAATCAAACTGCATGTTCTATCACACATTTACTGTTTCCATGAAGGACTTCCCCATATTCAGAACAGGTGGTGCAGCAGTAGAGCTGTTGCCTCCCAGCGCCAGAGACCTGGTTCGATCCAAACCTCAGGTTCTTTCTGTAGGGACTTTGCACATTCTCCCAGTGAACACGTGGGTTTCCTCCAGATGCTCCGATTTCCTCCCACATCCCAAAGACATGCGCGTTTGTAGGTTAATTGGTATCAGTAGATTGCCCCTAGTGTGTAGAGAGTGGATGCAAAAGTGGGATAACATAGAACTAGCATGAACAGATGATCGATGGTTGGCGTGTTCTTTGTGGGCCGAAGGGTTTGTTTCCATGCTGTATCTCTCAACTAAACTAAACAGCAATCATTTAATTTTAATAGCAATTTCAATATAGAAAGTTTCAAAGGTATTTATTTGACTGGAGGATCATTTGACAAAATTCAATGCCAAACCACATCGGTAAGGCTTGGAGAAATATTCTAAAGCTTGACTGCATTCCCTACATAGGCCACGGTGGGTGATGTGGTGAGCCTGCAGGTAGGTGGCTGTTTCAGAGCAAACGGACCTGACCCCCAGGTTCAATCCTGACCTCCAGTTTTGTGTGTGTGTAATTTGCAGTTTCTCACTGTAACTGTGTGAGCTCTGCCTGGTTATCTGATTTCCTTGCACATCCCAAAGACATTCTGGTTGTTAGATGGATTGGATAGTATTTGGAAGGAAGTAGTTACAAGGAAGTAGGATTGATAGTATTGCTCTGAGAGCCGGCATACATTCAATGGCCTTCTTCAACATAATAAGAAAATGTGAATTGCTATAAAATATGAAAGCAAGAACAGAATACTGAGGATGCTGGACTTCCAAAGTTAGACTTTAAATTTTACTTTAGACTTTAGAGGTACAGCACGGAAACAGGTCCTTCGGCCCACTGAGTCAGCACCAACCAGCGATAACCCCGTACACAAGCAATATCTTACAGGAACAATTTACAATTTTTGATGAAGCCAATTAACCTACAAACCTACAAACGACGGGTGGCGCCGCAAGCCGGCAGCCTCGCCAGCAGCTGTTCGTCCTTTCCACTTTTTTTTGTTTTTAGTTTGTCTAAAAGTGTGTTTTTATGTGTTTTAGTGTGTGGGGGGGGGGGGGGGGGGGGGAGGGGGGGGGCGGGAATTGGGGGAAACTGTTTTTTAGTCACTTACCTTGGTGGAATGCGACTTTTCTCCTAGTCGCATTTTCGCCCTCCCTCGCGGCCTAACGGCTTGGATTGGTCGGCCTCTCCCGGAGTCGGGCCCAGAGCTTCATCAGCGGGCGCAGCGTGGACTTTCCATCGCGGAGCCGGGCGATCCCTTGCCGGGGGTCACCAGAAGAAGTGCTCTAGACCGCGGACTATGACATCCTGAAGCCGTGTCTGCGGAGCTTCTAGCCACGGGCGCAGCGTGGACTTCCCATCGTGGATTCTGGGCACATCTTCCCATCTCCCCCTATGTCTGCCTTCCGCAAAGACCGCTCCCTCCGTAACTCCCTTGTCAATTCTTCCCTTCCCTCCCATACCACCCCCTCCCCTGGTACTTTCCCTTGCAACCGCAAGAGATGCAACACTTGTCCCTTCACTTCCCCCCTCCACTCCATTCCAGGACCCAAGCAGTCGTTCCAGGTGCGACAGAGGTTCACCTGCATCTCCTCCAACCTCATCTATTGCATTCGCTGCTCTAGATGCCAGCTGATCTACATCGGTGAGACCAAGCGGAGGCTTGGCGATCGTTTCGCCGAACACCTCCGGTCGGTCCGCAATAACCAACCTGAACTCCCGGTGGCTCAGCACTTCAACTCCCCCTCCCATTCCGTATCTGACCTCTCTGTCCTGGGTCTCCTCCATGGCCACAGCGAGCAACACCGTAAATTGGAGGAAATGCACCTCATATTCCGCTTGGGCAGTCTACATCCTGGTGGCCTGAACGTTGAATTCTCCCAATTCTGCTAGCCCTGGCTGTCCCCTCCCCTTCATCAGCCATCTGGTTGTCTCCTCCCCTCCCCCAGCCCTCGGGCTCCTCCTCCTCCTTTTCCTTTTTTCCTTTCTTCTCCCCACCCCCTATCAGTCTGAAGAAGGGTTTCGGCCCGAAACGTTACCTATTTCCTTCGCTCCATAGATGCTGCTGCACCCGCTGAGTTTCTCCAGCATTTTTGTGTACCGTGGATTCTGGGATCCCTTGCCGGGGATCGCTGGAGAAGAGCTCTGACTGCCAGCCTGCGGCCTATAACATCGTGAAGTCCCGGTCTCCGGTAGGAAGAGGCCGATTCTGGACCTCCAAACCGCGGAGTGTCTGTCCGTCCCCACGTCGGAGTTTCGAGCATCCCGACGAGAGGGCCTGTACATCGGGCCATCCGCAGCGGCTTCTGCGGAGGGTTCATGGTCCCGACCAAGGATGAACAAAGGAGGAGGACTGACTGAACATTATTGCCTTCCACCACAGTGAAGAATGTTGATTCCACTGTGGTGGACGTTCATGTTGGATTCTATTGTGTATTGTGCTCTTTTTCATTGTATGGCTGCATGGTAAGTCAAATTCCACTGTACTTTAATTGGTGCACGTGGCAATAAATGTGAACTTGAACTTGAAACCTGTACGTCTTTGGAATGTGGGAGGAAACTGGAGCACTCGGAGAAAACCCACGCAGTCACAGAGAGAACGTACAAACTCTGTACAGACAGCACCTGTTCGATCCCGACTACGGATGCTGCCTGTATGGAGTTTGTACGTTCTCCCTGTGACTGTGTGGGTTTTCTCTAAGATCTTCGGTTTCTTCCCACAATCCAAAGACCTACAGGTTTGTGGGTTAATTGACGGTATAAATATAAATTGTCCCTGGTGTGTCTCAGTTATTGTGCGGGGATTGCTGGTCGGTGCAGATTCGGTGGGCCGCAGGGCCTGTTTCTACACTGTAACTCTAAACAAAACTAAACTAAAATAGTGGAAAATGGTAGAAACTCTTAACAGATTCGACAGCGTGGGTAGAGGGAATCAACATTTCAGGTCATTGACTCTTCATCAGACTAGAAAAGTGAGATCTTGAGGGTTGGTTAGCTGGTAGAAGTTGGATAAGTGGGGCAAAGACTATAAATAAATCTGAAAACAAGCATGACTTGTAAAGTCAAGTCAGACTGGCAACTGGTATGAATCAACAAGCTCCCCATTTAACACACACATTTATCATCTTATGGATCTATTTTTCATATTCTGACTTTCTATTAATTCAGAAATCAGTGGCCAAAGTTTAGCTAGTAAATTGAGGAAAATCTCAGACAACTATGCAGAGATTCCCAAATATGGAAGCAACAAACTTACTGACTACATCGGCGAAGCTGAGGAAGGACTTTGATAATTGGCACAGCTTTATGGGTATTTTGAGGGCAGTGTTTTTTCACAATGGGTGGCACAGTGGCATAGAACTGCTGCCACACAGTACCAAAGACCCGAGTTCAATCCTGAGCTCGATTGTTGTCTCTTGTGGAGTTTGCACATTCTACCTGTGACCACATGGGTTTCATCCAGGTTCTCCGGTTTCCTCCCACATCTCAAAAAGGTGCAAGTTTGTAGGCTAATTGGCCTCTGTAATTCGCCCCTATTGTGTAGGGAGTGGATGAGAAAGTGGGATAAAATAGAACTAGTGTGAACAGGTGAACTATCGTCAGCATGAACGTGTTGGGCTGAAGGGCATGATTCCATACCTTATCTTTGAACTTGAGCAGAAAATGGTCTTGAAGGCCTTGTTCAGTCCACGCTGCTGGAGTCCAAGATGCTACGTACTGCCATGAGGCCACTGGGACCAGGCAAGTGCGATGTTTGGTGACTATGGATGGTAATTACATATCTTGGTCCATATACTGTATATGGTCCACATTCACATATAATTTCTGTCTTCATTCAGTTGCAATGTATTGCATTGGGAATTAGACTAAATTATTGTTTTAGTCATCTGAATGTGGATTTAAACCTGCAAACTTCTGACATGAGGTGGGCATGTTACCAATGAATCCCAGTTAACAGCTGAGCATGTACAAGTGGAAGTTGATGGCACTTCAGGCCTGTGTGCATTCCCTTTATTTTTTTTAGGATTTAGGCACATGCATAGTTAATAACAAAAAAATACAAACATAGTCCCAATGTAACTAATCTCTATTTACTATTTTTAAATACTGTGAAAAAACCCACGATACAATGATATGATGACAGCTCTGGAAATCACATCTAATTATTGGAGTGAAGTTCAGTAGAACAGGGCAATATAAATTCGAGAAAAGACCATAAATAAATGTATCTGGCCACATCTCATCAAACAATCATTCGATCCTAATTCTGAATGTAAGAAGGAAATGGAGAAATGGATACTTCAAATATTTGAAGATTATTTCATGGCATTGTATAAGATGACCGACCGAGGATGTTAGTTACATATGATATTAATTCATATAAAAACATCAGTAAATGCAGGCAACTGCTATATAATTACACGTTATAAAATGTTTATCAGAAATGAGCAGTCGCCAGATTTTGTGGAAAAGGGAGGTCAAGATAAAATCTCCATTTGTCTACTTTATAAAACATAGCTTTGGTGCTTGAACGGTTTACAAAAATATTACCTGGTGTTTTAGCACTATCTATTTTGGTGCATGTCTTTGACACAGGATATTCACAAGGCTGAGCTCAGTGCACTCAGTACATCAATTAGATTGTTTGACAGGCAGCTGATGTAACAGCCATGGTTGCCTGTGCCTGCTAAACTGGATGTGATGTTAAGGCTGCAGCTGGGAGTCATTGTTCCATTTCTTTTGTTAAAGTGCAGCAAACAGGCTTATCAATTTGCATCTAAACTATGCTTTTATGTGGTATTGCAGCGTGAAAAGCATTAGCGTAGGTTTCCTACGTGGAAAAGAAAAAACTGAAAACCGAGAATATTTTGTAGATTTATATTGAATACATTTTGTCTGTTATTACAAAAAAGTAATTCTGTGGAATTTAATTCGCTCTAATTCGTGTTTTGTGTTTCTCATCCTTCATTGCATCCCATTGTTCTGGAAGCATTAACACGCTTCGGGTGGCACAGAAGCATACCGGTAGATTAGCTGCCTTTCAGTGCCCAGAGATCTGGGTTCGATCCTGACTACAGGTACTGTCTGTACAAAGTTGGTACGTTCTCCCTGTGACTGCATGGGTTTTTCTCCAGGTGCTCTGGTTTCCGTCCATACTCCAAAGACGTACAGGTTCGTAGGTTAATTGGCTTCTGTAAATTGTAAATTGTCCCAAGTGTGTAGGATGGTGCTAGTGTACGGGGTGATCGCTGGTTTGCACAGACTCACTCGGTGAGCCAAAGGGCCTGTTTCTGCTCTGTATCTCTAAAGTCTAATTCTAAAGCTACAGAAATTTGAAGTTGCATGAAAGAGAATACCCAGTTTGCAACAGTTTTGCATGTATGAATAATCCTTCATATAGTAGTAATAATATGAAAATTGCATGTTCTGTCAAAGGCATAGGTAGTTTGTACAGTCAAAACACAGCTGTGAAAAGATCATGGCTAATATTTATCAACGTACTAGACTAAGTGGGACCCGTTGGGTCCCAGCTTCACACGGGTCCCCCAATGCAATATTCCAACTCTCCACCAATTCCAATATACACACACACACTCACACACACAGAGACTCACACACATACACACACACTCACACACACTCACACACATACACACACCCTCCACCTCACACACACACTCACACATACACACACACACTCACTCACTCACTCACACACACTCAGTCACTCACACACACTCACACACACAGACTCACACATACACTCACACATACACTCACACATACACTCACACATACATACACTCACACACTCACACATACACTCACACACACAGAGACTCACACTCACACACACAGACTCGCACACACAGACTCACACACACACACAAATACACTCACACACACTCACACACACATACACACATACACTCACACACACACAATCACGCACATACACACACACACACTCACACACACACACTCGCACACACACATACATTCACACTCACATACACATTCACACTCATACACACTCACACTCACACTCACACACACTGACTCACACACCATATATATGACAGTAAACTTTCTTGAATCTACTCACACGGCTGAGCGCGGCCTCTCCACTGTGGGGCATCCGCAGTCAGCGGCACTTCCGCAATCAGCGTGACCTCTGCACTCACCGGAAATTACGCAATCAGTGCAACCTGTCCACTAAGCAGAAGTCACGAAATGAGCTGGACTTTTGGACTAAACACAGTCGGACCTAATAAAGCATATATTCCTTCCAAACACAGTCGGACCTAATAAAGCATTTATTCCTTCCAAACACAGTCGGACCTAACAAAGCATTGCAGTTTCAAGCACAGGCAGGGCAGCAGGCCAAACAATTCATGGCATTGTCATTTCATTTCATTTAATTTCCAATTAAGCATTGCACTTTCAAGCACAGGCAGGGCAGCAGGCCAAACAACTCATGGCATTGTCATTTCATTTCATTTTATTTCCAATTAAGCATTGCACTTTCAAGCACAGGCAGGGCAGCAGGTCAAACAACTCATGGCATTGTCATTAAGGGCTAACAAATAATGTATTGCAAGTACATTGCAGACTCACAGTCCAGTTGATTCACAGCTTAGAATGCCAATCGTGGCCTCTCCCTCACTATCTTGCAGAGTGACTGACACATGTCCAGGCATCCGGGGTGTTATAGTCCTCCTCCCCCCCCCCCCCCGGAAGGGGCGTTACCTTCATCACGGTGATTGACAGGCGAGAGGACCAATCAGCTGATCTCAAGGTTTTTTAACACTCATAACTTTTTTATTTTTCATCGATGGGAAAAATCCTCAGGACTGGCTCAGCGGAGGAGGACTGCGAGTAAGATGGCCAAAAATCACAGCGATACAGGGTAGCGTTTTTTCTAAAATCAATATACAGCACAGACAGGAAGTGGTCAAGATGAGACTTTTAATTATATAGGTGTTTGTTGATGCAGGTTGATGCTTTGATGCATATTATAGAAAATTAAAAAATGACAACTTTGTTACAATTAACAGCTCAATGAAAGTTCACAGATTTTGTTTCAGTTATCAACAATTGAAATAGTATTTCAGTGGTATGTTCAGCTTAAATAGTTGATAGTCATAGAATTGTACATCACAGAAATGGATGCTTTATAGCCTTGGTTATTATGGCGAGAATGAAGAGACAGTAAAATGGACGGTTGCCTCTGGATCTGATGGCTGAGTCATCCTACTGACATTTGTTATTGTACAGAATGGTACTGCGAACAAAGCAAGATTTCAATTCACTGCCAGTAAATTCTCCCATCATATCACATAATATCTTATACAAATGCTCATCTGAATCAGGGCAGAGAGTTTAATGAAAATTATTTCATCACACAAAATGTAAAAGTGTGGTTTGCTATTTGTCTCCATGGGAAAGATTTATTTTGTGTTCTGCCTGCACTGTAGCAAGAGTCCCCTCCTTAGCCTTTTAGGAGAACATAATCATAATCATAATCATAATTGTAATCGTAATTTATTAACGTGTGTGCATCTTTCCAGCTCACGGTATAAGTGATGCCAGTCACATTGCAAAGATTTTAGCTTGAATCGTTTATCAGATTTTTGATTTGTAAACAACATCACACAGAGCTCAGCATCCAAGGAATTTGTCTTTTGCAACAATTGCATAATTAACATAGCATTGTGGTTATTTCTAGCATTGACTGGGCCAAATTGGGAGATTGGGGAGCTTGGGAACCTATGGATGGGAGTTTGCAAGGGACTTCATACTTCCTTTCCTGAGAAAACACTGACTTCCTTTCTTCTGTGCCTGCTGAGGGTTACAAAAAGAGGCAACAAATGCCAGGAATATGGTTCCTTTCTCTGACTGAACCATGACAGTGATACCACAGAGAACATAGAACAGTACAGCACAGGAACAGGCACTTCAGCACATAATGCCTGTGTCAAACATGATGCCAAATTGAACTAATCCCCTCTGCTTGATCCTCATCTCTCCATTCTCTGCATGTCCATATGCCTCTCTAAAAGCCTCTTAATTTTGGATCATGAAAAGAAAATAAGGAATGGTCCTGGAACAATAGAAGGGGAGGCTTCGGTAGTCGACGGCATCATGGCCAACTGCATCAGAAGATCCAGTGTCTGAGGTTTATTGAACTTGCCAGACCACACAACAAGAACCAATCATTCCTCTCTTCCTTCTCCTCACTGTGTTCAGCAACAGTAAATGAATGTGCAGGATGTATCAGGATACTTTTTTTACACAATTGCAATCTTTTAGAAGTTCCTTTTCACCAGTAAAGAAAGGCGAATGAAGGTTTGCCTGTTGCTTAGCTACCCATGCTTTTGTTTACTATTCTTCTGCCTTTTTTAATTTGTCATGGTCTCTCTGCAATATGTGGATGTAGCATGGTCCATCACACAAACTAGCCTTCCCCCTCATCAAAATCATCTATGCTTCACACTGCCTTGGGAAAACAGCCAACATAATCAAGAACGAGGTCCAACCCCAGTCAGTCCCTCGTTTCTCCTATCTCTTCGGGTGAAAATACAAACACATAGAAGCACATTCCATTAGATTCAGGAACAGCTTCTTTTTAGTTGTTATCAGACTACAGAACAATCCTCCCGAAAGTTAAGCCATAATCGCGATCTTCCAATCTCCCTCAGTGCAGACTTTACACTTTTTTGTATCTGCTCTTTCTCTTTGCATGCAAACAAAACATTTCACCATATCTCTGTACATGTGACAATAATAAACCAATACCAATAATCTTTGTTTTGGTCAATTTGGCTTCAACCTGCCGGAAGGAATTTGCCTGTGTGGTTCAGGCGAAATCAGTAATTTTTTTTGATAAATTCGTGGGCACATCACTTGGTGTAGATAATGCAAGGACAAAACATAGTGGTAGACCATCGTTATGCTTTCTTTGTGTGATGACCTTGTCATGTAGTTAGACATTTGTCCCAACTATTATCATTGTATATACCACCTGATCAATTAAGGAAAAAACCATACATTGGAAAAAATATACAACATGGATGAATACCACAGCACTTGACCTTTGGAAAAGCAAGTAACTTGCTTTATCCTTGAGAAGTTCATGGTTCCTAGAGTTACTTTCCTATCCTATCCTCACACCGCTTCATATTTTTACTTAAAAATGTACCTGCCTGATCTGTGAATACATGAGGGGAAGCATCCTCCTTGATAACTCTCCAAGTATCTTACATTTCAGTAAGATCTCTTCTGATGAAGAATCCCAACCCGATGCGTCACCTATCCATGTTCTCCAGCGATGCTGCCTGACATGCTGAGTTGCTCAAGCACTTTGTGTCCTCTCTTCTGATTCAATATTTTCAACCTTTTCTCAAAAAACTATTAAAGATTAGTTTCTTGTCATTTATACCAGAATGCAATGAAATGCCTTGTTCACATGAAGATCACGGGGTAAACAGTATACACACTATAGTGATACATACAACAATAAAAACAATGAATACAAAACAACAGAATGGTGCAAGATTGTAGTGCAATCTAGGTAGTGCAAAATGTATTAACATACAATAAGAGTTCAGAGTAAAACAATGACGGAGCTCTCACAGGTATGGGGTGTGAGGGGGTGATTGGTTCAGGAATCTGATAGTAGTTTTTAGTTTTGGAGATACACCGTAGCAACAGGCTCTTCGGACCACCGAGTCCGCGCTGACCAGCAATCACCCATGTACTAGTTCTATCCTACACACTGGGAACAATTTAGAGAAGGCAATTAATCTACAAACCTGCACGTCTTTGGAATGTGGGAGGAAACCGGAGCACCCGGCGAAAACCCACATGGTCACTGGGAGAATGTACAAACACCGTACAGACAGCACCCATGGTCAGGATGGAACCTGGATCTCTGGTGCTGTGAGGCAGCAACTTTACCTCTGTGCCACTTTGCTGCCCTAAGTAGTGGGGAAGAAGCTGTTCTTTAAATCCAGATGTCCAACCATTCAAGCTCCTGTATCTTCTCCCAGAAGGTAGAATATAGAAAAGGGAATGGCCAAGGTATCCTTGACTAGACTTCCAGCCTTCCTGATGCAACGCACCATGAAGGTGGACTGGATGGAAGGAAGTGGTGAGCCTGTGATGGACTGAGCAGTGTTCACCACTTTCTGCATGGGCCATAAGCAGATCAGTTGCCGCACCAGGCTGAGATGCTTCCCGTCAGAATATTTTCCATAGCACATCTGTAGAAGTCTGAGAGAATCCTTGTGGACATGCCAAAGTTTCTCTACTGCCTAAATAAGTGAATACACTGACTCGTTATTTTTGATGACCACATTGGCGTGAAGGGACCAACATTTCCATACCAAGAATCAAGAGGCTTGTCTGAACCTCTTCCAATGATAATAATATTTCACTGTAGTTTCATTGGTGCCTTGTACAATTTCCCGCTTTCCCTTTTTTCTCCTTGAGTACAACTTTGAATTCTTTATTGTTCAAAGATTTGAGTTCCTTTTTACAATGCAGCTGGCACAATTAGAAGTGAACTACAGTCTAACCTCTTTATTGTAGACTTCTTTATGATGGATTTTGGTTATAGTGGACAGAGTGTCCCCATAGTAATCAGACATCACCGTCTCTTTGTAAACATAGGCTGCTAGCTGCACTGCGGGAGACTATTGAAATTGACAAGCAATTGCTTCAATCCACATTTGTGCAATTATACTCTATTAAACAATGTAACAAGCAGCCTTTAGTATCTTTAGCTTGCAGTAATAACAATACATTTTTAGCTGTTAGAAAAAAGAACTTTGTACACTCAACAGGTTAAGCAACGTCTTTGGAAGGAGAAATTGAGTTAATGTTTAAGGTCGATGACCTTTCACTCTGAACTCCGGGCAGGCAGTTGGTTGATGGAGTCTCACTCAGAACGGGACAGGGTTTCCTCAACTACTACGCCAACGCCCCAGACCTCCCATTTTGCCCTCAATCTCGAGGATCAGTAGCAGGGGCAGTGGTTATTGCCACTCCCCAGTGTCAGGTCTCACGTTTGATCTAGTTTCTGTTTCTTATTGTTTTTATTATTATTGGTTGCATTCTTGTTTTATTTTGGTGTCTCACATCTCCTCTCGTTTCAGGTCCCATTTCCTGTCATGTCATTTCCCCTCGTGGGATTGTTGGCCCCGCCCTGATGTGTTTCACCTGTGTCTTGTTATCCCCTGTTAGGCTGTGTATTTAAGCCCTTTGTGTTTTAGTTCTCATTGCCAGTTCGTTGTGTATGTTACTTTGTATCACCTCGTGCCAGCTTTAGAAATCTTTTGACCTTGTTATCTCGACCAGTGCCTGTTTTCGACCACTGTTTTTGCCTGCTCCTAGATTGTACTGTTGCCTCCGTTTTTGCTTACCTGTGTACCGACTTGGACCGATTAAACTCTGAAAACTGATCTGCCCTGTGCCTGAGCCTGCATTTGAGTCCTCCTCCTCGTTCAGTTCTGATATTACGAACTGGCCCACAATGGACTCAGCGGGCTCTGATCTTTTTCGTGCAGCGCTCCATAAGCAAGAGGAGCGCATCTCGCATTACGAGGGTCAACTCCCCTCGATCTTCGCCGGGTTCTGGGATCTCGGCGAGTGTCAGCAGGGGTTCCAGGCGGACATCGGCTCACAGGTGAACACTTTAAGTTCCCGGTTTGAACACCTGGTTGCTCGGCTGGATTCTTTTTTCTCTGCCGCGGTTCCCGTGCCGGCCGAGTCTGTTTCCTTGTCTGCGTCTCCAGGAGCTCCGATGGCCACGGCTGCCGCAGCGTCTCAATTCGTCCGCCTGGCAAGACCGGAACACTTCTCGGGGGTATCGGAGAAGTGTAGACCTTTTTTGATTCAGTGTGGACTGCATTTCGAACTTCAAGCGGCTTCCTTTCCATCAGAACGCTCAAGGGTAGCCTTTATCATCACGCACCTGTCGGGCAGAGCGGAGGCTTGGGCCACGGCGGAATGGTCTCGGAATTCTCCTGTTTGCCAGGCGTCGGTCCTGTTCGTGGAAGCTCTGTCCCGCACGTTTGATCACTCCAAGCCTGGCCGAGAGGCTTCACAGAACCTGGTCTCCATGAAACAAGGTAATCGCACAGTTATGGATTTTGCTATTGACTTTCGAACTGTTGCTGCTAAGACTGGATGGAATGAGGCTGCTTTGTTGGATGCTTTTCGCAATGGATTGTCTGAAGCTATCAAAGATCAGTTGACTCCACTAACCCTGCCTTCCGACTTCGAGTCTATGATTTCCCTGGCTGTCCAGATTGACGCTAGGCTCGGAGAAAGAGAGCGAGAGAGGAGATCGGCTGCAGTTCGGTCCTCCTCCCCGCAGGGGCGGCAGCATCGCCCTTCGCCTTCCGGTCGGGACTTCTTCCCTCTCGACCGGTTCAATCAGCCTACAGCGCCACCTGTCTCTTCGGAGGAGCCCATGCAGGTGGGACGAGCCAAACTCGGCCCGGAGGAGCGGCAGCGCCGCCTAAGGGAGGGGAGGTGTTTTTACTGTGGTGAACTGGGACATTTGTTGAACAGCTGTTCAGTAAAAGACAAAGCTCACCAATGAAAGAGAGGACATTGGTGAGTTGTACCGCTCCTATGAGGCTTTCCTCTCGTCAGCTCACGGCTGTACAATTGTTGGTGCATTCCCAGCGTCACTCCCTGCAGGCTTTGGTTGATTCTGGGGCAGATGAGAACTTCTTGGACATTCGCTTGGCTGATGAATTCAAGCTGGAACGTGAACAGCTTCAAAATCCTCTGGAGGCTAGTGCACTGGATGGGCGCCTACTGTGCAGGGTAACTCACCGAACTCAACCTGTTCAACTCATCGTGGCAGGTAATCACATTGAGACCATCAGGTTTCACCTCCTCGACTCTTCTCTTCATCCTCTGGTTTTGGGGCTCCCTTGGCTGTCTGACCATAATCCTCACATGAACTGGGGTACTGGGGAAGTAATTTCCTGGGGGAATAACTGTAAACTCACCTGTCTGGTGCATGATTCTTCTCCTGAGCCTATGAAGGATCTGTTGAGCAGTTTGCTGGGATCTTCCAGGACCACCCTCCGGCAGCCTCCCCGTTCAAGGGAGGGGGACTTTCCAGATCTCACCAATGTTCCCTCGTGTTATCTGGACCTGAAGGAGGTGTTCAACAAGGCCAAGGCCACATCTCTTCCGCCGCATAGACCGTACGACTGCTGCATCAACCTTCTGCCAGGTACAGCGCCTCCTAAGGGTCATCTCTCCTCCTTGTCTTCACCTGAGCGGCTCGCCATGGAAAAGTACATTGGCGATGGCCTTGCTGCTGGGATCATCAGACCTTCCTCTTCACCTGCAGGAGCTGGATTCTTCTTTGTGGATAAAAAGGATAAAACACTTTGGCCCTGCATTGACTACAGAGGACTCAATGACATTACTGTTAAGAACAGGTACCCTCTTCCTCTGATCTCCTCTGCATTTGAACTGTTAAAAGACGCTAAAGTATTCACTAAGTTAGATCTTAGAAATGCTTATCATCTGGTGAGGATAAGGGAGGGGGATGAATGGAAAACTGTGTTTAACACATCCAGTGGTCATTATGAATATCTGGTCATGCCATTTGGTCTTACTAATGCTCCAGCAGTTTTTCAAGGCCTGGTTAATGATGTATTACGTGACATGCTGAACAAATTTGTGTTTGTGTACCTTGATGACATTTTGATCTTTTCTCCAGACGAAACTTCCCATGTGCAGCATGTACACCAGGTGCTGGAACGTTTGCTCCGGAATGATCTGTTTGTGAAAGCTGAGAAATGTGAATTTCATGCTAACACTGTTCTATTCCTTGGTTATGTTGTATCACCTGCTGGTATACAAATGGACCTGAGCAAGGTCAGTGCTGTGGCCAACTGGCCTACACCCTCCAGTCGTAAGCGACTTCAGGGGCTCCTTGGGTTTGCTCATTTTTATAGGAAGTTTATCCGGAACTTTAGTGTCACTGCTGCACCACTTCATGCTCTCACCTCACCCCACGTGCCTTTCTCTTGGTCTCTTGGACTGCATTTATGAGACTCCAGAGGAGCTTCACCTCAACCCCCATCCTGGTTCGCCCTGACACGGCACTTCAGTTCGTGGTTGAGGTGGACACCTCGGGTGTGGGCATCGGGGCCGTACTCTCCCAGAAATCCCCCTCAGATGGTCGACTGCATCCCTGCGCTTTCCTCTCAAAAAAACTTTCGCCTGCTGAGAGAAATTACGATGTGGGTAACCGTGAACTGTTAGCGGTTAAAGCAGCCTTGGAGGAATGGAGACACTGGTTGGAGGGCACCAAGCAGCCGTTTCTAGTTTGGACGGACCACAAGAACCTGGAATACATCAAGTCAGCCAAACGCCTCAACTCACGCCAAGCAAGGTGGGCTCTCTTCTTTAATCGGTTTGATTTTGTACTGTCTTACCGCCCTGGTGCCAAGAATGGCAAATCTGATGCTCTCTCCAGACAGTTTGATCCTGACCCGGCCCGTAAGGTTTCAACTCCCATTCTGCCTGCTTCCTGTGTTGTTGGGGCAGTTTGAGAAGAGCGTTTCCGAGGCTACTGCTGGTAGTCAGTCCCCGCTAGGGTGTCCCTCCAATCGTCTGTTTGTTCCCGAGTCTCTTCGCTCACAGGTGATTCACTGGGCTCATATGTCTCGGATCTCCTGTCATCCCGGTGTCCGCCGAACCCTGTTTGTGGCCAAACAGCGGTTTTGGTGGCCTTCCATGGAGAGGGGGGATGAAGGAGTACGTCGCCGCCTGCAGTATTTGTGCTCAGAACAAGACCTCACGTCGGCCTGTCTTTGGCCTCCTGAGTCCGCTGCCTGTTCCCTCACGCCCCTGGTCAGACATCTCCATGGACTTTGTCACGGGCCTGCCCTCTTCTGAAGGTAACACCACAGTCATGACTGTAGTGGACAGATTTTCTAAGATGGTCCACTTCATTCCATTGCACAAGCTTCCCTCCGCCAAGAAAACGGCGGAGGTCATGTTGTCTCATGTTTTTCGAATTCATGGATTTCCCAGAGACATTGTGTCTGACCGGGGGCCTCAGTTCGTGTCCAGGTTTTGGAAGGAGTTTTGTACTCTGCTGGACGCCACGGTCAGCCTTACATCTGGTTATCACCCGGAATCCAATGGACAGACTGAATGCCTTAACCAGGAATTGGAGACAGGACTGCAGTGCTTGGTGGCACAGAAGCCTTCAACTTGGAGCAAACACCTTATTTGGGTGGAGTATGCACACAACACACTTCCTTGCTCATCCTCTGGTCTCTCTCCATTCCAGTGTGACTATGGTTATCAACCGCCATTGTTCCCTGCTGTGGAGAAGGAGTCCAGTGTGCCCTCCGCTCAGGCTCTCGTCTGTCACTGTCACAAGGTTTGGAATGGGACTCGTCAGATGCTGTTGCGCAGTTCTGTGCGTTACAAGAGGATGGCTGACCGTGGAAGAACGCCGGCTCCAGTATACTCGCCTGGCCAAAAGGTGTGGCTCTCCACTCGAGACTTACCTCTGAGTGGAATCCCTGAAGCTGGCTCCTCGTTTTGTTGGTCCTTTCCCCATATGGAAGGTCATCAATCCTGTGGCGGTTCGTCTCCAACTCCACCGTGCCATGAGGGTCCACCCTACTTTCCATGTCTCCCGACTGAAGCCATTTAAGGAGAGTCCTCTGGTCCCTGCTTCCAAACCCCCTCCGCCTCCCCGGCTCCTTGATGGGGGTCCAGTGTTTACGGTCAGCCGGTTGCTGGGGATGCGCCGGCGTGGTCGTGGTCATCAGTATCTTGTGGATTGGGAGGGTTATGGACCTGAGGAGCGGTCTTGGGTGCCGACTCGCAACATATGCGACCCTGAACTGATCAGGGAATATCGGCGCCAACATCCTGAAGATCCTGGGCCGTCAGGAGCCGGCCGTGGGGAGGGGGGGGGGGGGGGGTACTGTCAGGTCTCACGTTTGATCTAGTTTCTGTTTCTTATTGTTTTTATTATTATTGGTTGCATTCTTGTTTTATTTTGGTGTCTCACATCTCCTCTCGTTTCAGGTCCCATTTCCTGTCCTGTCGTTTCCCCTCGTGGGATTGTTGGCCCCGCCCTGATGTGTTTCACCTGTGTCTCGTTATCCCCTGTTAGGCTGTGTATTTAAGCCCTTTGTGTTTTAGTTCTCATTGCCAGTTCGTTGTGTATGTTACTTTGTATCACCTCGTGCCAGCTCTAGAAATCTTTTGACCTTGTTATCTCGACCAGTGCCTGTTTTCGACCACTGTTTTTGCTTGCTCCTAGATTGTACTGTTGCCTCCGTTTTTGCTTACCTGTGTACTGACTTGGACCGATTAAACTCTGAAAACTGATCTGCCCTGTGTCTGAGCCTGCATTTGAGTCCTCCTCCTCGTTCAGTTCTGATATCCAGCTGGAATGGACAAGGTGGTGCCAGGCGGCCTTCTGAGATGCTGCGCACCATGTGGTGAAGAAGGTCATAAGGCCATTCAATCATAGCTGATCTATTTCTCCCTCCTAACCCCATTCTCCTGCCTTCTCCAGATAACCTGACACCTGGATCCCACTTTCTCAGTGACGACCCTCCCGGATTCTAACCCTGCACCTGGACAATGATGTCCGTGAGGAAAAACGCTTAAACGGTTATAAGAGACCATCGGCAATAACAGACACCATTACCCCCCACCCCTCCCCATGGTCCGTTACAACGAGGGTTATCAGTACAGTGAAAATTGGTGTGAAAATTACTTACATGTACAGAGAATTCTGCAATTATATTCAGCAGCAATGTAATTAAATTCCATTTTAAATGATTATTAGCCTTTCAAATAGCGATTCCAAGTGCTAATCACCCGTAGCCGATGGACAATTGGATGATGGAGCAACATTGTGTTATCTGTAGCGCGTTATGTTTGATTGAAGTAAATAGAATTACACACAATTTCACATAGCAACAGCTGCACTAACTCACAGTGGGGGCTGAAGTTGGGCTTCGGAGTCATTAGAGAAAGCAGGAACTGGAAAGCAGAGCTCATTTGACAATGAATGTTACAGAGCTGGGTCAAAATACTTCCTCAAGAGCTGAGAGTAGGAACATTTGACACAAACAGCATGATGAGAAACATTTGGGATGGTAGTAACAAAGCTTAGGCACAAAATGCTGGAGTAACTCAGCGGGTCGTACAGCACCTCTGGAGAAAAGGAGTAAGCGAAGTTCCGGGTTGAGACCCTTCTTCGGACTGAGAGTCGGGGAGAGGGAAGCTAGAGGTATGAAAAGGTACAGAACAAATCAGAGCCGGCACCGATGACTCGGGAAAGGTGGAGCCCGCAATGGTCCATTGTTGGCTGTGGAGGAGGTGATAACGCAGGAATACGAACCGTTAAACTAGCAAGACGACTAGGGTGGGGGAGAAATGGAGAGAGAGGGAATGCAGGAGTTACTTGAAATGAGAGAAATCAATATTTACACCATGAGTTCTGAAAAAGTTCCCCCCAAAATACTTCACTTTTAAGAAACACTTTCAGAATCTTTGGTGGCACAGTAACACAGCTGGTAGAGTTGCAGCCTCACAGCACCAGAGATCCAGGTAGGATCCTGACCTAGGGAACTGTCTGTATGGAGTTTGCATATGCTCCTTGTGATTGTGTGGGTTTCGTCTGGGTGCTCCGGTTTCTTCCCACATCCCAAAGACGTGTAGGTCTGGAGATTAATTGGCCTCTGTACATTGTACCTCATGTGTAAGGGGTGGATGTGAAACTATGCTGACATAGAACTAGCGTAAATAGGTGATTGATAGTTGGCGTGGACTCGGTGGGCCAAAGGTCTCTTTCCATGCTGTATCTTTCAATCAATCTCAGGATGCAACTACATTTAGATGGGATCTTTTATAATTACATTCCCCCCTGAATTCGACCAGATAGAGCCACAATTTAACAGAAATAGAAAGAGGGATGGCAGATCTACCACTCTACCTTTTTGCTTTCACTTGTATATTCTGTCCCGCTGGGCATCTCATAGTGGGCCGAAACAATACTGCACAGACATTACAGATAAAGGATCTGAACTGTTTAGAATATATTCGCTTTTAGAATATAATTCGCTTTATCACAGAAATTCCCTTTATTTCACCCAATGCCCTCACTCACCTGCTCTGCTACATAAACTAACTTGCTCCCTCATTCTCAGTCTGAGGAGTGCTCAGAAACCTCTTTCACTTTTCATTAACCCTTTCTCTTTTCACAGATGCTGCCTGAACTGCTGTGTTTTCCCAGCATTTTCTACTTTTATTTTAGGTCAGTGTGAGACCTGAGAGGTTGGAGCTGTGCGGCAGTGGCACTAACTGCTGTGCCTCTGCGCCACCCGTACTGTTTTAACCTGTGCTGGTTGAAGCCTTTGCTCTGTGTGTTGTAAACTGCAGGTGAATAGGTACAGATGGCGAGTCAGTTGGCAGATGGTTGTGCATGAACGGCTGGATAAATTGGTTGGACGGTTTGCGTTTTCCAGTGGTTTGCCTGCTCTTTAGTAGGTGATGACATTTTTCTGAGCACTGAACACTGATGATTGCCTACTCCCAGCTTATCTGTGTGATTCAACTTTTACTTTATAAACCCCCTGCTGTATCTGTCTATATGATTAGTGCATTTCGAAATGATGCACACAATACCAGACTCTGACCCCCTGTGCATCTTTGATTTTAATCACAGCAACATTGGCGGACAAGCATTTGGTTACCGATTAAAGGGTGACCTTTAAGTGTCAGATTAAAATGTAACCAAATGCCATGCGTGCAAGGAATACATAATGCCAGTTATTATAACAGGTAAAGATAGACTCCATGCAAATCAAACTCCACTCACCATGACATTTCATTAGAAAATCTTCTATTCATTCTTGATGCTGTTGCTCTTTTTCACTCTTCCCCAATACAAGAAGAAATAGCTGATTTTCACCTGCAGAGGTTCACCTGCACCTCCTCCAACCTCATCTATTGCATCTGCCGCTCTAGATGTCAGCTGCTCTACATCGGTGAGACCAAGCGTAGGCTTGGCGATCGCTTCGCCGAACACCTCCGCTTGGTTCGCAATAACCAACCTGATCTCCCGGTGGCTCAGCACTTCAACTCCCCCTCCCATTCCGAATCCGACCTTTCTGTCCTGGGCCTCCTCCATGGCCAGAGTGAGGACCACTGTAAATTGGAGGAGCAGCACCTCATATTTCGCTTGGGCAGTTTGCACCCCAGTGGTATGAACATTAACTTCTTTAATTTCAGGTTGTCCTTACTTTCTCCTCGCCCTCTCAGCTCTCCCTCAGCCTTCTGGCCCCACCTCTTCCTTTCTTCCTCCCGCCCCCCACCCCCACCCGCACATCAGTCTGAAGAAGGGTTTCGACCCGAAACGTTGCCTATTTCCTTCGCTCCATAGATGCTGCCTGTAGATTAGTGACTCATGTTATGAGTCATGCATTTGTAGTTACGCCCACTAGCTTTTCAGTTATCACTGCTTGCTGCATTCCTTTAGTATAAGTGGAACGTGCAAGCGATAAGTCGTGCTTGCTATGTAGTTAATAAAGTCTTTGAATCATTATCATGGTGTAAGGCTACTGTTATTATATGGACATCACTCGACACTGCCTCACCCGCTGAGTTTCTCCAGCATTTTTGTCTACCGCTGATTTTCTTTTCATTGCATTTACATGGCATTTAGCACTGGCTAAATCTTTGCCAAATATGAAATCATCTAAACCTCAATTGACACAATAGAATGACATTATTGAAATAAGCATACGACTTGTAAGAAAATTGCTGTACAATGTCAGGAAAATAGATAATTGATTAATAGAATGAAATGCTGAAGTAAATATATTTGGTAAATGTGAAAAAGATTGCTTTTAAAGTTTCTCCAAACCCAGGTGAAAATTAAAGTTGCCATCTGTGATGAGACGTAATTCTGCTAAAAACAAGGTACAGTAAAAGTTCTGATGATTTGGCATCAGGCTCACCAGTTGCTGATTGGCACTCTCCTTCCAACACACCAGGGCCTTGATGCCTGTGCTCCCTCTAACATACCAGGCGATCCTAATTCCATATAATTCCAGGGCCTCTATTGTGCTTTGCTTAAACACAATGGGCATTAGAGGGAGAGATTAGTAAACTCCACAAGACCACAGAAGCAGAATTAGGCCATTCAGCCCATCAAGTCTGCTCTGCCATTCAATCATGGCTGTTCTATTTTTCCCCCCTCAACTCAATTCTCCTGCCTTCTTCCCGTATCTCACTGAAATCCAGTTCCTATGCTCCCTTCAAACTCACCAGGCTTTCTGATCCGGCTTTTCCTTGAAACCTATTGAGTTCACTGAAAAATTAATTACACTACTAAGTGAATTCAACTGGTGTTGGAGTATCAATTGGAAACAGTTCACCTTGTCCATGCTGACTGTGGGCATACTGGAATAATCCCATTGACCTTCATTTGGTCCATATGCCTTTAAACCCTTCCCATCCATATTTCTGTCAAAATGTCTTTCGAAGGTTGTAATTGTATCCGCATCTATAGCTTCCACTGGCAGCTCATTCCAGATACGGACAGCCCTCTGCATGAGCCGATTGCAGCTGAGGGTCCTCTTAAATATCTCCCCTATCACTAGTGTACAGGGATCGCTGGTCGGCATGGACTCCGTGGCCGAAGGGCCTGTTATATCTCTAAGCTAAACTAAGGCAAGGTGCTGATTCGCTCCAGAGATGCTGCACGACCTGCTGAGTATTTCCAAAATATTACTTTTTAATTTCAGATTTAAAGCATCTGCAGTTTTTTATTTGCTCTCTGCTCAGCAATGGGAATCAGGAGAGCAGCATGTGGAGTAAAGCAATTCTTAAAATGAAACCAGTCATCATTAAACCGCCCGAAGATAGACACAAAATGTTGGGGGAACTCAGCAGGCAGGCAGCATCTCTGGAGAGAAGGAATGGGTGACATTTAGGGTCGAGACCCTTCTTCAGACCGACCAACGGGCAACGGCCTCCTTTTCTCTGAACTTTGTGTCCTTCCAAGGTGCTTTGTGTCTCAACTTGCGTTATTATTAATGATTTGTATGTTTTTAAATTGCGGGTGGATCGTCTTAATGATGTTTGGATATAATGCTTTGAAACTCTATCCAGATCTCCAGAATGCACGCCATGTGCTTGATTAAACAGAAGGCAATGGCTTCTGAAAATTAGTTTCAACCTTGAGCTTGAACTTGACCAGGCTCCAGATGTGTATGCAGATGTGAGGGCCAGAGAATTTAATTACCAGCAAATATAGACAAATTGCAGTATTGTATTCATTCATTTTCTAATAAAGATTATTTGCCTTCCTGATTACTTGTTTCACCTACATCCTTTAGACTTTAGACATTAGTGATACAGTGTGTAAAAAGGCCCTTTGGTCCATTGAGTCCGTACCTACCAGCAATCATTCCGTACACTAGCGCTTTCCGACACACGAGGAATAATTTACAATTTTACCAAAGCCAATTGTCTTACCGAAATCCTGCCTTTAAATTTCTTGTATGAAGACATTCTGATCACTCTGAACAAATGAATCATTAGCTTCACATTGCTTAAGCAGTATTCTGCTTTTCTATTCTTCTCACTTTCTCTCTTTATACTCCATCTTCACTCATTCACTTGAGCTGCCTAGGATGTAGCATTGTAGAAAAACTGGATAGTCATGGTAAATATGAAAGAGGTTAGGAACTGGAAACTGTGGGAAAGGGATAGAGTTGGAGGAGACTGGACGAAGGAAAAGAAAATAGAAATAATTTCCAATCGGCAAGAACTGATTGAAATGAAACAGGTTGAAACTAGGGCAGTTCTGTTGCTGGATCAGTTCTGTTCAGAGGACTATATAAGAAAGTTGTGAAGGCTTAAGGAATATAAGGTGGGAAGATGTCAAGAGGTGATGAAGTCGTGGACCCTAAAATGATGTCTGGATGAGCCAAGGTCGAAAGATAATAAGAGGGGGTGACAGGAATTTAGCATTTAGTGAGGTAAAGATTTTGGTTCCTAGGAATAACAACCATTCCTTTTTGACAGGTTTAATGCCAACATCGACACTGAACAAAAATGTTTTAAAATATTTCATATCTTCATGGAAAACCAAACAGCAGGTATTTCGGTGAAGAGGAGACTTCACAGACTTATCTATGTTGAAATATTCAATTTACTCTTGGGGCGGTTATTATTGCTGTCCCAAATAGTGCCATTCTCCACAAGTAGAAAAACACTGTACTGAAGTGTCTACCATGCTCTTCACCCAACCTTTTCAATTCACAATTTTTTGATGAACAAAATATTTACCAGAAATGTATCCCTTTCATATATTGAACAATGGCTGTATAATTTGTTACTTTAGTGAAGAGGAAGTGATATTGGAACAATTATATTGATCTTTATTGTTGCTACGAAATCTTAGTTGTGCAAGAAGTTTGGTTAAATTTAGTTTATCATTATCACGTGTACCGAGGTACAGTGAAAAACTTTTTTTTGCATGCTATCCAGTCAAAGAAAAGACTATACTTGATTACAATGAAGCCGTCGATAGTGTATAGATAAAGGATAAAAGGTACAACATTTAGTGCAAGACGAACTCCGATAAAGTCCAAATAGAGAGTTCAAAGGTCTCCAATGAGGTAGATGGGAGGTCAGGACCACAATCCAGCTGATGAGGGGACTGGTCAGTTCCCTGATAACAGCTGCGAAGGGCTGAGGATATCATAGAGGATATCATAGAGGATGGTAGCCAGTGCCATCTTCTTTGCTGTCGTGTGCTGGGGCAGCAGGGCGAAGGACGCGGATGCCAACAGGATTAACAAACTCATCAGGAAAGCTGGGGGCGGAGTTGGATTCATGGGAGGTGGTCTTGGAGGGGAGGATGCTCCTCGAACTGTGGAGCATCTTGGACAATACAGCTCAATGACACACGAGTCAATCTGAGGAGCACCTTCAGCAACGGACTTGTTCCACCAAGATGCAGTACAGAACGCCACAGGATATCTTTCTTCCCTGTGGCTATCAAACTGTACAACTCCTCCCCCTTCTGTCGTGGGGATCCAGTAGCAGAGGTTTATACATTTGTAAAGTTGTGTTTTTTCTAGCTGAGAGCAAAAAAAGGATGGAGCCATTTCAAAGTGTACTTCCTGATTTTTAATCTAATTTCTTAAGTGGAAGCATTCCTTTAGTATTTTAAAACTCATTTATACAAATTGGAGTTTAAGGAGTTGAATGGTATGTAATATCAGTTTCAGACTAGAGTTTGTAGATCATTGATTGACCAGGATTGTACTGGACACTCCAATTGTTTTAAGAATCTCACATTATAGAGATGCGAATAAATCATGTGTGGTTTTATTTCCACTTGATCACTATCCCATTAAAGAATAAATCTATTATTATATTATGTCTATTAGTATTCCAGTCATTGGTCTCATCACCAATTTTCGATAATTGAAAAGTAAATAACAACACTGCAATGTGCATGGCTTTGATGATGAAGATGATGAAAATATCTAACATGAAGAGCTAATGGAAGATAAAAGCATCCACCCCTCTGGTGATCGAAAGATAAATGAATTGGTTTCCCAATGTTGATTGTGTGGCAAGGTTATCAGGAGAGAGACCACACCTCTAACTACAACAGAAATACATGTTTAGGTTATCAAGTGTTACTTGCTGGATGGGTGATATTTGTATCTGACAGTGTAGGTAGATTTTAATCAAGAAATCATAAATGTGCAGTTTTGATTTAATGTTTTACAACACAATGTCTGAGACCAAGAACCAAACCTCCTCTCGCACAAATACACTTGGTTGACTTTCAAATAACATCGACAAATTTATTAAAAAATGTGCAAACAAATGGGGGGCAAACACACGCCTAAATTTGTATCTGGGTGGAGAAAAAATGTTGAAGTAATTCAGCAGGTCAGGCAGCATCTCTGGAGAACACGGTGAGGTGAAGTTTTGGTACTTTCCAAAGATGCTGCCTGACCCATTGAGTTACCCCAGCACGTTGTATCCTTTAGTCTAAGCCAGCATCTGCAGTTCCTTGTTTCCAAATTTATATCAAATTGTTTTGCTGAATTGCTGCCATGCTGATGGTTACTGTGGGCATGATGTCCCAGTTGCTCCATTCCACGCATTAACCTCGAGTGAAGTAGGCTAGTTTTGCAGTCTTTCCCTCCGCATGCATGTTTTTGTGTGCTGGTAGCTGAAAGCAAATATGACTCCATCTATACTTCACGATGCCTCGGAAAAGCAGCCAACATAATCAAAGACTTGTCCCACTCTACTCATTTCTTCTTCTTGCTGGTTCCATCAGGCAAAAGAAACAGAGGTTTGAAAATGTGCACCAGCATACTCAGCACCAGCTTCTTCCCCTCGGTTATCAAGCTTCTGTACTGTTTTACCATGTGCTAAGGCACTGTCCGATTCACCTCGACCCCATTGCAGACATTGATTTTTTTCCATGGAATAGGTGCGCTACTGTGCTGAGAACTGTATCTGGCACTGTTTCTTCAGTAACTCAGCGGGACAGGCAGCATCTCTGGAGAGAAGGAATAGGTGATGTTTCGGGTCGAGACCCTTCTTCAGATGAGTTATGATTGTATTGAAAGGCAGAGCAGGCTAGGTGGGCGGAATGGCTTACTCCCCGCCTTGTTTTCCATGTGAAAGATGGAAATTTGGTTTGAAGTAATGGTAGGTTTGTGAGGGTATGTTAAGATAATTTGATATAAGATAGATTCATATTGATATGTATCATTGTTAGGCGTACATTGTATTGCACTGGGCAGTGTGAGACTTTGGTGGGTAATTGAATTTGATGATATATATACTGCTACAGCCACATGCGTGGGGTCATTAAACATGTCATTCAATTTGCAGTTTCATTTATGGCATTGACTTTGGTTGCAAGTCCTCTGACTGGTGCTTGATCGTGGGCCTGGAAGATGTCCTGGTCACCTTCCAACAAGCTGCCTAAATGTGTGAAATGACTTGCACCATCCAATGTGGGCAGCGTGCATCACCCCTTTGGTTAACCAGAGTCAGCTGGTGATGTCATTGGATCGTATGGATATGCAATAGCTGTTGATTGCACAGTAAAATTGTGGTCACCGAGTTAAGGCATGTGCTGCACCAGATCAAATGGACTTGGTTATCTGTGGACTACCAGACATGCATGCTTTCTGCATGCATTTAATTTATCTCCCAATTTGCTGATTCAATTTGATTTACAAAGGAAAATAGGTCCTGCCTTTCATCTTCAGTGTCCAAAAGTCCTGGCATCTCTGCAGTCTGCATCTAGGCGTATCGGTAGAAGATTCCATTTTCATCACAAGATGGAGGCGTGCTCTTGTCTTCTTCGTCACTGAAAACAATACTTTAGAAGGAATTACAAAATCGGTTGGTATAATTATTGAAATGTGCTACAGAGAGGAATGTTATCAAGAACTGTTTCTGCTTGTGAGTTTATCTTTTGGGTTATTATTCATATTTATTGCTGATGATAAATCTAATATATTCAGAACTGTACAAAGTTATATTTGTTGATTTACAGGGAAACAAAATACCAGCGCATTGGGGATGTTCTTCCATCAGCTTGAAGGACGGATAATTAAGATCTGCACAAACCCCAGAGCAATTGTAACAACAATTAATTATTTACAGCATCATAGTCTATTATTTGTCCTTAGACTGGTAGCCCGAGGCTGTGGAAATGGAACTAACTCCCAAAAATATCAACCTTGAGAAGAAGTTGCAGCAGATTCCTTGTAAATACATTATTAAATTATCTGGCAATTGCTTCTTTTTTTTTAATTTTTTTAAAATATTTTTATTTTATTAGAAGTAAGTACAATTGTATACAATCATATTTTCATAATACCTTTTATGTACAGCTTCTTATTTAAGATTTTTTTTGAAATAAAGAAGAAAAAGAGAGTTGAGACATAGAAAATAGAAGAAAGAGAATAAAAGAAGAGAAGAGAAGAAAAGAAAATAGAAGGAGATCATTTATAATCTTGACCATCCGCAGTCACGGATTAGCTTTTACACCTGTTTTGCACCATATGTTTCCAAAAAGACGACAAATGGAGACCAACTCGTTATGAATTGGTCAAATTTATCTATTAGGAGGAATCGCATTTCCTCAAGATGTGCGGTATCCAACATACTTGCAATCCACATTTTGAGCATTGGTATTGGTGTATTTTTCCAAAATTTCAATATTAATTTTTTTGCTATTATTAAACCATAATTAAAAATTGACTTTTGAGATGAGCTCAATTTGTTCCCGTCTTCCATTACCCCAAATATAATCAATTCATTATTGGGTTCCATTTTTGTCTTAAATAGTTTTGTAAATATTTCGAAAATATCACTCCAAAATCCATGAAGTTTTTTACAAGAAACAAAAGAGTGTGTTATAGTTGCGTCTTGGGTTAAACATTTATCGCAAATGGGCGATATATTTGGATAAAATTTATTTAATCTTGTTTTTGAGTAATATAATCTATGTAAAATTTTTAATTGGATTAGATTGTGTCTTGCGTTAATCGAACACTTGTGAATGTATGTCAAATACTTTTCCCATGTAGCCTTCGTAATTTTTATCAATAATTCCCGTTCCCACTCTTCTCTAATTACCTCGGTCACAGGTAAATCTATATTTAAGATACTATTATATAAATATGATATTAATTTTTGTGTATCAGCTTTTATATTCATTACTTCTTCTAGTAAATCAGGAGTTATTTTTTGATATCCCTGTATGTATGTCTTCAAAAAATTACAAATCTGAAAATATTTAAAATAATGAGTGTTTTTCAGTTTAAATTTTAATTGTAATTGTTGAAATGATAATAAATCTCCCATTTCATACATGTCCCCGATCCTTTTAATTCCTAAACTTTCCCATTGATTATATATTTTATCTATCATAGATGGTTTAAATAAAGGATTATTTGCTATCGGTGTTAACAATGATAGGTTTCTTAATTTTAAGGATAATTTTATTTGTTTCCATATTCTTATTGCATCTTGTATAATTGGGTTTTTCTTATATATTGTATTGTTCATTTTTTTCGGGGAGAAGAGGATTGTTCCTATATTACAAGGATAACAATCCTCTTTCTCCATTTTTATCCATTCTGTCTGTTGAGTTGAACTATCCAACCAGTAAATTATATTCTTAATATGTATTGCCCAATAGTAATACAAAAAATTAGGGAGTGAAAGTCCCCCGACATCTTTTGGTTTACATAAGTGTTCTTTTTTAATTCTATGTGATTTATAATCCCAAACAAAATTAGTAATATTAGCGTTCAGTTTAGAAAAAAAATGTTTTGGTACATATACTGGTATAGATTGAAATAGGTATAATAACTGTGGTAGGAAGCTCTTTTTAATAGCATTTATTCTGCCTATTAATGATAAAGGGAGTGTTTTCCAAAATTTTATCATTATATTAAGTTTATTTATTAAGGGTATAAAATTGGCATTGAATAAAGCTTTATGTTTTCTAGTAATCTGAATACCCAAATATTTGAATTTTTCTGTTGCTATTTTAAAGGGGAATTTCAATAAGTGTGTGGATTCTTGAGGTTTTAACGTCATGATTTCACTTTTGTTCCAGTTTATTCTATATCCAGAAAAGGACCCAAATTCCTCTATTAAATTTAATAAATTTGGTATGCTCGTTTGTGAATTTGTTATATATAACAAAATATCGTCTGCATACAATGAAATTTTATTATTTGAGTCCCTAGTATTATAACCCTGAATATTCGGATGGCTTCTTATACTTTCAGCCAGAGGTTCTATCATAAGGGCAAATACCAGGGGTGATAAAGCACATCCCTGCCTATTACCCCTTGATAATTGAAATTTTTGAGATAACATGCTGGTAGTTAATATTCTTGCCATCGGTTTATCATATAATAATTTCACCCATGCAATATAAATCTGGCAATTGCTATAAGGTTTTTTTTTGGTGAGGATTTGCTGTTAGTTGAATCAAATCATAGCTAGTAGTTAGTAGCTAAGAGTGTTTAAGGGCTCTTGCATTCCCACCATGGGCAAGGGCTGGAGGCAATTTTCATCTGTACAAATAGATTAAAGACTGATTTACTGGGTCAGATAATGTGCTGTGTACTGGATTCTAGGATACACACATCTTGCTTCATCTCAATTCTGCATTAGTTTGATAAAAGATAGAAAAAAACATTTTTATAATGAAAAGCAAGAAGGTCCCCAGAACAGGTGGCATCTTTGCTAATGCTCTAAATGTTGGCGGAGAGAGCACTCACTGAAAGGAAACATATCTTTGATGTAAGTGCCCTTGACCCATTCCATTGCAAACTATCGAGTCCAGCCTTGCTGTCCCACCTCACCATTTAGCATTTGTTACTCTGGCACAAATCGCCCTCACTTGAGCAAGGCATACCAGAGAAAGTCTGATATGCAATGATGATCATCACCTTCAAGAAGGGAGGCAGACTGGATTGCAGACACTACAGAGGGCTCTCTCTGCTGCCTGCCACAGGGAAATCCATCTTTTGGAGTCACTGTCGGATGAAAATCATGTTCACTGGACAGAATCCATATTGATTTGAGGAGCAGCTCGATAGCCACAGAGAGGAGGAGCCTGGAAATGATTATCCTTGTGGAAAACAGTGGGCAGACCCTTCTGCAGATATAGATGGCCAAGGTTACAGTGCCACTGATGCCCACATGGCACATCCCTCTTGTAGTTGAGGCTGTAGATTTTGTGACTGACGTTTCTCAGCACCAGGTGTTAAAACTTCAGATTGGAAACGGTTTGTATGGAGACCTTGTTAGTTATCCATTGATATATTGACCTTTCGACTACTAAATGGTGAGGATGGACAGCAAGGCTGGACTGGGTAGTTTGCAAAGGAATGGAGTCAAGGGCAGTCACATCAAGGCTCATTACAGTGAGCACTAACTGATCCTTCCTTCATTGGTTCACCTCCATGCCTGACTCTCAGTGAGATGGGGCATTGGTTCTTTGGGTTGTATATGGTCTTGATGGACAGATCAGAATGTCATGTTTACACTGCTCCTTCCACCCACCGTTTGTCATGAGTTATCTGTTGGATCTCTGCCTTCACCTTCTGTAGAATTGTTTCTTTTAACCTTGAGGCATGGTGGAGTTTCCAATCGAGGAACACCTGATGTTTGAGGTTAGTTGCTTCTTGGATTTCTTGGTCATTCTCTTCAAAGCAGCCCAGGATGTTAATGGTAGAAAAACTAGGAATGTCTTCACAACATGAATTATGGTGGACTTTGGGACAATCAGAATGATGTGGACACTGCATGGCTCCTGTTAATTCAAAACCATCGGTTTGCCTGTAAGATGCTATGAAAATGAGCTGTCTTTGGATTCTTTGGTAACTTTAGCATAGATTATTTTGGCAATATTTTTGTCAGTGTTGTATTGGAACCAAGTTGATGAAGATAAAAAGGTGAAGACTTGTTGGTAAGGAAATTCAGCAAGTTTGCACTAATTTGCAATGGGATGGAGTCAAGGGCACTCACATCAAAGCCATGTTTCCTTCCAGTGAGTGCTAACTCTTTCTCCCTCTATAAATTCACCTCCTTTCTTAGCTCTCAGTTGGGTAGGGCCTTGGATGCTTGGGTTGTGCAGACAGTGATCAATCCATCTGCCATTGGTACCTGTTGTGTCTGATCTTTATTAGACAAAGTTAAAATATAATCCAATACTAGTGCCTGAATCAGGGGTGTTACCATGTGGTCTTGTAGATGCCTCTCTGGTGAAATGGTGATGTTTCTGGCACGAATATACCCCAAGCATTTTGAGATGAGGACCCATCTGGCATAAATACATTTGCCAATTCTCAGCCCATGCCTGTTTGTTGCTGCCACAGGGGTCACCGTGGCTTGAATCCTGCTGTGGACTGCTTCATTTTTTGATGTATTGCAACTAACACTGGATATTTTGTGATCATCAGTAAACAATCCCATTTCTGCCCACTTGATGGAAGGAAATGTATGAAAGCAGTTGTTTGATATCAGCAATTTATCAGCAGTTTTTGATGAATGATTTTTAATTAGCTGATTTCAGCTATCTCTTGGGAGCATCTCAAATACATTTAGTAATTTTCTGTTTTATGATTTTCTTTCATTTTTATCTGCTGAAAAAATATTACAAATTTATTTCTTTGTGTTCAAATTTGCATTCGTTATTAACAGAAATCAAATAATACAAGTCTGTGTTTCCCAGTAGAAACCATTTGCTAAGCCAGCAGTTTGTCATTCTGTTATCTTTCTTGAAGGATGGAATCTGAAAGTCATAAGTATGTTTGTGATGGTCTCATTCTGCCCAAAATTACTTTGTTCATTTCACACTAATGCAAAATGCAATTAACCAAATAGTGCAATCATAGAACAAGTGGTAACAAAGAGGTGACTAGCTTGTTTGTCATTAGATATCAGAATGGAATGGACATTAGCATCTGTTCCCTGTGGTCTGAATACTTTTGAGATTTGGAGGTTTAGTTAAATGTGGAGGAGATCTCATAGAACTGATTTATGAGGAGTAAATTGCACGTGCTTATGAATGACTATAACAAGAACAATGAGATCAAATTACTTGATTATAGGCGCTCTCTAATAATACGTGGGCAGCCGTGTCAAAGATGAATTACCACTGTATATGCATATCTTTAAATAAATTTACCCACATCGGTTTAGAACATAACAATTCAAAATAAAAACCTGTCAAAAGGTAAATGCGAATGACAAAAAAAAGGCAGCAATAGAAAACATTTGATTCTGTGGAACAAAATAACAAAACTGGGATTTAGGAAGATTTTGAGCCGGGGTCTTTTTGATGTGAAAATGTCCACATTTAAGATTAGCTGTTTCAGGGAAAGTGACACATATTTAATTTAAAAACATCATGGCAAGCAAGTAGATTATGGAAGATAGACACATAAAGCTGGAGTAACTCAGCGGGACAGGCAGCATTTCTGGAGAGAAGGAATGGGTGACGTTTTGGGTCGAGACCCTTCTTCAGAGACCCTTATTCTGAAGAAGGGTCTCGACCCGAAACATCACCCATTCCATCTCTCCAGAGATGCTGCCTGTCCCGCTGAGTTACTCCAGATTTTTGTGCCTATCTTCGGTTTAAACCAGCATCTGCAGTTCCATCCTATACAAGTAGATTATGGATAATGATGATATTTGGATAGTAAACTAACTTCTAATTCTTCAGATAGGAAAAATATCGTTGAGGCAACATTTGGGCTTAGATACTAAGTTACATTCCTGCTACACAAATGCCATGCATTCATTATTTCTAGGCATGAAGGTTTAACCACTTTCTAGGAACATTGAATAGCATCGCCATTGCCATTATCACACCACTACCAATCAACCTTCTGAAGGTCATCAGCCTTCAAAAATGTAACTGGCCCAGCCACATAAATGGACGACTGGAAAAAAAAACCAGAGGCTATGTATTTTGTTCAAAGTGTCTTCGCTCCTGATTCCTCAAGCCATTGCCATCCTTGTAAGTGGACACAATGTCCTCCATTACATGGAAGAGAGCAGGTTTCATATAATTTTTTGATTGCTGTACACCATCTAGCTAAAATGATTGGCACCCCCATCCACTATCTTAAACATTTATTATCTCCTCAACTGTAACTATAGTTGCCTTGTGCCTTGTCTTCAAATGCGCTGCACTGACATCAATAAGGTTCCATCAGCAATTCCAAATCCATGAACTGCACCACTTGACAGGACATTGGCAGCAGATACTGTAATAGTACAGAACAGTAGTAGCTGTAATATCTCCTTCAACAACCTTGACCACAAGTTGATTAGGCAGAGGCCGGCTCGTAATCTCCTGGAGTTGTTCGGGAGAAGGAGAGGGTGAATCCTGCAGCATGGTGCGCTGGGCAAGCAGCAAGATTTTGCTTGGCTAGTGGTGAGAAAGGTCTTCCCTGTCAGATCCTTCAAGCATGTCCGTGGCACAGTGGCACAGCTGGTAGAACTACTGCCTCAGAGACAGAGATCCCAATTTGATCCTGACCTTGTTTGCAGGAAGGAACTGCAGATGCTGATTTACACTGAAGATAGGCACAAAATGCTGAAGTAACTCCGCAGGTCAGGCAGCATCTCTGGAGAAAAGGAGTAGGTGATGTTTCGGATCAGAACTCTTCTTCTTCTTCGATCTTGATCTTGCAGAGTTTGCATGTTCTCCCTGTGACCGCATGTGTTTCCTCCGGATGCCTCAGTTTCCTCCCACATCCCAAAAAGACAGGCCGGTTTGTAGGTTAATTGCTGTATGTAAAATTGCCCTAAGTGTGTCGGGAGTCGATGAGAAAGTGGGATAACATAAAACTAACGTGAATGGGTGCTCAGTGGTGGGCATGGACACAGTGGACCAAAGGGCCTGTTTCCATGCTGCATATCTAAACTAAACTAATCTAAACATTACCACTGTATATGCATATCTTTAAATAAATTTACCAACATATTTAATTTAAAAACATCATGGCAAGCAAGTAGATTATGGAAGATAGACACATAAGTCTCAATCTCACCACACACTTTTCTTGGCTAGGCAGACAGTGTGAATGGGAGCATCATCCTCCTCCTTCTGGTCTGTATGTTTTCCAGGAATGTTTGTGGTTTGGAAAGGGATGCATTGGTCTTTATTGATTTTCATCCAGGGCAGCTGTGTGACACAGGACTTTGTGCTTGTTCAATGCATGCAGAGCCAAACATCAACTTCTACAGGAAGGTCATCAATTCAATAAAAGTTTCATATTGGTTTGTCTGAAACTTGTTGATCTTCCACTGCAAGGAAAAGTCCGCAGTTGGATATTGCAGGCTGGGATATTCCAAGATGCAGGATTATATGCTGAGGGAAAGACTCTGTGAGGAAACATAGAAACATAGAAACATAGAAAATAGGTGCAGGAGTAGGCCATTCGGCCCTTCGAGCCTGCACCGCCATTCAATATGACCATGGCTGATCATCCAACTCAGTATCCTGTACCTGCTTTCTCTCCATATCCCCTGATCCCTTTAGCCACAAGGGCCACATCTAACTCCCTCTTAAATATAGCCAATGAACTGGCCTCAACTACTTTCTGTGGCAGAGAATTCCAGAGATTCACCACTCTCTGTGTAAAAAATGTTTTTCTCGTCTCAGTCCTAAAAGATTTCCCCTTTATCCTTAAACTGTGACCCCTTGTTCTGGACTTCCCCAACATCGGGAACAATCTTCCTGCATCTAGCCTGTCCAACCCCTTAAGAATTTTGTAAGTTTCTATAAGATCCCCCCTCAATCTTCTAAATTCCAGCGAGTACAAGCCGAGTCTATCCAGTCTTTCCTCATATGAAAGTCCTGACATCCCAGGAATCAGTCTGGTGAACCTTCTCTGAACTCCCTCTATGGCAAGAATGTCCTTCCTCAGATTAGGAGACCAAAACTGTACGCAATACTCCAGGTGTGGTCTCACCAAGACCCTGTACAACTGCAGTAGAACCTCCCTGCTCCTATACTCAAATCCTTTTGCTATGAATGCTAACATACCATTCGCTTTCTTCACTGCCTGCTGCACCTGCATGCCCACTTTCAATGACTGGTGTACGATGACACCCAGGTCTCATTGCATCTCCCCTTTTCCTAATCGGCCACCATTCAGGTAATAGTCTACTTTCCTGTTTTTGCCACCAAAGTGGATAACCTCACATTTATCCACATTATACTGCATCTGCCATGCATTTGCCCACTCACCCAGCCTATCCAAGTCATCTTGCAGCCTCCTAGCACCCTCCTCACAGCTAACACTGCCTCCCAGCTTCGTGTCATCTGCAAACTTCACAGGAGGAAACATCACAGGAGATGGTTCCTCCAATACCAGATAGTGGGAGTGCATCCTGCGTAATACCCTCTCAGACATGTCATTGATCGAATGTTAGTGACTGCATATTTAGAACATACAGATATACTGTAAACATTGTAAGTAGTGATGACAATATACTCAGTATAGTGAATGATGTGATACAATGTGCTGAATCATACAAATGTATATATTTTTGTATAAAGTACTTTTCGGGAAAATAATAAAGATCTGTTTCTTGCTGAGGTCCAAGAAGGACAATTTCTCAATTAAATTCTTGAAAGTTTGTTGTTGGGGCGGCACAGTGGCATAGCGGTAGAGTTGCTGCCTTACAGCGCCAGAGACCTGGGTTCATTCCTGACTATGGGTGCTGTCTGTACAGCGTTTGTACGTACTCTCCATGACCGTGTGGGCTTTCCCTGGTGCTCCGGTTTCCTCCCACACTCCAAAGATGTACAGGTGTGGTGGTTAATTGGCTTTGGTAAAAATTGTAAATTGTCCCTCGTGTGTAGAATAGTGCTAGTGTACAGGATCACTGGTTGGCATGGACTCGGTGGGCTGAAGGGCCTGTTTCCACCCTGTTTTCTAAACTAAAATAAACTAAACTGTATAAAATCCTCTGCTTACTACTTTTGTTAAAATGAGAGACTGTGCTCACATGCATATATTTTTAACACAAATTTACAATTTGCATTTTGTTATGAAAAATCTCTCATATTGAAGTGATTGGCATCTGATTGCAGGTTTCTGCATTGTCATTGAAAGCAACACTTACTGTATAGTATATCTGCCTTTGATGTGTTTTTTTTTGGCATCTACAAAGTGACTACTGTGTCCTTGTTTAGGTGGTGAGTTTGGAACTGTACACAATGTTTCCAGATGCAGTCTCACCGTGGCTCGATGTAATTGCACTAAAATGCCTTTATTCTTATACTCAAAACTCTTTGCTTAAATGTCATCATACCACTTGTCTCCCAAATAGCTTGCTGTATTTTTGCATTAACATTCAGGATGCCATGGTGCATTTAAACACAAACACTTTTCAATCCCTCACAGTTAAAAAGTGTTCTGCTTTTCTATTTTTCTACCAAAGGCTTGATCTCACATTTTTCACATTATATTTCACCTGTCATGTCTTCACCCATTCACTTACTCTATTTATAATACCTGTCCTTTCTCCATACTTGTCACAACCCACGCTGTCAGCCAGCTTAGAATAATCGACAAACTCAGGCCCCTCTTCCCAATCATTGATATAGATTCTGACATCTGTGCCCCAACATAGATCTTCACAATGCTCTTCTAATTACAACCTCCTAAATCAAAAGTAAGCTGCTAAAGCTCCCCGTCCATTACTCAATTCTCAACCCATACCAATATATTTCCCTCAATATCACTGATTTTAATTTTGATTTTTATCCTCTTTTTGTGGCATCTTATTAAAGACCTTTCTGAAGATGCAAAATAACAATATTCACTGCTAATTACATTTAAAGAAAAACTCAAGCATGATTTGTAAACATGTCCCTTCCATTAATTCATGTTGACACTACCTAATTCTATTACTTCCTTGATAATATATTGTAGCATTTTCCCTAATGCTGATGTCAGGACAATTTGTCTGCGGTTTCTTGTTTTTTTTTCTCTACTTCTGAAGAACTGGGGCACATTTGCTGGAGGGACTTGCTGCTGTGATTTCCTTCTGTGCTGTAATTACTCTGCAGAGAATTTGTGAAGCCAAAACCCTCATGGCAACCAATAGTGAAAACTCTCCAATCATTTTAACATGTTTTCATTGCTATCTTCAGGTATGTGGCATCAAATGATACAAGCGTGTTAGAAAGAGTACTGCTGTTTTTCTAGATGTTATTATAGAGATTGTCTATAGATTCAAAGGTAAAAATTATGTAAAAGATGAGGTAAAAGATGAGGTAAAAGATTAAAATTGTGTATAAAATAATCCAACAATCAACCATGGACACTGACTGCTTTAAAATGGTGGAAGATGACCTCAGAAGGCTGACTCACTCTGATGGCTCAGTAAAGTGAAAACTGTTGCCATGGCAATGTCATCAATGTGCCACTCACGAACATGCCAACTGCAAACCATCACATTATTCCATTTCTGATTGTACAGTATATGTCCTGAGATGCAAATACTTCCACTGATGTAAAACAACCACACAAACAGTTTAAAAAAAAGAGTTGAATTCATGGCTCAGAGATTGGTGTGGGAAAAATGGGTTTCAATTCATGGGGCACTGGCAGAGATACAGAAGAAAATACAATGCACTGATTGGTGTGGGAGAGGGAGATAGTGGGGTTTGAGAATGAGGGTGGTAGTGGTGAGAAGCTTAGGATAATGAAATAAGTAATGGCAACTAGACTCTGGCAGGAAGGGAGACAGGATACAAATGAGAGTCTACAGTATCTCCAATTAGAACAGAGACAATGGTTGTAATAGTCAGAAGGATGCAGTTGTCCTTGTGCATGAATCGCTGAAAATTAGCATACAGTTACAATCAGCAAGTAGGAAAGCAAGTCACACATTGGCGTTTATTGTAAGAGAATTTGAGTGTAAGCATGAAAAGAATGTACTGCACTAATCAGGGAGACCACATCAGGAATGATTTGCACTGGCCTGGTCTTTGGAAGAAAATACTTCTCAGTTTCAGTTTAGTTTATTGTCACGAGTACCGAGGTACAGTGAAAAGCTTTTGTTGGTGCTAAGTTGCCAGCGGAAAGATAATACATGATTACAATCAAACCATTCGCAGTGTACAGATACATGATGAGGGATACTTTCAATTGAAGAGTGCAACAAAAAGGTTGACTAGATTGATTCCTGAACAAGGGGTGGGGGTGACAAGGTAAAGGTTGTCCAACGAGAATAGATTAAGCAAACTGGGCCCATTCTCTCTCGAGTTGAGAAAAAAATAGCTGTGATCTCATTAACACATACACAATTCTTTTGGCTCTTCCCAGGGGAGGAGCAGGGATAATGTTTGGTGTGCCCAGAACTAGGGATCACTCTATCAAAAAAATGAGCAAGCCAGTCAGGAAGGAGATAAGAGGAAATTCCACAACATAAACTTTACTACCAAGAGGGCTATGGAGGGACAGTGGCTGGGAATATTCAATATATTTTTGAATATGTGAAAATTAAGGGATACGGAGATAGTGCAGAAAAGGGGCATGGAGTAACCAATTAATCAGAATGTTATTAAATGTTGATGCAGGGACCAAATGACCTACTATATGTTTTTGTTTAGGCCTTATGTTACATTACCAGCTATTTCACAGCTATGAGGCACCATGGTATGAGTCTCAGGTATTATAGGAACTCCCCGACTTACATAAGGGTTACGTTCCGTGAAGCCTTACGCAAGTCACACTTTACGGAAGTCGGAATCACCATCCCAATCTCCTGCCCAAAATAACTCACTGTTAAGACTTAACTGTCCAGCTGCGTCCAGGGCACTTTTTGCGTTGCGTGTCCTTTTGGATAAGCACTGCTGCCATTGCCAGCTTGTTCCCAATGTACAGTGCATTCAGAAAGTATTCAGACCCCTTAACTTTTTCCACATTTTGTTACGTTACAGCCTTATTCTAAAATGGATTAAATTCCAATTTTTTTTATCATCAATCTACATCCAATATCCCATAATAAAAAAGTGAAAACAGATGTTTAGAAATTTTTGCAAAGTAATTAAAAAGAAATAACTGAAATATCATATTTACATAAGTATTCAGACCCTTCACTCAGTACTTTGTTGAGACACCTTTGGCAGCGATTACAGCCTCAAGTCTTCTTGGGTGTGACGCTACAAGCTTGGCACACCTGTATTTGGGTAATTTCTCCCATTCTTCTCTGCAGATCCTCTCAAGCTCTTGTCAGGTTAGATGGGGAACGTCAATGCACAGCTATTTTCAGGTCCCTCCAGAGATGTTCGATCGGGTTCAAGTCCGAGCTCTGGCTGGGCCACTTAAGGACATTCACAGACTTGTCATGAAGCCACTCCTGCGTTATCTTGGCTGTGTGCTTAGGGTCGTTGTCCTATTGGAAGGTGAACCTCCGCCCCAGTCTGAGGTCCAGAACGCTCTTAAGCAGGTTTTCATTAAGGATCTCTCTGCACTTTGCTCCATTCATCTTTCCCTCGATCCTGACTAGTCTTCCAGTTCCTGTCGCTGAAAAACATCCCCACAGCATGATGCTGCCACCACCATGCTTCACTGTGGGCATGGTATTGGCCAGGTGATGAGCAGTGCCTGGTTTCCTCCAGATGTGACGCTTGGCATTCTGGCCAAGGAGTTCAATCTTGGTTTCATCAGACCAGAGCATCAGAGAAAACAACCATTTTGGCAAACTGCAAGCGGGCTGTCATGTGCCTTTTACTGAGGAGCGGCTTCAGTCTAGCCACACTACCTTAAAGGCCTGATTGGTGGAGTGCCGCAGATATAGTTCTCCTTCCAGAGGGTTCTCCCATCTCCACAGAGGAACTCTGGAGCTTTGTCAGAGTGACCATAGGGTTCTTGGTCACCTCCCTGACCAAGGCCCTTCTCCCCAGATTGCTCAGTTTGGCTGGGCGGCCAGCTCTATGAAGAGTCCTGATGGTTCCAAAGTTCTTCCATTTAAGAATGACGGAGGCCACTGTGCTCTTCGGGACCTGCAATGCTGCAGAAATTGTTTCATACCCTTCCCCAGATCTGTGTCTCCACACAATCCTGTCTCGGCGGTCTACGGACAATTCCTTCGTCTTCATGGCTTTGTTTTTGCTCTGACATGCATTGTCAACTGTGGGACCTTATATAGACAGCTGTGTGCCTTTCCAAATCATGTCCAATCAATTTAATTTACCACTGGTGGACTCGAATCAAGTTGTAGAAACATTTCAAGGATAATCAATGGAAAAAGGATGAACCTAAGCTCAATTTTGAGTATCATAGCAAAGGGTCTGAATACTTATGCAAATGTGATATTTCAGTTATTTCTTTTGAATTACTCAATTTCTAAACACCTGTTTTCGCTTCTTCATTCTGGGGTATTGTGTGTAGATTGATGTTAAAAAAAATGAATTTAAAAAATCCATTTTAAAATAAGGCTGTAACATAACAAAATGTGGAAAAAGTGAAGGGGTCTGAATACATTCTGAATGCACTGTAAACTTGAGTGATCGTGCAGTGTTGTGGAACTGCTTTGATTGCACTAGAGACTGAGTACAGAATTATTTGTGTAAGTGCTAGTTTACATAAGTCACCCACTGCATAAGTCTGGACTGCAATTTGTGTTCTATCATTGACCAAAGAAGTTAACAACCAAAAATTAAATCTGAAGAAGGGTTTCGACCCGAAACGTTGCCTATTTACTTCGCTCCATAGATGCTGCCTCACCCGCTGAGTTTCTCCAGCATTTTTGTCTACCTTCGATTTTCCAGCATCTGCAGTTCCTTCTTAAACAACCAAATACCAGTTATCTTTAAACATCTATATAACGCTGATTGTAGAATTTGTCACTGCTGACATGAAAAACATTTCAGCATGACCAATTGTTTGGTCATCCACTTTTAACTCTTGCTGGTTTCATGCTGGTTGTAGTTAGCTTGCAGCTGGTATAGAGCTGAAAACTACGAGGCAACTGCCCTGAGGCAGCAACCGAGCTATAGTACGTAAATAAGCCTTTGTAACAAAGTTATAGAAACATAGAAACATAGAAATTAGGTGCAGGAGTAGGCCATTCGGCCCTTCGAGCCTGCACTGCCATTCAATATGATCATGGCCGATCATCCAACTCAGTATCCCGTACCTGCCTTCTCTCCATACCCTCTGATCCCTTTAGCCACAAGGGCCACATCTAACTCCCTATTAAATATAACCAATGAACTGGCCTCGACTACCCTCTGTGGCAGAGAGTTCCAGAGATTCACCACTCTCTGTGTGAAAAAAGTTCTTCTCATCTCGGTTTTAAAGGATTTCCCCCTTATCCTTAAGCTGTGACCCCTTGTCCTGGACTTCCCCAACACCGGGAGCAATCTTCCTGCATCTAGCCTGTCCAACCCCTTAAGAATTTTGTAAGTTTCTATGAGATCCCCTCTCAATCTCCTAAATTCTAGAGCGTATAAACCAAGTCTATCCAGTCTTTCTTCATAAGACAGTCCTGACATCCCAGGAATCAGTCTGGTGAACCTTCTCTGCACTCCCTCTATGGCAATAATGTCCTTCCTCAGATTTGGAGACCAAAACTGCACGCAATACTCCAGGTGTGGTCTCACCAAGACCCTGTACAACTGCAGTAGAACCTCCCTGCTCCTATACTCAAATCCTTTTGCTATGAAAGCTAACATACCATTCGCTTTCTTCACTGCCTGCTGCACCTGCATGCCTACTTTCAATGACTGGTGTACCATGACACCCAGGTCTCGCTGCATCTCCCCTTTTCCTAGTCGGCCACCATTTAGATAATAGTCTGCTTTCCTGTTTTTGCCACCAAAATGGATAACCTCACATTTATCCACATTATACTGCATCTGCCAAACATTTGCCCACTCACCCAGCCTATCCAAGTCACCTTGCAGTCTCCTAGCATCCTCCTCACAGCTAACTCTGCCCCCCAGCTTAGTGTCATCTGCAAACTTGGAGATATTGCCTTCAATTCCCTCATCCAGATCATTAATATATATTGTAAATAGCTGGGGTCCCAGCACTGAGCCTTGCGGTACCCCACTAGTCACTGCCTGCCATTGTGAAAAAGGACCCGTTTACTCCTACTCTTTGCTTCCTGTTTGCCAGCCAGTTCTCTATCCACATCAATACTGAACCCCCAATGCCATGTGCTTTAAGTTTGTATACTAATCTCTTATGTGGGACCTTGTCGAAAGCCTTCTGGAAGTCCAGATACACCACATCCACTGGTTCTCCCCTATCCACGCTACTAGTTACATCCTCGAAAAATTCTATAAGATTCGTCAGACATGATTTACCTTTCATAAATCCATGCTGACTTTGTCCAATGATTTCACCACTTTCCAAATGTGCTGCTATCCCATCTTTAATAACTGACTCTCGCAGTTTCCCCACTACCGATGTTAGACTAACTGGTCTGTAATTCCCCGTTATATCTCTCCCTCCCTTCTTAAAAAGTGGGGTTACGTTTGCTACCCGCCAATCCTCAGGAACTACTCCAGAATCTAAAGAGTATATCTTATATTGCCTGCCTCAAAATGACGTGGTGACATTTCTACCAATAAAAGCTACACAATGTGACTGACTATTAAATCCTGAGCTTATTTCATCTCTCACAGTCTATGGCTGCTGTCAGTGTTGCTCCCATCTCTCTTGTAGAACTAATGTGGCAATTCAGTTGCTGATTTTCATTCTCAATTTAACTTCTTTCCTGCTTCTTACCAAGCACTAAATGACCTGTCTTTAAGCCAAAAGGGCCAATATGATCAGATTAAATCCACATCTGAGAAAGTCTGATAATTTCTGATGGCAGCCTTTATATTTTATTTGTGTTATACTTCTAAAGGATTCTTCAGCAGGCTGCTGTGGCAAAACTATCAATTGGGCCAAAGTCACACAGAGGTTGTTGCTAGAGGGCCAGCAGCCTTGTATTGTGGTTGTCAAAGTAACCAATTGCAAAATGAATTTTCGCCTACATCTGTGTGCCTTTAATGTCATTAATCAGAAGAGCACCAAGCAGTCTTACTCTTGCATATCGTCTGCAACCAGCCATTTCTTTAGTATCTCTGATATATGTTTATGGAAAGATAGACACAAGATGCTGGAGTAACTGAACGGGGAAGGGCAGCATGTCTGGAGAGAAGGAATGGGTGATGTTTCAGGTGAAGACCCTTCTTCAGACTGAAAGTCAGGCAAGAGGGAGACACAGAGAAGGAAGTGTAAGGGGGGAGAATGAGACATCGAAGGGGATGAAGCACAGAGGGGAGCAGGGAGAGAGGATGTAGCAAAACTCTCGTCGGACAGAGGAGGAGAACTTCTTCAAAGTTGGCATACCTTGAGGACATTTTGCAGCGGAGCAGACAAAATGTGTATGAAGGAACTGCAGATGCTGGTTAACACCAAAGATAGACACTACATGCTGGAGTAACTTGACAGGACAGGCAGCATCTCTGGAGAGAAGGAATGTGTGGTGTTTCAGGTCGAGACCCTGGGTCCAGCGGAAAATATATTAAGGTTGGGGTCCATTGCAGATGTCCAGTGTTTATATATGATCTGTGAATAATAAACACCTTCTTCAGAGACCCTTCTTCTGAAGAAGGGTCTCGACCCGAAACATCACCCATTCCTTCTCTCCAGAGATGCTGCAAGTCCTGCTGAGTTACTCCAGCATTTTGTGTCTATCTTTGGTTTAAACTATCATCTGCAGTTCCTTCATACACTTCAGTTTATGGATAATGTTCTTTGAGGGCATATCTCATCTACACCTGCTTTCAAGTCGGCACCCAGCTTAATCTCCAGTGAAGTGCTTACAATGACCACCAGACTGCAAAAACACAGCTGAAATTGAACCAAGGATGTTCTATAATCTGCAGCAATTTGCTTCTACATTTTACATGAAAATATTTGAAATTATTGCAGGACATTAATTGATTTCATTTGATGCTTAATTTATTTTGGAGATGATGTTCAATTGCGCTGATTAGGAAAAACAACTGATTTTGGTTCTGGACAATGTTGTTGTGTGCAAAATATGAGATTGCCTGGATATTATAGCAAATGTGTTTGGTAATAAAGGTTAATTTATGCCTAGGTATCACCTTTTCTAACGACAAGGAACGACATTGATGTCCAGTGATCATCTGTGAGTAAGGTCACAGAAGAGGAATGCAATTTATTTTCTTAATTTAATCAACAAATCTGAATGAGAATTTAAGCTGAAATCACACATCCAATTTTCTTTAATGCCGCCGTGCTTTTTCAGCACCTAATTGCATTTCATTTTAATTATACATTGTTCGATTGTAGTTAATCCCGACAAGCCAATTACATAGAACAGAACAGTGTACAACAGGAATAGTCCTTCGGCCTACAATGTCTGCCGACCATGTTGCCAATTTAAACTGCACTAATCCTTGTTGGATACCACCGGTCACAGACCTCCAGTCAGAATAAAACCCCTCTACCACGATCCCCTGTTTTCTGTAGCCAAGTTTGAATACAAACTACCAAGTTTCCCTGGATCCCACGTGGCTTACATTTTTGGATCTGCCTACCAAGTGGGCTCATGACAAAAGTTTTACTGATGTTCCTGTATATAATTCCTCTGCACAAAACCATGCCAACTGATATGTTAATGGTTTTCCAGCTATGTGTGCATCCTATCGTCAAGCATTTTCTCCCTTACCCATCCCTTGCCCATCTCTCCTTTAGTTTGGTTTAGTTTAGTTTAGTTTAGCTTAGTTTAGAGATACAGCGTGGAAACAGGCCCTTTGGCCTACCTAGTCCGCACCGACCAGCGATCCCCACACATTAACATCACCCGACACACACTAGTGACAATCTACAAACCTGTAGTTCTTTGGAGTACTCCACTTCTGCTCTCGTTCCCCCTCTCCCCAAACAGAACAAGTATAGTGTACTCCCGGTCCTTACATCACACCCCATCAGCTTCCACATCCAACAGATCATTCTCTAACATTTCCGCCATCAGGAACATGATCCCACTGGAAGTCACATCTTCCTGTCCCAACCCTTTCTGCTTTCAGTAGAGACCGTTCCCTCTGCAACTCCTTGGTTTACTCATTCCTATCCACCCAAATCACCTGCTTGCTTGGTACTTTCCCTGCAATGGCAAAAGATGTAATACCTGTTCTAACAGCTCCTCCCTCCCCTCCATCCAGGGAACCCAGCAGCCTTTCTTAGTGAGACAGAGGTTCAAATGCACCTCCCCTAACCTAATCTACTGCATTCAGTGTTCCTGATGTGGCCTCCTTTACATCGACAAGACCAAGTTTAGACCTTTCAAATCTAGCTGGGATGGAAGGGGGTTAACAAATTGATGCCGCTTTCTTCCTATATAAAGTTCAACAAAGTCAATGGAATTTATTCTTCCTTATTTCAGTGTGAAAATAAAATTACAATTATAAGATAAGATTTAGATGAGTCAAAAGCTTTGCTAAGAATATGTACCATTTCTGCTCCAATGAAGGGAATTCTCCAAAAGATAACAAATTTAATTCCAGTATTTTAATGAAATTTGGAGCTGTAAAATGTGGCTCTGTGCTGCCTTTTATTTCTCTGGTTACTACAGGTGTTGATTTGCTGCACACTACATTTCTGCATATATATGGCATGATTTGCATCAACCAACCCTAATGAGAAAGGCATGTGGAGTACTTACGCAGGGAGGAAGTGAGACGAGTTGACAGACCTTGATTGCAATCAGTGTCAGCGCGTAATTCTCATCTGATGTCAGTGCTGTCAGACTTGCTATCAATGGTGCAGCTGACACTGTGTGGTGGAATATCAACAGTGGCACCAGCAATCTCCCTAACGGACCTCCAATTTGTTAAATCCAGTTCCTAAACAGCACCGTTTTTTTCACACAACACCACTTTGTTCCACAAACAGCAGGCAATAGGGATTGAATTACTTGCATCATTACAACATCTCCTCACAGTTCCAACTGCAGGAAGTAAATATTAAAGGCTGAAAAGGAGTCTGAAGAAGGGTTTCGGGTCCAAAACGTTGCCTATTTCCTTCGCTCCATAGATGCTGCTGCACCCGCTGTGTTTCTCCAGCACGTTTGTCTACCATTAAAGGCTTGCAGGACACAATTCACCAAGCCCTCTTTCCGCCACCGGGGACCATTGGCAAGGAATTTGTGCATTTTGCAATGATGAGAGGAAGGATTAGGACAAAGGAATGTTCTCTGGCTTCTGAAGAACGATGCAAGTGGGAGGCTATCTCTGTGAGCACAAGACAATAATGGCAACAAGTTATTAGGGTGAGCCGTCTGAATAACAGTGCTATTTTGCCCTGCTTGGCAGCCAAAAGCTGGTTCAAAGTTACGTTATTCAAAAATAGGTTATCCACAACGCCAGAAGTGCTTTGCTTGTAACACAGCACCAAGCAGCAACGCACCATCTGTGTCATATGCCTGCAAAGATCCCAAGGCAGGGTTTCTGAGAGTGATGCGACCATAACCTTGACATTAAGAGCAATTCAGGCATTTCTATTTCTTTGGCCATGCAAGCCTTATGTAGCAACCAAACACAGTGCGCGCTGCATGGTGGCGCAGCGGTAGAGTTGCTGCCTTACAGCGAATGCAGCGCCCGAGACATGGGTTCGATCCCGAGTACGGGTGCTGTCTCTACGGAGATTGTACGTTCTCCCCGTGACCTGCGTTGGTTTCCTCCCACACTCCAAAGACGTACAGGTATGTAGGTTAATTGGCTTGGTAAATGTAAAAATTGTCCCTAGTGGGTATCGGATAGTGTTAATGTGCGGGGATCGCTGGTCGGCGCGGACCCGGTAGGCCGAAAGGGCCTGTTTCCGTGCTATATCTCTAAACTAAACTAAACAAGGACATGCAGGCTGTCCCTGCCGCAATGTGCCACATATGTCACAAAACTTCTCACTCTCGTATTTCTGAAGTCAGAAAATGTTAACTGGAAATAGAATTCTATTTTTGATCATTTTTGACATTTGCATCCATTCCTGGAAGCTGCATTTGGCTGCAAGGGCTGAGCTTCCAAAAATTAAGGTTCTGCAGATGGGAAGGAGGCACAGATTGACCCAACTGTATCCACTAGGTCTGTCACCTGGAAGAGTAGATTCTTTTGAGCATAAGCTCAGCTACCACAGAGCCTGTGCCAACAATTGCCAACAAAGATCATTGAAGATGCCAGTATGCTTATACTTAATCATTTTGTATGCAACTTAACTCTCATCTCTTGTTTTTCTATGTTACATCAGGCACCACTGTGTCTTTCTAACTTTGTCCCTCACCTCACCATGAACATAACCTAGTGGCTCCCTCATTTCAGACATAAGGCAAGCCACCAACACTGGGGGCAGAAGTAAAAGGCCTGGATAGAGTGGACGTGGAGAGGATGTTTCCTATAGTGGGTGAGTCTAGGACCAGCTTCAGAATTAAAGGACATACTTTGAGAAAGGATATAAAGAGGAGTTTCCTTCAGAATTTCCAATCAGAGGATGGTGAATCTGTGGAATGCATTACCATGTGGAAGCCAAGTCATTGGGTATTTTTTAAAGCAGAGATTGACAGGTTCTTGATAAGGAAGGGTGTCAAAGGTTATGGGGAGAAGGCAGGAGAATGGGGTTGAGAGGGAGAAGTAGATCAGCCATGATTGAATGGTGGAGTAGACTTGATGGGCCAGATAGCCTTATTCTGCTCCTATGACTAATGAACATAAACCACCCCATTCCGGAGAGGAAGGAGAAGGTGGGAAGAAAGACAACATTTAGACATCACTAATGCTCTCAGTGTATTGTCATGGGTGCTCCAATAATGCTTAGTGTAGTGGAGCAGGATGTAGTTGAACATGACCCAGCCACTTTGCAGTTGCTGGAGTTGATTATGCATCCGGTTTTGTTTGGAAGTCTGCAAGCAAGAAATGGATTCAGGTCATGTGTTAGTCTCAGTGGACTATCTCGCTACGCAAGTGCAATGCAAGTGTGAGGCTTGGGGGAGTGGTAAGTGCCTGAAGTTATATTGAGGCAAATAATTATTTGTTAGGGATCCCAATTAATTAGAAAAATGGTAGTTATATTCAAAGGTTCAAAGGCCAGTTTATTGTCACGTGTACCAATTAAGGTACAGTGAAACTCAAATTTCCATACACCCATACTAAAAAAAAGCAACAAGACACACAACTACATAAAAGTTAACATAAAGATCCACCACAGCAGATTCCCCACATTCCTCACTGTGATGGAAGGCAATAAAGTCCAATCTTTTTTCTCTTTATTCACCCACAGTCGGGGGAGACGAACAATCCACAGTCGGGGCAATCAAAGCTCCCGCAGCCGGCAATCAAAGCCCCCGTGTTGGGGCGATTGAAGCTCCCGCATTGGGGCGATCAAAGCTCGCGTGTCGGGGCGGTCCAAGCTCCTGCAGCTTGGAGCTCCCGAAATCGGTCTCTAACCAGAGACTGCGAGCTCCACGAGGTTAAAGTCCGGAGGCTCGTGCAGTTGTAGTACCTGAAGTCGATCACCGACACGATCACAAGCTCCACGATGTTAAGTCCGGCAGGCTCCCGCGGTTGGAGCTCCCGAAGTCGGGCTCCAGCAGAGGCCGCCAACTCCTCGATGTTAGGCATCAGTGCAGATGGAGATATGATACGGAAAAAAGTCACATCTCCGTCGAGGTAAGAGATTAATAAGACGTTTCCCCCAATCCCACCCCCCCCCCCACCCCCCCACATAAAACAAGCTAAAGAACACTAAAACATACATTTAACAAATACTAAAATAACAACAAAGAAGGAAGGGACAGACAGACTGTTGGCGAGGTAGCCATTGCTGGCGCCACCTGATGATTATGTGATGGAGTAACATGTGCATCTCCAACCCATTGACTTCTGTGGTTCAAGAAAGTTACAAATGAGTGTGTCTGAGACAGATACACAATACATTTTGAATTGTTTCCAGATTTGTATTTTTTATTTCATCATAAATTAATAAGGAAACAAACAAACAAAGTTGGTTTGTTATCTTGTATGATTGTTTTTGTGCAATGTGTTTACTGAATACCATTGCAATGGTGGACTTCACTTAGCTGTATGCCACTGGCAGTTATATATATTTGTGGATACTCACTTGTTTAACACTCGGAGTGTCTGCTTTCATGAACAGGTTGCAGGAACATTTCAAACAATATATTAGGGGCCACAAAGTGCTGGAGTAACTCAATAGATCAAGTCACCATCTCTGGAGGACATGGATAGGTGACATTTTGGGCAGGACCCTTCTTCAGACTGTAGTGGGGGAGAAAGTTGGAAGAGAGGTGGTGGGAAGAACAAAGCCAGGCGAGTGATAGGTGGATACATGTGAGGGGGGTTTGATTAGCAGATGGGTGGGCAAAGGCCAGAAATTAAAATAAGACAAAGGGCTGCGAGATAAGCAGATAAGAGGTCTGAAATGTGAAGCCAGGGGAAGGATAACAGTGGAAGGGGAGGAGGAGTGTAGAGGAAAGTGAAAGGCGTGGTGGGATCGTGGGAAAAAATGGTGTGCATCTGGATGGGCACATGCTGCCTGACCCGCTGAGTTACTCCAGCACTTTGTGTCTTTTTTTTTGTAAACTTTGTGTCTAATATATTAGGGGGCCATTAACTGTTGTCAGATCAAGCACTTTGAGCTGTTCACATGCTGCTATTGATTTTTTTTTTAGCATTGGCTGCTGCAACTTCTGGTAATTGCTTCTTAAACTAATTTGGTGAGGCAACTGAGGATTTGTAATGATGGATGTCTGGCCAAGTTCCTCGGTTTCAAGCCAATGTTTGCTGCTTGGGAGGTCCATCGTGATTAGAAGAGGAAGTAACAGGAGCAGGCAAGAGTCCAGGAAGCTGTGGGGAGATGAAGGGAATAGCTGGCAGGACGGCTTTCCTCACATGTCTACACTGGCTCAGATCTTCATGCCTGCTGTTACCGAGGATGCTTGCTTATGAGGATGCTTCCTCCAGCAGGGAAGCTGTAACAATGCAGCACTGGATTACAGCTTACTTTGGATATATTACAGGAGATTTAGCAGCACGACTATCTAACCTCATTTTCCACAGGCAAACAGCCAAGTCTCCCATTTGCAACATTTTTAAAACAGCTGGATGAAAGTGCTCAAAGACAAGGGCGGCACAGTGGCACAACGGTAGAGTTTCCTCCTCTACAGCGCCAGAGACCATGGTTCAATCTTGACGACGGGTGCTGTCTGTACGAAGTTTGTGCGTTCTCCCCATGGCCACATGGGTTTTCTCCGGGTGCTCCGGTTTCGTCTCACACTCCAAAGACGTACAGGTTGGTAGGTTAATTGGCTTGGTAAATTTGTATATTGTCCCTCGTGTGTGTAGGATAGTGTTAGTGTGCGGGGATCACTGGTCGGCGGGGACTTGGTGGGCTGAAGGGCCTGTTTCTGTGCTATATATCTCAACTAAATTAAACTAAAATGAAAAAAAGCTTTCTTCAAAGTGTGATTTTCCTTCCAGATTGCTCATAGCTGTATCGGTCAGACAATTACCTGGAGATTTTATGGCAATGTTGGATAGCCAACGCTGAAACTATATCAACTGCCAATGTATTAAAAGCAGCTCAGAAAAATCAGACTTACATTTTTATCACATGAAATGGTAACAGCAATGGGTAAAGGTTAAAAAACAAAAATAAATGAATGCTTTGACAATATTTTTTACCAGGAACGTGCTTGACTTAACAGACCATAACCAGATAATCTGTTAACAATCAGGTACGGTGGCACACTGGTAGAGTTGCTGCCTTACAGCACCAGAGACCCGGGTTTGACCCTGACTACAGATGCTATCTGTACGGAGTTTTTACATTCTCCTCGTGACTGCGTGGGTTTTCTCCGGTTGCTCGATTTTCCTCACACACTCCAAAGACATGCAGTTTTGTAGGTTAATTGGGTTTGTTAAAAATTGTAAATTGTCTGTAGTGTGTGGGATAGTATTAGTGTACAGGGATCGCTGGTCTCGGCTTGGACTCGGTGGGCTGAAGGGCCTGTTTCCACTCTGTATCACTAAACTAAATAACTCTGATATTCGCAGCAGTAAATCAGATTGTAACCTGAGTAGTTGCACACAGGCCATAGGGAGTTGTTTTCAACTTTGCCCTCTTCCTCAACAATGTACACCCAAGCTGTGGCCTGGGGTTGCAACACGGACTGGCAGGGTTGCGATCTATGGGTCCATACTCAATCTGCAGTTCGCCCCATGTCAGAAGTCCCAGCTCCTGCCCACCCACTGCTATAAAACTGTTGAGCCACTCCATCCCCACCCTTATCCATGCTGATGCACTGACCATTTGCTGATATGATGCATGAGGGTAATGGCCTGTTTTAAAGCTTTTGCAATCCGTTATTTAGCAGTAACAAAGGGCTGCCAAGCATTATGATTGAAAAAAACAAGAGGCACTAAGGAAGGACACGTGACGGGTTAGGCAGTCCAACTGTAACATACTGATATACATAGCTGTGAAAGTGACTGTTACAGCTGTACACCTGACATCATACTCCATGGAACACAGAGGTCTAAAGATGCATATAAATATTTGTACGGCTAGGCTCTGCTCAGAAGCAAGAGCCCCTGGGAAGGAAAGAGAGATTGAGAGATACTCAGGCAGAGAGTTGTGTACATCGAGAGAATTGGTGTCATGTTAGAAAATAATGGGGAAGCCCTAATCTACTCTCTGTCAGTTTCTAGGTGAGAAACTCTGCATTCTTCTGCCTGCAATTATACACAGGGGTACTTATCCATCAGTGAAATCCCTCAGAGCTAACCAGAAAGAGACATGGTTGTCCTTTCAAGGATAAGTGAAACATTAAATGATGTATACAGCTTGAAGGAGTTGAAAATGAGGCCAAATTATCACTGCAGCACAGAAACAATGCTTGGCGATGATGTACACGTTAACATTCTCGTTTATTCACAATTCAGTCTTCTCTGCGTAGATAATTAAAAAAGATACAAAATATGCCACGTTTGCATTGTCACGCGTCATTTTAAAGTAAATAAATTCCAAAGCCATTACAGGTTATAGAAACATTATTTAGTACATGAGAATCATTTAAATGTACTTCTTAATTATCAGCATTTAAAAAATATATATAGTTTCAAGCACAGTTTAATTTTAGCAGAGGGTATAGTGTAAAACAATTAGAATGGGAATAGTCAATTTAATTTCGGAATCATCTTTTATAATTTCTGTCCATGATCTAGCACTTCCAGTGATGACAGAGTAAATATTGGAATTCTAGTGACAAATTCCCTAACTTTAAGAGGCAGATACTGTGCTAAACTAGGGAAGAAGGAAACGGAAGTATGGAGTTTGTGTTCAAAGAGAAAGGTCACAAAGTGGGACCAAGAAGTAACAAAGGCAAGGAGAGGAGATGTGCAGTGATGTAGATTGAAGGAACGAGAGCACTATGTATAGACCATAGGAATGGGGTGTGTGGCAATGAAGATAACGAAGTGGGAAGTATAAGAAGAGAATTGGATGCAAACTAGGAGATTTATAATATGGGCATAGGGAGATGTAGGAAAATATGGTGGAAAGGAAACATGGGTGTACAGAAAGAGGGAGCGATAAGGTGCGAGTTAAGGAACAATATATCAAAAGAAGTGAACAGAAAGAAGAACAAACAACCAGAGAATAGGTGAGAGTGCAATGATATTAAGGAAGAGACCTGAAAGCTAATGAAAGGCTTCAGGTCCAGAAAATGATTCATTTGGAGGAGTTAAAGGGCTGTCTCACTGTGCGAGTTGACCCACGAGTGACCCCAAGTTTAAAACAAATTTAACTCGTGGTAATCACGTACAATTAACGTAGCGGAAACGTCTGAACTCGTGGACGCAACTTAGCAACTCTTGGTGCTAACGGGAGGTACACGTGAAACTTGTTAACTCTTGCAAAAGTTCAAACATGTTTGTACTTTTCCACGAGTAAAATGTACTCTTGTGGTTAAAATTTGAAACATTTTAAACTCGTTGTAAGAACGTAGTGGCCGTGCGTTTAACTTTGTGACTCGTGATTCTACCGTGGGAACTCTTTTTAGAAACAATAATCAGGGACAGAAATATCAGTTACTTAGACTTTTTAAAGACAAATTCTGCTTAACAAAGTTAAGCAAGTTATTGATAAGGTGACAGAGTGGGTTGAAAAGAAAAAATTGCTTGAAGTTTATATATAAATTTGTGTTGTGTTGTGTTGTGTTGAAAAGTTTTTTGCTGATCCGTTTGATTCTCACTGTTTGTTTACTTCATTGCACAATAAAAGAGAGTTATTTGCTATCAAGATCAAATTGATGTCTGGAAGTCTTCATTTTAATATCACTACAAAGTCTCATGACTTGAATGTAATATTCCTTTCATCATAAAACACAAAATAGAGGAAGGCAAAATATATTCACATCTTGATTCTCACAATCATTTGTGAGATTTAAGGACTCAACTGCCTCATATGCTGTGCTTTTTAAATGTTTAAAATTGTCACCTCTCAGTAGATCAGAAAATAAGACAAAGTCTTATGTGAAACAAATGTCTTGAATGTGAAACAAAGTCTTTATTCTTGTTCAATATAAAAAACGCGTTTTTGCGCATATTGAGAAACGTAGCACTACAGCAAACACCACTGTCTGAAAAGGGCTTCTCATAAATGAAAATCAACAAATGAAGCACAAATAAAAGTATTTCCACTATATACTAATTCAGCTGAGAAATGCACAAGTCTAAATTCAGGCAATAAAAGATACAATGCAATGCGCTAAATGACAAGTTTTGAGATCTACAATCAGATAAGCAGATGCATGATAACCACGTTTTAAAGGAAAGACAGATGCAATGAAATTACTTTTACACCACAATAAAAAATAAAATCCACACTTAAAGTTAAACAATGAAAAGTCAGCAGGATTTAAACTAAACATGAAATTAACTGGATTTTTCTGCATGTGGGCTCTCCTCATGCAGTGATGTACCTGTGGTCGGCAGCCGCTCAAAATAAGCTGTCCTGCCACGGCACACTGCCCAATTCTGAATTATAGTAGGAGCAGAGATGGTCTCTCTGCTCTTTTGCACTGTTGGTCCCCGTGTTACCTCGAAAACACTGCAGTGGCACCAAAGTCTCGTCATTTGTACCACTCCTCCACGCACCTAGTGTTATTCTCCCTGTTTGACTGTCCACTAAGTCACCGTCCTGCATGGCCGTTGCTGATCCTGAAGCTGCACCTCTGATAGGGATCAGGTTGTGCAGAACACATGCAGCAAACACAATAGTCTCTACGTTCTTTGGCTGGCATGACATCATTTTTTTTAACATGTGATGATTTTTCAACAGTTCGATATACATTGTTGCCTCAAGATTAACGGGAGAGGAACTTGGTACACTCGGGAGACGAACTTGGAACATCGCAGAAATGAGAAGTAAACGGGAAACGTAGACATACCCGTGGGAACTCGGTTAAACTCTGGATCATAAACTTGTAGTATCGTACGCAACCACGAGTCTTTCACTCGGGGTCACTCGTGGGTCAACTCGCACAGTGAGACAGACCTTTTAAAGGAGATCATTTCTGAGTACACAAAAGGACACATGGCGCTGGAGTAACTCAGCAGGTCAGGCAGCATCTCTAGAGAACATGGTTAGGCGACATTTCAGGTCAAAGCTTTTCTTCAGACTCCAGAGATGCTGCCTCTCCTGTTGAGTTACTCCAGCACTTTGTGTCCTTTTGTGTATTTACCAACAACAGCAGTTCTGTTTTTTTCACTTCTGAGTACCCCAGATTTATCGAAAAAATCAATGCTGCATGAATCTCACTGAAATTGAGGCACAAATATCATTCTAAAACTGTCTTTTTCATTTAGACAGAAAACTGCATTGCTGAATATCTGACATGACCACAGAAAATGCCACAACCCCTCAGCAAGTTGGGCAGCTTATTTTAGGTTAAAGATTCTTTATCAGTTCTTGAAAAACTGAGAGAACAAGCAAGTTTTAAGTTCCAGCTGGAGGGAGGGAGAGAGGGAGGAAGGGACAGAACAATGGATAGGGTGGAAATACAAGAGCATTCAGACAAAGGTAAGAAAGAAGTAAAAGACCTAGGAAAGTGTCAGGAAGAGCTTGTGAAAAAATAGTCAACACCATCAATTGAAAAAACACGGTAAATGTTCCCCCATGCATGATGGAACTATTTTGTCTAAATGCTGACCTCAGCAGCAATAATTTAGTTATAGGCAGAATGAAAAATCTGCAGATGTTGTAAATCTAAAGTAAGAACAGAAAAAAGCCAGCAGTTCAGTTTAGTTTAGTTTAGTTTATTATTGTCAGGTATACCGAGGTACAGTGAAAAGCTTTTTTGCTGTATGCTATCCAGTCAGCGAAAAGACTATTCATGATTACAATCAAGCCGTCCACAGTGTACAAATACAAGATAAAAGGTATAACATTTAGTGCAGGGAGAGATAACTAGGTATTCAGGAAGAGATAAACAAAGTGATCAGTAAATGTGGATGCCTCCAGGTGAAAGATGAATCCCTCTGGCAGGGGAATTCTCCCATTATTGACCCATCAGTACAAACAATTTCTTCCATCTGATCTTGGCAGAGTATATGGTGTTAAATATTTACTGACACTTACATATACTTTGTAAATTAATGGGATCTGTGGCCGCGAAGAGCATATTATTTAATGAACCAAGTGGCCAGCACAGAGCCAACCTCATCAATCTTCCCCTTAGGAACAGATCCAAGTGGATTAACTATAGGAATGGGCTATTCCTAATGGACTCCTCTCTCCAATTAAAGACCCATCATCGAGGACTTGCATCAAATACTATGCAATGATGTACAGAAATTGGACTTGCTATTTCCGCCAACTCCTTTTCTCCACAAAAGCTGGCAAAATATTACCAAAACAGTTTAATTGGTGCTACTAAAGATATGATTTTGCAACCACAAAATCTATTTCTATGCAGTTACTTAATAAACTGTGGGAGAACTGTAAGAGTAAGTTAATAAGTGCTGATTTTGGACTGCAAAAGTGCTGATCTAAGCCGAATGTGATTCTACACAGTTCTGGTTAGCCATTCTGCATGGACTATTTCTATGCTCCCTGGAGTATAGAAATCCTCACCAATTCTTATCTACATTAAGGGAAAAATAACAGTAGCCATTTATCCATCATGTCTTTGAAATGTGAAATGTGTTAAAAAAAATTGTTTTAATAATAAGACACAAGGAATTGTGTTCAGAACTGATATTGTTTTGTCCCTTTTTCATCACATCAACCAGTGGGATTGATATGCAGAGCATAGCCTTTTCCCTCCCAAACTAATGGCAACCTGCTTTTGCCATGATTTAGTTTTTCGCTATTATGGAATTTGAAAATTGTTCTCATACAATTGCAAACAACTCAATTATTTTAGAGAAGATGCTTAATTTGAAGTTTATTTCATCATGATTTACGAGCTGAGAATCCTTATGCGAGAGCTCGTGCAGTGATTTATTAGTGAACAGAGGATAGATGATGTAACAAAGCCAACAAATACTGAAATGGGTGCAGGATGGAAAGCCTTGGATTTATTGGGAAAGAGGAAGTCATAGATTTCATGCACCGAAGGTGAAAGAGCCAAATAAAGTTTTAAACTCTTGGAGTCCAAGAATCATAGAGTTGTGCAGCACAGAAACAAGCCTTTCGGCTCAAGTTGCTGATGCTGACCAAGTTTCCCCACCTACGCTAATCTCACCTGCCCACATTAGGCCCATATCCCTCTAAACCTTTCCTTGCAATTTCTTGCAGCGAATTGTGGACGCAGCACAGACTGTCACACAAACCAATCTCCCTTCCATTGGCTCCATTTATACCTCACGTTGCCTCGCCAAGGTCAGCAATGTAATCAAGGACGAGTCGTACGTTGGCCACTCCCTCTTCTCCCCTCTCCCATCGGGCAAAATGTATAAAAGTGTGAAAACGCGCACCTTTAGATTCAGGGACAGTTTCTTCCCAGCTGTTATCAGGCTTCTGAACCATCCTACCACAACCAGAGAGCAGTCCTGAACTACTATCTACCTCATTGATGATCCCCAGAGTATCTTTGATCGAACTTTAATGGCTTTATCTTGCACTAACCGTTATTGCCTTGTCATGTATCTGTACACTGTGAACCAAGTACGGGTTTTATGACAGTCTTGAAGCTTAATGCTTGTTTAATTACTAATTACAGCACGTTATTTTATAGTTCTTTAATAGTTCTTTAATGACGAATTTAAGTCCCTGAGGTTGCGAGATGAGATTTGAACTCATGTCTCCTGATTAAGGTCTCAATTTTCTGGTATAGTAACTGAATCAATTTACCACTGCTCATTTTGATCAAGTCGAATGCTGTCTTTCCTCCCAACTTGGTTTACAGGGAACCTTTTAGTTATCTTTATGTGATGACACAGTTGTAGATTGGAAATATGTCTAAGTAATACAATAAAAACAAGAAAACTGTTTGCTGGAGTGGTGAGCGCAGCAGCAACTATGACTTGGAATAAGTCTTTGATCATTGTTTGCCCACATGTTATTTCCAAGCAACAGGATATCTCTGCGGCTGTTTCCTGCAATAATATTTTCTGTTAAGAAATGGAAGATAATTGTTTAGCTTGTAAATGCTGCTGACTCCAAATTGGTATCCTAAGGGAGATTACTTGATTGTCGGGCAGCCATATATATATGGCATCAGGCATTACCTGTTATTCCGGCAGGAGTTAGATCCATTACTTTTGACTCAAGGTAATAATTATTCTTAGACGTGGCGATCAATGCTGAGATTAAAGAATGAAATTATTTATCAATAGTGGCACAGTGGCGCAGCGGTAGAGTTGCTGCCTTACAGCGCCAGAGACCCGGGTTTGATCCTGACTACGGATGCTGTCTCTATGGAATGTGTATGTTCTTCCTGTGACTATATGGGTTTAATTCGAGTGCTCCGGTTTCCTCCCACATTCCAAAGGCATGCTGGTTTGTAGGTTAATTGGCTTCTGTAAATTGTAAATTGTCTTTAGTGTGAAAAATAGTGCTAGTGTACGGGGTGATTGCTGGTTGGCGTGGACTTGGCGGGCCGAAGGGCCCGTTTTCATGCTGTATCTCTAAAATCTAAAATCTAAAGTCTGAACAACATGATTCAAAATTATTAAGATTATCTGAAAATAAATAATTTCTTCTGATGTTTCATATCAGATGTTAAGCCCATACATGTGTAATCACATCCATGTTTATAATGTGTCAACTTAAGTCTGTGGTTATATTTCTGCTTCACATCCTGGTACAAGGTTGCTCTGAACTAGAGTGGTAACATTGGGATTTGTATAATGGCAGGAGCATGTGGAATGTGTGAACTTGGTAAAAGCCAAAATCATTCTCTCAAAATCCATGACTAGGCAGGAAATTGCAATTTCCTTTTACCATGCAGAAAATTGTACCCAGCACCTGCTTTATAATATCTGCGAAAATGGTAGCAAGCTGTCAAACGATGAGTCGAGTAGACCAGAGATCAATCTTCAGGTCCCCACAGCCTGAGTCCAAATCTCCACTCAGGACAAGTGTGCCAATCAGGTCTCGAGGGGATTTGGACTGCAGGGCCACTAAAAGCAAATGTTGAGGCAGGATTATTACAAGTGGGGGATGAGCATGGGAGATGGCCCAGATCGAACACAATCTGTCTGTGTACCTACGATGCCATCATTGTCCTTATTATAATTTCCAAAAAAATAAACTTTAGTCAGAACAAAAATTATATACAAAACAAGAACTGTGCAAAATCTCTTTTCTCACATTCTCAGCGGCTAATTGTCATTGCAGAGAATTGTGGATGCCACCCAGACTATCACACATACCAACCTCCCTTCCATTGACTCCTTAAAATAAGAATGAGTATCACTGAATCGTGAAGCGCAGGTGAGAGGTGAGGGCAGTTTGGCCCATTTTGTCTGTGCTGTGGGTACAGAAGAATTGAATGTTTCACTCTCCCATTCCAGCTTTCCCTCCATAATCCTTGCAATAGATTCATTTTAAACACATGCCCGCTGGGAATGAGTGAAAAAATAGGTCGTGCTGGAATTAGATTTAACTCTAGCCAGGAATGCAAAAGGTTTTCTGCAGCTTCAAAGTCTGTACTGTAAATCAATTTCTCGTTCCATCAAAGCACACCTTTGTTTACCAGTAACACTGAAAATATTAAGGATGGCTGCAAAGATAGCATTACAATAGCAACATTAGCACAGTGTTGCAGTGGTAGAGTTGCTGCCTTAACGCGCCAGAGATCCGGGTTCAATCCTGACTACGGGTGCTCCCTGTACGGAATTTGTATGTTTTCCTCGTGACCGTGTGAGATTTCCCCGGGTACTCCGGTTTCTTCCCACACTCTGAAGACGTACCGGTTTGTAGGTTAATTGGCTTCTGTAAAAATGTAAATTGTGCCTAGTGTGTAGGATAGTGCTAGTGTATGAGGGGATCATTGGTCGGTGCGGATTCGGTGCCAAAGGGCTTGTTTCTCGCTGTCATTCAGTGGGTCAAAGGGCTTGTTTCTCACAAAGAGGTCCTTCTGCAGTTGTGCAGGGCCCTAGTGAGACCACACTTGGAGTATTGTGTGCAGTTTTGGTCTCCCAATTTGAGGAAGGACACTCTTGTTATTGAGGGAGTGCAGCGTAAGTTCACAAGGTTAATTCCAGGGATGGCGGGACTGTCATATGTTGATAGAATGAAGTGGCTGGGCTTGTATACTCTGGAATTTAGAAGGATGAGAGGGTGTCTTATTGAAATTTATAAGATGATTAAGGGTTTGGACACGCTAGAGGCAGGAAACATGTTCACGATGTTGGGGGAGTCCAGAACCAGGAGCCACAGTTTAAGAATAAGGGGTAAGCCAGATAGAAACATAGAAACATAGAAAATAGGTGTAGGAGTAGGCCATTCGGCCCTTTGAGCCTGCACCGCCATTCAATATGATCATGGCTGATCATCCAACTCAGTATCCTGTACCTGCCTTCTCTCCATACCCCCTGTTCCCTTTAGCCACAAGGGCCACATCTAACTCCCTCTTAAATATAGCCAATGAACTGGCCTCAACTACCTTCTGTGGCAGAGAATTCCAGAGATTCACCACTCCTGTGTGTAAAAAGTTTTTCTCATCTCGATCCTAAAAGATTTCCCCTTTATCCTTAAACTGTGACCCCTTGTCCTGGACTTCCCCAACATCGGGAACAATCTTCCTGCATCTAGCCTGTCCAACCCCTTAAGAATTTTGTAAGTTTCTATAAGATCCCCCCTTAAACTACTAAATTCTAGCGAGTACAAGCCGAATCTATCCAGTCTTTCTTCCAATGAAAGTCCTGACATCCCAGGAATCAGTCTGGTGAACCTTCTCTGTACTCCCTCTATGGCAAGAATGTTTTTCCTCAGATTTGGAGACCAAAACTGTACGCAATACTCCAGGTGTGGTCTCACCAAGACCCTGTACAACTGCAGTAGAACCTCCCTGCTCCTATACTCAAATCCTTTTGCTATGAATGCTAACATACCATTCACTTTCTTCACTGCCTGCTGCACCTGCATGCCTACTTTCAATGACTGGTGTACCATGACACCCTGGCCTCTCTCCACTGACTCCCTGTGCGGTTCCGTATAAGCTTCAAGATCCTCCTCCATGTCTACAAAGCCCTCAATGGGCTTGCCCCCACCTACATAAAAAGTCTTCTCACCCACCACTCCACCTCCAGGCCCCTCAGATTTGGGGTTGCTGAATATCCCGCGGTCTAGGCATAAGCTCAGGGGCGACCGCGCCTTTGCGGTTGCAGCCCCTAGACTGTGGAACAGCATCCCCTTTCCCATCAGAACTGCCCCCTCCATCGACTCTTTTATGTCAAGACTAAAGACTTATCTATACTCCCAAGCCTTTCCTGACGTCCCCTGAGTGAGGGCTACATGTATATATGTATGTCGTTTGTTTTGTTTGTGCTATTCTTATAACAAATGTAAAGCACTTTGGCCAACGAGAGTTGTTTTTTAAATGTGCTATATAAAGAAATGTGACTTGACTTGACTTGACACCCAGGTCTCGTTGCATCTCCCCTTTTCCTAATCGGCCACCATTCAGATAATAGTCTATTTTCCTGTTTTTGCCACCAAAGTAGATAACCTCACATTTATCCACATTATACTGCATCTGCCATGCTTTTGCCCACTCACCCAGCCTATCCAAGTCACCTTGCAGCCTCCTCACAGCTAACACTGCCCCCCAGCTTTGTGTCATCCGCAAACTTGGAGATGTTGCATTCAATTCCCTCATCCAAATCATTAATATATATTGTAAATAGCTGGGGCCCAGCACTGAGCCTTGCGGTACCCCACTAGTCATTGCCTGCCATTCTCAAAAGGACCCGTTTACTCCAACTCTTTGCTTCCTGTTTGCCAGCCAGTTCTCTATCCACATCAATACTGAACCCCCAATACCGTGTGCTTTAAGTTTGTATACTAATCTCTTATGTGGGACCTTGTCGAAAGCCTTCTGTAAGTCCAGATATAACACATCCACTGGTTCTCCCTTATGCACTCTACTAGTTACATCCTCGAAAAATTCTATAAGATTCGTCAGACATGATTTACCTTTCGTAAATCCATGCTGACTTTGTCCAATGATTTCACCACTTTCCAAATGTGCTGCTATCCCATCTTTAATAACTGACTCTAGCGGTTTCCCCACTACCGATATTACACTAACTGGTCTGTAATTCCCCGTTTTCTCTCTCCCTCCCTTTTTAAAAAGTGGGGTTATATTGGCTACCCTCCAATCCTCAGGAATTACTCCAGAATCTAAGGAGTTTTGAAAAATTATCACTAATGCATCCACTAATTCTGGGGCTACTTCCTTAAGTACTCTGGGATGCAGCCTATCTGGCCCTGGGGATTTATCGGCCTTTAATCCATTCATTTTACCTAACACCACTTCCCGGTAGAACGGAGATGAGGAAAAACCTTTTCACACAGACAGTTGTGAGTCTGTGGAATTCTCTGCCTCAGAGGGTGGTGGAGGCTAGTTCTCTGGATGCTTTCAAGAAAGAGCTAGACAGAGCTCTTAAAGATAGCAGAGTCAAGGGATATGGGGAGAAGGCAGGAATGGGGTACTGATTGTGGATGATCAGCCATGATCACATTGAATGGTGGTGCTGGCTCGAAGGGCCGAATGGCCTACTCCTGCACCTATTGTCTATTGTCTATTATCTCTATTCTAAGCAAAGAGAAATATTCAACTCTTTTATTCTTTATTGAGATATGAGTAACATTTACACAGCAATGTTTAAATGCCCACCACAAGTCACTCCTCCCCGTACTGGCTGAGCTGGCTGTTCTATAGGACAGTGAAGTGACACCTATGTTGGTGCACATGTCATCATGTAGAGGCAGGGTCAGGCAAGGATGGACGGTTGAAAACTTCAAATTCCAAGGAGTCAATATCACCAACAACTTTGCCTGGACCACCCATATTGAAGCAACGACCAAGAAAGCACAACAATGCCTCAACTTCCTTAGAAAGTTGACTCAGAAAGTTTGGCATGTTCCCTACAACTCTCACCAACTTCTACAGATGCACCATAGAAAGCATTTTATCAGGATGCATCATAGCTTGGTTTGGGAACAGCTCCATCCAAGACAGCAAGAAATTGCAGTGAATTGTGGACGCAGCCCAGACCATCATCGAACCTACCCCCCTTCTATTGACCTCACGCAGCCTCAGCGAGGCCAGCAGCATATTCAAGTCCGAGTCGCACCCTGGCCACTCCGTCTTATCGGTAGATAGTAGTTCAGCACTGCTCTCTGGTAGGATCATTCAGTTGCCTGATAACAGCTGGGAAGAAACTGTACCTGAATCTATTGATGTGCATTTTCACACTTCTATACATTTTGCCTGATGGGAGAGGGGAGATGTATAGAAGTGTGAAAATGCACATCACTAGATTCAGGGACAGTTTCTTCCCAGCTGTTATCAGGCAACTGAATGATCCTACCAGAGAGCAGTGCTGAACTACTATCTACCTCTTTGATGACCCTCGAACTATATTTGATAGGACTTTGCTGGCTTTACCTTGCACTGAACGTTATTCCCTTATCATGTATCTATACACTGGAAATGGAATGATTGTAATCATATATTGTCTTTCCGCTGACTGGTTACGAAACAAAAGCTTTTCACTGTACCTCGGTACACGTGACAATAAACTAAACTGAATACTGAACTGAGATTTGCTTCCATGAAGGACATCAGTGATTTTATGACAATCTTGATACTTAATGTTTGACATTACTAATTACAGCACATTATTTAACACTTTTAAAAATTACCAGTACTTGAAATCAAATCCCCGAGGATGCAGGGTGAGATTTAAACTTGTGTCTCCTGGTTAATACCTCTGCTTTCTAGAATAGTAGCTGACCTAATTTACCACTGTCGTTCATGATCACATCAAATGTAGTTTTTCTACTCAATTTGGTATGCAGGGAACCTTTGGTTATCTTTCTGTGATGGCACAGTTGTTAAATAGAAATAGAAATATGTAATACAACAAAAGAGAAAACTCAGTTTGTCGGTGTGGTGTTCACAGTAACAACTAAGACATGGAAGAAGACTTTGATCATTATTTGCCCACATGTTATTTCCAAGCAACAGGATATCACTGCGGCTCTGCTTCCTGCAATTATAATTTGTGTTCAGAAATGTAAGATAATTGTGCAGCTTGTTAATGATGCTGACTCTAAATTATTATTTTACAGGACTTTCCTTGATGATGTTGGGCAGCCATATAAACATGGCATTAGGCATTAGCTGTTAATCCAGTAGGAGATAGAGCCATTACCCGGTTGCTAACCATTTTAACTCCCCTGCCTGTTCCCATACCAACCTTTCTGTCCTGGGCCTCTTCTATTGCTAGAGTAAAGCCACATGCAACATGCAGAAACAGCACCCCATATTCCGCTTAGGTACATTATAACTGAAGAGTTTGAACATTGAAGCCTCCAATATCCCCTTCCCTCCCCCTTCCTTTTATCTCTTCCTTCCTTTCCTGTGCCCCCCAACCCATTATGCACCCATTTCTCCCACTAACCCACCCCCTCCTCCCCATTCCCTTCCACCTATATACCTCCCCCTGGCTTTACAATTCACCCCCAGAATACAATCAGTCTGAAGAAGGGTCCCGACCCAAGACGTGACTTATCCATGTTCTCCAGAGATGTTGTCTGACCTGATAAGTTACTCCTGATAAGTTACCCTGCTTCCTGTAAGGACTCTATCCCCTACTACCAATTCCTCCGTCCAATTGCACCCAGGATTAGGTGTTCCAAACCAGGGCATCAGAGATGTCCTCATTCTTTAGGAACGGGAGTTCCCCTCTTCGACTATAGATGAGGTTCTCAACAGGGTCTCCTCTATATCCCATAGCTCCGCTCTCACTCCTCATAGCCCCACTCGTAACAAGGACTGAGTCCCCCTTGTCCTCACCTTCCACCCTACCAGCTGTCACATACAACAGATAATCCTCCGACATTTTCACCACCTCCAACGGGATCCCACCACTGGTCACATCTTCCCATCTCCTCCCCTTTCGGATTTCTGCAGAGACCACTCCCTCCGTAACTCCTTGGTCAATTCGTCCCTTCCCACCCAAACCACCCCTTCCCCTGGTACTTTCCCTTGCAACCGCAAGAAATGCTACACTTGTCGCTTTACCTCGTCCCTTGACTCCATCCAAGGACCTAAACAGTCTTTAATGTTGGTGAGGCATACTTGGAGTAGTATGTTCAAGTTTGGTCAACCTCTGACCAGATGTCATTAAACTGGAAAGAGTGTGTAAAGGTTTACGGATTTTGGTTGCCAGGACTCAACAGACTGAATTATAATGAGAGGTTGAGCAGGCTGGGACTTTATACCTTTAAGAGTCTCAGGACTGATTTTATTGACTGAGGAGGTAGTGGGCTGATCTTATAGAGATGTATATAAATCATGAGGGGGGATAGATAGGGTGAATGCACACAGTCTTTTTCCCAGGGTAGGGAAACCAAGAACTAAATGGCAACGGTTTAAGGTGAAAGGGGAACGATTTAATAGGAAGCTGAGTGGAAATATTTTCACACCAAATATATATATATATATGGAACGAGCTGCATGGCAGGAACAATTACATTTAAAATACATTTGGATAGGTATATGGATAGAAAAGATTCGGAGCGATATTGGTCAAATGTGGGCAAATGGGAAGAGCTTAGAGGACATCTTGATTAGCATTGACCAATTGGGCCAAAGAGCATATTTCCATGCTTTATGACTATGACTCAAATTGTATGCAAAAGAAGCAGCTATTCTAATTGCATACCACTCACTCAACATACCAATGGCTAATGGTCAGTTTATGGGGTGAGATTTAAATTCATGCCATTAAGGAAGAAATGTGACAGGCTTGGACACAATTAACACAAAATATACGGAGACAATGAAAGATACATTCAGTGTTGTTGTCTTAATACATGACTTAATGGATGGTGAATTAGAATAAAGTAGTTACATTTCTGTCTTTGTCCCATCACACATTTCAAATAGTAATGCACTTTCCATCCTTTGTTTGTGGAGACATGTCTCATCAAAGTAGTTGACATCAGTGAAATTCAGGAAACTGAATATGTTTGCATTGTAATAACTTAAATTGTTCTTAATTTGGCCACACGGAGCTTGGCCAAACTGCCCCATAATGTAAATTACAGTTTCACATGCACAGTAGGTGGGTTCATTCCTGACTTCTGATGCTGTATATATAGAATCTGCATGACCTCTTTGTAACTTCATGGCTTTCTCTTGGGTGCTCTGATTTCCTCCCAAATACAGGGTGGCTTGGCTGGTAAGTTAATCGGCTGGTGTAAGTTACCCACCGTTGTAAGTGACTTGTAGAAGAATTGGTGGGAGTGATGGGCATAAGGGCGGCACGGTGGCACAATGGTAGAGTTGCTGCCTTACGGCACTTGCAGCGCCAGAGACCCGGGTTTGAACCTGAGTACGGGTATTGTCTGTACGGAGTTTGTACGTTCTCCCCGTGACCGTGTGGGTTTTCTCCGAGATCTTCGGTTTCCTCCCACACTCCAAAGACGTGCAGGTTTGTTGTTTAATTGACTTGGTATATTTATAAATTGTCCTTAGTGTGTGTATGATAGTGTTAATGTGCGGGGATTACTGGTCGGTGTGGTCCTGAGTGGCCTGTTTCCGCGTTGCATCTCCAAACTAAACTAAACTAAAAAAACTAAACATTGGAACAAACTGACAGAAGAAATGGTGAGACAGGTATACTATTAAAATTTAAAATATATTTAGACATGTTTATGGAGAGAAAATGTTAAGCATGATATGGAGGCTTAAACACAGGCGTGGGACTAACTTTGATGGGTCAGCAAGGACGAGTTGGGCCGAAGGGCCTGTTTCTATGTTGTTTGACTGTGACTATGAAGTGAAACATGATAATGACCATTTCCACATGTTGTCTCTCCTCAAATGCTGCCGCATCTATCGAGTATTTCTCTTAATCTGTTTTTATTTAAAGCTTTTGATCAGGATGGTGATGTATATATGAACCATCCCTGTGCAGTATTTGTTGAGTGGCATTTTATAAAACTAAGAGAAATACATCTGCAAAGTTTAGGACCAGAGGCAATAGCCTCAGAATTAAAGGTCGTACTTTTGGAAGGAGATGAGGAAGAATTGTGATAGTCAGAGGGTAGTGAATCTGTGGAATATAGTGCCACAGATGACTGAAGGCCAAGTCATTGGATATTTTGAAGGTGCAGATTGACAGATTATTGATCAGAATGGGGTTGAGAAATAGATGGTTGATAGATCAGCCATGATTGAATGGGTGAGTAGTCTTGATGGGCCAAATGGCCGAGTTCTGCTCCTCTGGTTTATAAAGGTCCGAGTAAACTAAAGTTTCCCAAAAATAACAACGACATTCTGTCACATAATATTGCTTCTATGGCAATGTGTGGATGAAGATTAATTTAACTTGAAAATAATTTTCACAGAGAGTGATATGTCTATGGACCGAGCTACCTGGGGAAGTGGAAGTGGTTGATCTTCATTGCAGGTTTTTGAAGTTTGCTGTTGGGAAGTGATTCGCATTTGGGAGCAGTTTGCGCCCCCCAGGCTTGCGAACGATACAGCATGAGAGGCGGTGAGTGGGGACAGAAGTGGGTATTGATCAGTATCGGGAATCTTGCTGGATATACGGCGCAGACTGTATATGGAAGGTACTAGCAATCTAGTTGCCTTCCCTCGGGAGTCACCTGTGACTTCCTTAATGAAGCGACCAATTCTCCTGTGCGCATGCACTGCTGTTTGGACCCCTCCAGTTTTTGTTCTCTCTCCACCAGCTGGCTGGCTTGTGTGTGTGTGTGGATGAAGAAGAGAGATCGGAGCTTGGTACCACCGGCTTACAGCATCTTCCCCGGGTGCTTTCTGCTCAGGTAACTTGCGCTCTCCCTCTTCAAGGGGAGCGGAGTGGTGGTCCGGGGGGGGGGGGGGGCAGTCTAGGTGTCACCGCCGCTTGTGCGGACAGAGCCGGGCAGCAGGAGGTCGGGAGGTGCCGATGGGCTCCAGCCGCCTGTTTCCAGTGCACGCTGCAACCCGGGGCGAGGGAAAGGCAAGCGGCGTCCCAGCCCACTGTGGCGGAGACAGCCTCTGATGGGGCTCCCGGTCAACCGGCATTCACAAGATATATATCTTGTGGTGTGTGTGGCACTTGCCTTGTCGCGGGCTTGTTGTATGCCATGTAATAATGCTTGCTGTTTCTTAATGCCATCGTTATAACTGCTCGGTCGGTCACTTTGCTTCTGTCCATCGGTACCAGCTCGGCGTAAATCTGATTCGCGTGATATTGCTCGGTAACGGGAAGGGAAGGTCGGATTAGTTGCATTTGGAGGTTGAGAGGGAGAATGCGCCGGGTGGGTGCAGGGACAGACAGTGCAGGACCCGTGAGCTGTGAGCGGTTCCACCCGCAATCTGAGCTTCGCTGGTCGCGGGCGGTTGCAAAATGCAAAGAGCGATTTTTTTTTTTAACATTGAACTGAATGAAACCTGCTCGCGTTTCTATTCGCTTTGACGTATCTGCCTTCATTTGGACCATAGAAGGAGACTCGTGTATGCGTGATGCACATTTGTAGCCGGAGAACGGAGCCAGGTTTCCATTCAAGATTCTGGGATCTTGCCGTTTATATTTAAAGGTGAGTTTTTCACATATTTAAAGCCTGTATTTATACACACATGCCATTTGTATTAACAGAAAACAATTGTCACTACACACAGGGTTTTTTTAAACGATGGATTAAGTGTTCTCATTTGGGACTGATTTTTTTCTGGTATATTTTAACAACACCTGCAAACCCCTCGCCTGTCTCGTAATTCGGATTTTCTAAACGATTCTCCAGAGCTTACAATTAAATGTATCAATGATTGCTCACGCCGACCTATACTTGCACATGCACGGTCGGATTAAATATATACAGTGGTGTCTCGCAGAGGATTCGCTAAAACGATCTTGTTATTTTAAGCATTTTCCATCTAACGAGTTTTTAATACAGTCGGCACGGATGCAGGTTATTCTTTCGTACGCGTATTAATAGCGCGCTAGCCACCAGACTGTGCTGCTGCCCCTTCGTGGTGTGGCCGTGTTAATACAGTGCAACACAAATTAGTTGTTGTTCACATGAAGGCAGTCTATCTAATGTATATCTTCAGTTTTTCTAATGCTGTGTGTCGGAAGGAACTGCAGATGCTGGTTTAAACCGAAGACAGACACAAAAAGCTGGAGTAACTCAGCGGATCATCTCTGGTGAACGTGGAATAGAAACGGAAAACGTCACCTACTCCAGCTTTTCTCCAGAGATGCTGTCTGAGCCGCGGAGTTACTCCAGCTTTTTGTGTCTGTCTTCCTTCTAATGCTGTTATATACGTAGCAGAGAGTGGGGTGGGCGGGGGCTGAGGTCCATCGCTGTATTAAGTGTGGTCTGCATCAGGAAAAATGCCCTGGTCTTAAACAGCCTGCATAAATCCGGAGGTGTTGGGAATGCGAAATCGTGGATGCGGGAAATCTGGGGGGGAAAGGAAACTGGATTGCGAGAAATACTAGACACAGCAGAGGGTCTCTGTAGGAGACCAGGTCCATCGACTTGTTCAGTTCTGAAGAAATGTTATTGACCTGAAATATTAATCCCGCTCCTCCTTCCGCAGTTGCTACACAAGGAACTGCAGATGCTCTAAACGGTTTAAGCTCAGCCCCCTCCCCCCCCCCCCTCCAATTGTGGTAAGTTTAACGTGTTCGAGAATTTACAGCCGATACGTTCAAAGAATGCACACAGATCCTAGCAGTGAATACATTTCATCCGAAAATGAGTTATTCGCAGGCTGCTCTCCAAGTCACTGGGTCAATAATGCAAATAGACACAAAAAGCTGGAGTAACTCAGCGGGACAGGCAGCATCTCTGGAGAGAAGGTATGGGTGACGTTTAGGGTCGAGACCCTTCTTCAGACAATCAATGCATCTGAAAGCAAAGGCTAAAGCGGCCACATCAGGCTAACCGGATACTTACTCTTCTGAAGAGACACCGATTCTGTTCACATAATAATCGTTTCCTTGCGTGAGATGAAGGGAATTACGATTTTTGTTGATGTGCTTTTGACAGCAATAATTTGCTTGAACGAAAATAGTACTGGAGGAACTCGGCATATGTGGAGGTAATGGACAGGTGCGGCACAGTGGCGCAGCGGCAGAGTTGCTGTGCTGCCTTTATACAGATGGTGAAGTAAATGACAAAGCTGAGAGATGAAATGGAGACCATGGGATGTTAGCTAAGGTGAGGAGAAGAGGAGTGAAATGCAGAGCCAGAGGGAGGGATATGGCTGGAAGGGCATAGGGAAGAGGGGAAAGGGGAAGGATATAAGGGAAAAGGAGGGATTTGGGGAAGGGAGATAAGTGTTCAACGGAGGGGTGACTGGGAGATGTTGAGAGAAATGAGGGGCGGTGGACAGGAAAGAACTGGGTGGGTGGCGGCGATTAAGAGTAGCAATGTTACAAAATTTTGAGATTTAAAAAATCAAGTCTGCAGTTTATCCCACCAGATAAAGCATAAAAAGAAGTTTAATTTGACACCTAATTCACTTTCATATCTTCAGTATTAAAAAAGTTATGGCTTATTTCATACTCGGAAATTAGCATCTTGTTCCCTATTGCTTTTCCATTGACTTAACACAAAAGCTGTGATCGAGGACAGTCAAAAGCCCATAACTTTCTTAAAAATTAAGAGAACTGAAAGAAATTTTCAGTTATTATAGATTGAAGCATTCTGAAACAAATATGAAACAATCTTACTTGGATGACCTGAAATTAAAGCATATAATTAGTTAGTTACCCAATTGTAGCTAATTACAAAATTCAATTACTAGATCTAAACATCTATCCATTTCTTAAGAAAAGGTTAACATTTAAAAAAAGCCTAAGTGTCCAAATAACATTCACACAAGAATTCACAATATAACATTATTTTTAAATCTCATTGTCATGAATTTATAGGCCAAATGGAAGGAATTTAGTGTTTAATTCCTGTAAAGTAATGGGCATTTAAATCATCTTGCGAGTGGGTTTTTGTGGAACGCGCTGGTTTGGAACGCTGCGGTTGCAGTGAATTAAACCCCAATATCGGCAGGAAAAATACTGCCGGTTGGTATATTTCAATAATCACATTTTCGCAACGAGAAATTTTGATTAAGGGCATCCTAAGAAGCAAGTTTATATGAAAAAATAAACGGCTTACCTTGCCTTGTCCCATGCGTGAAATCCGTCCCCGTTGTCGGCGTTGACGGCATTTGAAGATGATTTTAATTTTACTCCAACAATTCAATTATCCAGCGCTAATTTTAATAAACTTAATAAAACGTCAGTCGAAGCGATTTTTCTTTAGCAGCTAATTTACCTGACAGACATCGATTTGAATAGGCTGCCGAAATATCGCATTTTAAACCCGCCCCCCTCTCAAAGGCGCCAAAGTCGCGCACACGAGCAGTGGCAGAACTGCAGCGCCGCTGAAGGTAAGTTTTGTAACATACCTATTAAGAGGCATATAACTTGAAATTGGATGATTCAATGTCCATACTGTTGGATTGTAAGCTACCCAAGCAGAATATGAGGTGGTGCTCCACCAGTTTGTATGAGGCGTCACTCTTGCAATGGAGGAGTCCGAGGACAGAAAGGTCAGTCTGCGGATGGGAGGGGTAGTTAAAATGGTTAGTAAACCTGGGAGATCTAGCAGGCCTTGGTACACAGGGTGCGAGTGTTTGCCTACGCTACACTTCGTAATATTCTTGAAATCATGTTTGCATCTCTTATAGACAATAGGTGCAGGAGTAGGCCATTCGGCCCTTTGAGCCAGCACCGCCATTCAATGTGATCATGGCCGATCATCCCCAATCAGTACCCCGTTCCTGCCTTCTCCCCATATCCCCTGACTCCGCTATCGTTAAGAGCCCTATCTAGCTCTCTCTTGAAAGTATCCAGAGAACCGGTCTCCACCGCCCTCTGAGGCAGAGAATTCCACAGACATCTTTCTAATTGTGAAACCTAAATGGCAATCTATCATCCTTTATTGGTTTTAAAACATTAGCTTTTAAAAGAAAATTAATTGAATCTTAATTACTAAAGCAATAAAAAAAATAAGTTGATGCTTTCCAGGAATAATGTAAAATACTTTGTGAAAACCTTTTTTGAGAATATGTTTTATTTTTGACATTGCCAGACAAAATAATGCTTTAAGATAAATTGCCCTGCTTGGATTTATGAGACTGAGCAGAGAAATGACATGCTAGAAACACCATAATTTTGGAAATGTTGTTAAATTCAGAAACTAAACATTTCACTGTAGTACTTCCTGCAAAGCAAAACAAAGTGTCACAAATCGATAAATTCAAGTCAAATAATTGATTCCACTGCTTAAAACGAGTCTGCATATAACAAAGAATTTCATCTCTTGGAATTCTCCACAGTTAGTTTGGAACTGCTCTTCAAATGAATACACAAATTCCCCTAAAACAGGACATGAATCAGAATTCAGAAAATATGTCTTGACAGCTAGGGAAGTGAGGGAGAACATCTTGTTGCAGTTATATCTAAAACTCTTTCCACATGGACTGAAAGGATTTGATTTTGATGCCAATGTCAAAGACAAGTTGTTCCTTTCCATGCAGTTGACAATTCAGAACATTGAGGTGGGCAGCCAGATCAGGAAGTAACACAAAGCCAACACAAAGTAACACAAAGTAACCCTCCAAAAGGCTCAGTGATATTTCTTCAGCCTTCAAAAAAAACACTTTGCTCTTCGGCACTAGACCTACAAACTTTATTAAAGCTTAACATTAGCTGAACATCTTGCATTTATATGGAAAATCAAATCATTCTCTACTGAGCATTCATCTTATTCTAAAAGCATTTACAAGTGACAGTCATTGTGTCCATTTGATTTTTTGAAGTTGACGATGGAGTCACATACTCAAAGCCAAGCAGGCTGATGATGTACTGGAGACTGGGTAATGCCCTCTACATAATCATCCAGTTTATGCTTGAAATTTCATAAATGCTGTTATTTTCTAACTGATTTTGCTACATCATTTCCAAAGGCTCAATTTTATAATGTTTTATAAAATAAAGTCAACACTTGTTGCTTGTTCGTGAAATAATGCCTTTGCGTTAGTTCTTTGTGACCCTTAGAGTCAATTATCACAAGAAATACTGTCACCTGACATGTATACTTATCAGCCGTTTAGTTTCATCACATGCCCAGTAATGTGTGTGATATTTTTGAAATATATTCGGCATTGATCACATTATTGAACAGTCACACTGACATTTTTCAAGATTAAAACATTAGAAGAACATGACTTTTTGCAAGTGCTGGAGTAATGCAGCGGGTCAGACAGCATCTCTGGATAAAATGGATGGGTGACGTTTTGGGTCAGGACTCTTCTTTAGACTGAAAGGAGTGAGGGAGGGGGGGGGGGGAGGGGTGAAGAGTTAAGGGCAAGAAAAGTCCAGGACCAGTCAGGGCAGTGCTTCCGTACCTCAAAATATTTTTTTCCTTAAATAGAATCCCAAATTACCTGGAATTTGATGGTATTTCCTGAAATTTTCAAAAATGCTTCCTGCGTGGTATTTGGGGTTTTTTTCCACGATCACACGTTAACAACACAAAGAAGAACAAGGCAAAACAGATCTATGTAACTACACCGTATCTGCCTGCTTCTGTTACTCACTTATACAGTGTTATGCAAGGTAGCTTTCGTGGCCTCCAACATCGTTTGATGTCTTCATTTTTTCAACAAGCTCTCATGTGTCTCAGTCTCTGCTCTCCCCCGTCCCTCCCTCCCCCTTTCCCTCCCTCTCTCCCTCTCTTCGTCCCTCCCTCCCACCCTCTCCCTCCGTCATTCCCTCCCTCTCTCTCCCTCTCTCCATCCCTTTCTCCCTCCCTCCCTCCCTCCCTCCACCTTTCCCTCCCTCCATCCCTCCCTCTATCTCTTCTTCCTTCTCTCCCCTTCCTCTTTTCCCTCCCTCCCTCTCTTATTCCCTCCCTCCCACCCTCTCTCCCTCCCTCTCATGCTCCCCCTCCATCTCTCTCCCTCTCTCCCTCCTTCTCCCTCTCCCTCTCCCTCTCTCTCTCCCTCCCCTCTCCTCTCCTCTCCCTCCCTCCTCTCCCTCTCTCCACCCCTCTCTCCCTCTTGGCCCCTTGAGCCCACCCACTTCTGTAAAATCAAGGCAAATCCCAATTTAACTGCAATTCCACCGCCCACTGGTAATCTTTCACCACTAGGCTTACCACTACCTGAAAAATTCTACCACTGCCTGAAAAATAATCAAAGGCTCAACTTCCACTGAGAAAGAAAATTCCAATGATTCATTGTTATGCGAGAATTTTCCTGAATAGTCTGTGACCCATGGCGCTGTGGTCATAGCGCTATGTTGAAAGCCCATAGCGCTGCAGCTGGTAGCGCTATATTTAGAACCCATAGCACTACAGCCGACAACTCTTTGTTTAAATTCCCACGCGTTAAACTGACAGTGCTCTGTTTAAACCTTTGAGCGCCAAACCGGCACTGCTCTGTGTATTACCTTTACACCACTTCGCGGGCCGGATGCTGAAATTTCCCGAAAGTATTCAATTTCCCTAAAATTACCGAAGACAACCAGAATTCCATGAATTTCGGGTAATTTCCTTCAAAGTGGAAACACTGAGTCAGGGCCATCCACAATTGACTTCAGGCAGGGCATTGCCTGGTAGGTCCATTGTTGGCTAGGGAAGGTATGATCTCAAGAGAAACAATGTGGAGAACTGTGGAATTGGTAAAACGACTAGGGAGGTGGAAGGGGGCAAAGAGGCAGGGTGGAGGATGAGGGGAGTATAAGGTTGAAGTTACTTAAAATTAGAGAATTCAATGTTCATACCGCTGGGTTGTGAGCTTGCTGTTTTACAATTTCTCGATTGTGAACAGCTACAGTAAAATGGCTTGGAAATGATCTCGGGATTCATGAAACTCCATGGCAATTTCAGTTTCTGCACCAGAATAGTTCCTCATCCTGCAAAAGACCTTTTTTGCAGGGTGAGGAACTATTGTGTGAGACCTGAGTTTTACTTTAATTGTGCCAGTGAAATTATCTGTTTGTTTTGAATCTCACCTGCAACCATGATTCCAAAATATCAGACAGCTATCATTGTAATTGTTCTTGCTACTCCCACTCTAACCTCTCTCCTCAGGCTTTAATTCTATCTCAATACAGCTCAATCTAAGTTTGATAAATAGCTCTTTCTTCAAATAGACCGATCACGGACAGTTAGCCTAAATACTGATTCAGCTATTCTCACTCACACCAGTTCGACATTTCTTTTTTAACCTTTTCTTTTTCCTATTTTGCTTTGCATCATCATTCTTGTCGCTAAATCTCTTCTCCTTTTCCCAAATATTTACCCTCTTTCCATCCCTCAACCCTTCCTCTGCATCTTTATCTCAGGAGTTTTTAATTTCTGCTGAAAAGATCATTGGTCTGCAACACAACCTTTTTCATTCCGACCGCTTAATATTTCCCATATTTTCTGCTTTTATTTCAAATTTCTGGTACCTCCAGTATTTAGTGTTTTGGAAAAGCTTTAAATAGGCATTTTGAAGCTCTATGCATTTTTTGATATATTCTAAACTATCATTGAATAAGGTGTGGGCTGAGTCAATTCATGGAAGGATTTCAAATTAAATAAAAGTTTTCACATATAGGATGTCGAGACTTGCAAATGCGCCATTCATACATATGTATAAACTGAAGTTGCTTTGCCATGAATGACGCAAAAAGTAAAGGTTTAACTTCTGTGAAATTTTATGCAGGGCAGACATTCTGCTGCAGGGAAATGGCAGCTTCAACGACAAAATCAACGTCGAAAAAGAGAGTGAAAATCCACCCAAACACCGTGACTGTGAAATACACTGCACATTATCCACAGCCTGATGATGAGGGCTTTGAAGAGACCTATCAAGATACGGAAAACTACATGGAAGACAATCCCAAAAAAAGACTCCTGAGTGACACAAAAAGGCGAGGAAGATCATTCTTTGGGACAATTAATGTTCGTCAGAGTTCATCAGATGAACAGAACGATAAAGGCACAGTACAGCCGATAGAAAATGCTGGAGAGAGTGTGGCTTCTGCACCAAGAAT